>ML660197.1:20966282-21414855 GCA_007570785.1 Antilocapra americana | reverse complement strand
TTTTAATTGTTTTTGCCATACATTGTCATGATATCACCATGGGTTTACATATGCTTCCCCTCCGGAACCCCCCTCCCTCTTCCCTCCCCCGCCCCGGGAAATCTCGCTGCACCAGCCCCGAGCATCAGTCCTGGGCTGGCGATTGACTAGACATATGAAAATTAACATGCTTCAATGCCCTTCTCCCATATCATCCCACCCTTACACTCATCCACAAAGTCCACGAGTCTATTCTATACATCTGCGTTCCTTTTGCTGTCTCGTATGTTGGGTTCTCGTTACCGTCTTTCTAAATTCCATATATATGCGTTAATATACTATATTGTTGTTTTTGCTTCTGGCTTACTTCACTCTGGATAATGGGCTCCAGTTTCGTCCATCTGAGTAGAATTGCTTCAAATGAATTTTTTTTTAATGCTGAGTAATATTCCATTGTGTATATGTACCACAGCTTTCTTATCCATTCGTCAGTTGATGGGCATCTAGGTTGCTTCCATGTCCTGGCTATTGTAAACAATGCAGCGATGAACATTGGGGTACACGTGGCTCTTTCAATTCTGGTTTCCTTGGTGTATATGCCCAGCAGTGGGATTGCTGGGTCATATGGCAGGTCTATTTGCAGCTTTTTAAGGAACCTCCACACTGTTTTCCATAGTGGTTGTACTAGTTTGCATTCCCACCAACAGTGTAAGAGGGTTCCCTTTTCTCCACATCCTCTCCAGCATTTATTGCTTGTAGACTTTTGGATGGCAGCCATTCTGACTGGTGTAAAGTGGTACCTCATTGTAGTTTTGATTTGCATTTCTCTGATAATGAGTGATGTTGAACATCTTTTCATGTGTTTGTTAGCCATTTTTATAACCCAATTAAAAAGTGGGCCAAAGAACTTAACAGACATTTCTCCAAAGAAGATATAGAAAGACTTTACCTTTTAAAGAATATTTGCTGAGTGAGGTAAAAAGCAACCAGCAGTGGGCACAGTGATGTCTGAAGCCACTTTAGGAATAATTTCTATAAACTTCCTAGTAATTTTCCATGCTCTGGACAAAAAATTATCTCTAATTTTCAGTCCTGAAAACAAACTGTCCTTTTCCTAAGAACTCTGTGACATGCTCATTCTCACCTTTTTCCTTTCCTAATTTTGGAACAAAGCAAGCTGTTATTAGGTTGTCTTTTTGCATTTATCAAATGAAAACCCCTGCTGAGGACTTTCATGATAATTGAAATGAAAGAAATTTTGTATATTGTTTTCTTTTTCATTTTCTTTCTTTTTTTTTTTCTTTTTGGTGTATGCATGTAAAGGTAAACATTTTAAATTGCCACGATATAATTTAATTCCTTTCAAGATCTGACAATGCCTTAATAATAACATGATGAAGGAGCTGTTTTCAAGTTCCTGGCTCAGTTTAACTTTGCATCTAACTGCTTATCTGTGTACTTTAACCCAAATTCTATCATGCTGCAAAATATTTAGCGCTTTGGTTCTGACCTGTTTGAAACATGTTGACATAACATCAGAAGAAAAGGATTTTCTGTTTTCACCCCATGACTGACACTGGGACTCTTCAGAAGCCCCTTGTGCCTGACCGCCATCTCTATAAGCTTGGGCACAGCATTACAATCAAACTTTTTTTTTTAATTATATAGATTTCTATCGGAGGAACAGACTTCTTGTTTCTAAAAAATATATTAAAAATATGACTATGACTTCAGAGATTAGCCTATTTCATTTCTAATAGACTGTGTTTGGGGTACTACCAGATGTTAGCATATTCTTAATTCAAATCATTGGGTTCAATTACATCACCAGGAAGGGCTGTTGTGTTCTTCCTCTATTTGAGCTATTAATAAAATATGTCTTTAATTTTCAAAATTGCTTGGTTTTGGAATGGGCTGTTGCTCTTGGGAAGGGGGGCCTGGAAATACAGGAAGGCAAGCAACATATTTGGACCACTGAGGTTTTCTAAGACAAGTATCAAAATAACTTTTTATAGCTATTTTCCCTTTAATATTTGTCTCTGATGCAACACTGATTTAAACACTGATGATGGCCTTTTCCTTAAAGCACATATAACTGGTTAATGACCAAAAACTACTTTAAATCATTACAAGACAAAGAGGATACATGCGCTCATGAGTATGCTTATATGTGCATTTGTGTGTGTGTGTGTGTGTGTGTGTGTGTGTGTGTGTGTGTTTGTACACACTGTAAAGACAGTCAAATTCTTTTCTACAATACAAAACATTTCTACTCATGACTTGAAACCAGGGGAATGAACCCTGTGGGAAGCATTTGCCCAAACTGTGCAGGCAAGTTTTGGCTGTGAAATAGCAGGGACATATGGAAATCATTTTCCTTATACAACACATGACTGAGATAAGTCACACCTAGGCAAAGGTTTCCACAGTCTACAAGAGCTAGAGTTGTTCAGAGTGAAGGCATGGCCCTACAATTCTACTGCTTAAATGTCAGGGATCTTATAGACCAAGGGAAGGAGGAACTTATTTTTTCAGTCTTAAAAGATTATTATTATTATTATTATTATTAATCAGTCAGGCAGATTATTATTTAGTAAATTATTTTTAAGTGTACATATTATTGCTATTAGAGCACCCTTTGATTTTACTGTCTTTTAATGGATGCAAAGGTTATATTTCCCACTAAGGAAATCGGAAGGCTAATTTTACTGAAGTTATAGGTAAGAGGCAGTACTTAAAAAAACTGCCTGGAAAAAAGCCTCTAAGGCAGATATGGCCAATAGCAGTGCCAATGTGAATCAGTTGTTGGTGGGAATTACCAAAAGCATGGACTGAGAAGGCATATGAAGTAGTATCCAGATTTCTCTCCAGAATTTAGACAAATACTACATAGCTACAAGCTTAAGACTGTTCAGTAGTAAATATATGGTGGTTTAGTCACTAAGTCATGTCCGACTCTTTGTGAACCCATGGATTGTAGCCTTCCAGGCTCCTCTGTCTATGGAATTTTCCAGGCAAGAATATTGGAATAGTTTGCTATTTCATTAGATTGTGTCTATTTTTCATTGCCAGGAATGAGTAGACATGCGTGGATTGGCAGACAATCTGATTGAAGTCAGGATCAATGTCAGTGTGTCTACCAAAGAACAAATGAAGGTAAGTGTCTGGATGGACGACCCACCTGTCTCTGTGCCCAGACCTGGAGTTATGAGGCCAGCACCCCTACCTTTCTCCAGCAGAGCTGATAACTTCAACCTTCTTTGTAAAACAAAGAAGTATATAATGTGTGAATTCAGGACACAGTTTCAATTTTTCTATAAATTTATTTTCAATTTATACAGTTCTACAGCCAAAGGATCTTTAGTTATTAAAAAAAAAGAATAAAATAAGTTGGCACAAGAAAAATAGATTAGCTTAGTCACTCAAGGAAAGAGTCAGCTCATCAAGGAAAGTTAATGAAAGTGTAAGTGAACCTAAGCAGTTTCTCTTCCTAGACTACAACTTTTGAGTTTGAATTTATGAATTTTAATAAGACAATTGGGGCTTCCCAGATGGTGCAAAGGTAAAGAATTTGCCTGCCAGTGCAGGAGACACAGAAGACACAGGTTCAGTCCCTGGGGTGGAGAGATCTCCTAGAGGAGGAAATGGGAATCCACTCCAGTATTTTTGCTGGGAAAATCCCATGTACAGAGGAGCCTGGCAGGCTATCGTCCATAGGGTTACAAAGAGTTGAACAGGACTGAGCAACTGAGCACAGTAAGACAATTAATTAGCTTAGCTGATTAGAGCACATGCTCTTGAGGTTAATGGCAACTCACTCCAGTATTCTTGCGTGGAGAATCCTGTGGACAGAAGAGCCTGGTGGGCTGCTCTCATAGGGTCACACAGAGTCCGACATGACTGAAGCGACTTAGCATGCATGCATGCATTGGAGAAGGAAATGGCAACTCACTCCAGTATTCTTGCCTGGAGAATCCCAGGGACAGAGGAGCCTGGTGGGCTGCCATTTATGGGGTCACACAGAGTTGGACACGAGTGAAGTGACTTAGCAGCAGCAGCAATGATGCTAAAGTCAGGGAGTTGTCCCCTAGGACTCAGTAAGCATTGAAAAGATAAATAAGTAAATAAATAATTCCCATAGCCTTGACTTGGACCTTTAACTACAACCATTCTTTTCACGGAGGTCCATCCTTATTCCAAGTTGAGACTGCATAGGGGCATGTGGATGGCTCAGAGCCACCTTTAACCATCATAGGGTACAAAAGCACACGTGATTCACTGATGGTGGATACTCTTACAAGGAAGAAAATTCTATGACTTTTGCCTTTAAGTCCAATCACCTGTGCTCTTCCCCTGCTAATTATATATTGCTTTTTTCTATATTAAAACTTAATTCAATAAGGACAATGAAATCTAGATGTAAGAGATCAGAGACTAGCTTTTATTAAGCATCTATTATGTCAGGCACTTTTAAATACCTTACATGGGTTATGTTATTTAATCCTCATATCAGCCCTTCTATTGTCTAGAAGACAATGTTTATATGTGTGCAAGCATATACTCTAACTCCAAAACTGTGTTTTCTGTATTCAGTTTAGTTCAGTCACTCAGTCAAGTCCAACTCTTTGCAACCCCAACGACTGCAGCACACCAGGCTTCCCTGTCCTTCACCATCTCCCAGAGCTTACTTAAACTCATGTCCATCAAGTTGGTGATGCCATCCAACCATCTCATCTTCTGTTGTCCCCTTCTCCTTCGAACTTCAATCTTTCCTAGAATCAGGGTCTTTTCTGATGAGTTAACTCTTTACATCAGGTGGCCAAAGTACTGGAGTTTCAGTATCAGCATCAGTCCTGCCAATGAACACCCAGGACTAATCTCCTTCAGGATGGACTGGTTGGATCTCCTTGCAGTCCAAGGGACTCTCAAGAGTCTTCTCCAACACCATAGTTCAAAAGTATCAGTTCTTCAGTGCTCAACTTTCTTTATAGTCCAACTCTCACATCCATACATGACTTCTGGAAAAACCATAGCCTTGACTGATGGGACCTTTGTTGGCAGAGTAACGACTCTGCTCTTTAATATGCGGTTTAGGTAGGTCATAACTTTCCTTCCAAGGAGCAAGTGTCTTTTAATTTCATGGCTGCAGTCACCATCTGCAGTGATTTTGGAGCCCCCCCAAATAAATTCTGTCACTGTTTCCCTTGTTTCCTCGTCTATTTGCCATGAAATGATGGGACCAGATGCCATGATCTTAGTTTTCTGAATGTTGAATTTTAAGCCAACATTTTCACTCTCCTCTTTCACTTTCATCAAGAGGCTCTTCAGTTCCTCTTCATTTTCTGCCATAAGGGTGATGTCATATGCATATCTGATATTTCTCCCGGCAGTCTTGATTCCAGCTTGTGCTTCATCAAGCCTGGAATTTCACATGATGTACTCTGCGTATAAGTTAAATAAGCAGGGTGACAATATACAGCCTTGATATACCCCTTCCCCAATTTGGAACCAGTTTGTTGTTCCATGTCCAATACTAACTGTTGCTTCCTGACCTGCATACAGATTTCTCAGGAGGCAGGTCAGGTGGTCTGGTATTCCCAACTCTTTCAGAATTTTCCACAGTTTGTTGTGATCCAGATAGTCAAAGGCTTTGGCATAGTCAATAAAGCAGAAATAGATTTTTTCTGGAACTCTTTTGCTTTTTTGACTATCTAACAGATGTTGACAATTTGATCGCTGGTTCCTTGACTTTTGTAAATCTAGCTTGAACATCTGGAAGTTCATATTTCATATTCTGTTGAAGCCTGGCTTGGAGAATTTTGAGCATTACTTCGCTAGCATGTGAGATGAGTGCAATTGTGCAGTAATTTAAGCATTCTTTGGCATTGCCTTTCTTTGGGATCGAAATAAAAACTGACTTTTTCCAGTCCTGTGGCCATTATTGAGTTTTCCACATTTGCTGGAATATTGAGTGAAGCACTTTAATGGCATTATATTTTATGATTTGAAATAGCTCAACTGGAATGCCACCACCTCCACTAGCTTTGTTTCTAGTGATGCTTCCTAAGGCCCATTTGACTTCACATTCTAGGATGTCTGGCTCTAGGTGAGTGACCACGCCATCATGATTATCTGGGTCATGAAGATCTTTTTTGTATAGTTCTTCTGTGTGTTCTTGCCACCTCTTCTTAATCTCTTCTGCTTCTGTTAGGTCCGTATCACTTGTGTCCTATACTGTGTCCATTGAAATGTACCCTTGGTATCTCTCATTTTCTTGAAGAGATCTCTAGTCTTTCCCATTTTATTGTTTTCCTTTATTTCTTTGCACTGATCACTGAAGAAGGCTTTCTTATCTCTTCTTGCTATTGATTGGAATTCTGAATTCAAATGGGTGTAACTTTCCTTTTCTTCTTTGCCTTTTACTTCTCTTCTTTTCTCAGCTATTTGTAAGGCCCCCTCAGGCAACCATTTTGTCTTTTTGCATTTCTTTTTCTCTGGGATGGTCTTGATCAATGCCTCCTGTACAAGGATCCTCCATAGATAGTTCTTCAGGCACTCTGTCTATCAGATCTAATCCCTTGAATCTGTTTGTCACTTCCACTGTATAACCATAAAGGATTTGATTTACGTCACAGGTGAATGGTCTAGAGGTTTTCCCTACTTTCTTCAGTTTCAGTCTGAATTTGACAATAAAGAGTTCATGATTTGAGCCACAGTCAGCTCCTGGTCTTGTTTCTGCTGACTGTATAGAGCTTCTCCATCTTCAGCTGCAAAGAATATAATCAATCTGATTTCACTGTTGACCATCTGATGATGTCCATGTGTAGAGTCTTCTCTTGTGTTATTGGAAGAGGGTGTTTGCTATGACCGGTGTGTTCTCTTGGCAAAACTTTGTTAGCCTTTGCCCTGCTTTGTTTTATACTCCAAAGCCAAATTTGCCTGTTATTCCAGGTATTGCTTGACTTCCTACTTTTGAATTCCAGTCCCCTATAATGAAAAGGATATCTTTTTGGGGTGTTAGTTCTAGAAAGTCTTGTAGATCTTCATAGAACCATTCAAATTCAGCTTCTTCAGCATTACTGGTCAGGTCATTGACCTCAATTACTGTGATATTGAATGATTTGCCTTGAAAACAGAGATCATTCTGTTGCTTTTGAGATTGCATCGAAGTACTGCACTTCAGACTCTTTTGTTGACTATGATGGCTACTTCTCTTCTTCTAAGTCATTCTTTCCCACAGTAGTAAATATAATGGTCATCTGAATTAAATTCACCCATTCCAGTCCATTTTAGTTCAATGATTCCTAAAACATCAATGTTCATTTTTGCCATCTCCTGTTTGACCACTTCCAATATGCCTTGATGTATGTACCTAACATTCCAGGTTCCTATGCAATATTGCTCTTTATAGTATTGGACTTCACTTCCTTCACTAATCACATCTACAACTGGGTGCTGTTTCTGCTTTGGCTCCATCTCTTCATTCTTTCTGGAGTTATTTTTCCACTAATCTCAGTTGCATATTGGATACCTACCAACCTGGGGAGTTCATTTTTCAGTGTCCTATCTTTTTGCTTTTCATACTGTTAATGGGGTTCTCAAGGCAAGAATACTGAGGTGGTTTGCCATTCCCTTCTCCAGTGGACCACATTTTGTCAGAACTCTCCACCATGACCCATCCATCTTGGGTGGCCCTACACTGCATGACTCATAGTTTCATTGAGTTAGACAAGGCTGTAGTCCATGTGATCAGTTCGGTTAGTTTTCTGTGACTGTGGCTTTCATTCTGTCTTCCCTCTGTTGGATAAGGATAAGAGGCTTATGAAAGCTTCCTGATGGGAGAGACTGAGAGGCAAACTGGGTCTTGTTCTGATGGGCAGGCCATGCTCAGTAAATCTTTAATCCAATTTTCTGTTGATAAGTGGGGCTGTGTTCCTTCTTTGTTGTTTGACCTGAGGCCAAACTATGGTGAAGGTAATGAAGATAATGTCAACCTCCTTCAAAAGAATTTGGATCCTCCTTTCTGTAATAGGGTCTGAGAAACTTGAGCCCCTCAATCCTTAATTACTAGTTGGGTAATTTATGTGACTTATTCAGCTTCTCAAAATCCAATTTCCTTGTTAATAATGAAGATATTCAGCTTCCTTGGTGGTTCCAATAGCAAAGAGTCTGCCTGCAATTCAGGACACCCATGCTAAATTCCTGGGTTGGGAAGATCCCCTGGAGAAGGGAATGGATCCACTCTAGTATTCTTGCCTAGAGAATTTCATGGACAGAGTAGCTTTGCAGGCTACAGTCAATGGGGTCACAAAGAGACATGACTGAGCTACTAACATTTTAACATTTTTCAGTGAGGATATTAAAGTACCTTCCTCACTGAGGAAATGTTAAATTTAAATGAAATAATATATACAAAGTATTTAGCATTGTGTCTGGCATATGGCAGTATTCAAGATTCAAGAGAAAGGGGCAACAAAGGAGAGAGAAAGACAGAGAAAGATAAGAGAATCAAGTAAACCAATTACTTCAAGAGTATTTATTTTCATATTCTTGTATTCTGAGATAATTTTAATTTTTTTTAAAGTGTATGTGTGTGTGCGTGTGTGTATCAGTCGTGTCCAGCTTTATGCAACCCCATGGACTATAGCCTGCTAGGCTCCTCTGTCCATAGAATTCTCCAGGCAAGAATACTGGAGTGGATCGCCATTTCTTTTTCTGGAATGTCTTCCCCACCCAGGGATTGAACCTGGGTCTCCCTCATTGAAGGCAGATTTTTTGCTATCTAAGCCACCAGGAAAGCCCTTAATAAAAAAATGGTGATGCCTAAAACAGGAGTTGGCCATCTATTTTCTGTAATGTGTCAGTTAGTAAAAATCTAGGTCTTTGGAGACCAAACGGTCTCTTTTACAGCTACTCAACTCTGCCATTATAGGGAGAAAATAACCATAGACAATTCCACCTGATACGAAGAGCTAACTCATTGGGAAAGACCCTGATGCTGTGAAAGATTGAAGGCAGGAGAAGGGAACAACAGAGGATGAGATGATTGGATGGCATCACCAACTCAATGGGCATGAGTTTGAGCAAACTCCAGGAGATGGTGAAGGACAGGGAAGTCTGGAATGCTGCAGTCCAGGGACTCACAAAGAGTTGTTCATGACTTAACAACTGAACAGCAGCAACAACAAAATTTCATGAACAAATGGACACGGTTGCACTTCAGTAAAGCTTTACCAAAAAAAAAAAAAAAGTAGGAAGCTAGATTTGTTCCACAATCATAGTTTGCCAAACTCTGGTCTAAAAATTTTGGGGACTATTTGGATCCATACTAATAATCTATTGAACTTAACTTTTCAAAGTGACAAGTTTAAATCCTAAATATTTTTTTTTTTAATTTGGCATTAGTATTAACAGTTTTCTATGGCTGTCTTTCAAAACTTCTTTGTTCTGCTCATAGAAAGATCAGCTAAATTTGGCCCTAATTACAATGTTATTGAGAAAGAACAAGGAAATAGGGAACAATAGATAAGTTTAAAAACATTTACTAGGAAGAAGGAATCTCAGCATGCATCCTCTTTCTTATTCCCAGGTTTTAGGAATTAATAAATCAGCATGACGGAAATGTTGGATTTTTAAATCAGACATCTCAGAGTGCTTTCAGGGCTCATCTTCACCTTGGAAAAATTCAATGCTTGTTTATATGTTATGGAAATCTATGGATCCTCTCTTACCTCCTGAGTATTATTAGATCTAAGCTCTAATACCTATTCTTTGCAGAAGATCCTTTGTGCTATTGGCAAGATTATAAATGGCTTAGGCAGCAAGACTTAAAGAATGAAAAAGGGAAAAAAATGTCCCCCAAATTTTTTTGTATTACCTTAACTCTGATTTATAGCCACTAATATCACTCTTATGTGTATAATTTCTTTATGCACAGTGGTTATTTTTCTAATACTTTTTTTTTTCTGGCCTTGGTAAAAAAAATTTCTACTAAAGATAAAACGTAGTCACTTGTTCAATAAATTCCAATCCCATTTAACTTAGCGCTGTGACCCAGGCTTATGTTACCTAGAAAAATGGGGGATACTTTACTGAAAGAAAGAAAATTGGAAAGTAAGAAGAAAATCAGGAAAATAGACAGGTTTTTGGTGAGCATCTTCTTCCTAAAGTGTTTTATGCCTACAAGCTTGCTGATTGACAAATCAATAATCTTTATTTTGTTGTCATTTTCTGTTGCCATATATATCTGGAACACTTATAGGGTGGAAGAATTTTGAAGGATTTTGGAATAATTTTGGCTACTTCTTCACTTAGCCTGCTTTAACAGAGCTGCAAGATTCACAAAAGGAAAGACTTCTTCATTTCTCCCTGTAGATCCATTGCTGACATCATCCAAAAACTCAAGTGCAGGTTTAATTGTGAACTATCTGCTCAGAATAGCATCATGTTTGCATCACTGGAATGTCGGTTCCCTGACACAGATGATGAGAAATAAGTGAGAAAGACGCTGGCTCCTCTGTGTGGTTTCATAACTACGTGGTAATGACCTTTTGCTTTCCTTCTTCACCTATAAAATTCTTCCCCTTCGCATGTGTTTGAGAAATACAAGGATGTTTCTCCCTACTTATGACAACTTTAATTTGTTAGCATCCCTGGAAAATATGAATTTAAATAATGCAATGCCAGCTGTAGAGCAAGAACAGCTAAAAAAAAAATTCTTGATGGGAGCAATTTCTGGCAAGGTTATTCATTTGTTGTATCTAAATACACACATCCTGCCTCTCCAAATTCAAAAGCATAATAAGGACTTTCCATTTAGTGGAGTCCATAACGAAATCTAAGAGGAGTCCAGTTAATTAGTCCCCAGCTGCAAAGGGTCAGGACAATTCAATTGCACTAAAAATCTGGTAAGTGCGACACATCAGACATGCACTTTTCATGTGTGGTTGTAAATACTTGTGGCATTTTGAATGCCTTGGCAATTTTATTCATAGATTATTTTATTTAGAACAATTAAATCGGTTTGGCATTGTTAATATATAACAAAGGAATATGCACGTACAAAGGAATTGGACTGCAAGTCTCTTCACCTCCAGCTCCATGGCACTGGTTTGTGTGCATTCACAGGAAGGTGTCTCCACCCCCGTTTGGCTGATCTGAACATGCTAGCATTGTTCCAAATTTTCAGCAATGTGCGTAACAACTAAAACAGACCTAAGACTTGATAGAAATTTGCCCATATCCAGTGGAAATTAGAATTCAGGACAATAAGAATCATGCCAATTACTATTGACACTATACTTCTTTGAAGCCATTATACCTAGTTGATTTCACCAGGATATTAATAAAAGCAAGACATGTTGTTAAAAGCCAGTATGCCCAAACCAATGTATCTGTATTGCTATCATGAGCATACCAAACCATGATGATTGACATTTATATTTGTTTTCTTTTTAAAGCCCAGTTTGTATTTAATGTCTTCTTTAGTTTATCCATACCTTGGAGACAGATAGAGAAACCTGGCATGCTGCAGTCCATGGGGTCACAAAGAGTAGGACATGACTGAGCCACTGAACAACAGCAAACCTTGGCAACCTGATAGGCTGAACATTAGTATTTCTTCTTCATTCATAAGCTTCCCTGTGGCTTAGCTGATGAAGAATCCACCTGCAATGAGAGATACCTGGGTTCGATCCCTAGGTTGGGAAGATCCCCTGGAGAAGGGAAAGGCTACCCACTACAGTATTCTGGCCTGGAGAATTCCATGAACTATATAGTCCATGGGCGTTGCAAGAAGTCGGACATGACTAAGTGACTTTCACTTTCACTTTAATCCATAAGACACTATTGCCCAAGGTGGTTCATATCACCTCTGTTCAGTAAAGTGTATAGTAACAGGATTCATATTTGAATAATTAGATCTTCTAAATTTAATTTGGTGTTTTCAATGGAAACATCAGTGTATTCTTCTTGCCAGTACTTAAAAGAGATCAATTCGCAATATTTTACTGGCTCTTCTTGTTCTTCAAATAGTTTTTAATATTCAACTAACATTATCACTGCAGAGGCAAAAACAATATATGCAACTACATACACTGTTTCAAAGTTCAGTCCTAAACATGGGAAAAGGGATTTCTTCATATTTTGAACATTTTTTGTCACTTTAAACTCTACGCCACCATGAGTTCTATGGAAACACACAAACAAGGGAAACCAAACAGGAAACCCTCTATTTTTTTTATTATCAGCAGGAAATTTAGCTCAGGAAGTACAATAAAACCTTGGCCATTCAGATTCCTTAGGGAATGGATCCTTCCAGAAAGTCAAGCTTTGGAAACCCCTGAGGGTAAACTCCCTTAAGTCCTGGAACTGTGTTATTTAATTACTCTGAATTGAAACATTCTGAAAATGGATGAGGCATTCCCTGTGTGTTAAACTGAGTTGGTTATTTCTTAATTAGTCAAAAGCATTTTAACGCTTATCATTTACTTTAATACTACTTAAATGTCCTTAGATTCAACAGAGGAATGTAGAACACTTTGGCAATTAATTGAATCATTCCAGTTTCTGTGTGTGTGTGTGTGTGTGTGTGTGTGTGTGTGTGTGTGTGTGTGTGTTTTAACTGTGTTTGCCTTTGAAAGATTTTCAGTCACCTTCTTTGCAATCAACTCTCTTTCATTCCTTAATAAACTCTCTCCTCTTTTAATTTGCAAAATTGAGGGTAGATACCAACCTGATTAAAACTGTAGTAAAGTAGGAGCAAATAAGCCATAGGTAAAAACCTGAGAGTTCTTCTATGGATATCTAGAAGATGGCTTTACCTCACAGACTTACCTCATAACAAAATAATATAAAACAATAGTAAATGCACCTCTGCAATCTGGATCCAATTAATTTTCTTAACCAGGCAGATGCAATCAAATAGAGAATGGTTTAGACAAATTTAAAAGTAATAGTACAATGGACATGCATCTGAATTCAATGATAATTTAAGTCCTTAGGGATTTGGAAGGAAATATGCCCATATTCAAATTTCTCTTGGAGTCAAACCTACCATGACTTGTTACTTTGAAGCTACCAAGTTAAATTTCATCAATTAATGCATTAATTCAAGAAACAGCCACTAAACGATAACCATGTGTAGGCACTGTCTTGTGTTCAAGGTATAGTAAACCGAGTCATACTGATGTCTATTTCTTATCAAATTTTAATTATTTAGCTGTTATGTATTTAGTTATCCAGTCATGTCAGTATTCATTAAGTGCCTTCTATTTCTAGGGATTATGTTAGGTCTTGAGGAATTAATGTTGAGTCTAAACAGACATGGTCTCCAGCTCTCATGTAACCAATGAATTCTTGGGGGAGTTAGATAATAAAAAAAAATCAACAAATATGTAAATACATGGACTTTCCATGTGGCAAAGTGTTAAAAAAAAAATCCACCTGCTGATGGAGATGCAAGAGATGCAGGTTCAGTCCCTGGAGTAGGAAATGGGAACCGACTCCAGTATTCTTGCCTGAAAAATTCCATGGACAGAGAAGCCTGGAGGGCTATAGTTCATGGGGTCACAAAGAGTCAGACATGACTGAACACACATACACCACACATACACACACACACACTGTAAAAATACACTGTGGTCAGACAAGGTACAAGAAGTCCTAGGCCCTCGGAGAGCATACAACTGAGGACACTGAGCTGGACAGAGAGCTCACCAAGGTTTCTGCAAGGAAATGAGGTCAAGGTAAAAGTAAATGAGTTAACCAGGTAAAGGAGAGGTACCGAGCTGGTTGAAGAGTGTCCCAGGTTGATGGAACAGCCCATGTAAAAGCTGGGCATGGGGCACATATAAGGCAAAGTAAATAGATGTATTGCCACTGCTCAGAGACTGAGCAAGAGAATGGAGCCATGTGGCACTTGAGAGGCTGACCAGATGAAAAAAGGCCTTAGAAACTTTGTGGGTCTCATTAGATATTTTGCTTTAGCCTAGAGAATGAAAACCTATTGAAGCAACTATTTTTTTTCAAAGAACAACATCAATATGCAACAGAAAAGAGTGGTTTCATACAGAAATCTAAATGAATTTCACATTTAATATGAAATATGGAAGAAGAAAACTTCTTTAAATGCCCTCATGATCATTTTAAGCCATTCTTCTGTACTCCATGGATATATCAATAACTGACATGAACTCCATGCTTATTTCAGTCAATACCAAGCAAGTCATTTATGTTTCATGTTCTCTATGCTATTTCCTGTTTAGGAGAGCAGCGGCAGGTAATCTCCAGATGACAGTACAGATCATAAGAAGGCCCTTCCCGGTGAGAGCAGGAAGATACCAAAGACATTCCACTTTAACTAGAGGAGAAAGATGTCAAAAGAGCATCCCAGATTAGAGAACAAAATGGAGGTCCCCCCAGAAGAAAGTGGGATTGATGGATTATCAGATGAATTGAATACTTGGAAATGTTACAGATAAGCACTTAATAGATGTATCAGAGTGCTTGGGGAAAAGATTGCAGTAGGTACATATAAAACTTAAGCAAAAGAAAAAAATTAAGTGATTATGAACTTCAGGAAAAATAAAAGATTATATGAAAAAGGAAACATGATCATAGGCTACTTCTTGGCTCAATGGAAGCCACTTAATATAAATATGTACAATCAGATAAAAGGAGAGATTGAAAGTAGAGGAGGTATGTGTCTGTGTGGTATGAGATAATTAAATCTTCCCATTTATCTTTATAAATAGCTTATGTATATTCAATAGCTTATGTATAATACTGATAAAATCACTACAAGGATGTTATTTAAGAATATGGATTTAATTTCCAGAAGAAACTGAAAGAGTTCAAAATGATTATCTCAAATAAATGGGACTATTAAATTTTGAAAGAAGAAGGGAACTACTGTTTTTGTTTATAAACCTTATGAGACAATTGGATATTTTAAAGTATATGTGAATATTGTATATTGAATATATAGGTTTCATATAAGCACATGATCAGATTACTTAAATTTATCTGATCAGTGTGAACAAAAGTTTGGCTCACCAGTCAGACAAAATTTAAAATAGTTAATATAAATCAACTTTGGAAGAATTTACTGATATTTTCAAATGGCAACCCATTCCTGTATTCTTGCCTGGAAAACTTCATGGGCCCAGGAGTCTGGTGGGCTACAGTCCATGGGTCACAAAGAATCAGACACGATTGAGCAACTGAGCATGCACGTACTGATATTTTCAAAGGTCTTTTCTTTCTTCATTTCCATTTAATTTTTTTTTCCTAGAGCAGCTTAGGAATTGCCAATACTTCTTTTATGGTCATTTTTTGAGGTGTGAGTTTAAATGGGAAATATTTATCTTGAAACTCTGCCAAGAGATAAGAAATATGGAAAAGAATCACATGTAACTCCATTATTCTGAAACAGACACACAGTGGCAGAATGTGATCCATCAATTTCAGCTTCATGACTCAAATGGTCGCAAAACTACCAACAACTTCTGAGCTTGGGAAGCATTTTCAAAACCCAAGTGGCATGAGCCTCTCTTACACTTTAGAAATTATCCACGTCTCTGGCTTATTGATGTTTAAAGACCAGAAAATTAAATGGAAACAGCAGAGAAATACTACTAATTATGTCTGATTAGTCTTCAAAGGTCCGTGAGTGCACAGGGTTATTTGAAAGGCTGTTTAAGACACTAATTCAAATGTATGAATTCTTTGGAATAAAGGGCAGTACTCAGATCCTCAAGATGTATGGCTCGATGATAAAATTATCTTCTGAGAGAAGCAGTTTGTGACAAAATGTACAATAATCAGTAGCTTTAAAATTTCATTTTTTCCCTGATCATTAGAAAAATCATTCTATTAACCCAAGTATTTGGGAAATTTTGATAGTAAGAAAATCAAGAAATACTCAGCATTAATTGCATTAAATATCATCATTACCAAACTAGGTCCTTCATTTCATTTTGTTCCCTGCGTAAGGACATGCTTTAATACCCACATGCTAATCTTCTCAAAGCTGGAGGAGTAAAAAGTGTGACAGGCTTGGGGACAACCTTAATGTGTGAGTCAATTGTCCAGTTGCAGACAACAATATCCACTCTGCTCACTGCAAGTAGAACAATAATTTACTGAGGGTGCAGGGGGCTTACAAAGTCTACTGGAAGCTAGAGAACCAGGTGTAAATGCTGGGAAGGAGACTTGCTGGAAGTTTTGGAGACATGAGCCAATACAGAAATGTGATTTAAAATAATCTCATCATATTCTGGGGCTTCTCCTGAAAAAGCCCTGTTGCCATCTCTTTATAGCCCTTTTGTGGCTTCATGGGCACTGCGTTGGACTAGATATCCAAAACTCTACCACCACTGCCCCCCAAAAATCAGATGAGCCTATGAGCCACTCATCAGATGAGTCTGACGACTATCATCTCACTGTGCTCAATTCTAAATTGAAGTCCCATGCAGCTCATTGGCTGACTGGAGCCTAGATCATACTATAGGCCTGCGCCTGAGGCTCAAAGGTAGCTGGGAAGTGAAACTCACTTGCAAGGGGTAAGTGGGATTTACAACATAGAAAAGTCTCCAGACTTGAGAAAAGAGATAAAAAAGATACTGAGAATCCAGAAAATATGCCAAATATCCACTTTTAAATGTCATAATAAATATAAATGGTCCAATTCCCAGCCAATCAATGTATAAGGAGTTATCATTAAATCACATTGTAAAGCAAGTTGTATAAGGAAATGTGCAGGCCTGTATTTGAATGCTAGCGAGATGATCCAGAGTGATAGTATTCATGGGATACAATTGGATTCTATGGGGAGTGTTCTTTCATAGAGTTATCATGGAATAATGATGGTAACAAACAATATTTACAAATAGTGAGACTAACAAATAAAAAGCACCAAAACTAATGTTTGCTAAATGTTTTTTATTTCTTGGGCACCATGCAGAACTGTTTATTTAAATAAATAAATAGCTCATTTGTTTCATACAACAAAGATATTAGGTTGGCATTATATTTTCCCATTTTACTGAAGATGAAACTAGGGCTTAATGAAGTCAAGGAATTTACTGAGAGGGTGGAGTTAAACTCTGAACATGGACAATCTGAAAAACACTGGGATTCTAGGATTAGAAAACCAGAGATTTCACAGCAGCTAGTTCTATAACTAACAGAACTATATCCTTGGAGTCTTGATTTATTGATCAGTAAAATGGGATTGGAGCTCCTGTCCTGCCTTTTCTACATGGGTATTATGGAAGTCAAATATGCAAAAGGACTCAATAACTTACTAAGTGCTATTAATATTAAGGTGTTATTGCAGATCTTTTTCAGATCTTGGTTACTGTTATTTATTTAATATTGTGTAATAAGCATTTGTTGTATTTGTCCTCTAGCTTCCGTATCCCCTCCTTCAGGTAAAAATTTCTCCCTGGAGGAACCTCATCCTACCCATTCCCTATGATATATGTATGGAAATGTCTTAATCCCCAGCTCCAGGAACAATCACTGACTGACTTCAATAAAAATTCCTGTCTGATTCCAATGACTTCAGTGATTGGCTCAGAGAGGAGCATGCTATCTAGTCAGAGCTCACCTGTTAATAAAAGATATTTGTGGGCTTCAGGGAATGAATCTCAGGTGAGATTTTTCTCTTTCTTTTGTTGTTGGCGTTCAGGTATTTAGTCATGTCCAACTCTTTGCAACCCCATGGATTGCAGCATGCCTGGCTTCCCTGTCCCTTACCATTTCCTGGAGCTTTCTCAGACTCATGTCCAATGAGCTGATGATGCCATCCAACTGTTTCATTCTCTGTCGTCCCCTTCTCCTTCCACCTTCAATCTTTCCCAGCATCAAGATCTTTTCTAATAAGTCAGTTCCTCTCATCAGGTCGCCAAAGTATTGGAGTTTCAGCTTCAGCATCAGTCCTTCCAATGAATATTCAGGATTGATTTCCTTTAGGATTGACTGGTTTGAACTCCTTGCAGTTCAATGGACTCTCAAGAGTCTTCTCCAACACCACAGCTCAAAAGCATCAATTCTTCAGCGCTCAGCTTTCCTTATGGTCTAACTCTCACATCCACACATGACTACTGGAAAAGCCATAGCTTTGACTAGACAGACCTTTGTTGGCAGAGTAATGTCTCTGATTTTTAATATGCTGTCTAGTTTTTCATAGCTTTCCTTCCAAGGCACAAGTGTCTTTTAATTTCATGGCTGTAGTCGCCATCTGCAGTGATTTTGGAGCCCCCCAAAATAAAGTCTGCCCCTATTTCCATTGTTTCCCCATCTATTTGCCATGAAGTGATGAGACTGGATGCCATGATCTTCATTATTTGAGTGTTTAAGCCAGCTTTTTCACTCTCCTCTTTCACCAAGAGGTTCTTTAATTCCTCTTTACTTTCTGCCGTAAGAGTGGTATCATCTACATACCTGAGGTTATTGATATTTCTCCTGGCAATCTTGATTCCAACTTGTGCTTCATCCAGCCCAGCATTTCACATGATGTACTCTGCATATAATTTAAATAATCACGGTGACAGCATACAGTTTGATGTACTCCTTTCCCAATTTTTCTCTTTCTTTTAGCATAAATAAGTCTGAGGTCTGGAAACTTTCTGTTTCTTTACAAGGATAGCTGGAGCCAGCAGGGGATCCATCTTATAGAGCCTGAGAAAAGGGCCACTATATGGATGGCAAGACAGAGGGGGAGAAACTAGGATTCCAAAGACAATGCCTAAATTTTGAATCCAGCAGAGCTGGAAGGCAGATCTTCCACTGGACATTTAATTACACAGACCAGTACTTTTCTTTGTTGTTTCAAGTAGTTTAAATTAAATTCCATGTTTACAACATGGCATTGCATGGGCTTTTGAAAATGATTTATTAATCCTACCAAAAAATAATGATTATCATTCAATTCCTTGTTACTTTTTCCCATTTAAAGTATTCTAAATAAATTTTGAAACCACTCAACAATAACAGTAACATAAATAACATTCAAGGTTTTCACAAATGTGGGTGATTCCATATATAAACAATTCACTTCACACATTTTTACACTAGATTCAAATTAAAATAGTAGAGTTGGAAGGAATCTCTTACCCCACATACTTAATTATACGGATGCAGAAGCTGAGACTCATAGTGAAGTGACTTGCCTAAAACCCAGCTAATTATTTGCAAAGCTAGGGCTAGAATCCAGGTATTCCTATTTTTTATTGTTGTTGCTTATTAATTTATAACAAAGCAACTGCCGGGTCCTCTTTTTGTTGCCGTCAGATCAGAGCTTATGGCATAATCTTTTGAATTCCTTCAATGTTAAGAAATCTCTGCCCTTTGAAGATGGATTTGATTTTTGGAAACAATCAAAAGTCATTTAGAGCCAAGTGCAGTAAATAGGTGGGTAATCAAACCAAGTAATTCATGTTTGGGTCCAAAAATGGTGTAACATTGAAGTAAGAAGGCTGATTTTTTTTCATGCAATTCATAAATCAGCTTTAATGTCATCATATTAAAACTGAAATTCCTTTGACATTCATTTTGGAGTTATATCACTCATAATTTGATTCTATCATGTTCTCCTGATTTTAAAGGAGCCCCTGCTAGTATTTCTATATACTTAAAGCAACAGCAGTGGAAATTTTGCTTGCTTCAATAAATGGAACTGAGAGAGAAAATAAATAATGTAATTTAATTTAACAATAATTTGTTGAGTGCATATTGTATATCAAGTACTATTGAAGGCTTTGATTAAAAAAGAGCAAGAAATACATTTACTTTTAGCTCCCTATTTTAATAATGAGAAATTGAGGCTCACAGAGGTTAAGTCAACTTTGTAAAGATTCTTGATTCCCAGACTAGTGATCTTGGGAAAGAACCAACATGTATTAACATTCCACCCCTGATATAATTAAATGCAAAATAAAAGCAGTCTCGAGCCAAGCTAGAGAATAAATTGGCACCAAGAATTAACCATGCACACTTATAAGCATGACCTAGAATATGTAAAGTCATAATTCCTGCCTAATTTCAGGGAATTAATTCCCTGAAATTAAATAGGAATGCTGATATAGAACTAGAAAGTGAAGAAAGTGATATCTGAAAATCATGAAACACAATGGAAATCAGAAAATCTGCAAAAAGGAATATGGCATCTTGAAAAGTTGATCAGGAGAAAAGATCAGTATTAGTATTCACCCAGTATAGCTCCAAAGAGGAAGACTGTTCAACCAGAGTTCAAAAGTATCTTTTCCCAGATGAGTATACTCCAAAAAGTGAGAAATGATTTCTCAATAGCTCATGTTTTTGAGCCCTTGTTTATGATTCCACAGTCACTACGCAATTTAAAGTTTCCTTCATTTTCACAGATTGGTTTCTACTATAAAAGTCTCTGATAAATCCTCTCATTGCATAACTTCTCTGGACCCTGCCAAAGACCTGGTGCCTTACAAGACTGATTTCCCAAGGAGAAGGTTTATGGTGGATTGATGAATTGGAAGCCTCTGTCTCAGTTTAATCAAACCTATGGATTTAATATTCATGCTCAGTTGAGAAGTCAAACAGATATCCAGACCCTGGGACAGAAATGAACACTTCAAAGCAGATCATCTGCTATATTGTCCCCAGTTATTGTGAACAAAATTACCATTAACCAGAATTATGATTTAGTGTATAAATATTTCCCTTGGCTTTGGATATTTTGCAAGAAAGGTAGAAATGAGTACTCCAATAAAGAGAAGACACAGGATGACTACCATGTGTATGGAGAATGGAAATATGCATGGTTTCTCATAATTAACAAACATACACATATGATATATCTGGGAATGGCAGGTGTCTGATGGTCAGATGGCTGTGTCTTCTCCCTAGCTTTCCTCCTTCCTCCCAGTACATGTCAGGAAACTCACAAATGTGTCATGATTTGAAAAAAGCTCATGGATTATTAAATTAAATGATCCAGATTCTTAATGCACACCCCACAGGAGAAAGGAGTGAGTTTAAACATATGTAAGATTGATATTCAGCTGTTGTATGCAAGTGGGAGTGTAGTGAAGCAAAGAGGTAGTTAGCTAATATTTTAAGGCTACCCCTGACTATCTGTATACAGTAAAAAGTTCCCTAAAGTGATTTTGACATGCTCCTTTATGTAGGAGAGAATCCTAGAATAGAAGATTCTGACTTTGTATAGAAACAACAAACTGTGGTCTATTGGTAATGTGATACCTATCATGTAGTATTCTACTTAAAGTCAGGCAAGTTTGTTTTAAACTATTAACCAATATTTACAGACTCTGTGAGGCTTCCCTGGTGGCTCAGATGGTAAAGCTTCTGCCTACAATGCGGAAAACCCAGGTTCGATTCCTGGGTCAGGAAGATCCTCTGGAGAAGGAAATGGCAACCCACTCCAGTACTCTTGACTGGAAAATACCATGGATGGAGGAGCCTGGTAGGCTACAGTCTATGGGGTCTCAAAGAGTCAGACACGACTGAGCGACTTCACTTCACTTCACGGACTCTGTGAACTTGGGATAACTTAATCACTGTGAGCCTCAGTTTTCTCATCTGCAAAATGGTTGCAATAATACGTATTACAGGATTTTGTGAGTATTAGATGAGAATATATATAGAAGAACTAAAATAGTGATACTTACCAGTAAGGAGAAAATATCATCCTTAACCTCTTCAGTAATTAAAACATATGTATATAGAATCAACAGGAATGTTTGGAAGTTAAGATAACAGAGATGGGATAAAATTGAGCTCCTAGTATAATAATATTCTTTACCTACTTACACATTTAAGCATCAGCATCCAAATATTCCATCAGGCAGGTTTTGTTTCTCTTGTGTGTCATGCATGGCATAACAAAGCTTAAAAACTCTCAATGACTTCCTTTACTCCAGTATGGAAAGGGGGTGTTGGAATGCTGGGTGGAGTTACATAAAGTCATCATCCACTGACTAAAAGGAAATTATCTTTGTTTAATAACAACAACAAAATTAATGACACATTAGAGTTACATGAGCATCTTTTGTGTGAAAGTTTTACCTGTTAGATACACATAGCACAAAAGTCTTCCCCTGAACTTTAGAACTAAAGTCTATAAGAATTTGAATCAAATAAGACAATCAGCTAAATTCATGTAAATAAAATTTGCTGGTTATTTTATTTGTTTTATGTGAAGACACTCCCTCTCTAAGGAAAATGGCTGTAAAATTTTTGAAAACACATATTACAACTTCTGTTGTCTTTTAAAATGTAATTTGAGAAAACAAGATAATACAATTTTTATTTATCTTTAATATAACCTCTTAGCTTTTCTGACACCATAAGAGATTTTAGTGCCAATTTTTATCTCAGAGAAAGTATATTCAAGAAGACTGATAACTGTTGGTTTCATTTTATGATACTATGTCATGATGTCAAATGGTACAAGAGGAGCACATAAATATAACTTTGCAGTTAAGTTATATTTATTTGCATCAGTCAGGATCCCATTAGGAAAACCTGATATCAGTCTAGATACTTAAAGTACATGGAATATATCATTGATAATTAGTTACACAGGTGATTAAAAAAAATTTTTTTTTCTTTAAAGGCCAAAGAGGGGACTGTGAAGTCACTGAAAGATTAGCGTTAACAGGAAGCCGATTCAGTCTGGCCAAAGAGATCGAAGTCATAACACTCTTGCTTTTTCCTTTTCCCCATCCTTTATAATACAACCAGTTTTTCTCAGTGGCCACATGTGCTCAGAAGCCAGAGGTCATTAAAGAATGGAAAATGTTTCCTGCAATGCACAGAACAGAAGCAGAAGGAGCAGAGCAGACAGCAAACAGGTAAAGAAAGAAAGTTCAATTATGAACATGGGCACAAAAATCCTCAACATAAGAAGTATAATTAGTCCAGCAGTATATTTTAAAACATCATAATCAAATAACTTGATTAAGGTGTGCTACATTTATTCAACATCATAAATCCAATTTAATAAAATAAAAATTAAGAGAGTAAAAGTGGAAAATCTTAAATGCCAAAAAATCATCTAATAAAATTCCTAAAAAAACTAAGAATAGAAAGAATGGTTTCATCTGCTAAATGGCACCAAATAAATACCTACAATTAACATAATTAATGATGTTATTTTCAAAGGATTTCCATTAAATCAAGAACACTATATGGATGCTTTCTACTTCCTATTAGTTTAGAATTGCAATGGAAATTTTAATCACTTAAAAAAATAAAGAAGTATATGATTAGACAGTTATCCTGACTATTTTTACAGTAAAATCTAGAGATGCTATCGATAAACTCATAAGAAACAACTAGGAAGAAAGCTTAACACATTTTCAGAATAAAAGATAAATATCAAAATTTGTTAACTCCTTCTACACTATCAATAACTAATTAGAAAACATAATTGCACTGAATAAAAGGAGATATTTATATTAGCCGTGACAACTAAAAAAATAGCTAGGAAAATGTTAACAAAATTATCATATCAGTTCAGTCACTCAGTTGTGTCTGACTCTTTGTGATCCCATGAACAGCAGCACGCCAGGCCTCCCTGTCCATCACTAACTCCTGGAGTCCACCCAAACCCATGTCCATAGAGTCGGTGATGCCATCCAACCATCTCATCCTCTGTCATCCCCTTCTCCTCCTGCCTTCAATCTTTCCCAGCATCAGAGTCTTTTCAAATGAGTCAGTTCTTCACATCAGGTGGCCAAAGTATCAGAGTTTCAGCTTCAACATCAGTCCTACCAATGAAAACCCAGGACTGATCTCCTTTAGGATGGACTGGTTGGATCTCCTTGCTGTCCAGGGGACTCTCAAGAGTCTTCTCCAACACCACAGTTCAAAAGCATCAATTCTTTGGTGCTCAGCTTTCTTCATAGTCCAAACAAAATTATAGAAGAATTTTATGTAGACAATTTTAAAAGTTGTCATAAAATGAGAATTTAATAAATACGTATGTGCCTATACCATTTCCATGGAAGAAAAAAATTTGATAAGGTGTCAATTCTCCACAACAATCAATGTGATTGCAGAAAAATTCCAATATGATTCTTCATGGTATTAACGAAAAAATTCTAAGATATACATGAAGATATAGCTGAACAAGAACACTCAATTCAGAAGATGGCTTATTCAACTCAATTCAGAACTTGCCCTATGAAGTTTTAAACCTTATTATGCATAGTAATTAAGACTGCATGGCATTGGCACAGTGACAGTCAAATAGATCAGTGGGTCCTTAAGTATACATTGTCATAAATATGAACGAAATTGCTAAATTGAGAATAAAGAATGGACTAGTCAGTAAATGTTGTTGGCACAACTGGCTCCCATATGGAAGGAAATAAAATTATAACCCTACTTCACACCATGCATGAAATTAAACTCCAGATGGATTTAAAAACAAACAATGAAAAAGTAAAATTTAAGTTATTAAAAGAAACTATAGGATAAGATCTTAAGTTTTTACAACATAAGCATAAAGGATTTTCCGAGTTTATTTTATCCAGGTCTCTGGTCAAATGTCACCTCCTGGTCAAGGCTTTCATAAAGAATCTATAGTAAAGAACCCTATCCATTTTTCAATATTATCTCACTGTATTTTATATAATTTAATAAATATTGATATCAAGCTTGCTATCATGTATCATGTAAAATATATGATACATATTTATCATTATATATTTTATATATATTTATTATTTATTCTATTATAATATAAATATGTATATATGAATATATACTATGGCATAGTATAATATGTATTTGCATTTTATTTTTATAATAATATATTATTTAAATATTTACTATGTGTTATTATTATATAATTATATATACCATGTTTATCATATAAACTACATACGTATATGTGTATATGTATATTATCTATAATATATTATAGTATAATTAAATTACACACTTAATTCTTCAAAACAACCCTATCAACCTAACATTATTATCTTTCTCATTTTATGAGTGAGGAAAATGAGGCACACACATGTTAAAATTATTGCTCTCAGCTAGTAAGTGGCAGAGCCTACATGTAAACCCAGGTAATCTAAAGCCTGTTCCCTTAACTCTGTTGCTAAGCTGCCTTCTACTATTTTATTTTTCATTATAACAGATTTCATTACTTGTGTATTTCTATTTTTTCTACCACATTTTTTAGCTAGCATATCCTCCAGTGTCTGGAAGAGTGCCTGGAACATAAACAGGTATTCAGAAATAAATTTGAATGAATACTTTTAAAAGAGAGAGAGATTTTCTTCAAAAGTCATCAAAACTAGAACTCATAAAAAATGTGATAATCTTGACTCCACGAAAATACAAAACGTCTTTATTAGTAGCTATACCATGAGTAAAGTTTAAATGTAAGCAACAGAATGAGAGAAGATATTTGTGATGCAAATAACTAGAAATCAAGAAATATATGGAACATTCCTACAAATCAATAAGAAGACAAACATCCAATAGAAAAATGAAAACAAAAAATTATGAACAGGCAGTTCACAGGAGAGATAATACAAGTAGTCTGTAAATAAACATTTGCTCAACTCCACTAGTAATTAGGGAATTGCAAATAAAAACAGTAATCAGACAACATTCTCCACATTTGAACACTGAAAAGTGAAATAATTGAGAATACTAAATACTGGTTAGGATGCAAAAAAAATGGGAAGTTTCAAAACTCTTTGTTGGAAGTGTACTTGATACAAATATATTGAAGAATCATTTAGCAATATCTAGTAAAGCTGAAGATGGGCATACCTAAGATCCCAAATATACCCTCCAATACAAATGCACAAAAACACGTGTCATTCAGATTTATTCTACATTATTTATACAGCTGAAAATTAAAAACAACAATTCCATCAATAGATGGATACATAAGTAAACAAGAGCATGACCAGTTGTCAGAATACTACACAGTAGTTAAAATGAATATATGAGTCTATGTATGAGTAAACCCCTAAAAACTGATTCTTTCATAAATGACACCAATAAACTCTGAAAAAGACATGCAAGCAACTACCAGATGGTTCTGGTGAATTAACAAATCAAGGAGACTTTGGAAGGCAGTCAAAATTTAAAGAAATGATCATAGAATGAATTCTCTGTCTTTTGAGGGCACTGTCCTGAAAGCAGGGGTCATGGTGGCATGTGTGTGTGCTTAGATGTGTGGCAGCAGCTAAAATTTTGGTTGGGACAAGCATGAAAGAAGTCAGTTACAATCCGAGTTGCCAGAGAGCAAGGAGTCTCAGAAATGAAAGAGCCAGGGAAGGGGGTCCCTAGATCGTGTATAAACAGCCTATCCAGGCTGACCCCTGAACTAAGCTGACACAGACAAACTGAAAGCACTAGAAACTAGAGTTTAAAATTTTCACTAAGCTCAAACATGACATCCTGAAATTTGTGCCTGATCAAGTTCATTGGCTCCTAAAACAAGAACATCAATACTTCTTTTGGAGTAACATGACAGAACCCAGAGTTAACAGTGCAGCTTTCTCAATATACCAAAATATTCACAGGATATATATTAAAAAAAAAAAAAAGAAAGTGTGAATCATTTCCAAGAAAAGATAATCAACAGATATCAACACTAAGATGAAAAAAATATTGAAACTATCAAAGATTTTAAGGCACTAATTTTAATGATGATCAGTAAGATGCTTTTTAACAGTGGTGTTGAAGACTCTTGAGAGTCCCTTGGACAGCAAGGAGATCCAACCAGTCCATCCAAAAGGAAATCAGTCCTGAATATTCTTTGGAAGGATTGATGCTAAAGGTGAAACTCCAGTACTTTGGCCACCTGATGCAAAGAACTGACTCATTGGAAAAGACCCTGATGTTGGGAAAGATGGAAGGCAGGAGGAGAAGGGGACGACAGAGGATGAGATGGTTGGATGGCATCAACGACTCTATAGACACAAGAGTTTGAGGAAACTCTCGGAGTTGGGTGATGGACAGGGAAGCTGGGTGTGCTGCAGTCCCTGGGGTCACAAAGAGTTGGACAAAACTGACTTACTGAACTGAACTGAAGATGATAAAGAAAAATAAACTCGAAGTAAGTTAAAACATAGGCAGTCAGCAAACAAAATTTGAAAAAGTACTAAGACTATAATATCTAAAGTTTAAAAATTATTGAATAGGCATTAAAAAAGAGATGACAGAAGTGTCTAACTTGAATGTATAATCTTGAAAATAATTTAAAAACAGGAGAAAAAAGAGGTGAAATTGAAAAAAAAAAAAATCTCAGGACCTGAGACTATTGAAAAAAAAGTTAATATGCAAGTAAATAGAGTCCCAGTAGAGAGAGAGAGAATGGAGCAAAAATAATTAAATAAATAACAGTTTGGTAGTTTTTAGGATATTAGATTTTAAAATCTTAAAACATGTCCACCCAATGACATGAATGTCCCCAGCTGTTTAGTTCATGACAGCCGAAAACTGGAAATAATCTAGGTATCTTTAAGAGGTCAAAGTTTAAATAAAAGATGCCATGTCCACGAGATGGAATACCACTCATCAGTAAGAAGGAAAAACCTACTGATACATGTAAAATGAATCTTAAATCCATTTCCTGAGAGAAAGACACCAGGCACAGGGAAATGATAGAGAGTATGATTTAATTTATATAAAATGCAAATTATGCTATAGTGACAAGAAGCAAATCAATGGTTGCCTTGGTCTAGGGACAAAAGGAGAAAAAGGCATGGGGATCTTTTGCTGTGATGAAATGCTATATCTTGATTTTGCTGGTGGATTCATGAGTGTGTACAATGATTCGTGCACTTTAAATGGATACTGTTTATTATGCATAAATGTAAACATGAAATAGATAAGAAAAATTAAAATGGATGAATGAAATATATACACATTACTATACTCAGTGCATATTTGCCGTACCATGTATGTGCTCAGCCATGTCCCCACTGAGACCCACTGAGACCCCTATAGCCCCCCAGGTTCCTCTATCTATGGAATTTTCCAGGCAAGAACATTGGAGTGGGTTGCCATTTCTCTCTCCAGGGGACATTCCTGACCAAGGCATCAAACCTGAGTCTCCTATATCTTCTGCATTGCAGGCAGATTTTTTTACCTGCTGAGCTATTTATAGTGCATATTTATATGGTACTTAATATCTAAATGAAAAAAGTAACCTAAAGAAGTTGCTACATATCTGGAGTATGATGCCATCTATACAGAGTTGAAAAATACACAAAAATATCACTACATATAATAGATACGTTATATATATATTACATATACAGGAACACGTATTATATATCAGATAAAACTGTATATGTGTTAGAATATGGTTTATGGATGAATATTCATTCAACAAATATTTGACTACAAATATTGCAGTTCCCATCAAAATATACCAGTGGTCAAAGTCCATAGCTGCTGTCCTTCAGAAGTTTATGTGCTGTTACATGGGAACTTTACGGAGTAAACTTCATGACAGAGATTGTCTCTGTGGAGGGAGTAAGAAAAGTGACATGAAGGCCTTGAATTTCATAACAATACTTCTTTTTTACAGCTTTATAATAATAGTTTTAAATCTGAAGCATTTTGAAAAGGGTTAATATTTGCATTTTGAGTAGTAAATAGATAGGTGTTTATTATATTTGGTCCTTTGCAGTGTTCTGTATTTATTTTTAACATATAATCAAATGTGATAGAAATGCATTAAATCTAAGGACCTGAGAAATTAAATTAGGAATCTAGATTTAGCATTGATTGAAAGATAAATAAAGCTAAATATACACCTCCATTAAAGCTTCATTATTCTCTTGGCTTTCATAGAGAAAGAGAAGGAAAGACCACATAATATGAGAAATATTAAGGGAAATGTGTCTTCCATTATTTTCAAAAAGCACAGATGTCTGGGAAAACTCAAAAGGACAGACACCAAAATATTAAGAGGATAATTCTATATTGGCACTTAGGGAACTCTTATTTTCTTTTTATTAACATGCTTATGTATATTTTCTATTTTTAATGGTGTGAACATCTATTACCTAAAAAGAGGTTTTAGGAATACTACTAATAATATTGGTTTAAGTATATACTATGGTTATCTACTACCTGAAAAATGACAGCATATACATATATTTTTTATTGGCGTATAATTGCTTTACAATTTGTATTAGTTTCTGCCATACAACAAAGTGAATCAGCTGTATGTATACATATATCGCTTTCTTCTTGTGTCTCTCACCCACCCCAGACCCCTTTCCACCCATCTAGGTCAGCACAGAACACTGAGCTGGGTTCCTGTGTTATGCAGCAGGTTCTCACCAGCTATATACTTTACACATTGTAGTATATAGTATATTTAAATGTTGTATGTAAAAACTCACCCCTATCTACTTACATACAAAAACATAAAAGCTGGCACCAAACATTACAGCATAGGTAAATAATTACTATAGATCTGAACATTATAAGCAAATAAGAATTATTTAGTATATATTTTTATATATGACTTTCATTAATGAAAATCATTGCTTTTGTGTTTTTCTAATACATTAATCATCCATCTTGAGTATCCCAAAAGGGGCTCAGTACCCAAAAAATCCCAAAGTATCCCCCAAAATATGAATATGGTTTTCATTTCTTGAAAACAAAATCCATTCCTCTATGTGACAAATGTCTGACTCTTAATAGATTCACTATTAAAATACTAAAATATAACCCCAAAGCAAAATGCACAATCACGCTAATTTTTGAGCCAAGCATTGAATACCTTCCTTTTATATTATTACTATTATTTAAAATTATGCATAAGCAAAAATTTGAAGAAATTGATCAAACAGGATACTAAATTTGTATTGAGTGGCACTTACAGGTGTTCTTTTATTCTCTACTCTTCTAGTTTCTAAATTCTATCTAATATGATTAAATTGCTTCAATAGTAGAAAAATATAAAAATGATATTATGTATAAGTGAATAGAAAAAGAACCAGAAAGGCTCACAGGAAATTGTGAATGATGGTTCCCTTTATTGAGAGAAGTGAGATGGGGAGAGAGGTATGCATATGATGATTGTGTTATCTATATAATTTTATGTTATTTAAGTTTGTTATGCAGAACATTTATTCATGCATTATTTATGTATTTTAAATGAATTAATTACATTTTAAAATGTATTATTTACTTTGTATTTAAAGAAAATGAGTCTTCCTTGATTTTGCCAATTTCATACAGAACAGAACTCGTATGTGTCTGCTCCAGTTTCTGCATTTTATTAAAGACAGGCTGGGGAAAGCTTGCAACTTGTCCCAAGTAGCAAAGAATGCTGAGGCCAGGTTTGGGCTGAAATTCAATTCTGCCTAAGCCAAGACTGGAGCATTTCTACTTGTCTTTTAAAATTGTCTTCCTGAGTTAATGTGCATTTGCATTTGAAGATCTTTGATTTCTTTCTACCTTGAAATCCATAAATATTCTTCAGATGTAAGTCTGGGAGTAGAGGGAAACAGGTTTCCCAACATCTTCATTGAGAATATACTTGAGTACATTGATTTTTATTGTCTCCTTTTCGGAGAGAAGGTGACACCAGTTGGATTATTCTTTGCATATAAATCATAGTTTATCATAAGGTAACAGATACATATCTCTGTGTGAAGGAGACAGTTTATTGCTTGCCATCCGTCTCCCCTCAGGTCCAAAAGGAGCCCAGCCAGGACTGCTGTCCCCAAGAACAAACAGCATTTGCCTTTTTTTCAAAGTAGTCATTTTCCTGCATAAATCCAAGCCCCCTAAAGTCATCTATTCTTTCTTCTTTTAAGAGCTACCCAAGTATCTTGCTCAATCTCAAGTCTTCTTACCTTCAATGGGAGCCAAAGATACCTCTTACTTGGACTACTTTTCCTTTGAGAATATACACTGTCCCTTTAGTTTGGGGCATTTGAACATTATTTCAACCAAATCATTAGAGGAAAGATTTGAAGAGTAGCGGAAATTTCTACTTTTCTCCCTTTAAATAAAGAATCGAGCTTGCATTTCATCAACTTCAATCTCGAACACTGGAATTTTTGTATCTTCACTTTTGGGCTACTTGTTTCTCTTTTGTCTCTAAATGTTTTGCCTCTTGCCTGGGTGAAATGACTAACATTAAATAGATATGCATACACACATATAGATTCATATCTGCTCATAGGAAGTTTACAATGTCTCAATCAATTTCCCTTGAAAACATTCCTCATCCCCTTAATGCAATCACCCTCCCTAACACAATCCCACTTGTGAGTCTGCTGACCCACATGTTTGACAGGTAACAGGCTTTCCTGTTATTTTCCTGTTGGTTTCTTCTCTTCCTATTCTCCTTGTTCCTTCATTTTCTTCCTTGTCTCTCTGCCTACAGCTGCCACTTCTAAATCTTCTCCACCCTTTCCTTCTTTACCTGTGTCCTTTTGTGGGCTGATTTATTATCCATACTGATGAATGCTCTATCTGTTCTGTTTAAACTTGTTTCTGGTCTGGGGCAGGTAAGAGTGCCTCCACCTCCTTATCCCCTTGCTATTGTCTCTTGCCCCAGGGCAAATGCTTCTCTTCTTTGCAAAAGTTGCACCATCCCCTCTTCCCACAATGGCTACCTTTGTGTTCAGAATCCAAGCACCTGAAACATCAGAGCAGGCTGCATACCACACTAATTCTGCCTGTGTGGATTACAGTATAAGAATGATCCCGCAGCCGTGCCCTGTGACCTCCACAGTCAAGGTTCTCTTCTGAAGCATAGCATTCAGTGGTATCAGAATAAGCCTTGCTTGGGAACAGGACATCAGAGGAATCCATATCATTTCTTTCTGGAGCTCTACAATCTCTGATTCATATCTGAGCCCTCAGGGAGGGCCACAGAGCTACTCCTTAAATACATACACAAAAGCAATGATAATTAGAGTTTCCATTCTGTAATTTCAGTGTAGGCTGGAATTGGTTCATATCAGAGCCAGTTGGTAAATTTTCAGAAATTTTATGAGTCAGTTGACATCAGCTTGGCAGCTTGAAATTGGTCATGGGGGGAGTATTTATACTGCCCAAACTGGAAATTTCACAAATCATCTTCCCCATCCCACCCTCTTTGAGGTCCAACTGTCAAATATTCACCAGCATGCCAAAGGGAGGACTCTGATAAAAATTTTCAAAAGGATGAAATCTTCATTTGCAGAAACATGAATGTGCTTGGAGGGTTAAGTGAAATAAGTCAGACTGAGAAAGACACTGGATGATAGCACATATATGTGGAATCTAAAAAATGCAACAAACTAGTGAACAAAACAAAAAAGAAGCAAATGCACATATATATAGAGAATAAACTCATGGTTGCCTGCGGGGAGAGGGGAGTGAGAGGGGCAGCATATGGGTTGGAGGGGCAAGGGTGTTACTCTCTGATTAAATGAAATCATTTGTGTGAAACTTTTGAAAGTTGTAAAGCATAAAATTTAAAGAATTTCATTCAATAAAAAATAAGTGGAAAAAAATATTCAAATGTGACCATTTAGCTTTATAAAAATTCTTTGAATTTCATATCTAAAAGTTTGCAGGACTTTGAAAGGCACTTGTTTCTGAGAGGGTTTATCTTGGCTTCTCTTTCATCCTAATATCTGGTCTCTTTTGCTTCTGACACTTAAGCCACAACAAGTACTTCACCAAAAATAAGATTACTAGGGACTTCCCAGTAGTCTGATGGTTAAGATTCCACACTTCTATTGCAGGGAGCATGGATTTGATCACCAGTTGGGGAACTAAAATCCCACACGTGGCAGAGCCAAAATAAAATTTTTTTTTAAATCTTAAAAATTACTAGTCATAGATGGCAGATGTCTCCTTCCTGTCTCCAGAGTTTATTTCCTATTTTGCTTTTTTGCCCATGTTTTTCCATTGCAGCTTTTTTTTTAGATTACCTGAGCTACTGTACTGTATCAGGAAAAATGATCCTATTGCTGTTACTCACTTATGATCTTGATTCTACGGCATCTGCCTTGTCACATTTTCTTGTAGCCCTTCCAATATCAGTTGGCTCTTTTCTTCCCAGGCCATTTTCAATAATCTTCCCCTGAAGTGTCTTTATGACAATTTCAGTAATGGAGGTAAAATCAGTAATGGGAGGCATCTTGTGGGTCTGAAGTGAATGAGAATTCAAGAGGCTGTGACACCAAGAGATAATGTCCCCAAAGAACTTTTCTCTGTGCTACAACCAGGACTAGAACCCAGGTCTCCAAAACTAGTATTTTCACTAGTAAAGAAACTTGCTTATTTTGATATTAAAGTGCTTATAATTCAATCTGCTTTAACTTTCTAAAAGTTAGGCTAGAGATTACAACTACACTCAAAAAGGTCAGCCAAAAAGAAAGGAAACATGTACAGATTCACATCTGGAATTCAGATTATTAAGTGACATCATCAGGAATCTATCTTTCTCTTTATTCCTGGTACCTGTTTTCTTTGCCATCCTTCTCAAGTAGGCTTCTCTCCACATGATAGTCACCCAAGAGCACCCAGCTCACCTCCTATCAGTTGAGGACACTCAAGAAAAAGAAAGAGACTCTGGAAGGTTCTATCTGGTCTCACACAGGCCAACTGCCTCTTTCCTGGAGTCGCAAGTTGGGGTCAACTCCATTGGTGCCAAAGGAAAAAAAAAAAATCAAGGTGTTGTTTTTAAAGACTAAAAGTAAAATGAAGGGTATACAAACACCACAGATAATCCAAGAGAGCACTGATGCAGAATAAAGAAAATTCACATCTGCCATTAACACAGCTGCATTTGTGCATAGTGATAGTGCCAATACAGAAATGCTCCCATGTCTTCCAGCTTCCTGGAGCTTAAGTAGCCAGAATAGACATTTCCAAGGTAAGTCGATTAGTTTAGTGAAAGCATGAATGTTGTTGGCAGATGGAAAACTGATACTCTCCCAGTTCTCAGTGGCAGAGCAATCAACAAACAGTAGCTTTCTTAACTCATGACGGTTTTGTTGAAAAATATTTTCTTCCAAGTATCCTTTTTTCTTTAAATATCTCACTCTCTCATTTTTCACAATCAAGTAATTTCAGTGGAAATGGACCAAACAGAAGTTAGTGACTCTAGACTGACAGGATGAAGAAATAGATGACAGCCTGGGTCTATCCTATTCCTAATTTCCATGATTTTTAAGAGCCCAGGCTGCTGACACAGAAGAGACAAGTAGGAAAAGACTTTGGAACAGAGACATGAAATGTGTCCAAAAGCCTGATAGGCTACCCATCCACTCCCTGAACCTGCCCAGAAGGGGTATATTTTCTATAATCCAATCTTTCATTTGGTCTTTTTTCACAATAATGGGCTTCCTTTCTCCTGTGTAATTTGAGCATCAAATATATATCTTGGTCTACCAAGGCAAAGCAATTTTTAAAATTTTTATTTTAAAGAAAATACGTCATTACATAATAGAATATTCTTAAATAACATGACTCCCAAATGTGCTCTATATATATGTATTTGTAACATCTTATATATAATGCAATGTTTTATATATATGTGTATATATTTATATAATGCAATATATATTATATGGGCAGATTCTTTACCATCTGAGCCTTCAGGGAAGCTCATATATACATATACATGTATATATAAATGTAATGTAATGTCTAACTCTAAATACACAGAAAAATAGTTTTCCTGAAGTGATCCAAAATATTCTGAGCCAGAAATTCTCGAGGTGCAGCCCAGCAACATGTTTTAACAAGACTTCTAGATTATGCAAGCTAAGGTTACAGAATCATTGGGTTTTATCTTTTAATTTCCCTAAGCTTCAATTTCATCATCTGTAATATGTGCATAGTACCCATCTTGCCAGGTTTTCGTTGAGGTTAAATTTGGCTGAAATTGTGATTGTTATTATTAATGTCAATAATAAAATGAGAATGCATGTGAAAGTTTATAAGATGTATTAATGTGGGGTATAAATTGAAGTATTTTATTGTGATACAAAGTGAAATATCTTATCCTTTTTTGCATAAAAGAGATAGGTACTACAAATCAAGATTGAGTGACAACATAAAATAATCAAATTCTCAGTGAAATACAGCAATAAAATGACTAGCTCAGTGTTTAACCTTTTTGGCAAATGCCTACCAAATTGTACCTAATACTACTATTGGGCTTCCCAAATATCTCAGCAGTAGAATCTGCCTGCCAATGCAGGAAATGTGGGTTCGATCCCTGGGTCAGGAAGATTCCCTGGAGAAGGAAATGACAATCCACTCCAGTATCCTTGCATGGGAAATCCCGTGAACAGAAGAGCCTGGTGGGCTACAGTCCATGCAGTTTCAAAGAACTGGACATAACTAAATAACAACAATAATACTACTGCTAAATTAATTTATCAAATTTACATTTTAAAAGTGGTAAAGTAAAATCCTATGTTATAGTTTTAGAATCCTCTTCCCCAGAACAAGATAGAGGTTGACTTAAGTATTCTTCTGCTCAGAGAAAGAGTAATGAACACAAATATTTCATGAATACCTTTACTCAAGGAGACATAATTACATTTCCATTCCATCGTAGTATTCTTTGAATCCATGAATGACTTTCCAATTGCCTGTTATCTCCTATTAGAATCCTATAAAATAGATGAAAATCCTTTTGCTACTATTCACTTTCATTTCATCTCAAAATCTAATGAAGAAACTGCTTTCATTCTAAATTCTGGCTAGATTTATTTTGAGCTTTAGAGTGCTGAATAAAAGGGACATGAAAAGAAAAGCTCCAGATAGGGGATAAGACACACATTAGGTTTCAATTAACCACCTGCAAATGTATCTTGCAGAGCTACAGCATCCTTCTGATGCCAGCTGTTTTCTAGGGATTCCCTTTCTTTTTTCCTCAGAGAAGAAATAGAATTTGTAGTTGCTCATTGATTTGTAGACTCTTGAAAACTGAAGAGAATTTAGCTCAAGTGACCCTAGCTCAAGGAACAAATAATTGAGACCTGTTTATGCATTCACTTACTTATTTCCATTCCTTTCATCCCAGACAACTGTGTTTACTCGAGGCACAAAATATCTAAATCACTGAAGCAGTTGCTATACAGTGCAGAGCAACAGTCCTCAGTTCTAGTGGGTGACTATAATTTAGCAGGCTTAGGAGCCTAATAATCTGCTTTTACCAAATATTCCTTTCCCCTTGCCACTTACCCCAGAGGTTCTAATTCAGACTGAAAATATTTTGAGAAACACTGGCAGAGGAAACAAGAGAACAAGGTTTTGAATCAGAAAAATATGGATTCAAGAAGTGGAAAGGTGGGCAAGATGGACAGAGAAATCCTGGGGCAAAATGTACAATGTGGTAACTAATGTTAATAATACTGTATTGTATATCTGAAGGTTGCTAAGAGAGTAAATCTTCAAAGTTCTCATCACAAGAAAAATAATTTTATGTAGCGGTGGATGTTCAAACTTATTGTAGTGATAATTTTGCAGTATGTACATACTGAATCGTGGTGTTTTACACCTGAAACTAACATTATATTTTATGCTAATCGTGTGCTCAGTCACTCAGTAATACCCAACTCTTTGCAACCCTGTGGACCTTAGCCTACCAGTTTTCTCTGTCCATGGGATTTTCCAGGCAAGAATACTGGAATGGGTTGCCATTTTCTTCTCCAGGGCATCTTCCAGATCCAGGGATTGAACCCACATCCCTGTGTATCCTGCATTGGCAGACAAATTCTTTACCACTGGGCCACCTATATACGCTAATTATATCTCAATTTTTTAAAAAAAGACGTATAGAACAGACTCGTGGACTCTGTGGATGAGGGCAAGGGTGGCATGATATGGGAGAATGGCATTGAAACATGTTAAGTACCGAGATTTTCCTGGGGGAGGGAGAACATATGTACACCCATGGCGATATCATGTCATTGTATGGCAAAACCAATAAAAAATAAATAAAAAAATTAAAAAAAGAAAAAGAAAAGTACAGATTCATAGTTCAGTTCTACCATTTCCTAGCTGGGGCAACTTGGCTACTTTGTTTAGTATGAGGCTCACATTCTGGGTCTATAAAATAGAATCATAGTAATGTTACTTCAGTTATTGTTCTGACAACTATATAAGGGAATAGATACCCACATGCCTAGTACATAGCATGAGTTCAATAAACACATGTCTTCTCTGTTTGGTGGGTCTTTGGGAATACATCTTTAGACTTTAAAAAGAGAAGCCAGGAAGGCACACACATGCACACACACACACGCACACACACACACACATGCACACACACACACACACACACACACACACACAAATCTTTCTGTGATTTTTCCAAAATTCATAATGCAAATAGCTATTGATAGACCACTGCTTACTTCTACTCTTTCACTATTTTCACTACTGTCTTGTACTGTGTTTCTAATGGTGAGCATGTGGGTTTATGTATCTGTGAGCACAAGTGGGTCTTTTCTGTATAACCAGCTACAAACTTTTGGAATCCAGGGACTGTTGCTGTTTTGTCAGAATTATCCAACAGTGCTGAGGACATCAATGGTGCTCAATAAGGACTTCCTTGCAGGTCCAATTGTTAAGAATCTGTGCTTCTACTGCAGGAGGGATACGGATTCAATCCCTGGTTGGGGAACTAAGATCCCACTTGCTGCACAGTGCAGCCAAAAGAAAAGAGTGTTCAATGAATCCATACCCATTAACGCACTTGTTGCAGTAAATAACGCCAAAGTGCTGGAGAGTTAGGCTACTCTCCTCTCCCCTCCATACTCACTAAATAAAAATAAAAACAACTGGATCAAGCTATCCTCTCTTAGATGGGCCATGGTCTCAGGTGAATTTTTAAAAATCTGCTGAACTTTTTTTTATTTCTGAAAATGTTTATAATGATAATAGTAAATAATAATACCTTGGGTCTCAGATAGTTCTTGACAATATTCAATTGTCTTTTACAGTATTCAGCTTACGTCTACTATCTGAGGGATCAGTGATCTGAGAAGTGAATGAAATCATGGCAAAACATGAGGTATCAGTTGAGAAGATCCTTGGGGTGAAAAAAAACATTCCACAGAAATGGGTAAAAACAGTCTGTCCTCATTTTCCAAATAAACCAAGTAAAAATGGAATAAAACAGCATTGTTTTCTTTTTTTAAACAGTCTTTGTTCTATCTTTCAGAAGGGGGAATAATAAGTGAACAAATATCACAAAGTATCTATGGCAGCAACTTTACTCTGATTCTCAACAATCTGGAATGTGTATATACCCCATGATCATCATGTTGTATTCTTTACAAAAAAATATCCAAAAGTTCTTCAGCCATCCCTACTCAGACCTCTAAGACTGTTCTGCCTGCTTTGGTCAGAAGTTGAGATATATAAACAGTCTTTCTCTGCTTGAACTTGAAAGAAAAATCAGTCATCTGTAGATGATCTGTGTTAGAGCAAAATGCAATTTTTCCCTCTGACAACGTGTTTATGGTTGTTAAGTTATCTTGATTGCCAAGAGAAATCTGTTTTGTGTGGCAGGCTTTTCTGACTTAAAATGTCAGATGCCTCACCGCCTCCCCACTCCCACCCCCATATCGAGCCATCCTTTCAACTAATTCACAAATTGACTTGACTCTCAGCTAGGTTAAAAAAATAATTTCCTGAAAATTTAAAGTCTGGCACAATACTGCACTAAAAGTTCATTTATCTTGTCTATTTTTATAAAGCCTCACTGCAGCATCTGGCAAAATGCCCACTTCCAGTAATAAAGGTCCCCAAGGACACTTGGCAAGAGAGACTTTTCTCCCAAGACCCTGCAAATGATCCTAGGCTTCCTAACGCACGAGTTAGAAGCTTGACTAAGGTTTGTAATATTATCTTCTGTGTTACTTTTTTTGGGTCGGAAGTGGGTGAAAATTCTAGGGAGGTGAGGGGACCACAAAGACGGCAGGTCTCTGAGCTCCACCTCTGCACTAACTAAAATCAGGGGCTTACTGAGAGCTTGAGATTTCTCTATTATGAAACATAATGGCTAAAGACTGTCTACATGGGGCAGCGCAATGATTCACTCTTGTTTAATCAACTACAACCTGTGTTAAGCTCTATCCTCATCTCAATATAAACCAGGTTAATCTTTCCACTTTCCTGCAGGAAACTGCCATGGCGCTTGTTTATTCGACTCCCCTGATCTTGAGTAAATCCTTCCCTTCTCTTCCCTCCTCCCCGACCAATCATTCTGGGGGAAAGATTTCCAGCGCTTCCAATCTAAGACTGATTGGGCTTTCCTGTTGATGTCAAGTTGAAGCATTCCACTGAAAAAGCAACCTCAAGGCTTGACTTTTCTTGTGGCTCTGAGCTGAGCAAGTGATTACACCAAGCGTATCCCTCTTTCATTCCAGGAAAGAGAAATAGTCTGTGAAGAACTGTTTGCTTGGAAATGTTTTTCTGAGGAACTAAACACTTGTGTCGAAGACACTACAGACGTGCTCCATCCAATCTGATATGATGTTTTCCCTTTTGTGACCACAGTTTCCCTTACCAGATCGTTCTTTTAGCATGGGGTACACTAATGGAAAGTCACTTCATCAGTTCTGTGACATTCAAATCAATGGCTATTTTGCCTCAGTGATTTCCCTCATAAACCTAAATGTCATTTCATCAGTGAATTCTTGACAGTAAAATTATTGATACCAAATTCCAATGTGATTATAGAATAAGGTTGGCTTTTTCTTTATTACATTTGGAATACTGAGAGTTTTTTTTATTATTATTATTAAATTAAGTGGTTTAGAGGAGTTTGAAACTCTTCTGAGGCATGACCAAGGACACAATTCCATCTGTTTTGTTTTTCTTATTCATGACATAGATGATTTTATTTTAAACTTTGCATGCGTTTCACTTTAATTCTTCTTCATGTCTGTCAGAGCACATCATCTGTGATGTGTGGATAGTTAACCGTAGCACTTTGCAGGAAGATTTAGACAGAAAGTGAAAACAGCTTTGCAAAAGCAGTCAGCTAAAAGCAGAAGCTGAATGCTTCTGGTGCTGCTACATATCTGTTCTGTGCTGAGCAAACGTTTTAAGGGCAACCTGTTGGTACCTGAAACCTACCAAAAGTTGTTCTCATCCACTGAGTAAATGTTGGATCCCTTTCTCCTGGACAAGTGTCTAATGTCCCAATGGCTGCCTCCTATGTGGGTGTTTTGTTGCTGGGATGAAGGCCAAGGATAGAACAGCTTTGTAATAGAGCCCTCCTCTGGGCATGCTCTTTTGTTTGCCCTCATTATATTTAGCTGTGCCAGTGCAAAAACCACTTCTGAACACTCTGGTCTGCCCAATCTACCATGTTTCTCAAACTGGGTTACTCACTCACCTACATTTCCCCAGACACACAGAGAGCAAGTAGGGTGCTGAGGTCAACCAGATCAGTGGGGTGTTTCTTCCTAGAATATTCATTTTGTCTGATGTTAAGAAATTTGGGATAAATCTCATACCAAAAAATCCAAGCATAAATATGTGTATGTATGAGTGTGTGTTAGTTGCTCAGTCATGTCCAACTCTTTGCAACCACATGGACTGCAGCCCCCAAGGCTACCCTATCCATGAAATTTTCCAGGCAAAATTTTCCAGGTTGCCATTTCCTACTACAGGGTGTCTTCCTGACCCAGGGATTGAACCTACATCTCCCACATCTTCATTGACAGATGTGATTCTTTACCACTGAGCCTCAGGGGACTTGAAGGAAACCTCATTAATTATGGATACTGCAGATGAACTACACCTTCAGAGTACAAACTGACTTTCTTGTAGTCCTACCATGGGAAGATTCTTGAAGTTCTCTGAGCCCTAATCCTCTTTCAGAGCAGCATCTTCTATTGCATTTTCAAACATTTTACTCCCAAGTACTAGCATGAGTAAGACTGGAGTTACCAAGATACTGCATAGCTGAATTTCATATTAAATTATTTTGGTTGTAGTGTCCCAAAGTTTCTAGCCCTCATATATCTTTCATATATTCCTTAAACCTCCACCACTGTAAAAAGTGATCTTGTGGAAAAGTTCCAAACCATCATGGGTTGGACTTCACATCAGATGTAATCTGCAGGTTATAACATTTACTCCATACTCATGTAACACAGATTATGCACCATAGAAATATTTTGGGGTCAGTTTTATGATGCTGGATCTGTTAAGACTGACTAAATTCCAACATTTGGGGAAAAATATTACAGATTAGACGTTTTTGCTTTGTTGCATTAGGAATATTTAAATTTTATTTTCCTTTGTTAAATTAATTCTCTTAGAAGAGTTTGAAACTTTTCTGAGACATAACCAAAGGTACAATTCCATCTGTTTTGTTCATGCAAGGTATACATGCAGGTTATAATATTTACTCTGTACTCAACTTGTAAAACACACATCATGAGTTTTGGAATTACTTTGGGGTCTGTTAGATCATGTTGTGCATAGCAATATGCACTAAGCGCAAACATTTTGAAAACACTTCTGGACTGTTCATTGCATCATGACTAAATATTGTAATCTATGCTTCAAGATTGTTCCTGTTCATTCTCTTTCAATGTCATTGTTCTTTTTGCATTGCTGCTTCCAAAAAGAGATACTCATGGTATTCAAAACCTCAACTGCTTTTCAAGGCCAGACAGGACACACAAGTCAATAAAGCTGCTAGGTAAGATATTAGATGTTAAGCTAGTTAGGATTTGATCAGCCATAATATCTCCTTGTTTACATAAACTTTCTGGAGGCCAAATAAAACACAGACAATTGCCAAACTCAACCTGTAAGCCTACAGCCTGAAACTTCCACCTAGAATGCCTTTCTCCTCCTTCTGGATCTATAAAGCTTCATTCTAAACCCACTATCTTCCTGAGTAGCTCCCCAATTACTCCCACCTCCATCTAACACAGCACCCATGGCAGACTCCCATCCACGGCTGTGCAAATAGTACCTGGCAGGAGTATCAGCTTACCTAACAGGAGACACAACTGGTTGGGACAAGCCATGTCAGGCATTCTGTATGATTCTGCTTACCTGGTTTACCCATCCTAAATGGTGATTGGAATTACCATGTGGAGTCCTCCAAGTTCAAGTATGTTCCAAAACAATTCTTACAGGGTTTCATCCCAGGGCATAAAGGCAGTAAGAGCCATCACTGTGAATGAAAATCCACACTATGGATGGGAATTGCAGTCAGTTTACTAGGCAGTTATAGGAATGATAGTCATCAGTGTGTATCAAATAAATTGCAAATGGAGAGCAGCTATATAATTCAGATATCTGCTTCTCATTTCTCTTCCCCACAGAATTACGAGAGCCCTTAGTGAGCATAGTTAAAAGAAATGATGCACTCCTAGTTCTATATATATATATATAGTGGCTGGTTGATTTTTTTTTTTTTTTGTATCCTAACTTGGAGATTTTAAAGCAAATTGCAGATACTGCTTGGTAACTCTGCTAATCAAGTATTTAAAGCTCAGATCTTGAGGACAATATCTAACTACAGGCACCCTGGCAAAACAAACAGAAGCCAGTAAAGCAGGTGGGCACAGTATCATGAGCACAAGGCTTGATGGGGAGAAGCCTAGCTGGCCTCAAGTCACTGGTCTGGAGTCCTTGTGCAGTACACAGACTGCACAACCGTACATGCCAGGCCTGCGCCCTGGATTTCGCTTTAACTGGTTCCCAGCTGCTTTTGAACTTCATATATGTTTCTCTTAAGCATGTTTCTTTTCTTTTGTATTTATGATATTTGAGTATACATCAAGACATTATCCTTTGAGGGAATTTGCAACCTAATGGGAAAAATAACTCAGTAACAATATAAGTAAGAGAAGGTTAGGACAAAGGATGAGTGTGGCTGAATGTAAAGTCAATTTTAGGTTGCTGAAATGACCTGGTGCACCAGGCTATGCTTTATTTTTAATTCCTGGCCAGCAGTGTGGTTGATGAGAGAGGACCTCATCTGGAGTGTCATCCATTCCCAGCACTAAACTGGAAGTTCCTTTGTGGCAGGAACAAGACTCTTTCCTCCTTAGTCATCTCTTCAGGGCCTGACAGAATCCTTCTGTATCAGGTATGGAAGCTTCATCATCATAGTCATCCTTCCTCACATCTAAAATACTCATGGAAAGTTTGTATCTGTATTACATTCTGTGTTTTCAGCTATGTTTCTGTGAGACCCTTTATTGAAAAACACAAAGTATAAAAACCTAGAATTTTAGCCTTAAAATAGGAAGAAGTAAAGTATTCTCTCTAAAGGAAAAGTAAGTTTCATTTTCTCATAATCAGAAACCTTGACAAATATATGGAAATTGTTATACATCTCATCTATGCTAATGTTTTATGTTCCCTTCCTTTCAGTGTAAATCTTCAATATATCGCTAGGCCTTAGAATACCCTAAACAGCATCACATCCCATTAAAATAATGGAAGCCTTTTGCCAAAATGCAGTATTTTCCTCTGTTCCCAACATGAGTAGGTCATGTACACCACTGTTGTGTCAAAATCTTTTAAGGTAGTAAGTTAATTGAATTACTCCTTTGTGGTGAATGAAGAACAGCAGAAGGCTCTCTGTCACATGGCTGCTCCTTTCAAGTGAATACTTAAATTCCCTGAGCATGGCAAGGAATTCCCTATAAACTAGACAAATAATACATCTCTGTGTGATGCATCTATTTTTATTATACCTCCAGGTAGATATTCATGTACTTGTTCGTTTTACCCTAAAGCAGAGACATTAATGAACAAGATGAAGTTATAGCTCTCAAAATGGGCTGATTTCTTACTTGAATGACTGTCAGTATAGGCCAAGTCCAGGAAAAAAAAGTAGACAGGAATGAAGAGAGAAATATTATGGACATATTCCAGAAAACTCTTTCAAAAGGCCTGATTTCTTTGTTTTTGTTTTTTCCCAGAAATCTTCCCTAAACTTTATGAACTTTGGCTGAATGCACTAAAAGAATTGCCATTGCTCTGTATCTTAAAAGAAAAAATAAGCTACCCCTGGATTTTGAACTTACAGTGTAGCTGAAGTCTATATTGTAATTAACAGGGTTTTGATACTTAGAAAAAGATACTGAAATTATCCCATGAGATAGCAAACACTTTGATAAGAAAGCAAACATGGCACTGACAAGAATATGTCTACTTTGACCAGGCTGATATCCTTGCAGGAGTTCTGGCTGACCAAAGGAAGCTAGAGATACAATCAATCTTAAGTTTTAACCGGGTCTTTGATTCTGCCCCACACAACACACACATCAATTAAGTGGAAAAACAAGGTCTGAACAGTTTAGTTATGAGGTGAGTGAAAAACCAGCTGGAAAGTCAGACTCAGAGAGAGGTTATCAACGGATCAGTGTCAACCTAGGGACACACAATAAATGGTGCCACAGTTCCTCAGGGTCAGCTCTGAACCTGTGGTTGTTTAACATTTCTATCAGTGACAGAATGATTCAACAGAAAGAAGATTCTTATTAAGCTCCAAAGGGGAAAGGAAATTCCAGATTCTTGGAAATGAGGCAAGGAAATCCAAAGCAACTGAGTAAATTGCCCAAACAATCAATTACAACTAGAATAAGGTTGGTGAGGTAACTCTGGAGTATTGAAGAATACATTTTGCCAGAGGAAAGCCAAGAAAAGTTAGGTATATATAAGTCTGGTGGTAAAAGAATTATTTAGAATTTGTTACAGACTCTCCTTCTTTGGTGGAAGGACTTTCAACTTCTTTCACCCAAAGATGGTTGGTGGAAACTTCTTTGGGGGAAGAACTCTTTCATCCTTCCCCAATAGATTTTATTGTTGAATCTAGTGAAACTCTATATTTGAAATTTCTAGGGGAAAGAGGCAAAAGTGTGATGAGACCAGTATCAGATGGCTTTTTATTTTTTAAATTTGTGTTGTTCTTAAGTATCTAAAACTAAGGGGTCTCAGCTCACAGAATAAAGATTAGTCTCACTCCAAAAGCCTAATAAGCCTGTGTACAATATTCATACAATGTTGGTTTACAGAGATCTACTCCCACAAATACCCACTCATACCATCTTACTCAGCACACAAAGCCCTCAGCCAATAACCTGCTCCTCAAGGAGACCATGAGGACTCATCTCTCCCCTTAACTACAGGGAGGGAAATGAACAAGGAAGATATATAGACCTGGCACAATTTTTTTAAAAAATCAAGTACAGCACAATGATACAAAAAAGTAAAATATCTGAGATCAGATCTTTTTCCTGGTATGAAATTGTTTGGAAGATGTGAATAAAATGTATTTTGGAGCCATAAAAATTAAGAGGTAAAATATGAAACAGCTAAAGATTTTAAAGTTAATCAACATGGAACAAGGCCTAGAGGAAGACTTAACCTCTGAGTATGAGAAAAATGCTTATCAAGAGATATTATAATTATTATCTGTTCTTTAAGCCCACTAAGAATGTGGGGGTGGAAACCTCAAGTAGAAAATGAAAAATAAAGTTACATATGAATAACATCTTCCAAAATATGAGTATGTATATGTGTATACACACAGACACACACACACACACACACACCTTCTAGATAAGGCAAGTATGGCATTTGTCTTAGGCACAAAATTTGAATTTGAGGGCACCAAAATCTCAGTTATCAACATGAACAGCATTTTAATGCAATATCTTTAAAAAATCAAGATTAATGCCAAAAATCTACTATAAATGAAATATTCTAATTCTAAACAAAGAAATAATAATTCTAAATAAAGAAAGGGTCAACATTCCTGACTTTTCTTTCTCAGTCTCCAAAATGGCTAGGTAGCAATATGACAACCCAACGGCCTAAGTTGCTACGCTCAGGAATTTGAAAAATCTCTTTGGAAAACTCCCCAAACAATATGACTTTCATTCAAATATTTGAATGTTGTGAGGTATCCTTCTTAAAATGGCAGGTTTGTTAAAGCAAAGGTACATTAGACTTCAAGTTAGTTTTCTCTTTTCCAGGAAATTTGGCTTAATGCCTTGCCTCTTGACTAAAATATTCCTAATGGAAGGCTGACAAATCATGAATCTGCATATGTTCTCCTAATTTTCTGCTGAGCCCAAGGAAATAAAGAGAAAGAAAAGATGCTATCTTTATTACAAATCGCCCTTTAGAGCCAAATTTTCTTTTTCTCTTCATTTAAGATTAAATATCATACTTTTATATGGATTATTTTTGGATTATTTAATCCATACTTCTGGATTATTTAATCTTATAAATGTCTACTTCTTCACTTTATCGCCAAGGAGGATAGGTAGTTTTTTTCTTTTTTTCCAGTTTCCTGTTTCATTTTTTTTCCCCTGTAGCCCTGTAAATAAGTGAGTAATTTCTCTGAAATCACTCTTGTCAAAAGCAGTAAGTAAAATAAGATGTCAGATGAATATGAAAATCAGGTCTCTGACAAAATGTGATACTGTGCTGTAAGTATCTGTCTCTTAAACTTCTAATAATTCATAAAACATCAAATGATCTGCCTTAGATGTGAAATCTCAAGTGATTCCAGCATGTAAACTTGCTTAACTGCCATAAATTGAAGGATTTTAATGGGATTTTTACAAGTGTTAATAAATTTCAGTTTCAGCCGCTGTGTATCTCTCTCTCTGTGTTTCTCTTCAACAGCCCCCTCCTGCAATTTAGATATTAACCTTCACATTAAATGTGTTTTATTCATGATGAGAATCATTCATGCTTGCTTGATCCAAACATTCCTTACCAGTGGAATAATTAGATATCATGTTGCTTTCATTCCTTTTTTGGATTTTTAAGTAATCCCAGGTGGCAATAAAAACATAGTGCTATGGATAACACAAATATGAGAATAGTGAGGTGCATTTCAATGTGCTGAAAAGTAAATGCTTTTTCAAAAATGCTTTGCAGAATTTTCATGAATATAAAAGATATTCAATTGTAAGTGGCCAAGAAAACAAAACTGAATACACAATTAGGAGGAAATAACTAAAGCATAGTTTTCTATAGTACAGATGTATTTATATAGGTACCAAATTACACTGGACAATTTTTGCACAAATAAATATGTGTGTACCTATGTGCTGCAGAAATAGAGAAAGTCTGGGAAGGGTACAATTAATTATGAAGACATTTGCTTACTCACAGTGTCAAATCAAATCATTCAGGCATAGGAATTTTATTTATTTGAGTTTTGCAGGGTGAACGTGCTAAATCACAGGACTGACCAGGAAAACCACTTAGATTCGCAGGATAATATACAACCATCATTTCTCATGAATCCATGAAATAAAATCTTAACCCAAATCTGAATGCATCATTTTTTACAGAATTCTAATTTTGACAGTCCAATACGTATCAACTCAAATAGGTAGTGGGATGAAGAGAAGACCAGACAAAGTATCTGCAGTTCTCATTCTTATCCTATCATCTGAGTTTCAAGTTCAGAAGAATTGAACTGAAATCCTTCCTTCTTCTTGTGGTTTAAAAAATTACCTTCCTCAGTCTCAAAAGAATTCCCAGATGACAATAAAGTACATATCTCTTTTCTTAGTAACAGAAAATGCAAAGGCTTTATGGACAAGGATTTGGAGGCACAGATGGGAAACTACACAAATACAGAGTGAAAGTGGGGATGTTAACAAGCTCATAATTAGGGGATGATATGATTCATCTGCTACAGAACTTAATGCTTTCTTTGGTTGCATTAATGGTGGTCTAGTTTCTAGATAAGGGAGGTGATGATCCTTATCTATACTGCTATGCTCCAACCACTCCTGATAAATTTGCCTTAAGCAAGTCTGAAGGAAGCAATTAGCAACCACATCATATAAGATTAGATAAAAAAAAAGACTAGAAAACAGACATGATTGTGGGGTTGAAATTGTTAGAAGACTATAATAAGAAAGAGAATAAATCTGTTCTTTGTGACTCCAAAAGTGATAAAGTGAATTGCCCCACTAAATTTAATTCCAAGGTTCTTTCTATTTCTTGGATCCTGTGTGACTTCGATCAGGACCTTTGTCTTTCAAACCAGGTAATAATTGAGTCTCTTCAGATATATGAGAATCCTTATTGCTTTAAAAGGTTTCCACAGAACAGCATTTACTTATGTACATTGATTAACTATTCATTTAAAAGTCTACATTCTTTGCTGAGGTGGAAAAGAGCTATGTGTTACTCTTCAGGGAAAATAAGAATATCCTGACATTCAATATTTAACTTTAGGTAAGAGCTGCAACTTAAAAAGAAGTGCTTATAAATAGACAGAAGTAAAATAATTTTTTAGAAAATATAGGAGAAATAATTTTAAGAAAGTCATTTCGATAGCCTTAAGAAACTAAACTCTCCAAAGAGAAAATTATAAGGAGATTAAGAAAGATAATCTTTGTGGAAATTTTATTTTCTGCACAAATATGTTTTTATACATACCTAGACACACAGTTAGAAAATCCTAATTGGCTGAAAAAAGAAGCTTAAAAAAAAAAAGGTAAAAAAATTGAAATATTATGAGAAATCCCAGTCTTTTCAATGCTGTTATTTATTTAAAAAAATACCTTTACAATATAGAAATGGAGGTCTTAAGATATAGTGGAAATTGAAGGCAAAGTTTATCTCTTATGCAAGAATTGAAGACTTTAAAGACAATGACATTGACAAGACTTTAAAGACATTGACACTTTCTAAGAAGAATAAATTTGACTTAATGGACATGAGTTTGAACAAACTCAGGGAGATAGATGGTGAAGGACAGGGAAGCCCAGCATGCTGCAGTTCATGGGGTCACAAAGAGTCAGACACGACTTAGCAACTGAACAACAACAAAGAAAAATGCAAAAAAGTTTGAAAAAAATGGCTGTGAAATCAGCAAAATAGTAAAAAATGTTGTACCTCGGTGTGTTTGTAGGCATGATGTGATGAACCAAGGCATCACTTTATAGTAAAAATCTTCCTTGAAAAGAGTGGGTCTCACAAACAAGTTGGCAAGGATGTGGAGAAAGGGGAACCCTTGTACATTGTTAGTGGGAATGTTAGTTGGTGCTGCCACTATGGAAAGCACTATGAAGAGTTCTCAAAAAACTAAAAATAGAACTATCCTACAACCCAGCAATTCTACTCATGAATATACATACAGAAAAAAAGCAAAAACACTAATTTGAAAGGATACATATACCCCAATGTTCATAGCAGCGCTATTTAAAATTGCCAAGACATGGAAATAACCTAAGGGTCCACCAACAGATGAACAGATAAAGAAGCTGTGATATATATACAATGGACTACCACTCAACTATTTAAAAAAAAGGAAATATTTTACCATTTACAGTAGCATGGATGGACGTGGAGAGCATCACGATAAGTGAAGTAAGTCAGAGAAAGATAAATACTGTCTGATATCACATGTGTGAAATCTAAAAAAGTACACCAAACTAGTAAATATTATATAAAAGAATGAGACACAGATATGAGGAGTCTTCCCACAGTGGTTGCCTGTGGGAAGAGAGGGAGGGGCAATATACAGTTGGGAGAATAGAAAGTACAAACATTTGGGTATAAGATAGTCTCAAGTATGTATTACACAAGACAGGGAACATAGCCAATATTTTATAATAACTATAAATGGAAAATAACCTTAAAAGTGTAAAAAATTTTTCAAATAAATTTAAAAAATAAGTCATAGGGATGTAAAAAATAAAGAGAAAACCATCCAACTTAGAAAAAAAACAAAAATTAAAACAATGGTTCTCATCTTGGATGGCCTCAAGGTTATTTCAAGGCATAGTTATCCACATGCCTTTAAAGACTGACTGTAGAATGACTGGATATTTCGTTTAAATACGTGGTTAGGCATTATGTGCATTTTTATATGTTATACATATACATAAAAATACATATATCATTATATAGTTATCTATATGTACTATAAATATTAAAAAAAAAAAAAAGTAAGACCATGACATCTGGCCCCATTACTTCATGGCAAATAGAAGGGGTAAAGGTGGAAGCAGTGACATATTTTCTCTTCTTGGTCTTTAAAATCATGGTGGATGGTGACTGTAGCCATGAAATCAGAGGACCATTGCTTCTTGGCAAGGAAGCGATGACAAATCTAGACAGTGTGCTGAAAACAGAGGCGTTACTCTGCCAACAAAGGCCCATCTAGTCAAGGCTATGGTTGCCCCAGTGTTCACATACAGGTTGCGAGAACTGGACTGTAAAGAAAGCAGAGCGCCAAAGAACTGGTGCCTTTCAACTGTGGTGCTGGAGAAGACTCCTGAGAGTCCCCTGGACTGCAAGGAGATCCAACCAGTCAATCTTAAGGGAAATCAACCTTAAATACTCATTGGAAGGACTGATGCTGAAGCTGAAGCTCTAGTTTTGTGGTCATCCGATGCAAACAACTGACTCATTGGAAAAGTCCCTGATGTTGGAAAAGCTTAGGGGCAGAAGGAGAGGGCCTCAAAGGATGAGATGGCTGGACGGCATCACCAATGCAGTGGACAAGAACTTGGGCAAACTTTGGGAGATGGTGAGGGACAGAGAGGCTTGGCATGTTACAGGCCAGGGGGTCACAAAAAGTCAGATACAACTGGGTGACGGAGCAACAACAACAATGTACTATCAATGTAAGCGTATGCACCATATGTGTGTATACAGGTATATGAAACTCCTTATATCATACTGAAATATATATGATTTTTAAAAAATTTATACAGATGCTATTGTGATTATACAACATAAATTAATTTAAAAATATTACTAAATTCATTAGTGGTATCTATTTATTGAGGGCTTAAAATTAAGGTTCTTTTGAGTTGCGATCACCAATAAAGAACTGGCAAGTAAGCCATGTTTCTCTAAAATTATGATAGACCTGCTTATATAACATTCTTTTTCATTCAACTGCAATCCTTGAGAAATGTGTATGAGAGTATGTAATAGATGAGTATATTTTTTTTTCTAAAAATAAAATATATTTATTACTTAACTAGTGATTTTTCAGATCACATAGGAAAACAGTTTTTCTTGTCACTGACTTTTAATATCTAGAATATTCTTACATGTATAAAATTAGATGAGAGACTTGGCTCACACCCGCTGAGTTGTATGGTGTGTTCCAGTCATCACTGTTGATAAAAATCCTTTTCTCCTATATAAAACTGCTGTGCAAATGGTTGAAAACTATATCATAATCAATATATTTTATTTTAAATATTATGCATAATATCTTTCTCTAAATATTTAATGTCCATTAAAATTCCCCTACCTATATAGTATTACACATACAGCATGACTTTGGAAAAGTAAATCCTTTTGAAACTAATATGTGTAACAAAATCATATGGTTCATTGAAAGGTCATGGAGTCCAATTCATTTTATGCTGACTGAATGTAAGTTGGCAAAGCAGATGACTTTGAAAAAAACAGATGTGTGGTCTAGTTTAAAATAATTGCTAGTACAGCAGCCTGTGCTGCTTGTTTAGTACATGGATCTGGATATATAATAAGATAAATTATGTCCTCCAAAGAAAAGGTTCATATAGTAAATATAACACAGAATACAAATGACAATTTTGCCCCACAGTACAAAGATTATTTATAAAAATATTATATTTAAGTCTAAAAGTGGATTTCAGATCTTTACTTTTAAGTATAATCTGTTGATGTGGAAGTTTTCTGTTGTTTGACCAAAGTTTTTAAAGACATTTGACCCAGCTCAGTTCTTACCTCCATTCATAATACAGATGGAATATTATGCCACATATTCACTTCAGTTTGCTGTATTACTTTTCTGGAAATATAACACATCAGCAGGTTTATCTGAGAAGTAAAATACATGCAAACTTGTCCCCATCTAAAATAACGTCTGAAAATTGGGCATTAAAGATAAGAATTTGAATCTAAGCTCCACCTCTTCTACTATATATGGTGGTAAACAAAGACTTCCTGTTAGAAGCAGCAGATGTATTTTTGAGATCCAGTGACTAGAAGTATCTGCTTCGTCAAAGATATTATAGACAATGAAAAATAATTATTTATAAAAGTACTTGACAAAATATTTTTTAAAGTGTCTGAAGTGAACTGAAAGTCACTCAGTCGTGTCTGACACTTTGTGACTCCTCTGTCCATAGGATTCTCCAGGCAAGAATATTGGAGTGGATTGCCAATCCCTTCTCCAGGGGATCTTTCCAACCCAGGGACTGAACCCAGCTCTCCCGCATTGCGGGTGGATTCTTTACCATCGGAGCCACTAGGGAAGTCCTTTAAAGCATATACCACCTGATACTTGCTTTTCCTTTCACTAACTGGTAAAATGATCCTAGGAAACTCATTAATTTTGATCAGTCTCAATTTTGTTATCTGAAAAATAAAACAGTTGGATTCTGTGATATTTAATATTCTGTGATTCTTATAGGAAATAAAATTCTCTAAACACAAAGAATATAAATATGCATATAAAATTTCTATACAGTCCATTGAATGAGTATCGGTGATTTTTTTAACACCAGAAGATGGTGACCTTCTTCTAATCTCTATTCATCTGGAATCCTATTTATCTTCACTCTTTTAAGATTAATTTACAATCAAGACCAGATGGCTCAAGGCCACCCATTTTCATATCCAGAGCTGATTACCTAATTATCAAAATCTTCAAAAGAAATATCTTGGTCAGATTTGCAAATGCTTGCAGAAAGTATGAATATGCATATGAAATATAAAGAATATATAAAAATGATGTATGAGTTTCAGATATACTCACAAAAATTAAGTATTCATATTTCAATATCTTCGAGCATAACTAGATGATATATAGAATAATGACAATGCTTTAGACTTATGCTAGCTTTGTCACTTAATCTCTTTGACCATGGTCAAGTAAGCTGACCTTTCGGAGTCTTCATTTCCTCATCTCTAAAATGGAGATCTTGGATTAAATGTGCTCCAGGGATTCATCCAGTTCCAAACATTACATTGTCTACAAATGTGGGTACTCAGAACTTAAAACCATACTTAAATATGGAGAAATCTGTTCTGTAATTTTTGGTTGAAAGTTTTCATAGACTATTCTGTTGCGTAAAATCCTTAAGGTATAGTATCTACTTTCATTGAAACTGAACTTTGTAGTTACAATCAGACCATGGGTAGTAAGCTTTTAGAACCTGATGCCTGGTTTCTTCTTATCAGACCTGGTAGTAAAAAAGATTCCTGATTCCTTTGTTCTATCCTTTCTTCCTCTTCCTGCTTCAAGACTATATAGTTCAATTTGTTATTAGAAATAGGTGTTGCATTGGAAAACACTATTCTGCCTAAGGTAGACAAAGAATGAATAGGAGCTAACGTTGTGCGATCCTGCTATGTGCCAGACACGGTTTGGAAAGTGTATGGCATGTTCTTACATACTAATTATTAAAAATTATTAATCACTTCAACAAGTCTATAGGGAAATGGTTACTAATCCCCCATTATCACAGAAGAGGAAATGATTACTGGAAGTTCATAATTTGCAGAAGACCACGCAGCTAGCAATTGTTAGAAAAAGAACAATGAATTCCCTCTGTCCAGTTCTTGCCATGCCACCATTCTGTCTCAAAAATGAAGCTAACAAAAACCTCATAAATTAAAGTTGTGCTACAAAAATAAGAGTCATGGACATTTTGTTTAATTACTTGGAATTAAATGAAATGCTTTCAATTTCAAGTCAAATTAAAAAGAGTACAGCACATATTATGTAAAACACACTTTTCTAAATTATGATAAATACATACAATTGATCATTATACATCCACCATTGATCCTATGTTCTAAAACTACTTAATGATATACTCTGATATTAAAAATATATATATAAACTATCCACACTAATACATCTAACATGCATAGAAAAACATGGTGAAATGAACCAAAAAAAGTACAAATGAGTTAATAAACAGGTATCAAGTGCTTGTTTTGTTCCATACACTCTGCCAGATAATGGAAATATAGTAGGATAAGGCAGACATTGTTCCTACCTGCATGGTACCTACAGTACACTAACTAGCTTGATATTTCTGTGTAATGGGGTTATAAATGATTTTTATTTGGGCTTTTTTTGCCTTTTTTTCATTTTCTAAATAATCTATAATATAAATATAATGTCTTTCAAAATCAGCAAATATAATAAAATAAACTCTCATCTTTTACAGTTGTGTATAAAAGAGATATTTATTTCTTTCTACTTTCTCTAGGCTATGCTATAGTTGCTGTTATTCAGTCACCAAGTCATGCCTGACTCTTTGCAACCCCATGGACTTCAGCACACCAGACTTCCCTGTCCTTCATTGTCTCCAAGAGTTTGCTCAAATTCATGTCCATTGAGTTGGTGATGCAAGCCAACCATATATACTTGTGTGTATGTTTAGTCACTCGTTTGTGTCTAACTCTTGCAACCCTATGAACGGACTGTATCCTGCCAGGCTCTGTTCATGGGATTCTCCAGGCAAGAATACTGACATGGGCTGCCATTTCCTCCTCCATGGGATTGTCTCAACCCAGGGATTGAGCCCACATCTCCTGCACTGCCAGGCGGATTCTTTACCACTGAGTCACCAGGGAAGTCCCAGCTACACATTACTATATATATATATATATGTGTGTGTGTGTGTGTATATGTGTTTGCTTAATATCCACTGTTTGGGTAGACTCCGGCAGTTGGTGATGGACAGGGAGGCCTGGCATTCTGCGGTTCATGGGGTCAAAAGAGTAGGACACGACTGAGCAATTGAACTGAATATCCACTAACTCCTCAAGTTCGTGATTCACCACCAATCCTAACTTGCCATCTCCCTAATTTTCATCATCTGTATGTTTTCGCCAGATTGAAATTAACTTAATAGAGCTGCTCATTCTCAAATTTTCCCCCTTTTATCACAATTTCTAATTACATATTTGATCCATCAATTTATTTGTGCCCTACCACTCCCTGTGCTCTGGTCATACTTTTCTTTCATTCTTAACATCGAGTACATTAAAGATATTTTTTTAATGTATTGGACTCTTCCTAGATATTGTAGGCTTCCTAAGAACAGATTCAAGTCAAATAACTGCTTCTAGAGAAAAATGTTTTATTTTGTTTCTAAAATGTTCAATTTCATAATCATAAATGAACCATAATTTTGAATTTTTGAATCAATTTTGAACTTTATATACCTCTCAATACAAGAACAAACTTAAGTTCCAATGCCAAATGCAATGACATTGAGATTTTGTCCTGGGTAACTGTAAATGTGTATGTGTATGTAGATTTCTAGTAAGTACTTTATGATAAAGGAATGTATTTAATTAAATTAGTAGAATAAGTACTTTAACTCAATGACCTCTTTAGTTAGTATTAGAATTCATATGGTGATTACTTTAAAAACTAAATGTAATTGAAAGTCACTTTTAGTAACATATTTTTTATTATTCAAACAAAGGCAAGCACATATTTTAGAAAGCCAAGTAGTACTACATGGATGTAATGAAAAACAGCAGTCTTCAGTTCAACTTTTGAATCTTTTTCAACAGAGGCAATAAATTCAACTCTCCTAGATATTTTTATTTGTTGTATTGCTTTCGTATTTCTTAATGCACTTTAACTTCCATTCTCTGATTTGTTAATTTTAAACATTATCCACTGACTTTCTCTATTACAAAATACAGATGTAACACTAAGCCAATCCAAACCTTTATTTCTTCTTTTCATCTTGCTCATATTTTATATCATATTTTTATTAAATCAAAATTATATCAATCTTTTTATCACTATGTAAATATTGATCATTGCTGAGCTTGAGAGTAAATAGGATTATGTTTCTTTTTTGGTAGCAGAGTTTGTTCTTTAGGAAGCATATTGATATTTGTGTTCTTTAAAAATTTGCTTTTTTCTTAATTTTTGATATCTATCACTAATTTTTCCCAAACTTCCAACTAAATTTTAAAACCCCTCTTAATATTATTTATCACATGGTCAAACATATCCAGTATTATTAAGGGTTTTTTTGCTTTATTTTGTTTCATTTTGCTTTCTGGAGCTTTCCTTCTTGGAATTCTCTGATGTCTTTCTCCAATTTGGAATGATTACCATCAAGGTTTAGTACAAAACTACTATTTTGGTACTTCATGTACCATCTCTTCTGTGTTCAGTCCCACTGCCACATCTCATTTTGTTCTTCTTTCTTAATATGCAATATATATATATATATATATATATATATATATATATATGCTTACAGATACATATATATATTTTGTATATATATACTTATATACTTGCTTATATATGGTCTTCCCTGATAGCTCAGCTGGTAAAGAATCCTCCCGCAATGCAGGAGACCCTGGTTTGATTCATGGGTTAGGAAGATCCCCTGGAGAAGAGAACGGCTACCCACTCCAGCAGGCTTGCCTGGAGAATCCCCATGGACAGAGGAGTGTTATATATTTATATTATATATAATATATATTTTAAAATTATAAATATAATTATAATATATTATGATTATACATTATATATTATATATATTTTATATGTAATATATATATTCTTCAGTTCCTTTCTAAATTTTTAAAAATATTTTAGAAAATACTTTTTATGTATTTGCTTTCAAAACATTGAATATATGATATATCTTTATTATTCCCAGTCATTATATTGATATTTTGGTTGAGTATAAAATTATAAGTTGAATATCACTTAGAACATGAAGCAATTTCTATTTCTAGCTCCTAGTGCTAGTACTACTGACAGTCAAGGCCACACTCATCCTCAGTCTTTTGTATATAATCTTTCTTGCCAACCCCTCTACTTAGAACTTTCATGATTATTATTGTCAGTGTTCTCAAAGCACACAATGATGTGCTTTGTTTAGACTCTTTTTCATGTATTTTTCTGGGCTCTCAGTGGGCTCTGTTTCAATCCAGAAACATAACTTTTAATTCTTGAGAATCATCTTCTATTGTTTGTTAAGTAATTTCTACCTCACCACTCCTGTTTAATTTCTCCAAAATTACCTTTATTTGCGTATTGGACTCCCTAATGAAAACTCTAATTTTCTTTTCTCTGTTTTGTTCCTTCGCTTAAAGTGCCATCTACATTCTTTAGGATTTATTTAAGCTTCTTTTCCAAGTCTTCTACCAAAGTCTTCTAGTTGTCTGCTATCTTTTTTTTTTTTTTTGCCTGCTCGCTTATGATAGCATTTTTCACTTGTTTTATTGATGCAGTAACTTAACTCTTTGAGAATGGTAAATATTGTTGTAGTTGCTCATCATTTCCTTTTGATCCCTGCATTGATTCTGATACCGTGGTGATCCTTTTGTCTGTTTTGATCTCTGCTTTTTGCATTGGAGGTTTCACTCAAGTGTCTGTTAGGGAAATGAAAAGCTGAGAACAAACTCTAAGAACATGAAAGGCTTTCAAATGTAAAGTGGTCGGATTCATTATTAGATTCCCAAAGGTTATTATCTATTCTTTTTTCCTCAAGAGCTATTGCAGTTTATTCAGAGACATTAATCTGGTTTCTTGAGACTGAGTAGCAAAAGTAAGTTATAGGTCTTACTTTTTGGTGTGTTTCTCAGAACATTGTGCCGTGAGAATCTCTATAAAATGAAAATGATTCTGTTTACAGCCAACTAAGCATTAGAGGGACTTTCCAGGTGGCTCAGTGGTAAAGAATCTCCTACCAAACAGGAGATGCAGGTTCAATCCCTGGGTCGGAAAGATCTCCTGGAAAAGAAAATGGCAATGCACTTCAATATTCTTGCCTGGGAAACTCAATGAACAAAGGAATCTGGCGGGCTACAGTCTATGGTTTTGCAAAAGACAATCATGTCCTAGTGACTAAGTAAGTGTAGGAGACACGGAATTCTAGATCCCTCCTCTTAGAAAATCACTATGTATACTAATTTGTGAAAGGTTCCTCACTGTCATTTTATTTAGTGTATTCAATAATGATTTGACTCCAGTATATGTTATCCTTTTTTCTTCTTTTTTCTTGTCAAAGAGGAAGTGGGATATATAGAATTGTATACCTTGCAGGTTTTAAGCCAAATATATCTAAAGTATTGTCATTTCAATATGCAATCAACATAAAAATTATTAACAAAATAGTTAGTTCTCTTGTACTAAGTGTAGTTTACACTTGTAGCATTTCTTAATGTGAACTAGTCACATTCCAAATGCTCAGTTACTCCATGCAGCCAGTGGTCAACATATTGGACAACAAGTATCTAAATCAGAGAGCTTGACCTGGTGGCTTAATACCCCTTCAAGGTGTTGTTTGTTTATTTGGGGGAACTACTCTTGCCTTGTTCTATAGATTAAAATGTTAAAGTAATAGGCTTCACATGAACAATTCCAGATTTCTAGATATTCTTGAAAATGGGGTGATTTTGGCAATACTGCCTGTATATGCATTGGGCAACCTATGATCAATCTGAATGTTTCTGTCTTGTTTGTCATACTTGTTCACAAACCATGTCACTCATTGATATTACCAACTTTTCCCCCCGTAGGGATTTGAGTTTGTTGTTGTTCAGTCATCAAGTCATGTCCAACTCTTTGTGACCCCATGGACTGCAACACACCAGGCCTCCCTGTCCTTCACCTGCCGGGGTCCAGCCTCGGCGGGTCTGGGGGTCTTGAGGGATGAGTGGCGTCGGCGAAGAAGTAAGCTGAGACTATGTGTGGTGATGGAGCAGTCTCTCAGTTTATTGTTGTTGGTTTACAGTTTTATAGCCAAAAGACACCCCCATTACATCATTACATCACCTATCATTCTATACAATCTTTTGTTTTCTACCTTCCATAGCAACCTTATCATTGAGCTCATTCCCCAATCTATCATGAAACATTTCCCTTACAGAAGTCAGATTTCTATGTAATTAGATTTAACAATAGTATGTTTACCATTTGAATGTCTTCAACATACTTCATTCAATCATAAGTATATCAACCTAAGTAGAAAGGTTACATGTCTCTTATCAGGTGCAACTATGTAGAAGCTAGAGGGAAGGGCTAAAGCTTGAAACTGTTTTATTCTAGTAACCTACTCCGGTTCTTACAAAGGAAAGAGGACAAAGAGACAGTTTAGAAAGAGGAAAGAGGACTAAGACAGTTTAGAAAGAGGAAAGAGGACTAAGCGACAGTCTAGCAGCACTGCTTTAGCAATAAAACCCTATTAACCTTATAACTACTAATGAATTCCTATGTCTACATTATCCTAAAGCAATCAATATCTCCAACTATGCTGGCCACAGTTATGAGCATTCCTAAGTCCCAATCCAGCCTGATTTCTTCAAGGAAGGGAGCCTCCTCTGTGGAGTGGTCGGGGGAGTGGGAGGTGGAAAGGTGACCCAAATATGAGCCCTTCTGGTGGTGGCCTTGTCATGACCCCCAGAGAACTCTTGGTAAACTTCCCAGTAACTAGTAGGAGGTATATAGTCCTTTCATTCCTCCTTAGCCCCCAGGGAAGGCGATCCACCTTCCCAGATCCTCTGGTCGATAAGGTCTGGGGGGATTATCTCAGGACGAATTCTTTCCAACTGGGACTGACCTACTGAGATGAGCCAATGTTCCGAGCATGGACAGAACTCCCAAGAAAAATACCAGGGGGGGCCTAGCCCGGGATGCCCCGATAAAGAAAGTCAGCTTTGTAATTTCTTTCTTAGTCTCGTGACCTTGTCATCCGAGCAAGGGGGCATCCTGACGGCTCCCAGCATTCACCCTCTCCTGAAGTCTGCCCAAGTTCATATCCATTGCATCCATGATACCTTCCAACCATCTCATCCTGTGATGCCCTCCTCTCCTTCTGCCATCAAGTTTTCCCAGCATCAGGGACTTTTCCAATGAGTCGACTGTTCGCATCAATTGACCAAAATATGAGAGCTTCAGCATCGGTCCTTCCAATGAGTGTTCAGGGTTGATTTCCCTTAAGACTGACTGGTTTGATCTCCTTGCTGTCCAAGAGACTCTCAGGAGTCTTCTCCAAAACCACAATTCAAAGGCATCAATTCTTTGGTGCACTGCTTTCTTTACACTCCAGCTCCCACAACTGTACATGACCACTGGGAAGACCATAACCTTGACTATATGGACTTTGTCAGCAGTAATGTCTCAGCTTTTCAACACACATTTTCAAAACAAAAATATTAGTTTTTTTTAATATTTAGTTTTAATATTTCACTCTTTCACTCTCCTCCTTTGCCCTCATCAAGAGGCTCTTTAGTTCCTCTTTGCTTTCTGCCATTAGAGTGGTATCATCCGCATATCTGAGGTTATTGATGTTTCGCCCACATATATTGATTCCAGCTTGTAGCTCATCCAGCCTGGCATTTCTCATGATGTGCTCAGGGTGTAGGTTAAACAAACAGGGAGACAGCAGACAGCTTGGTCATACTTCTTTCTCAATCCTGAATCAATTAGTTGTTCCATACAGAGTTCTAACTTACTTCTTGACCCACATACAGGTTTCTCAGGAGACAAGTAAGATGATCTGATATTCACATCTCTTTAAGAGCTTTCCACAGTTTGTTATGGTCCACACAGTCAAAGGGTTTAGCATAGTCTGTGAAACAGAGGAGGAGAAGGCAATGGCAACCCACTCTTGCCTGAAAAATCCCATGGATGGAGGAGCCTGGTAGGCAGCCGTCCATGGGGTCGCTAAGAGTCAGACACGACTCAGCGACTTCGCTTTCACTTTTCACTTTCATGCATTGGAGAAGGAAATGGCAACCCACTCCAGTATTCTTGCCTGGAGAATCCCAGGGACGGGGGAGCCTGGTAGGCTGCCATCTACGGGGTCGCATAGAGTAGGACATGACTGAAGCAACTTAGATGCAGAAGCAGCATGAAACAGAAGTAGGTGTTTTTCTGGAATTCCCTTGCTTTTCTTTTTCGGGGGGATGGTTTTGTTCATTGCCTCCTGTACAATATTATGAACCTTCATCCATACTTCTTCAGGAACACTGTTTACTAGATCTAACCCTTGAATCTATTCATCACCTCCTCTGCATATTCATAGGGTATTTGATTTAAGGTATTTGGCTAGCCTAGTGGTTTTCCCTACTTTCTTTAGTTTAAGCCTGAATTTTGCTAGGAGAAGATAATGATCTGAGCCACAGTCCGCTCCAGGTCTTACCTTTGCTGACTGTATAAAGCTTCTCCCTATTCAACTACAAAGAATGTAATCAAGTTGATTTTGATATTGACCATGTGATGATGTCCATGTGTAAAGTCTTCTCTTGTGTTGTTGAAAAAGGGTGTGTGCTATGACCGGTGCATTCTCTTAGCAGAATTTATTTAGTCTTTGCCCTGCTTCATTTGAGTTTACAGACTCCTAATCTGGATTAATCCAGAGAAGTAATTTGTTATTCCATCTATAGATGGTGATAAAGCAAAACCAAACCTGAGTACATGATAACACTTTCTCAGGACATCATCTTATTTGGGGTGACCTAAACTTAAATCTTTTCCACTTTAGTCTATTTCCCCTTTATTCCTCCATGAGCCTATAAAAAAAAAAAATGACCCCAAATCTTTCCTCTAAAAACAACTCTCATGCTTATAAATGCTATGAATCTGGCTAAACTTATCTTCTCTCTTTGATAAAATCAAACTTAATTTTATAAAATAAATTTTGAAAGTGATTGTTTTGAGCTTCTGTTATTTTGTAAACAGATACAGTTCTGTCTGATTTTTGAGCTTTCAAGGTCTCTGAGGTTCTTTACTAGCCCTATAATGATTTGTTTAGAATGAAACCTTTATTAAAAAATTAAATGCTTACCACTTACCAGACTTCAGTAATAGCAGTGTAACTAAAATGAAACATGGAGAAATTACTCTGCTTATCATTCTCCTAAACTAGTATAAGAATGGTGCTAAAAATATCAATAATTTTAACATATGAATCTAGACACAAAAGGGAACATTCCATCGATATAAATTTCAATAACACGTGGAACTGATGGCAGTGAAACCAGAATAGTGTCTACTCCCTAGAGAAAGAGAGTATATTAATGTGGAAAGGGCATAAGGGACCTTCTGGATTGTTGGACATGATAGATATTTGATGTAATGGTGATTACACAGGTGTATGTATGTAAAAATTTACCACTTGAGATTGCTGAAGTTTCACGTTTTATTGTACATATGTGACACCTCAATTTTTAAAAAATAAGAAGGAAGAGGAGGAGGAGGAGGAGGCAGAGAAAGAGGAGGAGCAAACAGTTGCTTCTTTGATTGATTCTTTGGTTTGTTCACTTGTTTTAATTTCCAACTAAGATGTATACAGCTTTACCTGTCAAAGTGGAGTCAAGTAAGTGAGGTAATAAGCAAAGGAGCTCAGAGAATCCAAAGACCTGGTGAGGCCCAAGAGAAGCATAAAGATAAAGCATAAAGACTTGGGGTTGCTTGTATAGTAACGTCAGTTACTCAGCAAAAGAAGTAATTCACAGTAATTGGATCTTAAATATGCTGAAACTTTGCAATCATCTAGTTTGAGAGATTTTAAAATCAGATTTTGCATCTAGTTGTGCCGCGGGACATTCCAACAGTGACCGATGCCAGTAAACCTGATGTGTGACGAATATAAGCAAATTGCATTTTTTCTGGTTCATTTATTTTGTTTAAATTGTGCTAAGTACTTGAATAATTAGTTTAAACATGCACAAAGCCAAACAAAAGTAAAAATATCGCAAAGGAAAAGAGAAAATGTGTTTGTCTTTACTCTTAAGCTGGTAGTATACTGCCATGGAATTTAGCGTGATTGACCATTGTAATTGCTTGTTTTGGAATGAGTGAGAACCACACTCTCATTCCTCTGCCACCACAAATATTAAGCAGTCACTGGAATGTCTCTTGTGGTGTATTTGTGGGTTTATATCGTGTCACTTCTACTAGAATTGTAATCATTAATTACTTAAGAGTTCATTCAGTTTAAAATATTTTCCACTAAAATCCACTTTCAAATAAATACTTGGAATAAAATGGGAAGTCAGGGACTTTTCAAGTGTGGCCTTTAAAAGCAAACTTTTAACTGTTTCATACCTGAAATTATATATTGTGCCTCTTTCAAATTCAGCGCATACACTGGGTTGTTTTTCACTTAGGAATACAAACTTATGTCTTCCTCAGTCCCATACCATTTTATTCATGTTGGTTCACAGTACTTCAAATGATTTTAAAAAGTCATTAAGGCAGAAAGACCTCACAGTCTTTGGCAGCTAATCCTGAAACTTCCTTAAAATAAGCCTGTGGGGAATAGATTCCAGTACAAAATTGCTTTTAAGCAATAATTTTCTTTCTGATGATATTTCAACAATGTAAGAGTCGATCACTTTTTCATGTTATATGAAGAGTAAAAAAAAGGGGGAAACATTTTTAGATAAATTTCACTCTTTACATCCAAGTCTTTAAATATTTTTAAAAATTATTTCTTTACTCTCACAGGAAATAATAAATTGTTACCCTTGAATCTAGGTAAAGGAGTAATTGAAAAAAGCTAGTTCTCTAGTCCTTTGGCAATGGATGGCATAGTATTGAGAAACTGTTTATATAAATGAGATATTTGCTTTTTAAGCTTTATTTACAGAATTTGCCAGATGAGCATTGTACCCCGTGAACTATAATTATGGATTTCCAGCTGTTACCAGAAATCTTGGTATGCACAGCTTTGGATGCCTGAAACATGTTTAAGAATCAGCTACTGGTAAGCCTAAAATAATATCAACTATTAGAAATTGGTAAACCCACTGAGAAATGGCTGCTGATCCATGAAGACTGAAATTACAGGGGTGGATATACTTTTAATAAGTCTTCCCATTTTTGTCTCCGCTTCAGACTTGAATCAACTATACTTAAATGACCCTAAGTAAAGGAGACATTCTGTATTTGAAAGACCAACCATTACAGTAATTCAACGACCCCCTCTAGGAATGTGTAATGATGCTTCACCACTTTTCTTTTTTGAATACTTTCCCTTATTTGTAATAAAAAGCCCTCTGGCTGCTGCTGAAACTTAAGCTAGGTCTGTGATTTTTCTACTTTTTTGAGGAAATGTAATATTTTCTGGTCTTGTTTTTCATGGTCTGGAGCTTCAACCTCCAAAACAGAGAAAATACTAGAGGGTTAGAAGGCTCAGCCTTGGTCTTCTAACCACTACCACCACCATCCCACCCCACCCCACCCCCCCACACACACAACACAAAAGCAAGCATGTCACTTCCTCCTCAGTCTTTTTCTGGGTGTGCCTGTGTGGTTTTACACCCCACAGGGAGAGGAGCCTGGTAGGGTCCAAGGAGTTGCAAGAGTTGGACATGACTTAGCAACTAAGCAACAAACAACAAAAAGGGAGGCACTAAAGTTCCTTAAATATAGTCTCTTGCTTCAGATCAGGGATGGTGCTCAGATCAAAGGGAACAAGTTTATCGGTATGAATGCCATCACTTTCCTGTGGACAGGGAGGGGAGGGCGAGTCTAGAAAATAGGCCAGAGCTGACAGAACTGTATCTGTTTACAAAGTAACAAAAATATTAAATATCCAATAAGATTGTTGTATAAACTGTGGCAGTTCAGCGGTATATTGTGTAGTCATTCAAAATTATGACTATGACTAAACAGCAAAATGAAAATCTATTATGATATGAAATATTTTCATTCACTAGGGCTTACATAACAAAATAACACAGACTTGGGGGTGTTATGAATAAAAAGAGTCAGATACAGTCAAAGTTCTTAAGGAGAAAGGAAATGGGCGTGCATAAATGCATAAACAGTTAAGAAAAGTTAACTACTTAAGGGTCTTGAGAACAGAGAAGTTAATTAACTTATTTGTATCATGCCTATAATTAAATTTTTCAAAAAACCTCCAAAATTTTTCTCTATTGTACATCCGTATGCATTCTCTGTGTGGTGTGTGCATGCTCAGTTGTGTCTGACTTTTTGAGACTGTAGTCCATCAGGTTCCTCTCTCCATGGAACTCTCCAGGCAAGAACACTGGAGTGGGATGCCATTCCCTCCTCCAGGGGATCTTCCTTGACCAGGGATCAAACCCATTTCTCCTGCTTCTTCTGTATTCCTGGAGGATTCTTTACTCTGAGCCACCAGTGAAGGCTGTGTATTCTAATTCAATCATATTCCTTTTGAATCTACCATGTCTCAGACATGGATATGTAGCCATGAATAAGTTAAAGAGGCTGCTTATGGCTTCCAAACTAAAGAATGCTTTTAAAAGTGCAATGCAGAGAAACTGTAATATTTAAAAGTTCCTTACAATACTTGTTTAAAAGCACAGATTAAATAATAACAATAAATTTTAAAAAAACAGATTTCTCAGCCTTATTCAGACCTATTGAACCAGACTACCTGAAGGCTGGGTTTGGGAATCTCTGTTGTTAAAAGCTTGCCTTCTAAAATATGTGACCCTCTGGCCTACAGGGAGATTCAATAAATATGATGGGCCCTGTGGTAGTTTACCAAATTACTCCCAAACTTTGCAGGTTAAAACAACAAATATTTATTATCTCACTGTTTCTGTGGATCAGAAATCTAGGCACAGTTTACCTTGGTGTCCCTGCCTTGAGATTGCTAACAAAACTGCTAGATTGCAGTCTCATCCACGGGTTTGGCAGAAAGAAGACCAGCTTCCAAGCATACTCACACCTTTTGGGGGGACTCAGTGCCCCATGAGTTGTAGGAACGAGGGCCTGAGTTACTTCCTGAATATAGGCCAGAAGCCCCTTAGTTTCTTGCCATATAGAGGGCAGCTCATGACATAAAAATTGTGAGCAAGCAAGAGAGCACAAGCCAAACAGAAGCGGAGTCTTTGTGTAATCTTATATTAGAAACGTCATTCCAGTGACCATTAGGTCCAGCTCATATTCAAGGGGTGGAGAAGGCAATGGCACCCCACTCCAGTACTCTTGCCTGGAAAATCAAATGGACTCAGGAGCCTGGTAGGCTGCAGTCCATGGGGTCGCTAAGAGTTGGAAACGACTGAACGACTTTACTTTCACTTTTCACTTTCATGCATTGGAGAAGGAACTGGTAACCCACTCCAGTGTTCTTGCCTGGAGAATCCCAGGGAAAGGGGAGCCTGGTGGGCTTCCATCTATGAGATCGCACAGAGTCAGGCACGACTGAAATGACTTAGCAACAGCAGCATATTCAAGGGGAGAGACTCCACAAGGACAAGAACATCAGAATGTGGGGATAATGAGGAGCTATCTTAGAGGCGGGCCTGTTCTTTACTTTTGGAGATTGAGCAAAGAGCATGTAAGCTCAGACCTGAGGGATAAGTAACAGAATAAACTGGGAAGAAAAGAGAGGCAAAGGACCATTCCACAGGATAGAGAACAGGCTGTAAGAGCCCAGAGTTCACTGCATTCAGGGAAACAATTTGTCTTTTAAAGGTCTTCGAAGGGTTCAGAAATACATTGCTTATGCTTATTTCTAGGGACTTGAGAAAAAAAATTTATCTCAGAAAACTGAGGTTGGGGGAATTTTTTTAAAAAATAAATATGATTCCAAATATACCAAAATTGTTTCTGAAACCAAAACTTGCTTAGTTTCTATTATTAATAAAAAGTAAATCTCATGCCTGAAAATAGTTTTTAAAAATGTTCTGGTAGAAACAAGCTGAGTTGTTTTAATCTGTCTTTGTTGTGACAGAGCCTTCCACTCACAATGCATTTTGCTTTCTTTGTCCCATTTCAGCTTTAATTCTCTGTCATGCAAATATGGCCCAGGTGTAGACCACAAATTTAAAAAAAAAAAAAAAAAGACTGGGTATTCAGAGTCTTTGTTCCCTACTGAAAAACTGCCTCTCCACAGAAGTGTAAAGATTTCTTCCTTTTCCCTTATCCTAATCTGAGTGGCAGTGTGGATTGGAATAGATTCGTTTGGATTTTTCAGCCTGTATCACATAACCTAAAATCAGAGTGGGGATTGTGGTGTCCCAGGAGAGGCTCTGACCTCAGCATCTGGAAGTCTAAGGTTTTGCTGGTCTTGGTTCAGCCACTAACATGATGAGTAAGCATGGGTAATTCAATTAACTTTGCAGGGCCTGTTTTCCAATCCGGTAGATGAAGAGTTTGAGTGAGACCAGTAGTTCTCAAAGTATGGTCCCTGGATCAGTGCATTCATATCACCTGAAAACTTAGTAGAAATACCAATTGGAGCGTCTCCTTAGACCTGCTGAACCAGAAGCTTGTGGTGGGGAGGACAGGCAGCAGTGCTCTAAGCCTCACTAGTTTGACAGGTGATCTTGTTCATGTTGATATATCCATACCTGTAAGAACCACTGAACAAGGTAATCTCAGGTCTTTTGCAACCTGAAATCTGTAGGATCCAAAAACTTCTAAGCGGTAGCCAAAAAAAAAAAAAAATAGAAATGGTAAAGTTTTCCAATAAAAAACATTATTAAAGTTATTTTGGGGTTACCCAAATAAAGTAGAAATCATCACATAAACATTACAAGAGACAGTTCTGTGTGAATTTTTGTTATTTAATTCTCTTTATTTAGTGGTACCAGCTTCCCTGGTAGTTCAGATGGTAAAGAATCCACTTGCAATGGGGGAGACCTGGGTTCAGTCCCTGGCTTAGGAAGATCCCCTGGAGAAGGAAATGGCAACTCACTCCAGTATTCTCATCTGGATAATTCCATGGACAGAGGATTCTGGCAGGCTACAGTCCATGGGGTCACAAAGAGTCAGACACGGGGGAGCGACTTTCACATTCACACATTCCAGGTGGTACTAGCAGTAAAGAACCCATCTGTCAATGCAGGAGACATAAGAAAGTTGAGTTAGATCCCTGGGTCAGGAATATCTCTTGGAGGAGGGTATGGCAGCGAACTCCAATATACTTGCCTGGGAAATCCCATGGATAGAGGAGCCTGGTGGGCCATAGTCTATGGGCTTGCAAAGAGTTGGACATGACTAAGAAACAAACACTTTCACTCTCATTGTATAGATAAGTACGACCAGTTCTAGGTAGATTCAGCACTTTGATCAAAGGTCTCTGGAGAAGCTAGGTATCCTGATTTCTGGTTTATGATGCTTTCCTCTCTATAGGCTATTACTATCTCTGTTCCCAAATGTCTAGACTTGGTTACAATATTTTGTCCACATGTGTTCTCTAGAATCAGAAACCAAACATTATAAGTACATTGACTAAATTTTACCTCTAATATCCATGGGATATTTTCAAGGATAGATCAATAAAGAACATAGCCACGAAGCAGAGATATATGTGATTCCATATATGAGTATTTTTGTTTTTGACTCCTAAGCATGGTAGTTCCATTTTGGCTGAGTGCCCCCAAGCAAAGAGCTTCCCAGGTGGCACAACTGGTAAAGAATTTGCCTGCCACTGCAAGAAACATGGCTTTGATCTCCTGGGTCAGGAAGACACTCTGGAAGTGGCAGCTCACTCCAGTATTCTCGCCTGGAGAATCCCATGGACAGAGGAGCCTGTCCATAAAGTTCACAAAGAGTTGGACACAACTGAGCATGCTCACACACATCACAAGTAAAAATTCCTAAAGTTTTCATTCAAACTTCCATCTTTGAAAATGATAGTCTCATTAAAATTAGGGGAAACAGGAATCAAGTGTTTGGTAATTACGATCAGATCTTTGATGGTACTTGAAAACCATCTTCCCAAAAGATATAACAGGTTATAATGGGTAATGGTCTCAATTACTTCTAATTTTTATCAAGGTGTAGTAATAATATTATTAGAAGTGTAATCAACAGAACTCTATTCTGCAAGGCTAAGGAAATCTGAGGCCAGAATAGATTTTCTGACCTCTTTCATAAATGGAAAAAGATATTAATTAGATGCTCACAGCCACTTGTGCCCATTTGAGATCCCATAACCTCTGTCATAAGGATCAAGATCTTAACCTCAATGCCCTGCCAAATTCCTGCTTTCGTAATTAAATTCTCTCTACCTAAATCTCCTTATAATTTAAAGTAAGTAAATGATTCTCCACTTCCTCTTCTAAATTAATTTTATAGCTTTTTTTTCATCAGCTATTGCTCTCTCCCACTATCTCACTCTTTTCCTCTCTTAAGAGTTAAAGATTGCTGCTCTATACCATTTCTACACCATTCCTTAATTTGAAATAAGAAGAAAAAAAATCATAAATAAAATGGCATATAATCTAATGTAGCCCTGGCTTTATGAACTCTGAAAACATCATTTGTAGGAGATAAATACTTGACAGTGTCATCAGCGTATTTTAAATCTTTTCTTTAAAATTCACTTTCAGTGACCCATCTTTAATTTCTTCTGTTTTAAAAGGTGGTACTCTTCTCATTTGAGTCTTCTTTTCTGTCTTTCTCTACTTAGAAAGCTATTTAGGACCATGTGGGAGTATACTACAATAAGAAGATATTGTTGGCTTTGGGGTCACTGTGCCACTGTGTGAGATTAGACTCTGCATCCTTCTCTGCAGGAAATGATTAGAGCACTGGTAGATCGCAAAGCAGGCCATTTGGTTCTGGTCTCGCTCTAAGTTCTGTTAATAACAGGTACAGGCCCCGGCCTAAAGCGTTTGTGTTCCCTGGACTTTTATCCCTTTTTCCTTAAAGAGAAAACAGTTGAACTAATTTCTTTGAGCTCTGACATTTTTGTTAAATTCATCCAGTTGAAGCAGAAGCAATCTTGTAGTTCAGAAGTTAATACAGAAAGCTTCATGGGCTTCATTGGAGAGAGTAGGGCTTACAGGACAGTGTAATTGGCAGGGTTCCAAGGCCTCCAACCCCATCTTAAACATCACAACTTCCATTGCATCTCAACTTCCACAATTATTTTATATACAGAGATTCCAAAAAGATTTATTTGAAAATAGAGTGGAGAGAGTTCAAATGCTAACAATTCTTTTTGAAAACTTCATGATATGGAATAGAATAAAACTTAGTAGAACGGAATAATATCACATGCTAGCAAGATAATGTTCAAAATCCTTCAGGCTAGGTTTCAACAGTACGTGAACCAAGAACTTCCACATGTACAAGCAGGGTTCAGTAAAGGCAGAGGAACCAGGGATCAAGTTGCCAACATCCCCTGGATCATCAAAAAAACAAGAGAGTTCCAGAAAATACATCAACTTTCCACTTCACTGACAATGCTAAAGCTTTTGACTGTGTGGATAACAACGAACTGTGAACAGTTCTTAAAGAGATGGGAATATCATACCACCTTACCTGCCTACTGAGAAATCTGTATGCAGGTCAAAAAGCAACCGCTAGAACCAGACATGGAACAGACTGGTTCCAGATTGGGAAAAGAGTATGTCAAGGCTGTAAACTGACACCCTGCTTATTTAACATCTATGAATATTACATCATGCAAAATGCCAGGCTGGATGAATCCAAGCTGGAACCAAGATTGCCAGGAGAAAAATCAACAACCTCAGATTTGCAGATGATACCATTTTAATGACAGAAAGCGAAGAGAAACCAAAGAGCGTCTTGTTGAAGATGAAAGAGGAGAGTGAAAAGCTGGCTTAAAACTCAACATTCAAAAAACTAAGATCATGGCATCCATTCCCCTCAATTTCTGGCAAATAGACAGTGAAAAAGTGGAAACAGTTACAGATTTTATTTTCTTTGGCTCTAATATCACTGCAGATGATGACTGTAGCCATGAAATTAAAAGATGCTTGCACCTTGGAAAAAACACTATGACAAACCTAGACAGCATATTAAAAAGCAGAGACACCACTTTCCTGACAAAGATCCATATAGTCTAAGTTATGGTTTTTCAAGTAGTCATGTACAGATATGAAAGTTGGACCATAAAGAAAGGTGAGTGCTAAAGAAATGATGCTTTCAAATTGTGGTATTGGAGAAGACTCTTGAAAGTCCATTGGACTGCAAAGAGATAAAATCAGTCAATCCTAAAGGAAATCAACCCTGAATATTCATTAGAAGAACTGACACTGAAGCTAAAGCCCCATTATTTTGGTCATCTAATGCAAACAGCCGACTCATTGGAAAAGTCCCTGATGCTGGGAAGGATTGAAGGCAGGAGGAGAAGGGGATGACAGAGGGGTTGGATAGTATCACCAACTCATTAGACATAAGTCTGAGCAGACTCTGGGAGATGGTGAAGGACAGGAAAGCCAAGCATGTTACAGTCCAAAGGGTCACAAAGAGTCAAACATGACTTAGCGACTGAACAACAACAATAACAAATGCAGTAAAGGAATCATTCATATCATGAACTTCTTTCAAAGTCAAAGTCCTCTTTATGTTTACTAAGCTACAAAATTTTTTAAATTGTCATATATTCTACGTCTAGGATTGGCAAACTTTGTTCTGTAAAGAGCCAGGTGCTAAAAGTTTTCAGCTCTGCAGGCCTGGAACATTGGGTTTTTGTCAAGCTTGAATGATCCTGTTGCATGATAGCAACCACTGGCACTACCTAAATGAGTGAGTGTGGCCAGAGGAATTTCACCCTTGGGCTATAGTTTATTGACTGCCCATAGAGATGAGAGAATTCAGCTTTTAAAATGTGGAGGCACGTTTGCTTATTAAGGAAAATTATTTGGAAATGTAATGAAGATTTTAGAACTTTTTTAAATGGCTTGAGAAATGTTTTATTTTTAGTGGGTTTTTTTTGAGTATAATTATTTTACAATATGTTAGTTTCAGCTGTAAAAAACAGTGAATCAGTTATTATGTGTATTGTGTGTTCAGTTCAGTTCAGTCACTCAGTCATGTCTATTTGTGACTCTATGGACTGCAGCACACCAGGCTTTTCCATCACGTCAGTGATGCCATCCAACCATCTCATCCTCTGTCATCCCCTTCTTCTCCCGCCTTCAATCTTTCTCAGCATCAGGGTCTTTTCTAATGAATCAGTTCTTTGCATCAGGTAGCCAAAGTATTGGAAATTCAGTTTCAGCATCAGTTCTTCCAATGAATTTTCAGGACTGATTTCCTTTAGGATTGACAGTTTGATCTCCTTGCTATCCAAGGGACTTTCAAGAACTTCTCCAACACCACAGTTCAAAAACATCAGTTCTTCGGCACTCAGCTTTCTTTATGGTATAACTCTCACATACATGATGACTGGAAAAACCACAGCTTTGACTAGATGGACTTTTGTCAGCAAAGTAATGTCTCTGCTTTTTATATGCTGTCTAGGTTGGTCACAGCTTTTCTCCTAAGAAGAAAGTGTCTTTTAATTTCATGGCTGCAGTCACCATCTGCAGTGATTTTGGAGCCCAAAAAAATAAAGTTTGTCACTGTTTCCACTGTTTCCCCATCTATTTGCCATGAAGTATGGTGATGGAGAAGACTCTTTAGAGTCCCTTGGACTGTAAGGAAATCCAACCAGTCCATCCTAAAGGAAATCAGTACAGAATATTCATTGGAAGGACTGATGTTGAAATTGAAACTCCATTACTTTGGTCACCTGATGTGAAGAACTGACTCACTTGAAAAGACCCTGATGCTGGGAAGGATTGAAGGTAGGAGGAGAAGGGGACAACAGAGAATGCGATGGTTGGATGGCATCACTGACTCTGCATGTAAGTTAAATAAGCAGGGTGACAATATACAGCCTTGACATACTCCTTTTGCAATTTGGAACCAGCCCATTGTTCCATGTCCAGTTTTAATTGTTGCTTCTTGACCTGCATACAGATTTCTCAGGAAGTACGAGGATCTGGTATTCCCATATCTTGAAGAATTATCCACAGTTTGTTGTGATCCACACAGTCAAAGGCTTTGGCATAGTCAATAAAGCAGAAGTAGATGTTTTTCTGGAACTCTCTTGGTTTTTCTATGACCCAGTGAGTGTCTGGCAACTTGATCTCTGGTTCCTCTGCTTTTCCTAAATCCAACTTGAACATCTGGAAGTTCACGGTTCAGGTACTGTTGAAGCCTGGCTTGGAGAATTTGAGCATTACTTTACTAGCGTGTGCTGCTGCTGCTGCTGCCAAGTCTCTTCAGTCATGCCCGACTCTGTGTGACCCCGTAGACGGCAGCCCACCAGGCTCCCCCATCCCTGGGATTCTCTAGGCAAGGACACTGGAGTGGGTTGCCAGTTCCTTCTCTGATTCATGAAAGTGAAAAGTGAAAGTAAAGTCATTCAGTCGTTTCCGACTCTTAGTGACCCCATGGACTGCAGCCTACCAGGCTCCTCCATCCATGGGCTTTTCCAAGCAAGAGTACTGGAGTGGGGGGCCATTGCATTCTCCAACTGAGTGCAATTGTGCGGTAATTTGAACATTCTTTGGCATTGCCTTTCTTTGGGGCTGGAATGAAAACTGAAAAGGTTCAGTTCTGTGGCCGCTGCTGAGTTTTCCAAATTTGCTGGCATATTGAGTGCAGCACTTTCACAGCATCATCTTTTAGGACTTTAAATAGCTCAACTGGAATTCCATCACCTCCACTAACTTTGTTTCTATTGATGCTTCCTAAGGTCCACTTGACTTCACACTCCAGAATGTCTGGCTCTAGGTGAGTGATTACACCATCATGGTAATCTGGGTCATTGAGGTCTTTTTTGTATAGTTCTTCTGTGTATTCTTGCCACCTCTTCTTAATATCTTCTGCTTCTGTTAGGTCCATACAATTTCTGTCCTTTATTGTGCCTCTCTTTGCGAGAAATATTCCCTTGGTATAGCTAATTTTCTTGAAGAGATCTCTGGTCTTTCCCATTGTAATCTCACACTATTAAGAAAGTGCTAGGACCCACAACAGATTTCTCAACCTGGGGATCTGGCAAAGGGACTAAGAACCCCCATGGAATTTGACTTTGGGAGCCAGGGGGATTTGATTACAGAAGTTACACAGGACTGGGAAAACAGACTCTTGAGGGGCACAAGCAAAACCTCATGCACACTAGGAGCCAGGAGAAAGGAATAGTGTCCCCAAAAGAGACTGAGCCAGACTTGCCTATGTGTGTCCAGGAGTCTGTGGTGGAGGCGTGGATCAACAATGGTCTGCCACAGGGTCAAGGGCACTGAATACAACAGTGCATGCACAAGTCCTTTTAAAGGATGTCACCATTATCTTCACATTATCTTCATGTGACCCCATGGACTGTAGCCCACCAGTCTCCTACGCCCATGGGATTTCCTAGGCAAGAATATAGGAGTTGGTTGCCATTTGTTTCTCCAGGGCATCTTCTCAACTCAGAGATCAAACCCATGTCTCCTGCATTATCAGACAGATTCTTTACTACTGAGCCATATGTACACATATACACCCTCCCTCTCAAGGCTTCCTCCCACCCCAATGCCTATTCCCCATCCCACTGTTCTAAGAAATTACAAAGCACTGAGCTGAGCTCCCTGTGTTATACAGAAGCTAATAGATAGGTAGTGAGAAGAAAAGTTTGTTTTATAATTATATTGGGGTTTTTTTCTTAAAATATAATAAGCAAAAATTTTTAAAATATGCTCATTCCTCCTTTCATTTCCTACAACACTTTAAGAAAATAAATAAATAAACTCTGGTATGGATTAAAATAATGTTGGCTATTTTATTTTTTTTAATTTGTGATTGTTTCACCTTTCAATAATAACCTGCTATTAAATAGCTCACATTAATGTATCAAAAGATCAACTCTACAAGTAGCTGCTTCTATAGAATTCATTATGTTTCTTCATTATGTTTAACATATCCCCTGATGATCTTTTATTTTTCTGTATTTTCTTTAGTCTCTAGGAAAATCTATGGCCTCCCATGGGATAAAATTCATTTTTAACTGCTGAGAAGAAACAAAGGCAACATTTGTATTTGCTATAGAATGTATTATCTTCTGGTTGATTCAATTTTTAGCAACCAGTTCAAGCATTTTCAATATATTTATGTTTCAATCTGTTTTGATGATTATGTAGAATCATGATTTCTGCATGGATTGATATCAAAAAGACCCATCTAAATGATACAACTTCTTGATAAGAACATTTTTGCCCTTAAAAAAAATACAGTATAGTGCTCACGGCAGACACTCAATAAATATGTATGGCTTTAATGGAAGATGAATTTCCCAATAGCATTATAAAATTAATCCTCAGCAGGTAATAGCCAAACCAAAGTCATAATATCTTCATCTTACAATGAAGGAGTCTTATTAAGTTTATATCATCAACTAAAGATATAAATACATAAGAAAGAAGATAAGGAATAAAAATACCAGGAAACCAAGCAACAGTATAAGATTTTCCTGTTTCAATGTAATTGGGATAATAAACAAGAGAAGAATCGAAGAGTAGTCATTACAATGTTTAATCTTTCTAAACTAATTGGCTAATCAAACTGCCACAAATTGAGTAAAAATGAGAAAAACAAAAAGAATAAGAATTATTTGAATTTCTCTGACCATTTGTCAGTTGAAAGAGAAGCACAAAGCTTGGCTGACAACACTGCAGGGATTCCATGACCCCAGTGCATTGACTCTCTGGGAGTAAAGAAAGTTTTCAGGTTGCATGGAAGCATTAATTCATGAAAGCAACTAATTTCACTTCTCAACACAAACCTGAAATGAGGGATTTTATGATCGCCCATGAGTTGAACTGAAACTACAACTTTGTCTCACCAATGAAGTCCCTGCTTATTTTTAAACTAGAGCAGAGTTTATATTTCTGACCCCTCACTTTTGACACCATATACTTACAAGACTGAGGGACACTGCCCACAAAATGGCAGCCACCACCTCCAGCTGTGCCTGTACCAGCTGGCACTCCTCCCATTAGGAGTGGGCTCTATTTCCCCTCCCCTTGAATCTAGGCTGGTCTTGTGCCTTGCTTTCCCCAGTAGAATGAGGAGGAAGTGATACAATGCCAGCTTAGCCCTAACAGACCTACAAGTCTGCCTTTACTCTGAGCCACTGTGTAAAGGAGCACAGTTATCCTCCCAGAGACACCATCTAGGAGGAAAGGTCACAGCCTTTCAGCAGTCCCCATGAGAGCTCCAGGCAGTCCAGGGAGGCTGTCTTGGACTTCCTCACCCCAGGTGTGCCCCTAGTCAAGTGCAGCCCAATGGGTGACCTCAGCTATTGCCATGAGCTGCAGCAGAGCTGCCCAGCTGAGTTCAGACAACACAGAGAGTTGTTGGCAATGCCAAAAAAAAATCCATCAGTAAATTGTGGCATGGTCTGTTATACTGTAACAAAGAACAGAAAAAAGCACCACCCAATTCCAACTTTGCAGCTCACATTTTGGTGGCTAACTCTATATTATCCCTAAAACCAATCTGCTATCTTACCCCAAATGCATTTTGTTGAAACTTCATTTATTTTTCTACTTCGTGATGGAATTTCTCAATTCACACTCACATACATGTGTGCTTGTACATACACACACACATACACAGAGTGTTTAGAATCAGCCAGGATCCATATGTGCTCGCCAATGCTGCTTTTATTCTCTCATTTGCTCTATTTCAAGGTGTCAGTTTAGTGTCAAAGTTAACTTCTCTTTTGATTATTTTCAAATTGTTTATAGAGTATGCCATGAATTCTGCTATTGCTCCAACAAATCTTTCTCCATAAGCAATTAGCAGTAACATGAATTCCCCAAGAAAAAAAAATTCGAAACAAAAAACAGAACTGCTATGTTTCTGTGTGAGTGCCCACTCAGTGGAAATGTGTGTGCTTTTTAACCTTCCATCTACAATAATTAAACTTGTCCATGCTTGTTGTAATCTTGTGATTTGAAAGGCTTAAAATAAAATTTAGCTGGCTCAATCCCCAGAATGTCTAAACTTTTCCCAGCTCCAAGAAGAATGACTTTTACACCCTTTGCACACATCTGTCCCCCATACCCTCGTGGTTAGCTCCCCCACCCCAAACTCACCATTAATCCCTTAGGTTTCTCCTTGCCAAAGATGTTCTGTTGTTTGATAGAACACTAATCTCCGAGAATCTCAAAGTATCAGCTTACCTGTGAACGCCCAGAAACTGTCTCCAGCCTTAGCCTCAGCCCCTTTTATGTTTTCTTCATCTTTGAACAAATGCATTGCTTTCTGTCTGAGCATGAGGCTTATATTCTGTTGTGGTTAGGATGGATATTGACCTGAAGGCACACTGTTCCCTCATAACTAAAAGAAACAAGTTCAACATTCAGAATCTTTCAGTGACAAATATCAAATGGTAGAACACATCACCCATGCGCAGGAAACTCAGGTAAACTCAGAGAGGAATCCTTTGTTAAATTAACTGGGAGATTTTTGCCAAAAGAAAATAAGTCTTGGAGGAAAAAATAAACAAAAGGCAGAAGTGGGAAGGTAAAATGTAACAGGAAGAATTCCCTTTCAAAATGAATCTCTTGTCATGGTTCTACACATACACAACAGGAGAGAAGGGAACTTCCAAAGAGAGAGTGAAAATTGATAGTCTTAAGGCCACAAGCTGGGGCAATTTATTACCAGAAAAGAAGTTGAGCTGCGAAAATGAAAAACTCCATCCCTGGACAAATGTAAGGTCTAAAGCTACAGGATACCTTCACTGGAAAAGTGCAGCAGATTTAATAAAATCCCACGATATACAGCTGATGGATCCACTCTTACTGTATGTAGGGCAAGTTAAATTTTCAGTTCTAATGAGTGGCAAGGTTCTCAGGCTCCAACCTAAGTGACAACTGCATGAAGACTTGTCTTTTTTGGAGGTACCTTTTTGACATTCCCTAACTTCAGGCCCACTGGTGAGGTGGGGGTTAAAGGCGATGTGAGAATGACCTGCTTCCCTCTTTTCCCAGTTACAGCAATGCCTCTTAGCATCCCCTTCCCCCGTGTGTACTGCCCAGCTTCTGCTGAAAGCTCAGGGGTTTACTTCAACTGCAACTGAGATTGTATTTGGAACATTTATTTCATTGTTGTTGTTTAGTTGCTAAGTTGTGTCCAACTCGTTGCAACCCCATGGACTGTAGCCCACCAGGCACCTCTGTCCATGGGATTTCCCAGGTAAGAATACTAGAGGGAGTTGCCATTTGCTTCTCCAAGGGATCTTCCCAACCCAGGGATCGAACCCACATCTCCTGCTCAGTTCTTTACCACTGAGCCAATAGGGAAGCCTAGAATGCTCATGAAGGCACCTCAGAAAATGCCAGGATCTCACAACAACATTCATCATCATTTTGATGTTTGCTAGAGTGTTGGTGATCAGTCTGCCATATGTATCCTTCCAGGCTCTGTGAGGCTCATAGAGAGGCAGCAAAAGTGAAACGCAATTTATCTGAAAATTCATCATCCATACCTGCTAGTGGTATATACATTTGTGGAGCGACTTGGCAGAATCATGACTTTGCCTGAAATCCCAGGATGCCACCAACTCTGTAAGGTAGGGGCGGTCTGTCTGCAATGGGGCAAGTAGTGACAGGAAAACGCTATCTTCTGTGCTCTATATCAAATGAGAAAGGCCTGGGAAGAAGAAAAAGGGAGGCCAGTGAGTAGAGGCTGAAACTATTTTGAAGTGGAAATTAGAACGAGTTTAGGACACCTTCAAGATTCTTTCATCCTTTCCCTGTCTTAGTTCCATGTAAGGGTTGGGAGGCCACACCCAGACCACCGAGCTGTGTCTTGGGTACCTGAGTACCCCAAAGCTTGGACTGAGTTCAAAGGATATGATTAAAGGAATGAGGGGATTGGGAGTGATTGACTGATGAGAAAAGATGAAAGGAGTCAAATTGAGGAAACTGACTAAGCAATAGCTGAGGGGCAAGATGATAAAAAGCTACAAATAGCTCAAATGTGCACACACCAAATAAATGAGATGAATTAGCAGAGGAAGGTTTTGGCTGAGAATTAGGAAAATCTTCTGAGAGAAAGTGTTCAATTAGCCCACTGATTGTTCAGTGATGAAAGTGGAGGCTGGATCAGGAGGGACTTTTTATAAGCAGGCTGAATCTGTGTCCAGAAGGCATCGGGTGGTGAATGCTTTCCCACTCGGAAGGCATCCTGACCTAGACAACCTATCAGAGCAAAATCTCAATAATTGAGACTAGTTAAATTACAAGTTATATTGATGACATTAATGTGTTCAGTCTTCATGAAGGTAACTGGTTACCATGTAGCAAGAGCAGTGAAAACCTTCAGAAATCAGAGACTCAAAAAACCAGGTTTAATGTCAAACAATTGGCCACAAATTATAACATGGAAATTAAAGGCATCACATCTCAGTGAACTAAATGAGGTGAGCTGCAACTGCTAGGACTTCTAATGAAAAGTGAAAATAATTGAAAAAAGGCATTTCTTGTAAAGGCAGACTCCAGTAATGAGAACCAAGGCTGCTTTGAAGCTTTCAAACAATCCATCCTGATGACCTAAAAGGATGCCTTTTGCTTGAGGAAGTCATTTTTTTTAACTTGTCCTAAAATTCCTAGGGTGACCTTGCTGATAAAAATGTGCTAGCTTTCCAAAGAATTCTCCCTTATTTAGAATCTTAGAACAAAGGTTGATAGAAATCTTACTTATAATTTGCATGATCATTAACCAAATAACTTGCAACATTAAATCGTCTTGAGTGCTGGATCAAATTCATCTTCAGGATGATTTTCCCCATTATTTTTAGTAAAGATTGAATTCATAAAGTGTTTTATAGAATCTAATGAATTAGAATAGCCATACCTTTTTGGGGTATAAGATCCAGAACTTACCTATATGTTCCTAACTTATTTTTCCCATAAATGTATAGGATTAAAGACAAGCTGGAACTTTATTGGTAGACTAGTTATTTGATAGTTTTTATCCTACTTGAGCCTAGTTTTTCTGATAAGTTAAACAAGTCTCTCTGTGATAATCTTTGCCTTTTGCCCCCATTTAACTCTGCACACCTCAATTTGCTCAGTAGTAAATTTTACAAGGGTCCTTTAGCAGAATTAATAATCATGAACCAGCTTTAATTTGAAATTGCCAAGTCCTGTGCTGCCATAAACACCCCCAAGACTTCTTCCAGAAGCATTTAATAATCCATTTCATCATGCTGGCAGACACAGGTATGGTTCATTTGGAGTCTGGCCATTCCCTCCTGCGGTCAACCCTTTCCTCCCCAATCACTGGTAAATAAACTAACCCACAAATGTCTGGACATAAACACAGTTTCTGTTGCATGTGTGAATGTTATTTTTTTTTAATTCTTTGATGATTACCTTTGATGTGTTCCTTCCCTCTTTCTCTATCTTTCCCCAAAGAAACTTACAATCCCTGCAGAGCTGTACACACTTAACTGAAGCATCTTCTGAACGAGGCATCTATTTCTGTTCTCACCAGCAATGTCAGCTTCCCACTTATAGAATATAGTTCCATTTTATATCAATAGCAGAGAACAAGGTCTCAAAGCAAGGGGAAGCATCAGAGACCATCACTATCATATAAATTGAAGTGGAAGAAAGTCCAAAGATCAGGAAAGAGACCTCAGTATCTGAAAGTCGAGTGGGGATTGGATATATCGGAGAAAGTTTTCCAAGATCAGGTTCCTGAAACGGCAATTACTCACCACTTGGTAAGAAAGAGTAAGCACATGTGTGCTCACGGGGGCCTGCAAAAGGGTCTAAAGTTACACAGAAACATCTCCGTGTACTTTTTTTGATGCTTCTCCAGGGAATATATTTTTATACAGTCCTCTTTTCTTATTACATGAAAATTCAGTAACTAATCCATATATTAATTGCCATTTGTATCTTGCCTAGATGTAGTAGGAATAAACCAAGGATTTTCTTTCTTTTTCATCTCAGAGTTATATGCCGAATACCTTCACTTGTTTTTATTACCTTTAATTAGCTTAATAATCTGCAGATTTCCTTGTTGAATAACTGCTAACTTAATGTGTTGCCATAATGCATTTTTAAATTACTGCTTTAAAAAATTCAGTGCTGATTTTCAGTTTCCGCTCACTGTATTAATTATCTATAAATATGTGTGAGATTTCCTTCAGCAGATTTTTCACAATCTCCTTATTATCCCTATATAGACACTTTAAAGTGCTACAACAATTCAGAGTTCAACATCCCTGTAATTTACTCAGCCTTATAATTGATATTTATAAGCTCAGCAAACCTGGAAGGGAAGATAAATATTAGCCAGGCCAAGTTAAGCTCAGAGACCCCTAATTTGGATCTAAGTGTTGAGATCTTGCTTGAGGAGGCAAAGGGGTCCGCCCTCCCTTGTGTCCAGATATTCACCTCTTAGGACACAATTTCTCCTTTTGAGCAAGAGATATTTTCCACCTCCCCTCTTGCCTCCCCCTCCCTCTTTCCCCAGAGCTCCTTCATTCCTTTAAGCATGAACTGAAAAGAAAAGTGAACAAACCAGTTTGTGAGCTGTGTGCTAAGGATGGATGGTAACTGGTCTCTTCTTAGAGCATGAATTGGGCAAAGCGAAAAATGAAATGCCTCAATACTGTTGCAGGAAGGGGGACTCCTTCTAGGGCCTGAAACTGGGCTCTTGTCTAACACTCGGAAATGAATTGTCCGAGGAGACACATGTGCTGACAAAGCAAGAGATTTTGTTGGGAAAGGATACCTGGGTGGAGAGCAGTAAGGTAAGGGAACGCAGGAGAACAGCTCTGCCACATAGTTTGCAGTCTTGGGTTTTGTGGTGATGGGATTAGTTTTCAGGTTGTCTTTAGCCAATCATTCTGACTCAGAGTCCTTCCTGGTGGTGCACACCTTGTTCAGCCAAGATGGATGCCAGAGAGAAGGATTCTGGGAGGTAGTCGGACATGTGCTGTCTCCTTTTGACCTTTCCTGAACTCTTCCGGTTGGTGGTGTCTTATTAGTTCCGTATTCCTCACCAGGACCTCCTGTTGTAAAACAACTCGTGTAAATGGTTCCTATGGTGCGTGACCAGGGTGGGTGGTTTCAGTCAGTGTGCTCCCCCTAACAATACTAGCTCTGCCACTCATTTGCTCTACAGCGAAAAGTGGATCACTTGCTGTCACGTCGCCTCTACTGTCCCAGCCATCGAATAGAGGTAGCATTTGCCTAGAATAAAGCCTGGCACTGTTATGAGAAACTGTGATGCTATAGACTCTGTGATTGCAGAGAAAACAGGAATGCAGGAAAACACTGTCAAATGCAGTCATAATTATTAGTGCTACTGATATGTAGGGTCTGTGGGGAGCACTTCACCAGTGGTTCTCAAAGTGTGCATCCTCGTTCAGCAACACCAGTCTCAGCCTACCTCATTTGAAGCTCTGGGGTAGACCCAGCTCTCTGTCTCTTCACAAGTCATTCAAGTAATTCTGATGGACACTAGTTGGAAAACTGGTATCCAGCTTGTATCTGCTATCCAATAAAGTGACGTTTGGTTTCAAAGGGGTTTTATTTTTTCATTAAGGGTCATAAAAGTGTCCCAAGTCATAAGAAAGGGAAAAAAAAGAAAATGGTAAATCTGTTTTCCTTCATCTGTGGGCAGTAGTGGTGAATATTAGTTAAAACCTTGCCTCCTACAATCAGAGTGCCTTGGGTCAATTTGTTTGTGTGTGAGTGTGTGTGTGTGGCACTGCGCAGCTTGTGGGATCTTAGTTCCTTGACCAGGGATTGAACCTGTGCCCCCTGCAGTGGAAGCACAGGGTCTTAACCAGTGAACCACCGGGGAATTCCCTGCCTTGGATGGAATTTTGACTAATTGGGTGGATTTTGGCGAGTTACCTAATTTCTGTGTCTCAGGTGCTCACCCAGGATGTTGTGAAGTAAAAGAGCTTATCCATATTAAATTCAGTGCCTGGGACACACCAAGTGTTCTCAGCTCGTTAACTATTATTATGTTCTAGATTTTGCTTTTTGGTCAGCCCACAGTTGTGTATTTGACCCAACTGACTCCCTAACTATGTTAAAAAAAAAAAAAAAGAATAAAGACAAAATTGTTCATGATTTTAGTGTATATGTATATATATACAGTCATTCCATGCAGACCCAGGCAAATTCACAGAATAATTCCAAATGGTCTTTCCAGTATTCAAGTACTGCAAATACCACTTCCATTTCATTTGTTATTCTGATGCTACAGACTTATGAATCCCCACTGTGCCTCTCTGTACCTGTGAAAATGGTATCCAACCCCCCTTCAAGGAACGGAAGGCAGAGTAGAAAGAGAAAAAGAAAATCAGCCTAGCCAATTATTTTTATGAACACGTACAGTCAAATTCAAACGGACAGTGGAGTGTTCCTATAGAGAAAAGAATCTTCATGAATTCACCATTTAATGGAGAGCAGACAGTCATTAATTTCATAAAAATACATGATGTATATTCATTAATCTATTTGTGAGGTGCTCAAAATTTTCCAGGTGCAATGCTCATTACTAGCATTAAATACACTGCAATTGGCAGACGCAGACAGTGAATAATACAAATAAATCCATGTGCATGGAAAAAAAAGCCCTGGGAAATCTTCAAGACACTACAATTAAGGTGAGATAGACAGCAGCTCTTCTGAAGGAGGAGAATAAGTGGAATCAAGGGCTTTCAATATGGCTTCGTGAAGGATTATTCAAAGATCTAAGAGCATAAAAAGAAACCCTGCGGGTAAATGGAAATACAGGTTGGAACCAAAGAGACTAGAGAAAAGACAAGGACAGAAAAAAGAATGTGAGAGCGGCAGCAGCTCAGTCAATAGCATTCTATCCTTGCCGAGAGAGGGAGCCACGGCAGGAGAATTACCCCTTAATTAATATGGTTGGTTCTCAACTTACTAACCAGCTCTAAGTTCATCAGTAAGTCAGTGAGTTGAAACCCAGAAAACATTTTCCCATGGAAACATTATTCATGGTGGTTTGGCTTTCTGGACAGCCCACAATAGGGTACTGAACCCAAAATGAAATTGAATACAGAACCTAATCCTTAAAAATATGATTTCAACTGTATCTAGCCAGCATTTTTAATATCACGCCTTTAGAAAAAACAGTCAAGTGTGGGGTGCATTGAATGAGTCCTGAGTTTTGGCCAACCCCTCAGCCTCTGTCCCCTCTGCCTACAGCGTTCTTCCCCAAATGACCTCTGCTGCTGCTGCTGCTGCTGCTAAGTCACTTCAGTCATGTCCGATTCTTAGCGACCGCATGGACTGCAGCCCATCAGGCTCCTCCATCCATGGTGTTTTCCAGGCAAGAGTACTGGAGGGGGGTGCCATTGCCTTCTGCGCAAATGACCTCATGGCAACACAAATAGCACATTCTCAGAGAGGCCATTCCTGACCATCTTATTTCAAATTTCAACACCCTCCTTCCAGTGCTCCTAATTCTCTTCCCTGTTTTTTTCTTTCCTCAGTAGGACAGCATCCAACATGCTATTTATATTGACATATTGATCTACTTATTGATTGCCTCCCCTGGGAGAATATAGACTCAATGAGGGTAGGGATTCTTGTCTCTTGTCTCAGTAATGTACCCCTAGAGCCTAGAGCAGCATCTAATAGGCAATAGGCAACCAAAACATAGGCCCCCCAAGTTGTACTAGTGAAAAAAAACACTCACTTACCAATGCAGGGCACACATAAGAGATATGGGTTGAATCCCTGGGTCGGGACGATCCCCTGGAGGAGGAAATGGCAACCCATTCCAGAGTTCTTGGCTGGGGAATCCCATGGACAAAGGAGCCTAGTGAGTTACAGATCACAGGTGAGCAAAGAGTTGGACACGACAGAAGCAACTTAGCACATATGCACAACCAAAGCATATATATTGAACTTTATTTATCTGTTTATCTACTTATTAACTGCAGGCTGGAGAGTGAAAGCTGGAACAGGGGCCACATAGACTCTCCTGGATCAATGAAAATGCACAAGGGAAATGAGCCCTCTAAAATCAATCTTTCCCCCAAATACTTTGAATCAGAGAAAGAAATGGGTCCTTTAGGGAAGCACAGATGGGAGAATGGCAGGAAATAAGAAATATAGAATTATGGAATTCCGCACTATGCATGCATAATCCTAGCCTCTTTGGAAAAAAAAACAACCCTAAGTTCTACTTGTCTCTCCTATACTCACGTGACCTTGGACAAGGCATTGACTACAGAATCATTTTTTCTCTCTGTTTAACAGAAAGATGATGCTTTTTGTGCCCTGCAGGTCTATTGATGAAGACCAAGTAGGTAATAAATTTGACCAAGCTCTGAAACAATAAAGTGCATCCTAAAATAAAACAATCATGTTGCTGAAAGAGTGATTTTCATAGACAAATTGTGAAATTAAATCTTTGTTGATCCTCTGTGGGATGCTGGGGCAGCATTTTCCTGAATATAGCAATCTATAGATTGCTCTTAGCTCCATAATCAACATATGAAAAATAGGCAGGAAGACTAAGAAAAATGTCTATGCAGTTGGCTCAATGATACTATGATGTAAAAAATCTTTTTTGAATTGAAAAATTATATTTTAGTTCAAATGTAACTTTCTCAAAGACACTTTCCCAGGCACGTTGCTTGTCCCTAAGTCAGGTCCAACTCTCCAACTCTTTGCAACCCCATGGATGCTAGCCCATCAGACTCCTCTTGTCCATGGGATTCTCCAGGCAAGAAAAATGGAGTGGGTAACCATTCCCTTCTCTGGGGGATCTTCCCAACCTAGGGATTGAATCCATATCTCCTGCATTGAAGGTGGATTCTTTACTGCTAAGCCACCTACTTCTCTATCCATCAAAAATTTAATATCTCTTTGCTCATAATATCCATTTTCTTTTTTTTAATATGTCAGTCATGGATAATAATATGAAGAAAACATATAATTCATTTATTTGTTTACTGATTGCAGCCATGAAATTAAGAGACGCATACTTCTTGGAAGGAAAGTTATGGCCAACCTAGACAGCATATTAAAAAGCAAAGACATTACTATGCTAACAAATGTCTGTCTAGTCAAGGTTGTGGTTTTTCCAGTAGTCATGTATATATATGAGAGTTGGACTATAAAGAAAGCTGAGCACCAAAGAATTGATGCTTTTGAACTGTGGTGTTGAAGAAGACTCTTGAGAGTCCCTTGGACTGCAAGGAGATCCAACCAGTCCATCCCAAAGGAGATCAGTCCTGGGTGTTCATTGGAAGGACTAATGTCGAAGCTGAAACTCTAATACATTGGGTGTTCATTGGAAGGACTGATGTTAAAGCTGAAACTCCAATACTTTTGCCTCCTCATGCAAAGAACTGACTCATTGGAAAAGACCCTGATGCTGGGAAAGATTGAGGGCAGGAGGAGAAGGGGATAACAGAGGATGAGATGGTTGGATGGCATCACCAACTCAATGGACATGAGTTTCGGTCGACTCCAGGAGTTGGTGATGGACAGGGAGGCCTGGTGTGCTGCAGTTCATGGGGTTGCAAAGAGTTGGACACAACTGAGCAACTGAACTGAAGTGAACTGGTGTGCTCTCCCCACTTTTCCTATCCTGCTAGTTCCATGACCACAGGATCATTTTGTCTTGTTTATCAATGAATATTCAGGCTTCCCTGGTGGCTCAGTGGTAAAGAACCCACCTGCCAAAGCAGAAGACAAGGGCTCAATCCCTGAGTCAGGAAGATCCCCTGGCGGAAATGGCAATCCAATCCATTATTCTCGTCTGGGAAATCCCATGGACAGACAGAGGAGCCTGGTGGGCTACAGTCCATGGGGTCACAAAGAGTCAGACACAACTGAGTGACTGAACAACAATGAATATCCAGAAACTAGTACATACCTGCCACTCAGAAAGCACTCAATAAATCAGTTGAGTGATCCAACTAATGTGCAGGGAAATGAATGAGCAAATGAACAATGAATGAATGAAGACATGAATGCATACACACGTACACACATATAGGCTCCAAGGCCACAGGCTTAATAGGAAAACTAGATCCACCTGACCGTTCTTCCCATGCATGAGCTAACAACAAAATATCACAGTGTTTATATTCCATTTTAGCAAAGAGGTATTTCCTGGTAAAAGAGTTAACCAGTGACTGTTGAGAAGAGCTGAAGTGATCTATGGGTCCCTGATTTTGTCCCTACTCTTCATTCAAGCTTGTCATTCCCACAGGCTCAGACAAGTCCTACTTGACTGGCTAAACCTGTCAGGCAAAGCCCTATTTAATTACAGCCAGAGAAGCTGGCTCACCATTCACAAGTCTATCTTCAGAGAGGTTTGTCCAACAAAGCCCAGATATGTGTCTGCTCTTGTATTTAGGCTGACTGATCTGTGGCGGGATGGGCAAAGTCCTCATGGGGAACTGGAAATAGTAGAGTGAAGACCAGCCACAGAACTCTCACTCTGCAGGGTCCCAAGACCTGAATGACCACCAGGCACTGATATCTAGTAGAAAAATCAGACACTGTTGAAAATAAGGCTCAAAGAAAGGACACAAAGAATCAAATTCACCTTTCTCTGCGATGTAGCTTATTAGAAAGGGCTCTGCCTTGGGAGTCAGAGATCTCATTGATTTTGGACTCATTTACTTACTGTGTCATTTACAATTTTCTTTTTCCTCATTGAAAAAGGTGGATAAAAAGATCTCTTCCTTAATCCTGTAGAGGTTAGAAGTATATGTAGTAACAGATATATAGTAAGAATTTTTAAATCACATTTATTATTTTCTGGATTATATGGTTTTTTCATAAGTCTTGCCATACAAATGGTTTGCACAGGAGTGTGTATATTCCTGGGCTTGCCAGGTATCACTAGTGGTAAAGAATCTACCTGCCAATACAGGAGACATAAGAGAAATGGGTTCAATCCTGGGTCAGGAATATCCCCCTGGAGGAAGACATGGCAACCCACTTCAGTATTCATGCCTGGAGAATCCCTTGGACAGAGAAGCCCGGTGGGCTCTCAGACCACAGGGTCACAAAGTGTCAGACACAAATGAAGCAGCTTATCATGCAGGCACACATGTGTATATTCTTTTAGCTCAATGGTTGTCAACCTTGGCTACCCATGGTGGGGACCTAGGGTGCTTAAAAAAGGATCCATGCCTGGGTGCTCCACCCAAAGATTCTGAAGAAATTGGTGTAAATTGCTGCCTGAAAGTGGATTTTTAAAACCTTCCCAGTAGATTCTACTAGGTAAACAAGGTCAAGGACCACTGCTCTGTCTGAAAATTTCCCTAACCAAAGACTTAACACCAAAAAAATACAAAACTCTCTTCTTTTCTACCCCACAAAGTGCTAACATCAGAAGGACTTTCTAACAGAAAAGTAAGCCCTTGTGTTCTGCCATGAGTTTAAGTGGAGATGCTCTTGGAGGGGTCACTAATTTACATTGATATTAGGTTAGCAGAGACTCTCTGGAGCAAACTTTGAGAGAAGAAAACACAATGGGACATCAGGAGGGGACAAGGAATGTGCAGCAAACCAATTTCCTGATTTCTCACCATTTCTTTGATCTGTTAGCAAACTCAGAACTTTGTATTTGATTGCCATAGAGAACTATATCATCAGCCAGAATCTCTTCATTGTTTTCTCTTTATCTTTTTTATTTAAATTTTTTGGTGACTGTCTTTTTCCTAATGGTAATTGTCTTTGGGTTAATTTCACCAGTTCTTTTATTTTGAGACATTTATGATTTTGTGGAGAAGGGAATTGGGAATAAACAAACGAGTAAGATGTCTCACAATTTTGCTAAATTTTGCCCTGCATTACTTTACAAACATAAAAGTATCTGCCTGATCACCAGTAACTCAGACTGGCTCTCAAATAGTAGTATAAATAGTAATAGTAGTAATAAAAAAAACAAAATTAATCATTTCTGAGTGCTTACTCTGTGCCAGACACTGTTTGAAGCAATTTGCATGTATTAACCCATTCAGTCCTCACAACAACCTTATGAGCTAGATCATTTTTTTAAATAAGTTGCCAAGCTCTTATAGCTAGCAGGCATGTGTACTCAGTAACTAACTCATGTCTGACTCTGTGACCCCATGGACTTAGCCCACCAGGCTCCTCTGTCCATGGGATTTCCCAGGCAAGAATATTGGAATAGGTTGCCATTCTCTTCCCCAGAGGATCTTCCTGACCCAGTGTCAAACCCACGTCTCCTGCATTGGCAGATGGATTCTTTTAGCACTGAGCCACCTGGGAAGCCATCCTATAGCTAGAAAGGGGAGTTAAGAGTAGGGTTACCCCCGACTCCCAAAAGAATAGACAACACCCAGTTAATTTAGAATTTCAGATAAACAATGACCAATTTTTTTTTTTTTAGTATAACTATGTTTCAAACATTACATGGGGGACTTCCCTGATGTTGTAGTAGACGACTCCAAGTTCTCAATGACTGACTCCGAGTTCTCAATGCAGGGGGCCTGGATTTGATCCCTAATTGGGGAATTAGATCCTGCATGCTACAACTAAGAGTTCACACGCTTCAGGGAAGGTTGAAGATCCTGCATGTTGCAACTAACCCCTGGCACAGTCAAACAAATAAATAATTTTTTAAAAAATTACATGGGCCATAATTTTTTAGTATAAGCATGTTCCATGTAATATTGAGCACACATTTATACTGAAAAATTGGTCATGGTTTAGTTGAAGTTCTAATTTAACTGAGTGCCCCGTACTCTGATTTGCTAAATCTGGCAACTGTAGTTAGGAGCCAAAAGCAAACCATCTCACTCCAGACCCTGTGCTGTCAGCATCATGCTCTGCTGTCTCTTCCTCAAAGAATGATGACCGGTTCCATCATTCTGGAGCTTTGGGAACAGAAGTCCAAGCAGGACACTTAGCTGCCCGCAACCAGCAACCATGCTTGCCATCAGCCTCTGTCTCTTCCTCTCTGCAAGGGGGCCGGGTGGAATACCTTCAGGCACAGCTCTGTTCCCAATTCCTAACTGAAAGCACTCATGTCAGCCCTGCTGGGATCAACATTTTAGGATTTGGTAACTTGCAGTCATTTCAACCATGGAGTCCTAGATCTGAGAAGCTGCCTATTTTTCCTTTCATCCTCCATCCACTGTGAGCACCAACATCTCAGTAGCTGGCCTGCAGCCCAGACTTCTGTTCAGAGTGGTCATTTAGGTTAAATGATTTAGTGCATCTGCCCCTTCCAAGGCTGAGTGAGTCTTACTTACGAGGCAACTCCTTTACTCATCTTGAATTTTTGTCCATCATTAATTACTTCTGAAACCTCTGCCCCTAAGATACCAGACTTGGCCCACTGGACAGAACCTTCTCTGTGTAAGTCTGTCCTTATTGTTTGCCTGCCAGCTCCTAGCCTATGCCAGTAGATGGTTCCTGCTATAGGTCTTAGTCCTTTCCACCTGCCTTGTCCAGCTGCAAGCAAGCAGCCAGTCAGCCCTGGCTGGATCCCAAGAGAAGACAACATGAACAGTCTCTTCTCTCTGGCATCTTCCTAACCCCAAGTTTTATCCTCTTTTAGTGACTTCAATTCACTATTCTACAGATTTGGACCTCCCTCTGAGAGTTTAGAGTGCTTGGGGGTTTATAAGAGTAATGACAAGAGGAATACACAAAAGCTTTGTTTATCTCCAAAAAAGAACACTCAGTGGTATGCAATAAACCTTGAGGCAAATATTCAGAGAGGAAAAACTATCCAAATTCAAGAACTACAGGAAACTTGGGTTGATTTTTTTCTAATAACAAATCATGCCAGACAACCTAATTAGCATTTTGATGGCATTATGACATGACTAGTTAATGTAGCAGTTGGTGGTAATATCCTGGATCTTTCTTTTAATGAATCATTTGATAGCATCTCATGAAATTTTTACTCACTCTTATCACTGTGTAGTTTGTTGCAATTTGTTCACTGCTTCTTAATAAACACACAGACAAACAAGTTTCCTGCCCAAGGGAGCTTACAATCAACAAGAAAAGTCAAGCAGAGAAGGGGTTCCCACAGGAAGGAAAAGGAAACTTCTTACTACCGACACAGCCTGCTCTAAATTACTAAGTGCACTGACCGTATCATCAGTCATCTCCACAAACACTTATTAAATGTTAATCTGCACATGGTGATGTGTAAGAACTCCAGGGAGTGAAACAGACATGGTCCATGCCCAGCAGGAATTGACAATCCAGAGAGCTGCAGTTATTAATCGGAGAGAAAAGACTGGGTTTTACTTCTCTTCTCCCCTCTTCCTGGGTAGCTTACTCAATTAGTATTGCTTCTGCCTGTAAAACAGTCATGATGTTTGCTGGGCTTGTTTTCCTATGTATGCTTGGGAATACAGGAGTTGATTTCTGCAGGTTCTGAATATTTTTCCCCTAAAATTAATTCGATTTGCTTTTTGATTGTTTGTCAAATCTCAAGTCCTACCCTGTAGAACTATGCCTTCATTTGGATTCTAACTTAATTTTTAACACATGTTGGAGTACACACTCCCTCTCGTCTTTCAAGAGCAGATTTCAAAAGAAATTTTATAGTAAAGTATGCCCTTGCCAATGGTACATTAATCCTTAATATAATTTACCTATGCTTCTGTATATAGATGTGTATAAACACCTCCATCCTTAAGTACATATTATATGTAATATGAATATGTTAAATAACAATCAGGATTTATTGGGTGCTCCCAAAGTTTTCACCCCACTCCAGTACTCTTGCCTGGAAAAATCCCATGGACGGAGGAGCTTGGTAGGCTGCAGTCCATAGGGTCGCCAGGAACCGTACACGACTGAGAAACTTCACTTTCACTTTTCACTTTCATGCATTGGAGAGGGAAATGGCAACCCACTCCAGTGTTTTTGCCTGAAGAATCCCAGGGACAGGGGAGCCTGGTGGGCTGCAGTCTATGAGGTCGCACAGAGTCGGACATGACTGAAGCGACTTAGCAGCAGCAGCAACAGCCACCCAAAGTTTTAGGTACTACACTGGCATACTTATCTTCTCCTTCAATCTCACAAGACCTTTCAAAAAAACATAAGGGTATTATTTACATTTCATAGATGAGGAAATGAAAACACAGAGATCAGACACCCAGTAAGTCCTAAAACTAGGATTTTAACCAATTGTCTGACTCCAGATCTAGGTTCCTAACTACCCCTCTGTTGAAATTTTCTTTTTAACATCTGTATTTGCAAAATTCTACCAGGGGAATTTTGAGGTTCAACCAGTTTGAGATGCAAAGATGCTTAGTGTGCTGTCATCTCATGGCAGCTTCTTGATCACTTCCAAGGGACAGCTGGCCACAGCCGTCCCATCGCTGCTCAGCACCTCCTGGGATGGGTTCTGCCCACACTGCTCTCTCCTAGGACCCATGTGCTCTGACTGGCAACTTTCACCTTGAGAACACAGCCTCTCCCCTCACCCTGTATCTCTCCTACTATCCAAATTATTCTCAAACACAACACAATTTGCTTTTCTGTGCTAGTGAAGATTTATGAGCATACAAAGTGTCTACCAGCAGGCAATTACAGCCCACTTGAAAATGCCTTTGCAGAAAGCTGAAATCTGATAAGAAAGCAGAGTGAGATTCTCAGAGGAAGTCAGCCTCACATTCTGCTTTTCCAATGTTCAAATCATCCCAATTTGGGAGCACAAGATCTTTGAACTTGAAAAGGTTGACTTTTGTGCTTCAATAGACAATACACTTTAACACTTTTCCAGGAGCATAGCATGGGACCCTGTGCTTACTGGGTGGGACAAAACAAGTACCAGGTCCTCCAGCCATCCTGCCCACCCAAGAAGCTTTCCATTGCTGCCAGCACATGTTTCTAACTGAAGCAATTAGAAGCAAGTAAGTCATCATTCTTTTCACTATATGACACCACAACCCCTGGCCCAAGTTAATTAGACCAAGATTGTCACCTGACTCTAAGCTGCCATGTATACTCTGTCTAGTGATCCATGAATCAGCTGCACATGAGAATTCCACCCAACAGGGTGCTTCGTGCTGGATAACCACTAATGAAACTAATCAACTCTTCTCTCATTCTCTCTTTCTCTGCTTCCTTCCCTCCCCCTGACTCTCAGAGCATTTGAATGTGAGAAACAGTAGGAAACAGGAGAAAAAAAAATGTATAATAGAGCCAGGAGGTAAAAGTGAGGAAGAGAGGATGGAGTTGAGCCCACCTGTCATTAGAAGCCAGATAATCAGCCTCTGATGGCTGACTTTGGGAGTGGAAGCCTCATATCCTTATTGCTGAACCAGGGACCAGAGGATCAGAAGTACAGTGTAACCATGCACTATGCTGCTGTTAGGGCCAGTTTCCTGGGTTGAGGCTTGTGTGGGCTCATTGACTCTACACCAGGAAGGACCCAACACACAGTTCAGTGCTTTTGCTGCCATCTTGAAATAATTCATAGACTCAGTACAAGGAGCCTTATGTTTGCATTTTGCACTGAGCTTGGGCAAATTATCCAACTGGTCCTGCTTCCTATCATCTTCCAAGGCACAGCTTTTGTCACATAAGATTGCTTTCCATCCCTCCCAAACAAAGATCCAAGCTTTGTGAGTTCTGATGCTTATTCAATCATGGGAGCCCTCTTTAAGGAAAAGGATACAAACTTATGGATATAAGCCAAAGCCTTTGACTGTGTGGATCACAACAAACTGTGGAAAATTCTTCAAGACATAGGAATATCAGACCACCCTACCTGAATCCTGAGAAATCTGCATGCAGGTCAAGAAGCAACAGTTAGAACTGAACATGAAACAACAGACTGGTTCCAAATCAGGAAAGGAGTACGTTAAGGCTCTATACTGTCCACCCTGCTTATTTAACCTATATGCAGAGTACATCATGCAAAATGCCAGGCTGGATGAAGCACAAGCTGAAATCAAGATTGCCAGGAGAAATAGCAATAACCTCAGATAGGCAGATGAAACCACCCTTATGGCAGAAAGTGAAGAGGAACTAAAGAGCCTCTTGATGAAAGTGAAAGAGGAGAGTGAAAAATTTGGCTTAAAACTCAACATTCAGAAAACTAAAATCATGGCATCTGGTCCCATAACTCCATGGCAAATAGATGAGGAAACAATGGAAACAGTGAAAGACTTTATTTTGGGGGGTTCCAAAATCACTGCAAATGACTGCAGCCATGAAATTAAAAGATGCTTGCTCCTTAGAAGAAAAGCTATGGCCAATTTAGACAACATATTAAAAAGCAGAGATATTACTTTGCCAACAAAGATCCACCTAGTCAAAGCTATGGTTTTTCCATTAGTCATGTATGGATGTGAGAGTTGGACAATAAAGAAAGCTGAGTGCTGAAGAATTGATACTTTTGAACTGTAATGTTAGAGAAGACTCTTGAGAGTACATTGGACTGTGAGGAGATCCAACCAGTTCATCCTAAAGGAGATCAGTCCTGAATATTCATTGGAAGGACTGATGCTGAAACTGAATCTTCAATCCTTGGCCACCTGATGTGAAGAACTCATTCATTGGAAAAGACCCTGATGCCACGAAAGATAGAAGTCAGGAGGAGAAGGGGATGACAGAGGATGAGATGGTTGGATGACATCACCAACTCATTGGACATGAGTTTGAATAAACTCCGGGAGTTGGTGAAGGACATGGAAGCCTGGCATGCTGCAGTCCATAGGGTTGCAAAGAGTTGGACACGACTGAGTGACTAAACTGTACTGAACTGAATCTGCTGGATTCTCAGGAAAATGTCCAAAAGCATCTCAGAGTGACTTGTTACAGTCTCTTGGCTACCAGGAGGTTGACACAGTAAGGTCTAGGAGGATAGGATCATTAAGACCTCTAGTCTGGACAAATTCTTTCCAACTACATTAGCAGCATCTTTTCCTATACTAGTTTTCCTCTTATTTGTTTTTTGTTTTGTTTTGTTTCTTAATCTATTTTGCTTTCAACTCTTCTACAAACCACTCTGAATATTGCACCAAAAACAGAATCCTGGAATTTTCTGTTCCCTAGTTTTTACTGAGTGAAAACATTTTTCTCTCTTTTTATTCCCTTTTAATTATCCAGATACTAATGTATTTTGTTTGCTATTATATTATTTTTACATTTAACATCTTATGCTATTATCTTTTAACACATATACATAAGATACTAGAAATATTCTCTACTCCTGAGCATTTGAGAAAGACAATTTACCTATCTCCCAAACTGCACAACATCTTCCTATTCTTAGAACTTGGCTTAGATGCAGTTTTCTCTAAGATTGCAGGTTTGACTAGGAGAAGACATCAAGCCTGTTTCAATTCATTTGGATCATAGTTTGATGAACCCATATATGTCAAAGTATTTACTACAATGTAATGCTCAAAGTAGGGATTCAATAAATGCTTATACATTTTTGTTCCTCTGATTCAATGGTTAAAAAAGGATGAGAGATTGACATTTCAAATGTCAACTGAAGTTTCTTTTCTTGAAAAAAATGTGACCCAATTTTCACCTGTAAGACTGAGTGATTAAGTCTCAAGACTGTCTCATTTTAATTTTTTTATATAAGCTATTCAAAAATATAATTCTTAATTCTAAAATGTACAGAGTAGCCTTAAATTAAGTTAATTGCTGGAATCAGTTGAAATATTTCACTATCTCTTTCCACTGTATTATGGCACACTGGTTTTAAAGCAGTTAATAGTTCTAGAAAATAATGTATTAGCAGTCAAAAATATGAATCAATGATATTATTTCAATACTATTTCAGAAGCAATCAGGATGGTTGAATTAATAACATCCTATTATTTTATTATTGCATAAGAATTTATAGCTGTGCTGACACCACACCAGGACTAATTCTCCCTTTTATTGGACTTTATTAGACAATGTATGGCAGGGCTTTCTCCAATGTCCCTGGGGAATCCCAGAATGACCCAGGCCAGGTCACTTTCTTAACCCTTACCCAGTAACACATTATTCTTTTGTCTCTCCAGGTTCACACAAAGTTCATGCATAAAAGTACCTGCCTAAACCAGAGGTCAGCCAATCAACAAGGTAGCATTTGAACACTTAAAACTTAAATCCAACTTATATTTGATAAGAAATATATTATGGGCTTTCCGTTAGCAGCCAACTTTGACAGGGTGAGATCTATCTTTAGATTTATGCTTTTGAATACTGACCAGGTCTGCTTTTGTATGGCTATACTGAATCTGAATTTGCTAACCTTTATGCCAAAGGTATATATATATATATACATTAGAAGAAGCTGTCAATGGGTCATAAATTGAAGAAGGAATTACATTCAATGCTTCTTACTCAGCAAGAGTATTTAAGGAAGTTTTGGGTGACCATAAGTTGAAAAGCTCACCCAAACTGCCTTATATTGTGAGGTAAAGTTTAGATTTTGGTCTGCTATTGCTATCTGGCTGTATGACACCTCTTTGTGGTCCAGAGGCAGATCATCTCAGCCACCTCTTCATTTAAATAATATTTACCAAACACCTAATATACACTAAACATGATTCTAAATATTGGATACTACATGGAGCAAGGCATTCTTTTCCTAGAGATCATACTCCAGTCTCCCATCCTCACTCACAGATATAATTTACAGGACATTGATCTTGCCTTAGACAGGAGTACAATGAGGAAAAGTTTCAAGCTTGTCATTTCCAATGTCCCTTGTTCCTAACTTTAGAGAAGGCTTTTTAAAATTAAGTTTATAGACCATTCATATTCCAATATATTCAAAGCTTTTCTATTTTCCTGGAATATAGCAATGGCCATGGCAAAACCATTATATTACTCAATTTCATACACTTTTATTCATGAAAGAGAATGAAATTATGCAGGTGTCATTTGGCTGTAATAAAATCTGAGATTCAAGAGAATAGCTGCAGGAATTATTATGATCCGTTCAACCAACAGAAATTCTTTCTTTCTACTTTTTCTATATTTGGTTGATTTCTCTCAGGAAAACAAATATTAATGTATTTTCCTAAGAAACAAGACAAGCAGACATAGAATAACATGTTGAAGCTTTAAGAGATCTTATGAACCATTATTTCAAAACTTTCAGTTCACATCCAAGAAGTGGTGTTTACCTGTACTGCCTTCCACCTCCTTCATCTAGCTAAATCCTTGTCATCAGGCAGCATTTTCCCCAGCATCACTTCCTCCAGCTCCAAAGCTAATTCCACGGGCCTTTGCTGTGTTCTCATTGGTCCTATTTGTATCCACATCAGAAGATAGACTATATCAGACTGATATTATTTGCTCATGAATTTCTTTCCTAATGACACTGAAGTTTTTAAATGGCAAAAACAACATCTCCTTGTTCCTCTCTGTATCTCAGCCTGCAGCAGGGGCAAATACATGGCAGACTCATACAGTGCTTATAACCTGATGTGACCTGCTTGAGTTTATATGGTACAATTACATCAGATCCAGGACTAAGACACAGCACTCCTAGCTTGTGGTCTTGGACTCTTTCCACATCTCATGAAAGAGCAAGTGGGAGGAGAAAGCCTTATAAATTGAAAAGGGAAGTCTTTGAACAGTTTTTCTTTAGGCCAAATTAATGAAAATGAGTGGGCAATTTTGTCCCAGAGCCTGCGCCACCCACATGATCCCATGACTGTTCTTCAGCTGTTAAAGATAAGCAGCCTTAGGTCCAATGAAATAGAAAGGGAAGAGTAATCAATATTTGTTGAGTACCTGCTATGTGCCCCGAACCTATCACATACTATCTCATTTAAAGCAAGGTTTCTATAGGATTCTGTGTTCTGATTTCCTTTGGTTTCGTCTTTCCTGGTGAAACTCTTTTTAAATAGCTGTAAAGAGGGGGAAAATAGAATGATACCAAAAGGATTTGGGAAACCCAAAGTCTCTTGGGAGCCAATAAATGTGATAATGACCTGATAACCTACCAAAAAGGTTATCTGATAACCTATACAAAAAAGATCTTCATAACCCAGAAAATCACGATGGTGTGATCACTCACCTAGAGCCAGACATCTTGGAATGTGAAGTCTAGTGGGTCTTAGGAAGTATCACTACCAACAAAGCTAGTGGAGACGATGGAATTCCAATTGACCCATTTCAAATCCTAACAGATGATTCTGTGAAAGTGCTGCACTCAATATACCAGCAAATTTGGAAAACTCAGCAATGGCCACAGGACTGGAAAAGGTCAGTTTTCATTCCAATCCCAAAGAAAGGCAATGCCAAAGAATGTTCAAACTACCACACATTTGCACTCATCTCACATGCTAGTAAAATAATGCTCAAAATCCTCCAAGCCAGGCTTCAGCAATACGTGAACCATAAATTTCCAGATGTTTAAGCTGGTTTTAGAAAAGGTGGAGGGACCAGAGATCAAGTTGCCAACATCTACTGGATTGTCAAAAAAGCAAGAGAGTTCCAGAAAAACATCTATTTCTGCTTTATTGACTATGCCAAAGCCATTGATTGTGTGGATCAGAATAAACTGTGGAAAATTCTGAAAGAGATGGGCATATCAGACCACCTGATCTGTCTCTTGAGAAATCTGTATGCAGGTCAGGAAGCAACAGTTAGAACAGGACATGGAACAATAGACTGGTTCCAAATAGGAAAAGGAGTACATTAAGTCTGTATATTGTCACCCTGCTTATTTAACTTCTATGCAGAGTACATCATGAGAAACACTGGGTTGGAAGAAGCACAAGCTGGAATCAAGACTACTGGGAGAAATATCAATAACTTCAGATATGCAGATGATACCACTCTTATGACAGAAAGTGAAGAACTAAACAGCCTCTTGATGAAAGCGAAAGAGGAGAGTGAAAAAGTTGGCTTAAAACTCAACATTCAGAAAACTAAGATCATGGCATCTGGTCCCATCACTCCATAGCAGATAGATAGGGAAACAGTGGAAGACTTTATTTTGGGGGACTCCAAAATCACTGCAGATGGTGATTGCAGCCATGAAATTAAAAGACGCTTACTCCTTGAAGGAAAGTTATGACCAACCTAGACAGCATGTTAGAAAACAGAGACATTACTTTGCCAGCAAAGATCCGTCCAGTCAAGGCTATCATTTTTCCAGTAGTCATGTATGGATGTAAGAGTTGGACTATAAAGAAAGCTGAGTGCTGAAGAATTGATGCTTTTGAACTGTGGTGTTGGAGAAGACTCTTTTGAGAGTCCCGTGGACTGCAGGAGATCCAACCAGTCCATCCTAAAGGAGATCAGCCCTCAGTGTTCATTGGAGGGACTGATGTTGAAGCTGAAACTCCAATACTTTGGCCACCTGATGGGAAGAGCTGATTCATTAGAAAAGACCCTGATGCTGGGAAAGATTGAGGGCAGGAGGAGAAGTGGATGACAGAGGATGAGATGGTTGGATAGCGTCACCAAATCAATGGACATGAGTTTGGGTAAACTCCGGGAGCTGGTAATGGATGAGAGGGCTAACGTGCTGTGGTTCATGGGGTCACAACGAATTGGACACGACTGAGTGACTGAACTGACTGACTGATGTATTGGTGATTGGATGAATAGAGCCCAAAACTAGGGTAAATACAACATAGACGCTTAAGAAAAACATACAGTAGGAATAAGACTAGGTTAAGGGCTGACACAATAAGAGTGAAAAGTTACTCAATCAATTTGTATTATGGGACTTCCCAGGTGGCACAGTGGATAAGAGTCGGCCTGCCAATGCAGGGGCCACAAATTTGATCCCTAATCCAAGAAGATCCCACATGACTCGGAACAACTGAGCCCGTTCACCACAACTACTGAACCAGCATGCCTAAAACCTGTGGTCTACAACACGAAAAGCCACCACATTGAGAAGCCAGTGCATAGCAGCAAAGAATAGTCCCCGATTGCTGCAGCTGCAACTAGACAAAGCCCACACAAAAAGCAAAGAAGACCAAACACAGCCAAAAATAAATTTTAAAAAAAATTCCATATGACACAGTTTTGCTATGTCACCAATTTCCTATGCCATCAGAAACCACCTCTGGCCTAAAAGCTACGAGAAAGAAGATAAATATTAGCATCCAAAAACACATGTTCTGTTCTTAGATCCCTCTCTCCATGAAGTTTCAATTGTTCTTATCGAATGAACTGTTGAACCAATTAGCAGTTTCTAGAAATCCCAAAGGCCTATTTTGCAAGTTATTGTTCCTCCTCTTTCCAACCCTCATGTACCCAGAGATTCTAAGTACACATTTTAAAAAATATCGTTTCTTTTTATTCTGACTATATAGAAATGTGCTTAATTGGGCCTTTATCATTTAGGGAGAGTGAACAGATGGAGGAAGAAAAATTAATAACTAAATTTCCCCACCTCATTGATTGAGCCCATCACAAAGAATATTAGAATGCTTGAGAGTCCTTCTCATGCTTTAGAATATGATCCTAGAAGCCACCAAGCAGTTTGCAGAATTCTTAAAACAAAGCTATTCCATTATCAGTGTAACAAGCATGAACCACATCTTCAGTTTGAGAATCAAAGACAATCCATCCTTTGTGTTTTTGCCCAAATTCACTTGTTCCACATCTACTCTTTCCCTCACCCCCAAAGTCTAGTACCTCCTATGGGTCTCCACTCACTGCTCGAATAACCAAGAATCACAGTACTTTCTTAATCAAACATAAAGACCTACCTCTAAATACATCCTGAAAAGAGCACAGGGATGCCCCATAAATCTACAAGTCAGAGACTTCTAATATTTTTTTAATGAAGTTTATTTTATTAGGACAGTACACTTTAAAGTCTTTTATTATATTCTCTGAAAGTGAAAGAGTGTTAGTCGCTCAGTCACGTCCAGCTCTGTGAACTGCGACCCCATGAACTCCCTCCTCTGTTCATTGAATTCTCGAGGCAAGAACACTGGAGTGGGTTGCCATTCCCTTCTACAGGGGCTCTTCCCAGGTCTCCTGCATTGCAGGTGGATTTGTCACTGTCTGAGCCACCAGGGAAGCTCACTTGTTATATTTTACTTCATGTCAAAAATATGCTGATCAAAACCACTAAAGTGATATTGCTGTACCATGCATGATTTACTGTACCAGCTGGGGGTGGGTGCAATTTTCATTGTTGCTGTCACATGGCACTTTAAACAAACCCAACTCCTTACCAGCTGCTACAGTGGCACTATCTACCATTTTCCAGATATGCAGATGACAGGGTTGTTCCACCCCTGGACTCCCATAGTTAGAGCTCATTGAACATGAACACCATGCGTGAGGGGCAGGGTGCAAGGGTTGGTGGACCCCGAGGTAAGAGCCTGGCCTTAGTCAGGCACTGGGCAAAGTACCAGCAGTTCCCTCACAATACCCTGGAAGTTGGAGTTAGTTCTCAAACACGTTCCAGACTTGCCCTTCTCTCAACCCTTCTCTCAAAGAGTGTCCCTCATCAAGGGGCCTGTAGGAACCCTTTTATGATGATTGTAAATGCAGAATAATATTCAACTTTTGATGAGTTCCAATAGTCTTTATATTTATATAGCTTAAAAAAATCTCTCAAAAATTACAGAATAACCAGTCTGCCCCATTTATAGTCTGAAAAGTGAAAGTCTCTCGGTTGTGTCTGACTCTGTGACCCCAAGGACTGTAGCCCACCAGCCTCCTCTGTCCATGGAATTCTCCAGGCAGGAATACTGGAGTGGGTAGACGTTCCCTTCTCTAGGAGACCTTCCCAACCCAGGGATCGAACCCAAGCCTCCCACATTGCAGGTGGATTCCTTACTATCTGAGCTACCACTACCTAGACAGAAAAAGAGGCAGGTGTATTTTGTATTGCAACCTCACTAGAGTACAACATGGGTAATGATATCTCACCTAAGTAGAGATATCACCCTAAGATACTCACCTAAGTATCTCACCCCCTGTTGCTGTTGTTGTCATCGTTGCTCAGTCACTCAGTCATGTCTGACTCTGCGACCCCATGAACCTGCTAGGCTTCTCTGTCCTCCACTATCTCCCAGAGTTCACTCAAATTCATGTCCATTGAGTCAGTGATGCCATCCAACCATCTCAGTAGGCCTCCTGCTTCTCTATGAAGAACCAAGACTCTATTCAGTAAGATTCTATTTAATAAGATAATTGTTGAAGTATCTTCAATAATTCATATTGGTCAAGTCTCTTCATCTTTCCACGTTGCTCTGGCTCTGCATCTCAGACAGAGGTCATCATAACTTTCCCACCTAACTTCAAGTTTATTGTAAAACCAATGAGACATCAGATGTTGCAGGGCTGGAAAAAGTTCTTAAATGATCCCAATACAAACAATGAGATTATCTATGCAACCTTAGAGCTCTCTCCAAGGAAACCTTTCTACTAAAAAAATTGAAACTGAGGAGAAGGAAGCCTTGTTTCTAAGAACATACTTTGTTTAAAGTAGGAAACCACCCTCCTAGCAATGAGAACTCTAAAGATTTCATCATTATAACCTTTTTTCCAGAATCAAAACTGCCTTTTCTACTCACCCCTGAAGCCACTTCAATAAAAGCTCTTCTTAGTGGGCACTCAGAGGAAGTCATTTGTTTGATGTATATATTTAATTTCGTGTATATTTTTGCACCTCATCTGCAAATCTCACTTTCTATATTTATCTTGAGATTCTCTAATTGCCTGCTGATATAAACCTATTTCTTCAAACAAAAAAGAACCTGTGGACCTAAAGGGAGTATCTTCAAAACCAGGGATAAATAGTAAACAAAAATCAAGGTCAAGGTTTAATCTCATTTTATTTTCTTTAAACCTGAACTTTATAGTCGGAAAAATACTAGGGTGATTTTCCTTCTTCCTTGGTGAATTCATTACCGGATTGGATATATAACATCTTTTGCTTTGAAAAAAATGAATGCTTTAGACAAATTTGCTCTAAATCATTTTTCAAGACTTCCTGTTACTTCATCTAAAGCTGCTTTCCATTAATAATTTCTCAGTACAAAGCATCTAGACACACAGACACCATAATTAGGGAGATTTCAATTACCTATGTGAGGAGGCAGGTAATTGACAATCTAATTAGTCTCATTTCAATTACCATTTTTCTCTTCATTAGAGCAGTTAGTTAGAGAATGGTAAAAATTTGTAAAACATTCCAAGGCCACAGCATTTTCCAGCTAGATTTACCAAAGAGTAACGCTGGACCTTTCCGAGACCAAAGGAACATAAGCAAGAGGAATGCAGTGTCCAAGACTGTTGCTGTGTTTAGAAACCAGACAAGCATGTTGGAAGTGCATCAAGCAAAATTATGATTCAAAGCCCTGAGCTGGGAGCTGGCAATAGATTCAGACAGGATTCATTTATTGTCCAAAGGAGAGGTTATTTGAAGTTAGTAAACGTTCTCATTTATGAAGTACTTCCTGTGGATTAAAGTTCACATAGGCACCTAGCATGTGGCATTCTCTCATTTTCAAATGAATGTTGACACTCAGGTTAATATTATCATCCCCATTTTACAGAGGAGGAAATTGAATGTCAGATTATACAATTTTCGGCATCCAGAAACTACTCTGACAACTCGATCTCAGGTTCTAAATATTTCTGTTCATTTCCTGACCCATAGAGGAAAACTTTGCTTTGGATCTCAACAGACCTGGGGATAGATCCCAACTTCTTCACGTGCCAACTTCTCTCCCCAAATATAGGAAAGTGGGTATAAATATGGATAGATGTATAAAAGTATCCACCTATACATATAGAAAGCTGAAAATACCTGAAGGACAATTTCCAGTGAATTTTGGGTGATAATGATGTGTCTGTGCAGGTTCATTGATTGTAACAAATGTATCACTTTGATGTTGGATGTTGGTAGTGGGAGAGATTGCTCATGTGTGGGGATAGGAACTCTCTGTACCTGCAACTCAATTTTGCTGTGAACTAATATCAGGTCTTCACCTGTGGTCAGCTGAAAAAGAATTCACCTGCAATGTGGGAGACTTGGGTTCAATCCCTGGGTTGGGAAGATCCCTTGGAGACTGGAAAGGCTACTCATGCCAGTATTCTGGCCTGGAGAATTCCATGAACTGTATAGTGCATGGGGTCACAAAGAATTGAACACAACTGACTGACTTCCACCTCACTTCAAGTAGTATCAACAAATATACTATCATGTGTAAAGTGGATGGCTGGTGAGATGCTGTATAACACAGGGAGCCCAGTCAGGCACTCTGTGATGACCCAGAGGAGTGGGATAAAGGGAGAGGAGGGAGGCCCACTAGGGAGGGGACATGTGTGTAATTATGGCTAGTTCATATTATTGTACGGCAGAAACCAACAAAACACTGTAAAAATAAAAAACAAACAAAAATATCCTGTAATAAACCATATGGAAAAGAATAAGAAAAAACTAAATAAATGAAAACTTCAAGGTCATTGGTGATATATAGTTTCCTAGAGAAAATTCTAAGATTAGTCAAGGCTGTACCATCTCTTCTCTGAGCCTTCCATCTCTGTTGGTTACATCTTGCTCCATCCAGTGTCCTGTGTCCCCTCTTTCATCCTACAAGCTTGTCAGTTTTTCATGCTTCCAGATCCTCTTCCCCTTCTGATCAAGACTTTCCTGAATCTTCCAAGACATCTTAGAGAAAACTGAACATTTACAAAGATTATAGATCTTATCTTCAGTGTATATAAATGTCAGGAACATATTAATTTATTTCTGGGAAATATTAAAGGCTTAATCCAAAGGTTATCAGGCCCTTGACCATAGATTATAAGGAGGTAGTCTTAAAATAGGGAAACCAAGTCACCAAGATTCTGAGTAAGTGCTGTGTAATAACAGTGTAATGCAAGCAACAAATACAAACAAATACAAACCATGTACATAAATTTAAATGTTCTAATAACTACATTTAAAAATAAGAAAAAGATAAAACTAATTTTTAAATTATATATATTTAACCTGGTATATTCAAATGTTGTCATTTTAATGTGCAGTCAATACAAATATTATTATTGAGATATTTTACATTATTTTTCTTTGGACCAAGTCTTTGAAACCTGGTGTGTGTTTTACAACTTTAGTGTCTCTGAGTTTGGACCAGCTATATCTCAAGTGTTCAACAGCCAGCTGAGGCTGGAGACTACATGTTGTTACATCTAGCACAGTCTAGATTTCTTATGACATTCTATGCATTCTCTGATCAGCTAAAGCCACAGATAGGTTTTTATCCACCCTAAGCATAAATTGAGCTCCTCTGACACAGAATGGGATTACAATTCAGATGCAGGTGAAAAGGTTTTAAAAAGCAAAGATGACCATCTGCACCACACTCTATCGCCTTTACAGTGCTCTGACATGCTGTATTTCTCTTGATTCTCATGGCAATGCCACATTTTATAATTTCTATTTTACAATTTAAAGTTCCACTGATTACTGATGGATTCAAATACCATGTTGTAGTCATGTGATTTTGAACAACTGACTTAACTTCTCTGAGATTCAACTTTCATGCTGTATAATAAAGATAATAATCCCTGGCATGGATGCTGATTGTGAAGATTAGAAAGAATATATATGAACAATACAGAATAAATGGGTCTTCCCAGATGGCACAATGGTAAAGAATCCACTGCCAATACAGAAGACACAAGAGACATAGGTTGAATCCCTGGATTGAGAAAATCCCCTGGAGGAGGAAATGGCAACACACTCCAGGATTCTTGCCAGGGAAATCCCATGGACAGAGGAGCCTGATGGGCTACAGTCACAAAAAGTTGAACATGACTGAGCGTACACACACACATGCAGAATAAATGCTCCATAAGGGTAGTAAATATTCAAATTCTGCAGACTCCAAATCACATATTCATTGCTTTGGCTCATGTGGTCTTCAAAAGCAGGTAGGTCTGGAAGATTTCACAAAACAAGTGGAAGAAACCCAGCAGCTGGTAGAGCAATGTCTAATACAGACAAACTGTTTTTGATGCTATCATCATTTTCTGTAAGTCCTTTGTTCTCAACTTTTCTACCTAGTTCCTGACCTAACATTTTAGGTTCTCTGGCTTAGATGGCTTTAACTATGAAATACAGTCATCTGTGGGGGCAGGTGTGGGGGGAAGGGACTCTCATTTTGATATTAAACTTGATGGATCTGTATGGCTCCACTTTGTAAGTGCTTAATTGTCTACTCTTGGAAGTACCACTGGACACCTGGATTTTAACCCAAAACTGGGACTCCAGAATATCTTGATACTGCATCTACCCAGGCCCACTCAACTGCCTCTAGGAATCAGAACTCTCCAGGACATTGATCGGCTCAGAACAAGTAGTTACCAGGGCAACCCTCTCTAGGCAAAATTGTTCTGTGGACTTAAAATCCTGGCACTCTTCACATTACTCCATGCAGGCACCTATTTATTTTAACTATACATGAGTTTTGTTCTAATTGTAATAAAAACTGTAGCCCTAGGCTTGACTCCCTTAGACTTTCTCTGAAATAAAATTTTCACCTTATGTATTAATTTTTGCATGTAGTTCATACACTTCCATTCCTGAATTTTTGACAGGCTTTTCACTACTCTTACAAGCAGAAAAAGAAGCCAAGATAACATGGATTTTGAACTTTTATATTTATCATTCTAAAATGCCATCTTATTTATCATAACAGACTCATAATGGATAGCAGTAAAATGTAAGCTACCAAGAGTAACTGAGATAAGAACAGAGTTTCAATAATGGGGCAACTATCAGGAGAGGTAGGAGAGTAAATAAAGTCAAGATTCAAAGTAGGCACAATTAGGGTTAAGAAGTCCACACTCCACACAGGAAATCAGAAATCTAGGTACTCAAAATGAAAAGAAGAAAATAAAAAGTGAAAGTGTTAGTTGCTCAGTCATGTCTGACTCTTTGTGACCCCATGGATTATAGTCCTCCAGGCTCCTCTGCCAATGGGATTCTCCAAGCAAGAATACTGGAGTGGGCAGCCATTCCCTTCTCCAGGGGACCTTCCCAATCCAGGAACTGATCCCAAGTCTCCTGCATTACAGGCATATTTTTATGATCTGAACCACCAGGGAAGCCCCTAAATGAAGATTAAGTATACTGTCTGTGCAGCTTTTCAGATAAACTTCAGTTTTGTCATTCTCTTATGTTCCTATTGTTTTTAAGATGCTTTAAATTTTTTGTCAATAGATTTGACCTGTAAAGTGTATAACTGTTCTTTATCAGATATTTCTTTGAATAATGGCATATACCAAACATTGCTCATCTGACCTGATACCCCAGCAGGATTGTTATTTCTATTAATGAGTTTTTGTAGCCCTGATGATTCTAGATAATGATCCTAAGGTTCAGATGACTGCAAATCTCTGGCCACCTTCTTGACTGAGAGGGAAATAGGCTACTTTCTCTCTCCGTGGGGAGGCTTAAAGTTGGCTAAGATCAAGCTGTGATCTCAGCTATAGAAGACTTCCAGAGCCTTCAAAGGATCAGCATGGATCCTCAACTACTGACCATGGCTCAAGCTAAGACCAGCTCCTGCTGAACTAGTATAGTTCCTTTCTCAAGTACAGCCTTGGAACTCCTACCTGATGAATGTGAGATTTTCAATGTGCTTTTTAGAATATGCTGTATATTATTTTTCAAATGTGATTGAGCTGGGGACTTTCTTCCCTTTAGAAATACTTCAAAAAGGGAAGAACAAAAAGAACAAATACATCCCCACCAACAAAAAGACAATGTTCACTTAACCTTGTTCCTTCAAATGCCCACGGCTTCTTTTGGTTCACGAACTGTCATAAATCTGCTCCCTCAGAGCACAAAAGCCTTCTTTGAGGTTCAGAGGTTGAGTTTTATCTGCCCCCAGGGATACAGGGTTGCTCTCCTCTGCAGTGGAGGGCTCTGGAGTACTGCTGTTGAGCTCTTTTGAGACAGGCTTGGTTTTCTAATGAATGACTTGTGAAATGAGTCCTGAGGCTCCCTGGCAGACAAACGATGCAGTCTTGTCTTCCTCAACATCACGCATCTGTCTATTGCACATCAAAGCAAAAGCAACACCTAAGCAAATCAATTCATCCCTAGAACTTCTGTAAAACATTAACTCCCCCGAAGCAAACAAAGAACAGGATGGTGATGTGACTCCCACTTTAGGTAAAGAAAAACAGTGTTCAGTTTGCATCCTGTTAAAATTATTTTCAGGTGGTGAATCACTTCTATTGCTTGGTGTGACGAAACCATTGACTAAGATCAACTTTTGGCTCACTTAAGGATTCAGTACTTCCAAGGTACTCTAGTAAGGGACACTGAGTAGAGAAATCAAGTACAAAGAGACAGTTTCCTAGGAAGAATTCTGTGCCATCAGGAGTCCTATTCCCAGGGTATTCATGTTCTTCAGTATTTTTTCTAAATTCAATTATAACAAGTTTATAGAACTATAGAACAAGTGATAGGGGAAATTATATTGGGAGGAAAAGCTATGGTGCTTCTTGACATTCAAGTTTCCTTTACAAAGATTTCAGTTATAGAAAAATCATGGAACCTGGGGAGAAAAATAAATGAGCAAAGAAAAGACAAAGGCAACCCACTTGCCATTCCCATTGGGAACTGAAAGATATTTGAAAATTAAAATGTTGAAATACCTTAATCTAAGCTGTGTTATTCTATTCCAATATATCATTAATGGATTAGATCCAAAGAGCTGAACTCTTAGGCTGTGTTTAATGTTTCCCAATCAAATGCACAGTGGCCACAGTCATAGCTGCCAACTACAGAATAGATTAGATTGTTCTGTTTTGATAGCTGACATAACAAGAGGGAAACATGAGCAATCAATAGTTATTTTGGTCATTTCATCAACCATGTGACTCCTCAATTGTTCAGCAATTGCCAATTATCACAGCTGAAAGCAGACTGAAATCCTCATAGAATGGTTGCTGCCAAACCGTCATATAGGGCAAGTTCAATTTTTCTGTACCTGCTTTCTGTAAAATATGAGGCCTATAACATTATTTTCCATTTCTGGGGACAAATTAAGCGTGCTTTTTCATCAAACTTTCTAATAAAATCTCTGGATATAGTCCAGAGCTATATCCAGTTTCCTTTTCACAATGTAGAAACAAATCTATTAGTAGGACTAATAGAGTAGGAGACTAAAATTAAAATTCTTGTATTTCGCCTAATGTTTGAGTAATAAATATTTGCTATTAATTAATCCAGGGATAGAACATGCATCTTTGTGTCTTCTGAGTTGGCAGGTAGGTTCTTTATTATTTTTCTCGTTTCCAAGTTTCGAGTCTCTGGCTTCATGATTTCTTTGTAAACTTGGGCTAAGGCCACCTCATCTGCTAGATTATAGGAGTTAAGGGAACAAGAACCATTTCTCACATGTCTCCTGTTGATCAGAGAGCCTGACACAGCACCTTGAACTCAGAGAACGGCCTAATTTTTTGTTGAATGGATGGATTTAAAACCTAGACTGATTTTTATCAGAGAATTCCAAGTAATTTGGAAAGTAAGGATGATGGTGTTTGTCAGAGTAACTTTAGAATTATCTGATATGAATAGCTTTGCCCAAATGAAATGACATTAGACACTTTTCATTTACCAAAAGAATAGAGAGCAAGACATTAAGATACCTCAAACTACCACACAAAACATATTTTTTTAAAAAAAATATATATATATATGGATCATTTGGATGCAAAAAGTCAACTCACTGGAAAAGATCTTGATGCTGGGAAAGATTGAAGGCAAAAGGTGAAGGGGATGGCAGATGATAAGATGGTTAGATAGCATCACCAACTCAATGGACATGAATTTGACCAAGCTCTAGGAGAGAGTGGAAGGCAGAGGAGTCTGGTGTTCAAGGGGTCACAAAGAGTTGGACATGACTTAGCGACTAAAGAACAACAGCAAAGGATAACTTGGGGGCTCATCTTCTATTTGGCTCTAGAAACTAGGCTTTGCTTGGGAAGGCCTTTTAACCAGGGATAATGATTTTTCTTAGAAGACTGTTTGACTCCTCATTTTAAACAATGTAAAAATATTCAGGTGACTGTAGTGGTAACAAATCTCCATGATTATATTATGCATAATCAGTGTTATAAACTATAAGGATACAAGTGAAAAGATTACCAAGTAAAGCCCCCAAAATACACAGCTGCCTGTGTTTATGGGATATTTGCCAGTTCCATTTTCTCACAAGCTTTCATTTTTAATTTTGCCCTATAGTATCTGCATCTGATTGGGGGCTTCCCTGGTGGCTCAGATGGTAAAGGATCTGCCTACAATGCAGGAGACATGGGTTCAATTCCTGACTTGGGAAGATCCTCTTGAAGAAGGAAATGGTAACCCATTCCAGTATTCTTGCTTGGAGAATTCCATGGATAGAGGAGCCTGGCAGGCTATAGTCCATGGGATCACAGAGTCAGATACGACTGAGAGCCTATCATTTTCACTTTCATCTGCATCTAATACAAGCAGTTATAAACATTTTGAATCTTGACATTATGGTATATATAATGTTTTTCCTATCAAGCTAGAACTTTAGCATACTAAAGGTTTTAATAATTCCTATAATTAAGAAAACTGTTTTTCTAGGTGACTTATCTCTCAAATGTATTCAACTTAGACACCTTTTGTTTATCTTTATTACTTTTTTTAAAAAGAAATAGCAGTTACGTAGTATCATTCTAGAAACAATTTGCACATTGCCTCTTCTATATGAAGCCTTGTGCTACTGTGCTGATGACATAGGACTGCATAAGATAGACAAGATTCTGACAAGGTCTTACATGCCAGCAGGGAGAGCCAGACAATAAGAACGCAAGGAAGTTGTGTTAAGGAGGTTCTCAGTGCTGCCCAGGGTGAAATGAGGTAGAATGAAGATGGGGTGAGGGCAATGAGGACAAACCTCTGCCTTAGAAAGGGACTTTCCCAGGAAGCCACCGACCATGAAATAGACTTTAGGATAGACTTCCTGACAACCTACTGCTGAATTGAAAAAATGAACAATGTGAGAGTTATAAGTTTTATTGGGATGAGAATGAGGACTCTATCCCAGGAGATAGCATTTCAGATCACTCTGAAAAACTGCACTGAAGAGGTGGTAGAAAGTCAACATACACATGACTTTGGTGAAGGAGGAGAAATGCAATCAAGCACACATTTTTGTAGAAGGTTGCTTCTAGTCTTGTGAAGGCTACTGTTAGTCATGAGGAACAGATATCACCATGAAAAATTTTAGTGCTTTTCTAGACATAAGGAGCTGTAAGAATTGAAATCATAAAATCTTCACCTGAAAATATCTAACTATTTGAAGGCCTATTCTGCCAATTTTTTCCAGGGCACAGAGTGTCTCATTCTTGATCTGCACCTGGAAATCCTTTCAGGGAGTGTTGAGTGTCAGCAGTTGTAGCAGCTTGTGACTTAATCTTTGTGGAGGTAGACTGCAAATGGCAACCTTTAACTGGTACTACTTGAGAAAATGTTCCTGATGCATCTTTTTTAAAAAGTATAAACCTGGCTCCAAAACACTGCAATTCATTGGAAGATAGAGAATGTTCTATATGAAGAGTATACTAGGTGGAGTCCAATGATGTTATTAGCGCTGTGTTCTGTATTAAAAGGTAGTGTTCAAATTTGAGTTTCCTGAAGTGTTGAATGCCCCCTTACCCAAAGGCCCTATGTGAAATGGCTTTCCTCCTTCCTCTACCCACCTAATACTTTAAAGCTTAGATGAGTTCCAACTCCCTTATGATTTTTTAATTTTCTGTAGCATTATAACTGATGTTGCATAATTTGAGGCTCAGATAGTCTGACACTGTAGCTGTTCTGTGTGTTGCCCTTGCTTTCAAAACCAGTTTATAAACTCTTCTATAGGTGTGCCTGCTGCATCTCCTAGCTGGGTCAGCCAAATACCCAGTAAAGGGCCAAATAGCAAATATTTATGTTTAGCAGATCATACAGAATCTATGGTGCAATTTTTTTCTTTTATTTTTTCTAAACAGCCTTTTAAAGATGTAAAAAAAAAATTCTTAGTTCACAGCCCATACAAAAAACAATCTGTACTAGATTTGGCCTGTGGCCATAGTTTATTGACTGTCTGGATTATTACAGAACAATCTCTGTGACAGTTTTCTATGAGCAAGACTTATTTAGGCAAAGAATAAGGACTTAGACACACTCTCACAGTTACTTGCACACACACACACACCCCTACACAAGTATACATTCACATACCTGCCAGAGAAGAATTCCATTTGAAGAAGCAGATGACGTAGTGGTTCTTATCCCTGGCTACATGTTAGATTCATCTGAGAAACTCTTTAGAAACACAAACTCAGGCCCCACCACAAATGAATTGAATCAGAATGTCAAGCCAAGAGCCCAGGCATCTGTATTTTTTAAATCTTATCAGGCAATTCTGTTCTGCCGCCTGATAAAGGACCAGTGCTTTTGAGCTGTGGTTCTCAAACATTGTCTTGCATTAGTCATTGGTGCTTGGTAAAACTCATGTTGATGTTCCATCCTCAGAGTTTCTGATTAAAGGTATGTCTGGGATGATGTCCTAGAGTTTTTCTCTAATGATTTCCTAGGTGATTCTGATGTTTCTGGGCTTCCCCAGTGGCTCAGCGATAAAGAATCCATGTGTAATGCAGGAGTCAAAGGAGATGCAGGTTTGGTTTCTGGGTGGGGAAAATCCCCTGGAGGAGGGCATGACAACTCACTCCAGTATTCTTGCCTGGAGAATCCCATGGACAGGAGCCTGGCAGGCTACAATCCATGGGGTTGCAAAGAGTCGGACTGACTGAAGCAATTACCACTCAAACACGGCTAATGTTTCTGGTCTGGTGCCTGCTTTTTGAGAACCATTATCATAGAGAATGAGAACATGATCCAAGTGAAAGCTTTCCTATAGGTAGGACTTTTTTAATTTGCTTTATTGATTGGTCAGATAGTTGGTATTTGTTTGTTTGTCCTCAACTTAGAAGCTTCTAGGGCTTGAGTGAAAGAAAGTTGAATGAGTGAAAGTTGCTTAGTTGTGTCCAACTCTTTGCAACCCCATAGACGTAAATTCTCCAGGTCAGAATACTGGAATTCTCCATGGAATTCTCCAAGCCAGAATACTGGAGTGGGTAGCCATTCCCTTCTCCAAAGGATCTTCCCAACCCAAGGATCAAACACAGATCTCCTGCATTACAGGCAGATTCTTTACCAGTGAAGCCCCAAAGGAAGCCCAAGAATACTGGAATGGGTAGCCTATCCCATCTCCAGGGGATCTTCCTGAGCCAGGAATTGAACTGAAGTCTTGTGCATTACAGGTGGATTCTTTACCAACTGAGCTAAAGGTGAGGGAGTAATCTGAGGGCAGGGACCATGTAAAGACACAAAATAAATTCTTAATAAATATTTGTTTAATTTAAGACAAGGAAAGTGTTACCAGGAACAAGACAGCGAGATGGCTTTGCTCCCTCATTGGAGAAAGGACAAATCCTGAGTAAATAGTTGGAATACTTTAAAACTGCTTTGAACATATCTCCCAGTAACATAGAGAATGATTATAATAGCAGTTGAAAGAAAACTTAGAAAACCTAGAAAGTCAACAAGAGCAGCTGATTTAGTTGGCTACATATACTGGGACCAGTATTGTGGGGAGGCTAAGCAAAAGAGAAAATATATCAGCCTCCAAGAAAGTCAATGCCATGAATACTGGCAAAAATGCACTCTTTTGAAATGTTCAGGTGAGAAAGTGTTATGTACATGAAAAGTGAAAGTGCTAGTTGCTCAGTCGTGTCCACCTCTTTGTGACCCCATGGACTGTTGTAGCTTGCCAGGTTCCTCTCTGTCTGTGGAATTCTCTAGGCATGAATACTAGCATGGGTAGCCATTTCCTTCTCCAGGGGATCTTCCCAACTCAAGGATCAATCTTGGGTCTCCTGCATTGCATGCAGACTCTTTACTGTTTGAGCCACCAGGGAAGCCCCTTACATGCATATGTAGACTCTACTTAATAATTAGTCTAGAAATGATGTTTCAGATATTTCTCTCATCATCCCTTATAAGAGAACCTGATTAAATCTCATTGCTCAAAGTGTGGTCCCTGGACCAGCTGCATTTCTATCATTTAGGAAATAGTTAAAAACAGGGTTTTGTTATTATTTCACTGAGCCATAAGTACTTTGGTCTTCATGGACCTCTTCCTCCATAAAGAAAACTGAAAACTATATTTTTATGACTCTGCTAATATAAAGACAGATGTATTAATATTATATATGAAAACATCTTCTTCAACCTAAAAGTTTAATGTTATCTTCAGATTTTTCAAAAAAATCAAAACATTGTCTTGAGCCACTAAGAATATCTCTAGTGGACAAATTAGCCCTGATGAGAAACAGAGAACTTTAGGCTCTCTAACCTAGGTTTACCAAGTCAGAATCCACATTGTACCAAAATCCCCAAGTGACTCCATGGCACATTTAAGATTAAGAAGCATTATATGTAAAGTTCACCAAGGTTACCAAACAAACAAAAGTAATTTTGATTTGTCTATATTTTCTGAATCCTAAAATATGCTTCCGTGTACTCTATGCTACCACAGTCAGCTGTGCATCTCCAGAATTCCCATCAGCTTTGGGGATGTGTTGCCTAAAATGATGTAGAGCTCTGTACCAGGGTAGACAGAAAGGATATGAAGGGAATCACATCAAGATTCTTATCCTTTAAAATCACTGAGCAGCTAAAGAACTATGGGATTCTAATAATCTTTCAATATTTCTGACTGCCCAAAATAGTTCACAGGAACCACTTGAAATCCTGACATTATTTTCTGGTATTACTGATGATTATGGACATTGTTGCATGATACTATTAGAGATTATAGGTTTGGGTATCATTTGAGGCACCCATTCCTCACAGGCCATAGAACAGACTAGGGTTATATGTTATATATGTTCCAGTATTTGGGACAGCTATTCTAAAGTTCCTTTATCTCAATGATCCTCAAACTCTTCAGTGCTGAAATTCCTTTAAAATTTAGAAGTAGACAGAAATCAACTCAAAATAGACCTAAATATAAAACACAAATCTATAAAACATGTAGAAGGTAGAATAAGAGGGAATCTAGGTGACTCTGGATTCAATGATGGGTCTTTAGATATAATACCAAAAGCATGTGCCAGGAAAGAAAAAATTGATGTTAGACGTCATTAAATTTTAAAATGACTGCTCTGAACAAGACACTGTTCAAAGAATGAAAAGATGAATTATGAACAGGGAGAGACTATTTGAAAAAACACATCTGATAAAGAATTGTTCTATATACAGAGAACTTAAAACTCAACAGTAAGAAAATAAACAACATAATTTAAAAATGAGCAAAATATCTAAACAGACACCTCACGGAAGAAGGTAGACAGATGACAAATAAGCATATGAAAATATGCATAATGTCATATGTTATTAAGGAATTTCAAATTAGAACAATTAGATGCAACCTACATAACTATTAGGATGACTAAAATCCAAAACACTGGCAACACTAAATGCTGTCTAAGATGTTATAGTCATCTCTTTCCCTGTTGGTGGAAATGCAAAATGGTACCTCCACTTTGAGAGAAAATTTCACAATCTCTTTCAAAGCTAACCATAATTTTATCACACAGTCTAGTAATAGCACTCCTACATTTTTATTGAAAGGAGTTGAAACCTGATGTTCACAAAAAAAATCACACATTGGTTCAGTTCAGTTACTCACTCATATCCAACTCTTTGCCACCCCATGGACTGCAGCAGGCCAGGCTCCCCTATCCATCACCAACTCCTGGAGCTTACTCAAACTCATGTTCATCGAGTCAGTGATGCCATCCAACCATCTCATCCTCTCTTGCCTCCTCTTCCTGCCCTCAATCTTTCCAGCATCAGGGCTTTTCCAATGAGTCAGCTCTTCGCATCAGGTGGCCAAAGCATTGGAATTTCAGCTTCAGCATCAGTCTTTCCAATGAATATTCAGGACTGATTTCCTTTAGGATTGACTGGTTTGATCTCCTTGCAGGCAAGGGACTCTCTAGAGTCTTCTCCAACACCACAGTTCAAAAGCATCAATCTTTTGGCTCTCAGCTTTCTTTATAGTAAAACTCACACATGAATATTTGTAATCACCAGAAATTGGAAACTATTAAGATGCACTTCAATAAGTAAATAGATAAACTCTGGTACATCAATACAACAGAATATTATTCAGTATTAAAAAGAAATGAGCTATCACGCCATACAAAAACACGAAGAAACATTAGATGCATATTGCTGAGTGAAAGAAGCCAATCTGAAAAGGATATGTATAACACTATATGATTCTAACTATCTGCTCATCTAGAAAATGTTTTACTGCTCAGTGAAAGATCAGTGGTTTCCAGAGGTTTAAGGGAGGGACAAAATATTGAATAGGTGGAATAAATAAACTTTTAGAGTGGTACAACTATTCTGTATGATACTGTAATGGTAAGTATATTTGCATCCAACATGAAAAATAACATGATACATTTGTCAAAATTCTTAAAACTATACAACACAAAGACTGAACCCTAATGTAAACTATTGTAGTTGTTGTTGCTTAGTCCCTAAGAGGTATCTGACTCTTTATGATCCCATGGGCTGTAGCCCACTCAGGCTCCTCTTGTCTATGGGATTTCAAAACCAGGCAAAAATACTGGAGTGAGTAGCCACTTTCTTCTCCAGGGGATCTTCCAGACCCATGGATCCAATGCATCTCCTGCATTAGCAAGCAGATTCTTAACCAGTGAACCACCAGGGAAGGCTCAATGTAAACCATGGATCTTGGTTAATATGTATCAATATTGGTTCATTGGGCTTTCTGGGAGACTCTGCAGTAAAGAATCCACCTGCTAATGTAAGAGATGCAGGAGATGCAGGTTGGATCCTTGGGTCAAGAGGATCTCCTGGAAAAGGGAATGGCAACCCACTCCAGTATTCTTGCCTGGGAAATCCCATGAACAGAGGAGCCTGGCAGGCTACTGTTCAGTGGGTCACAAAGAATCAGATATGACTGAAGCAACTTAGCACACACACAGTAAATTATCCTGAGAATCAAGTTTCAAACTCTGATCTATCAAATTCTGATAGCTGGACTCTTTCCATTGTGCAAACCTTTTTCTCAATTCTATGGGAATTCCCTAGCTATAACCCCTGAATTTCTGTGTGTGAAATTTAACATTGGTACTATGTACTAAAAACATTTTTCCAACAAGATATTTACACATTTGCTTTAAAAATTAACATTCTCAGGACTAACATGTTTGTTGGTAATACATTTAAATGCCAACTTGACAACTTCCAAATATGCCTCAGTTCCAAGAAGACATAATCTACAACTTGTTATTTTAGGGTATGGGCAGAACCAGGCCACAGCTATCATGGGGAAAAGCTATGGTCACGATTAAAACAAGTCAAAGATCTTTGTTGGGGATCCCAAATGATAGCTTACTGGCAGAGAAAGAAGTGAGTAAAGAAATCAGCAGCAATATCCACAAGACAAGCAAAAAAAAAAAAAACAGGAATAGAGATACACCTACAACTTGAGATGAATAATCCAGAAATAAACAGAAATAGAGAAAGATGAAGACAGAACTCAAACCAGCAGGAAGATACACTGAGATACTGTGAGATGCTGAACTAGGCTGTCTCATCCCTGAGGATTTTATATGCTTCCTAAGATGAGTCAGTTTACAGGTTGAAATATATAGCTGTATGCTAAGCACTATGCCAAATTATATTATTTCTTCTACTGGTCAAAGAAACCCAACGAAAAAGACAGTAGTGTCTCCATTTTACAGATGAGAAAGTGTGACTCCAAAAGCTTAAACAATTTGCTGATAATGAGTATTAGCAGAGACTCAAATGCAAGTTCTATTGATTTTAGAATTGGTGATCCTAGCCACTTTAACATGCTACCTTGCTATTAAATATTACGTGGTGATAGCTATTTGCTTGTATTTTTTAAAAGATCGGTTTCATTCATTTCAATAACACTAATGGCCATAGTTCAAATGATATGATGGCCCTTTTCAACAATGAAGCTTTAATTTGGTAGAGAGCGTGTTGGGGTTTCAGGATTGTTTCAAACTAGTCAAGCCTTTAGATGATGCAGTCTGCTGGCAAAGCAAGCACTCTGGCAGCAATGAGGACCCCAACATGTTCCCCTTTTTTGCCCCCAGCACCAAGTACTGAGGCTTCCTGGAACCTAGAAAGTATTTAACAGATGCTTGATTAAGGAACTGCTGTTCAGTTGCTAAGTCATGTCTGACTCTTTGAAACCCCATGGAGTGCAGGACACCAGGCTACCTGTCTTCCACTATCTCCTGGAGTTTGCTCAGATTCATGTCCTTTGAGTCAGTGATGTATTAAACCATCTCATCCTCTGCCACTCTCTGCTCCTTTTGCCTTTAATCTTTCTGAGTATCAGGGTCTTTTCCAATGAGTTGGCTCTTCACATCAGGTGGCCAAAGAATTGGAGCTTCAACATCAGTCCTTTCAGTAAATATTCAGTATTGATTTCCTTTAGGATTGACTCATTTAACCTCCTTACAGTCCAAGGTACTCTCAAGAGTCTCCCCCAGCACCACAATTTGAAAATATCAATTCTTTGGATTAAGATTAAGGAATGGAAAAGGTATTTGGGGGCTTTCCGGGAGTAATGGTAAAGAACCTGTCTGCCAATGCAGAAGACACAGGAGACTAGGTTCGATCCCTGGGTTAGGAAAATCCCCTGGAGAAGAAAATTGCAACCCATTCCAATATTCTTGCTTGAGAAAGCCCATGGGCAGAGGAGCCTGGTGGACTGCAATCCATAGGGTTGCAAAGAGTTAGACACAACTGAGCTGCTGGGTACACACACATTGATTCATCAGTGTATAGCAAATATACCACACTAATGCTAACAGTAATTGTTGTTGAGTTGCTAAGTCGTGCCCAACTCTTTCCGACCCTATGGATGGTAGCCCATGAGGCTCCTCTGTCTGTGGGATTTCCCAAGCAAAAATACTGGAGTGGGTTGCCATTTCCTTCACCAATTGCTAATAAGAGAGGGAGACCTTAATAATAGCAGAAATTTTGTTCAACAAGTGTGGGCTTTCCTGGTTACTCAGTGGTAAAGAATCTGCCTGATAATGCAGGAGATTCAGGAAACATGGGTTCAGTCTCTGGGTTGGGAAGATCCCCTGGAGAATGAAATAACAGCCTACTCCAGCATTCTTGCCTGGGAAATCCTATGGATAGAGGAACCTGGCAGGCTACAGCCCCTGGGGTCTCTGAAGAGTCAGGCACAACTGAGCATGCAAGGGATGTGTGCCCGTGTATACACACACATACACACATAAAGATATATTAGTAGCATTATAGATAAGAAAATGCACTCAAAGTCAAACATACTTTTGTCAAATCTTAATTCCACCTACCATTTATTTGATGTACAGCCTTAGTTAAGTTATACAATCTCACTGAGCCTCAATGTCCTTGTGCATAACATGAGCCATGATAATATCTACCTATAATATCTGCCTCACATTTTTGTGCTGATTAAAATAAGATTAGACATATAAAGCATTAAGTACACTGCCTGTTGCATAGAAAATAATAAAGGAGTAAATAAAATAATCAGAAATAACACCTGATTCATCTTATTTTCTACATCACTTATTGTTTGAAAGATTTTTCTAAAAAGTAAATTTGCCGTTTAACAGCCTAGAGATTATAGTAGTTTTAACATTGAAATATACTCTCCTGTGGTTTACATTAATATATCTATCTTTTTTAGGGGATTAATTTTGTATTATAGGAGATAACTTTCTCAGGGAATGGTAAAGTAAAGCAGCAAAAGTAATCTCCTTTGCATTTCACCAATCAGGTATCTGTTCATCCTTTGAATTCTGTCAATCCTCAGTTCTTCAGATCGTGGCCATTTTATGAAAGTCAGGGCAGAAAACAGAGCTCTGATTTGTCAGTTACACTTCGTAGATATGAGGGCACACAGATAAAATCTATTAGGCCAGCAGGGTACCCATTAATGTCCCAGTGGCAGTAATTAAATCCGGATGGAAAAATAACTACAAATATTTCCCCAAAACTGAACCAGATGTTTTGGCAATGGGATGAAGGCAAAAAACTGAAAAGCTCCACATGCCACAGACAAAGGCTCTTCAGAGGCAGCCGTCCGTGAGCCGTGGGCTGCACACTGTCACCATCTCAACCTGCCGGCAACATTAGCAGCAGAGAGGTCCCCCACCCCACCCCGTGCGTAGCTGCAGTCGATCAGAGGCACAAACAGACAACTGGAAGAACCATCAATTTATTAAAAGCACCTCTAATAATGAAGCAAAATGCGAACACATTTATATCTCCACGTGTGAGGCCACAATCAATTCACAGTGGTGCTCCAACTTAGTCATGCCTCATAGATCATCTTTCTAGGTAGCTCACATACGATACAATCTCCTAATTAATAGGCAGTAAAAATATTAATTATCGCCATATTCATTTAGTGTTCAATTAACAAATGAAAATTTAAAACGTATTTCCACAGCTGGTCAAAGGTGACCTGAGGGACCCCTAAATAACCAACATCATTTTCATTTTTATTTCTATCTTTAGATTGTTGCTTTTATTTTTTTTCCTCCCTATTTTGATTCCCTTAAGACATCCACACTGGCCTATTTCCCCTCTCAGCACATCATTTAAATGTCTTGACAAACTGTTTTCCAGTGAGGCAGAGCTCATTCTTGTCCTGGCATGTATATCTACCATGAAGCTATCATGATATCCTGTCATGAAATGAGATGAGAAAAGTTATTTGATCCGTGGAGACTTAATAACGGCAGCACTGGTTTCCATCAGCAAAGGCCAGCAGCAGAGGGTAAGAGGAGACCGCAATCAGCTGGACTTTAATTCAGTGCAGTGTGCCGACCTGAACATCAAGAAGGCAGAAATAAGAAGCTGGCTAGCCACTGCATCCGCACAGCACCGTGGAGCACAGCAGAGTGACACCGGCTACCATCTCCTTAGGCTGGTAAATTTCACTCTGTCAAGTCAATTGCTACCCTCGTACCTCTCTTATGAGTGTTAATTTATCTCCAGTGTTAAGGAGGTTAACGACACTGTTATTTTCTCTGCTACTGAGCTTTACTGCATGTCTGCAGGATGATATTCCAAGTAACCTCATCAGAGGAAGGAATCACTGAGAAAATCTTCTTGAACAATAAATAACTTTTAAAAATAACATGTCCTTCAGAGAGAGGAAATAAAGCAATATAATGTTAATTGTGGAGACTATGGCGGAAATGTTTTTCATCCATCAAAAGAGACAGCATAATGGTAGCACATTCTCTAAAGCACATTGTCACCCAAAATCCTACATGAAGGACTGAAGTTGTACTTTCAAGGGGTTCCCATCAATTTGAACTGAAATTTCACTAAATTAAGAGTTAGAGATATTTTCTAATTAGCCTTCAGAATTCTTTTTATTTTTCTGTCAAATACTCCATAGACCTGAGCCTTTTACAGTGAAGAGACATAGATAGGAAACACATTACCTTAACTCTCTTGGTACCAACAAACCATGTATTCCAACTAAGAATTCCCTCCAGTGATCAGCTGAATGAGCCTTCTGCCCCTCGCCCCATTGTCCCAAGCTCCCTGCTCCCAGCTCATGATTTGTGTTGGGATTTGTGGATCTGTTAACAGCCAACTTTCTAAATTTTATGTGTATAAGGATCCACGGAATTATAATCATAATTGGGGATGTTAATTTTAAGTTATCACCTAATATAACTAGAGAGACAGGTTGGAGTCCTCTGTGGCTCTGCAATTTTATGATTCTCACTGAAAACACTGTTCTTGAAATTCTTTGGGACATAACCAGTTCATTATTCTATAGTTAGACTTCTTTTTCCCTCATAAAATCCTAACCTTGTAGCATGATTTTAAATTCTACCCACAGAGAGAAAAATATCTGCTGTTCATGAGCTTTACTGACTGACAAATTTCCAAGTACTGCATAGCAAATGACTCCCAACATGAACAGCAGTGAAATGTGAATAAAAATGCCAAATCACCTCTTCACCTTTTAATATTCTCTAACCTGAGGAACAAGGTTGAGTTGGCTGAAGTGTGTGTTAAAATGTTGCATTGAGGTTTATGCCTTCTGCCGATGGAGAATAGACATGGTAATTCACCCACCTCAGTCTAAGCCAGTGCCCACCTCAGTCTAAGCCAGTGCTGAGATCAGAGTCAGCTCTTTCAGATAACAGCTCTTTTAGAAAAAGCTCCTGTTCACTCTTTTTTTGCTCCTCTTCACTCTTTCTCATCTTGCATTACCTGTACTTCTTCCTCTTTTAGAAGTCCTTTCCACAAAACAACCCGTAATTCAATCACCTTGTGAGTGTAACATTATAAGGTCAGTTGTTGTTCAGTTGCTAAGATGTATCCGACTCTCCGACAACATGGACTGCAGCATACCAGGCTTCTCTGCCCTCCACTATCTCCCAGAGTTTGCTTGGATTCATGTCCATTGAGTCAGTGATGCTATTTAACCATCCTCTGCCTCCCCCTTCTCCTTTTGTCCTCAATCTTTCCCAGCATCAGGGTCTTTCTAATGAGTCAGCTCTTCTCATCAAGTGGCCAAAGTACTGGAGCTTCAGCTTCAGCATCAGTCCTTCCAATGAATATTCAGGACTGATTTCCTTTGGATTGACTGGTTTGAGCTCCTTGAAGTCCAAGGTACTCTCAAGAGTCTTCAGCAGCACCACAAGAAAAAAGCATCAATTCTTCAGTGCTCAGCCTACTTTATGGTCCACTTCTCACATATGTACATGACTACTGGAAAAACCACATCTTTGACTCTACAGACCTTTGTTGACAAGTAGGAAACAACAAAGATGAACTAAAGATGAACAAAGATGTTGAGAAGTCAGCTGGGTTTACTCAAAGTGGTTTTCTCCTTTTCACCACCTTAGCAGAATACAACTCAAACTTTCATACATCTTCTCAAAACTATAGAATATTTTATGTCATGGACTTCTAGAATTACTCTTAAATAGTCAAAATTACCAATATTAGCTCTGTGACTCCCAGTAGCCTCATACAGACACATATACGTATACCTAATATGAATCAGTAGCCACACGTAGACATACATATGTATATATAATTTTCTCCCTGGTCTTTTGAAAAACAACTCTTTGAGTCATCTATTTTTTTAATTATCCCTTCCATTTGGACAATGTTTTCCACGGCATAAGGAAATTAACAGAAGTTGTAACCGAAAAGGAAAAGGCTTGGCCAAAGTTAATTTAGTATCTGTCAGGTGCTTTAGACTCATGAACTCTTATTACAACAAGAAGAGGTATAAACATGCATACCCTGTGACCACAAGAGGATACTAAAACTTAAGGGAAGCTGGGTAATTGTAGGGATTGCACAGCTGTTAGGGCTGACGGAAATGACTTCAAAGCTTGTGCTCTTCGTAGTCTCAATTTTGTGCACCGTGCATTGTTATACCACACCCTGGGAAGCAACCAATATCTCCAGGCTAAATGTTAGTGCTGACATCAAATATTTCATCTCTTTTGACGTCAATCCTGAGCACCTAAAGGAATGTGTTTGGGTCGTGAGTCATTGTGTTTTGAAAACTATCCACATGTCCCTGGTAAAAATTAGAGATACAAAGATTAACTTAACATGCCCATTAGTACTTTGTTTTGTATGGTATATTTTTTCCTATGGGACCATCACATAAATATGCTCTTGGTTATGAGCACAGAGAGCCACCTGAGTTCATTTAAGCTCTTGTGATTTGGAAGGGTAAAAGCTAAACAAATTAAAAGGAGAAGGTAAAAGGTCAGGACCAGGAAACAGAAAGGAGGTGAGAGAGGCTGAAGATAAGAAACAATCTGGGAAGAACTTCGTCACCACTGCTGCAGCACAGCTCTGCCACCACTGAATGCAGACTCCAAGGTGCCCACAATTCTGCTGGGCTATACTGTCTCCAAGCAAGATGATCCACTTGACATTCAAAGTTCTCGCTGAGCGGATCAGACTAGCTGAACCTGTGTCACCTGCCCTTCCTTACATTTGGCCTTCACAGGATGGAGAGAAATTGGATTGATGCTATAGTAAAAAAAAAAGTGACACATGTGTACCAGAGACTCACCAAATCCAGAAAGGGATTCTTCTGCAAAGCAGGTTTAAAAATTTAAAAAAAAAAAAAAAAAAAAGACAAATATTCAACTAACCTTGAAAGACTCTTCCAAATGGTTCTATTCACTGTAAATAATGTTCATTTGTATGCATTGAATTGAGTGACAACTCTGGGAAATGAACAGTGCTTTCTTTAATTCCCAAGTCTCTGTTTGTTTTTCCTTCTTTTTTAAAATATATCAATGTTTATTATCAGATTTTTTCACCAGTATTACAAGTGACCAGTGTGATATGGGAAAGAGTCTCCTAAGGGTTCAACTTTTATCTTTTTTCATTATTTCAACCTGACTGTGAAAAATCATTGCTCTTGGAAAAATTAGTACCCAGGAGGGAATTGTGATCTGATGGAGCTAAAGTTGAGTACTGCTTTCCCATCTATGTTCTGTCACCTACTCTGAACTCTGTCTCCCATCCCTGCTCTGAGCCCATCTCCTTCATTTGTGAATTAGGGCTAGTAATACTCTGGCAGGTCTCTGGGAGTGAAATGTGATAGAACCCAAAAGATAGTAAGCACTCTATGTTTATTAAAGCTATGTTTTATCTTTTTGTAAGATTGTATCCAATGGCTATAAGCTATTAATCATCATAATTTCCACCCATAACTACTTCATGCATTTTAATAGCAACTTGATATCCTAAGTATTCTCAACTGGTAATTCAGAATAGGGTTGACTTTACTGGGTTTTAGAGTTTAAACCACAGCTATAAATCACATTCATCTCAAACCCTTATATGATTGAGATTCTCTCAAAATGAACTCATTTTGCCTCAGGGTGCTTCATCAATGGATAAACCATCCTGGTCAGGATTACAAGTGTCTTTGAAAGATTTGGATAAGCTGATAGAGTAGAAGTCAGGCACAGAGAAGTGGAAAGCACACTTCCTGTCCTCTTGGCAGCTTACAATTTAGTTGAAGAGCAGTGAACAAATGCAGACATATATACAATCATATCGATAATGTCAGTTACACATTTGTGTACACCAACCAACAAGGCTGTTTGACCTCAAGGACTCGGTGATCATTAGTCTAGCATAAGCAGGAAAGAGGGAGGTTAGAATTCACAGAAAATGTTTCTTGAAAATATAGTTAAAGGAAGAGTACAATTTGAATAAGAGAAGGGAAAAAGAGAGAAGTTTAGCCAGGTAATGCAGGATAAACTGGGGCTTCTCTGATGGCTCAGCAGTAAAGAAACCACCTTCAATGAAGGAGACATGGGAGATGCAGGTTCAATCCCTGGGTTGAGAAGATTTCCCTGGAGAAGAGAATGGCAACCCACTCCACTATTCTCGCCTGGAGAATCCCATGGACAGAGGAACCTAGAAGACTACAGTTATGGGATCTCGAGAATCAGAAACGATTGAGCATGTGTATAGGATAAACTAAAGTAAGATGAGACAGGAATGTTTCAGTGTGTGCCGGCAAAAACTTTTAAAATATATAGAGAGCTATTAACGAGCCAGAGAAATCCATGGAGTTCCCCATCTGTCACCTCTAGAATGAATTTCCCCTCTTTTTCTTTTATACCTGAAATTAGTATTGATATGTCCTCTGGTCTCATAACTTTCTTGGTAACATCTCTCATCTTGAATTAATATATTGACTATAACCATCAAATTATTTTTGAGTCATATTGCTACACTTTATATAAATTTTCTTTTCCTATTTTGTAAAGGCATGTCTCATATTGCCCAGTTTTTTAAAAAATTGTTGTTCAGTCACATCTGATTCTTTGCAACCCCATGCATGGACTGAAGCATGCCAGGCCTCACTGTCCTTCACCATCTCTTGCAGTTTGCTCAAACTCATGTCCATTGAGTCTGTGATGCCATCCAACCATCTCATTATATTTTATTTCCCCCCAAAGAGTTCCAGGATACCTGGAGACTTTCCATGTCTCCCTCCCTAGAACTTTTCTAAGTCTCTGAGCTTCCTCATCCATAAGAAAAAGAGTATTGTAAAAGGACAATATGAAAGGCAGCTCAGGGACTTTAACTTAGATGCCAAAGGGTCCTTAGCAAACAGTATTTTGTGAGCCTCTATTTGAAATGTTATCCTTATGATGCCACCTGTGGTAATTGTGCTGCCCCTGGAGTATTAGAAGTAGGTGGTTAATTTTCACAGTGATTCAGGCCATTACTAGGTGTTTATTGTCCTGACCACATCAGATGACTGCTGATTGTTTTTCTAGGTAGCATCATAAATGTTTTTCCTTCTCTTGGTGCATTTTATTTTTCTCTCTTGGAATGTCTACTTATATTTAGTCTCATAGTACTAAATGTCTACCCTCATCCTCAGTCCCCATGATAGTCACATTGAATGGACATGGGATCCCTGAGGAGACTTATTTTCTGGGTATTAATTCCAAATTTCACAACATTTCACTTAAGAATTTATTTTCATACTATCTACATCATTTTACCTTTTAAACTTGGTTATGTGAAGTAATTTGCCAGTATCACCCCTTGGATTAATGAAATTATGCGACTTCTATTCTAATGGATTTAATTAAGACTTTCTAGGCATTTGTTACAATAGCAAAGGAGCATTTAAAAGACAGTGCAGAATTACTCTCATGGTCACAGAGCAAATGTATACATGACAGTTGTCGAAGATGTTCTTAGAAGAGACCAGAGCTCCTTTAAGGTTTATTGCATTAATATTGATGATGGAGCCTCTGAGACTCAGACAGGTGGCCATGTTCACTAATCCTCTCATTTAATGAAACCTAAGGATCCTGGAATAAAAGACCTATATTCACAATTCAATTTGTTCATGGCCTCCAAAAGGCACAGAATAATAACAAGTGAAACAAGAGCAATATAGATGTCACAGAAAGAAGAAAACAAAGAATCCAATAAAATGGGTTACTTTTTATGTTGTATATCTTTTACTGTGGGCTTCCCTGGTGACTGAGATGGTAGAGTATATCCCTGTATTATTATATTTTATTGAAATACAATTGACTTACAATGTCATGTTAGTTTCAGGTATACAGCATAGTGATTCCATTTTTTATATATATATATATATATATATATATATATATATATATATATATATATATGTATATATCAGTTCAGTTCAGTCTCTCAGTCATGTCCAACTCTTTGCAATCCCATGGACTGTAGCACACCAGGCTTCCCTGTCCATCACCAACTCCCAGAGCTTACTCAAACTCATTTCCATCCAGTCAGTAATACCATCTAACCATCTCATCCTCTGTCATCCCCTTCTCCTCCCACCTTCAATCTATCCCACCATCAGGGTCTTTACAAGTAAGTCAGTTCTTTGCATCAGGTGGCCAAAGAATTGCAATTTCAGCTTTAGCACCATCCTTTCAATGAATGCTCAGGACTGATTTCCTTTAGGATGGACTGGTTGGATCTCCTTGCAGTCCAAGGGACTCTCAAGAGTCTTCTCCAACACCACAGTTCAAAAGCATTAATTCTTCAGCACTCAGCTTTCTTTATAGTCTAACTCTCACATCCATACATGACCATTGGAAAAGCCATAGCTTTGAGTAGACATACCTTTGTTGGCAAAGTAACATCTCTGCTTTTTAATATTCTGTCTAAGTTGGTCGTAACTTTTCTTCCAAGGAGTAAGCGTCTTTTAATTTCATGGCTGGAGTCACCATCTGCAGTAATTTTGGAGCCCAAACAAATGAAATATGTCACTGTTTCAATTGTTTCCCTATCTGTTTGCCATGAAGTGATGGGACCAGATGCCACGATCTTAGTTTTCTAAATGTTGAGTTTTAAGCTAACTTTTTCACTCTCCTCTTTCACCTTCATCAAGAGTTACCTTAGTTCCTCTTTGTGTTCTGCCATAAGGGTGGTGTCATCTGCATATCTGAGGTTATTGGTATTTCTCCCAGCAATCTTGATTCCAGCTTGTGTTTCATCCAGCCTAGCGTTTCTCATGATGTACTCTGCATATAAGTTAAATAAGCAGAGTGACAATATACAGCCTTGACATTCTCCTTTCCCAATTTGGAAGCAGTTCCCCTTATGGGTTATTACAAAATATTGAGCATGTTTCCCTGTGCTATAGAGTAAGTTCTTATCAGTTATTATTTTATGTATAAAATATGTGTGTATAAAATGGGTATGTATGTTAATCCCATCCTCCTAATATTCTCCTCCTACTCCTTCGTCTTTGATAGCCATGAGGTTTTTTTCTGTTTCTGTTTTGTAAATAAGTTAATTTGTATCTTTTTTTTTTTAGATTCCACATACCAGTGATGTCTTATGGCATGTCTTTCTCTCCTGGGCTTACTTTATTTAGTATGATAATCTCTAGTCCCATCCAATAGTGCCACGTTGCTGCAAATGGCACTATTTTTTAAATACCTTTTCATAGAATTCTCAGACCTGTTTTGTTCTCATGCTAAAGTGCTATTCTCCCCAAAGATTGGCCATCAACTGCATATGCATGGAAGGAGGAAAATCTTGCCTTTCTTATATTATTGTTTATTCATTTTTTCACTTAGCATAAATTGAAGGCTTATTGTGATGCAATCAATCTACATTCTGCCCTTTCCAAACTGTAGATGAAAAGTACAAAAGAAGAGAAAGAGGGATTGAGTTTGAGGAAGATGCTTGCATATCAAATGCCCATATATCAACACCCAACTACTTAAAACTTTGTTAAATGACACCTTGAGTACCCCAGGTATGTTAGTTCTCTGCTGCTGTGTAACAAATTACCTCAAAACTGAGTACTATGAAAAAGCAAACATTTATCACATTCCCAATCCCATGCACCCCAGCTGGGTGCTTCTAACTCAAGGTCTCTAGAGAGACTGCAGTCTTATCTAAAGTTTGATTTGAGGAGAATCTGCTTCCAAGCTCACTCACCTGGTGTTGGCAGTCCTTAGTTCTTTGCTAGCTGTTGGACTGAGAGCATCAGTTTCTTGTTGGCTGTTGGCCAGAGACCCTCCTGACTCGGGTCCTTTTCATAGAAGTCTCTCCACTGTCATGCCATAGCATGGCAGCTGTCTTCCTTCAGAGTAAGAACACAAGAGAGTGTGTTGAAGATGAAAGCCATGGTCTTTTTGTAACTTGATCTAGGAAATGACATCCCATCACTTTTTTTTTTTTAACCAAAGTTTTTTTTTTTTTTTTAATTGTTTTTGCCATACATTGTCATGATATCACCATGGGTTTACATATGCTTCCCCTCCGGAACCCCCCTTCCTCCTCCCTCCCCCCCCAGGAAATCTCGCTGTACCAGCCCCGAGCATCAATCCTGGGCTGGCGATTGATTAGACACATGACAATTAACATGCTTCAATGCCCTTCTCCCATATCATCCCACCCTTACCCTCATCCACAAAGTCCACGAGTCTATTCTATTCATCCCATCACTTTTGCCATGTTTTATCTGTCAGAGCCAACAGGACCAGCCCACACTCCAAGGGATATGAATGCTCAAGAGTAAAGATGACTGCGGGCCATGTGAGCAGAGATCAACCACAGCTACACATAGGCCTGGAGATGTTAACACCATTTTCTTGCCAGTGAAGAAATAAAGATTAGAAGTAAAGTTTTCAATATATTCAATGAGGCTGAAGTGTTCCTATGTCCTGGTTTTCCCAAGAGAATTATGACTTGAGCCTGTTGTTCTGACATGACTATGAATAAATGTCCCCATTCACTTTCAAAATTGCCCAGATTTGAATGATAAATTATATCTAAGCTATTCAATCAAGCTTACTTTACTTATGGAAATATTCTACATCTGTATTGTTCAAAATGCAGAAATGTATAATGACTGAACACAAAATATAGCTAGTATAATTGAGCAACTGAATTTAAAATTTTTACTTTATTTAAATGTAAGCAACCCTATGTAGTCAGTAACTACTGTACCAGGCAGCATAACACTGTGTAGTTGGAATTCTCCAGGCAAAAATACTGGAATGGGTTGCCATGCCCTCCTTCAGGGCATCTTCCCAACCCAGAGATTGAGCCCAGATCTCTGCATTGCAAGCAAATTCTTTACCATCTGAGCCACCAGAGAAGCCCAAGAATACTGGAGTGGGTAGCCTGTCCCTTCCCCAGGGTATCTTCCCAACTCAGGAATTGAACGCCAGGGTCTCCTGCATTGCAGGTGGCTTCTGTACCAGGTGAGCTACCAGGGAAGGCCACTCAAAGGCTAGCCCTCTTCAATAGGTAAGAGAATCTGAGGTTGAAGTTTGTTCAGTTTGATCCCCTTCTGCTCAATGTGGAGATATAGAGCACGTAACTTTAGCTCTCTAGACATCAAATGAGGAACACTCATCTATAAAAGGAAGTCAGACTTCTCAGAAGTTGTGATTTCACCTCTTATCCTTTCTTGCCATTTCAGTCACTTTGGTGAGAACACTATCTTCTGTCACTATTTTTCCACAAACCGGTTTTTGCTAAATTCATGGATGACCTCCAATTTGACATACCCCATAGATTTTTTTTTTAATTTTTACTTTGTATTGGATTATTGTTGATTTACAATGTTGTGTTAGTTTGGGGTGTATAACAAAATGATTCAGTTATACATATACATATATCTCTTATTTTTCAAATTCTTTTCCTATTTAGGTTATTACAAAAAAAACTGAGCAGAATTCCCTGTGCTATACATTATTGTTGGTTATCTATTTTAAATATGTGTGCATGCATGCTAAGTTGCTTCATTCATGTCTGACTCTTTGGGACCCCATGGACTGTAGCCCACCAGGCTCTTTTGTTGATGGGATTCTCCAGGCAAGAATACTGAAGTGGGTTGCCATCCCCTCTTCCATTTTAAATAGTGTTTAACTGTCAATCCCAAACTCCCAAACTCTTTTAAATTTCTGATCATTCCTGGGTTTTGAAGCATTTTTTTCATGATGTCTATGACATCAATCTCTACTGCTCTTCCTTTCATCTCTCTGGTTGGTATTTCTCAGTCTCCTTTATTTTATCTCTTCCTTTCCTTCCTAGCCTCTAAATTTAGCAAAGCAAAAAGAGTATGTCAATTTTAACTTCATAATGTATTTCAATTCAGTTCTTTCCATTTCTACTGCATTCAGCATAATCCAAGCCATCAACTTATTCATCATCATGGTCTCATAGTTGGTCACATGGCTTCTGGTCTTGCTTTTTACCATTCAGCAAACAATGATCTTTATAAAACACAAGTAAAATCACCTTCACTCCACTTGCTAAAACCATTAGAAATGGCCCCAAAATACCAAATGATCTGGTCTCGGACTTCCAAGAGCTTCATCTCATGCCATTCTTCCTGACCTCCAGTCAAAGAGGACTTACTAAAGTTCCTCAAATATACTAAACACTTTCCTGGACCAGGGTCTTCACCTCGTTTGTTTCCTCTATTTGAAACACCCTTCCTGGATTTGGCTAACTCCTCCTTTTTTCTCTCTGCCAGCTTCAAGTCTTAACTTGTAAAATCACCCCTTATAGCATCATCCCCAAACAAATTCAGAATATTCTTGTCTTTTCTTTCATAACATTTATTATAACAATAGTTTTATTCATTTAATATATGACCTTCTCTAGACTATAAACTATTAGTTAAGAATTTTATCTGTCTTGTCTTGTATCATACAAAACATTGAGCACAGTGCCTGACACATTCTAAGTACTTAATAAATATTTGTTGACTGAATAATTTCCTTCCATAATTTAGTGCACCATCTGGCATTTGTCTCAGCAACTTTTTGAAATGCCTCTGAGGATAAGTTGATGTTGAATGCTCTTTGATGATTCATCTGGGTACTTGAGTCAAGCCCTTTCTAATCTCTTCTTAAATTTTTGGCAGTTCTCATGCTTGGAGAGTTGATGAAGTTTCTCTGGTGTCCAGGAGGATAAAAGGTTCAGAATAAAGGAACTCAACCTGAGTATAGTCATACTGTGCCTGTGGTTTTGTCCCTTTAAGATCATGTCCCCAGCTCCAAGAGTATCACCAAGCAACTGATAAGAATAATATGCTGAGTACTTGTTGAGTTCTTAACTCAGCCTTCAAATTCATCAGTCTCTTGTTACTTCTATGGTTATCCCATTACAGGCTGGACTTCTATCCTTGCTTTCTTTTTCTTCTTGAACAGTTTAATTGATTCACTTGGATATAGACCTTGCTCTTTTGTATTTTATATGTGATTAATTTTGAACTTAATAAAAGGAGGCATAGACTACTTTCTCATCTTTTCTGCCTCTATCTTCACCCTTTCTGTTCCACTCCATCATATTCTGCTGCTGCTGCTAAGTCACTTCAGTCATGTCCAATTCTGTGCAACCCCATAGATGGCAGCCCACCAGGCTCCTCCATCTCTGGGATTCTCCAGGCAAGATCACTGGAGTGGGTTGCCATTTCCTTTTCCAATGCATGAAAGTGAAAAGCGAACATGAAGTCGCTCAGTCGTGTCTGACTCTTCGAGAGCCCATGGACTGTAGCCCACCAGGCTCCTCCATCAAAGGGATTATCCAGGCAAGGGTACTGGAGTGGGTTGCCATTGCCTTCTCCTCCATCATATTCTAGTAGGTTGCTATTGCGGGCAGCCTTGATTTGTTTCAGTATAACCAAGCCTTGCCTTCCCTCACTCAGTCTCAGCGGGTGACAAAAACAATGCCTGCAGAATTCTTCCTCATTCATGTAGTATAAGGCTTTTGGTTTCATTGGTTCATGGGAAAAAAACTAATTTTGCTGTAAAAATCTGAGTAAAAACCCATCTGTTTTAGAGGTGTTGGGAAGGAGTCTAATTCTAGCAGTTGATGGCACTCTCCAGGGAGGCTTTGCCTTCTGTATTTGTGGCATCCTCTTATCACTTTTAAACATCTGCTATAGTTCATGTCACATAAACTCAATGTTTCACAATCCAGAGAGTCTCTGAGATTCTTTCCCTCTTAATCTTTCTGTCTGCGAATGCCAACTTTCAAAGACTAGAAAAGTTCACTGCTTGTTGTTATAAATTCTCATTCTTTTGCTATAAAGGGCAACCTCTTGTTTAGAGAATGTTTCCAGAACAAATCTTGCATCCTCTTTTTATATTCTACTACTGTAAAACCACATTTCTATAGAAACACATCCATATGCATATTCATTAAAAATTCCATTAATACAAAACTGTCTTACCAGCATACATTTTCTACTACTCAATACTACTGTTAATAAGATTTACAATGCCCTTCCCTGCTGAGGTCCCTGCCCTTTAGCTAACAACACTATGTTGAGGTATCAAATGTATCAGTGTGTGACCTTGAACAACTCATTAAGCTTCCTGAATCTCAGTTTCTGTATCTTTGAGATGGACATAAATAGTACCAGCTGCTTCAGTGTGTTATATAACAGGATGGGGATACCAAGTGAGAAAGGTGTTGAACAGTACTTCCCTGGTGGTCCAGTGGCTAAGATTCCACCTCCCAAGGCAAGAGATGTGGGTTTGATCCTTGACTGGGGAACTAAAGTCCTACTTGCGGTGGGCAACTAAGCCCATGTGCCACAACTAGAGAAAAATTGTGTGCCACAGCCAAAATAAGAAAAAAAGGAAAATAAAAAGATATTGGAGAACTATGCCACCTTCTCTTATATCCAGGTGTGGTGGCCAGTCACCTTGGAGAAGACCTTTTTTCAAAGAAGAGTCTCCTAAAAGTCTGAATGTAGGATGAATAGATCCTTTTTGTCTAGGACAAAACGTCTAACAAAATCTTGCATGGCTCAGTCAAGACCTTTTCTTGAGACCTCTGAGATGAAAAGTCGGCCATTGTGGAGAAACAGATCAATTTGAATAAAGAGTTCCAAGTCTTTGGGAAAGCTAAGACTCGCAATCCCTACTCACAGAAATGTGACATAGAAGAGTCATGTCAGAATGGACCACGGTAGCCCTCAAGAGCTAGGGTCAGGGAAGAAAGAATGTTAGGCCGGCACATTGGTAGCCTCTGGGGCACGAGAGCTGAGCAGTGAAGTATGAGCTAGAGAGCTCCAAACGTGTACCCAAAATGGATCACTGCTATGCCCTCAGAAAGGATAGAGTCAGGTGCAGCAGCAGGCAAGCCGAATTTATGGATGCTCATGACCAATCTTTAAAAGAAACACTCTTGGGGTTCCAAGAAACAACAGATCCCATTCTTATGCTCTCTTCTTTTTCCTCTTCCTTCTCAGCCTCCTACTCTCTTCAACACTGTACAAAGCATGAAATCCCTTTCTACTAAATAGGCCCCAGTGCTACTGGAAAATTTTGAGGTGATAGGCTTCATAAAGAAAGTACTAGATTCCAGGTGAATAGTTCAGGTAAGCAAAGAAGCAGGTAAAGCATATAGATGATATTTATACCTTGAGCCAGTAGAGAAGATCATACTATTTATAATACTGAAAGATATATAAAAAATAAAAGATATATAGAAAGTGAAAGGTATACAAAACAGTATAAAATATGAGGGCTTTCCCCAGCTTTTGCTTGTGACTTCTTTCTGAGGGCCAATATATCCCCAAATTAGCCCAGATCATCTGAAGGGCTGTCAGAGATCAACCAATATCTAAAATAAAAATGAGTCTTCAAAAAAAAAAAAAAAAACCACTTTTCAAAAGTACTTAGAACTCTCTTTAACTCTAAAATAAGATGGTGTTAAGGGGATATTTGAGACATCAACTTCAAACTAAGGAATAATATAAACTAGCTCAGAATTTGCATGGCAAAAGTTAAGACAAGGCCTTTATAATAATTTCCCCGTTCTCTTGAAAACAGTGAGAAATAATAGGGAACAATCAAGATACTACTGATTCCTGGGTGCTGTACCTTATGTCTGATGGGAAAGGCTGCCATCTTCTATGTGTCCAGGACAGAGATTAAACTTTGAGATCCAAGGATTCCCAGTCTTAGTCAAGTTTTGGTCTTAAACTAGCTTCCCGGCTACACACCACCCCCGCAAACTGTTTCACAAAGACTGCAGCCACACTTCAGACAAGGTCTCTTCCTTAGGCATTCATGATGTAGCCCAGCCCTTTTCTGTTCATATAACAACATAATTTGTGTCTCCTTTTCATTTTGTGTTTTCACTATTCCCTTTCCGTCCAAATCAATATAACCCAACTCTTCTTTTCTACCATTTTCCACACTCATGGTCCTCTGTTATGCCTACACCCAAATTCCAGTTTCTAAAATCAATTTCTTGTCCTACAAGGTATTCTGAAATCGTCACCTTGGTCTTCTCACGGCAGCCTATACTGGCAACTGGCATATATCACAAACTTCATAACTACTTTAAAACTTAATTATTTTTCTCAATGAACCCAGTATATAAGATGCTATTACTTAAGAATATTTAAGAATATTCAGCCTTCCTGTGACACCAGTCATCTTCTTCAGAAACATTTGTTGCCTTCATTCTTCTTTCCTTTTAGTTGCAATTTCTATTATTATCAATAATAGTGATTGCTATATATTATGTGTTGATTTATTTATATACCACCTAGTTATTTGCTCCTGCCAAAGAACTTAAGATGACTTATAAGAACATCTGAAATATATATCATAATTTTAACATAAGTGGGAAGAAGGAAAACAAGAGTACAAGGAGTAACATGGGCTTTGAAATAAAGTGAATTCAAAGCCATATCATAAGAACTTATCCAGCTGCTCTAGGTAAGTCATTTATTTGACTTGCAGGTTCCTAACTACCAGCCCCAAAGGTAAACCTAATCACTTTAACAATTCATAATATTTATGAGGAAAACAAAGAAGTAACTCAAAGAAACAATTATTTGTGATTGCTGAGATCAGACAGGAATGTCTCATTCAGTTCGGAGTTCAGTGTCGTGCGGTGAACCACATCTCCACAACAAGCTTAAAGGGAGCACACAGAGGTTTTATAGGACTATTTGAACAGCATTACCCAGTGAAAGCCCATGGCACCTTTCACAAGGACAGTGGAGTATAAACATCTTGATAGCCCCCATATAAATGATACAGTGCAGAGGCACAGATCTCTGGTGATCTGACTTAATCCAGAAATAAATACATAGATATAGAAGAACATGTATAAAGATACAGAGCATCACTTCCAAGAAAAGTTCCTTAGAGACTACTTTTCTGAGCTGAGTTTTTATTTAGAATTGAGTGCCAACTGCTACCAAATGAGAAACCAGCCACTTGTCAGGCATTGTTTAGTTGTATAGGATCCTCAGATCAACCCCTCTAGTGGATATTATTATTCATACTATGTTAATGAGGGAGCTGAAGCTCTAAGAAGTTAAATAACTGCTCCAAAGCCTGGCATGCTCCATTGGAAAGTGTTAGACATGACTGAGAGACTGCATAACAACAACAAAAAGCTACCACAGCTAAAGAGGAAGGTAATAGGAATTTGAAATCCAAGGCTTGTTTCCAAATTCATACTTGCTTTTTTTTTTAATTATAAAAATCCTCAAACATTCAGAAAGACATAGAGATTAATGTAGCAAATGGCCATAACCTCACCTTTGATTTGACAGATATTAACATTTTCCCCTCTGGTCTATACCTCAAGTTGCTTCCTCTTAGTGGCTCTTTGGTATCTAAGAGATGGAAACAGAGTAACCAAATGGACTATAGCTTTTTTCCAATTGCACCAGCAGAGAAATTTTCTTTCTGCCTTCTCTTGTAAATCTCTGGCTGCTCCAAACGGCTTGGCCTGCATTATTTAAAATATGTTGTGCATTTTTCCCTTTGGCTTTCATGCAGACTCAGTTGGAAACTAAAACCTTAATACTGCCCTAGAGAGGAAAAGGCTCAGCTGTTGGTTCATCTGCCAACTTCTGATGAGGGTTAGTGCCCATTGCCCCTCCTCCACCCCCAAAAACCCCCTTGTGACCGAAAACAGTGTGTCATTGGCCATTTTTTTCTTCAACTTGGCCAAATGTGAACAAGACATGATGGGAGAACATCTATTTTAAGGACACCATTTTCTAAGGAAGTGAGTCTTTTCATCTAAATCTAATAGTGAAAATTTTAATTTAATAAGTTACTGTGGATTCAAGATCTCACAGTCATGAGTAAAGTGCTGATCTGAAATACATTTCTCATCTTCTTCCACATTTTATTTAGTGTAGATATTCTAGTCAGCCAGAAAAAAATAAAAGAATTTTTCTATACCAAAAATAAATTGAATTTCAAAAGTAAGAATGAAAAATGTTTCATTTGGCCAACCCCTTAACTCACTTGTTAATACCATGCTGAGAGGCTAAAGACTGTTCTAGGAAGAGCAGTAGCAAACACTGACAAAAATATTCATATGTATAGACCCTCTTCAAATAATTGGTATGAAACTAGACAAAGTGACTTATTTGTTTCTTCATTTAAAGCTCTTAAATGGTATAGCTTTATTCTCATAACTTTCATTTGGACAATTATATCTAAATCACCATAAAATTGAAAGCTTAAATACAATTAAATTTGAGTTGTAGTCTTGAATTCCAAATTTCCTACTTTTGGCAACCAAAGACTGACAAGAAATATCAACAACAATCTCTCAAAAAAAGTCAATTTGCTCATCAATTTGTGTGTACCAACTTGTCTCAACAAGTACTTGGAGTCTTTTTTTTTTTTCCTTCCACCAAATTTTAAAAATTGGCATTTAGCTCAAATTTTTTAAAGATTTTTTTCAAAGCTCTTTTAAAGTTTGCTTGTGTGACCTCAAATGATTTTCTTTCAGACCCTTTTTCCTTTCCAGGAAGACAGTAAGTGCTTAGACTTAGCACCTAGGAATGATATACAGTGGCAGCCAGACATAGCATGCCTGAGTCTACTGAACCAGAGACATAAAACAGTTATGGATCATTTGGACAAAAAAAAAGAAAAAGTCCACAATTTTTGTGTGATCTTGTGTTTCCTGAAAATTTCAATTTGGAGTTATAAATATTTGCCATTAGGAAGTCGTGAGTTTTCTTAAGGATTAATTTTCCTTCATTTTTTTTTAGAATTGCACACTGAGGCCAGAAAGTTGAAATGGTTTGTCCCCAGTCGCATGATATATCCATGGCAGCCAGCACTTATAACAAGCCGTTTGACTCCACATCCCTCCAAAAAGCCTGCATTGGGTGTCTGAATTTCATGGACAATACTTCTGTTTTCCCCTTCTCCTCCTCCTTTCCTCTTTCTTCTCCTTTTTCTTCTTATTATTAAGCTGTGTACTTTACCCTGTATATGGAGACAGAGATTCAGCTCTGGTTTAACTCATATTGAAATGACTTTTTTGTAGCTGTTCAGAAAGAATAAATCTATTTGTTTTAATAGGCAGGTTTATTCCTCCAGTTCTTGCAGAAGCAACCATTGCCCTCCTATCTTTCTTTGACCCAATAAAAAGATAGTAAAACCAGGTCAAATATTTTTAATATCTTCCCTCCCCAAAAGTATACACAAACACATACACACTCACATACACAAAACACCCACACTGGAGAAGCAAAACTGATGACTGGAAGGCAATATGACCAGATAGAGAGAGTCTTCTAAAAAGGGTAGTAAAAGTTTTATCTCATCAACAAGTTCACACCCCTGAACTCTAGTTGATCCTGCTCTAAAATCCTCCTGTTACCATTTCTTAGTACCCCAGCTCCAAATAGACATTGGATATGGAGTAGGAATCTGTCCATTAAGGACACTGTGCCTGTAATCAAATACTAAGACAATATTATCTCAGAGAGTACACTGGTATCACTTTCTTGCTCTTCTTAAGTATTCATAGCTAAATGATTTATGGGCACACAAATGGATGTAATGTCCTATAATATGTAAGAGGACTAATATTTAATGTGTTTCTTTTTTACTTTGTTTGAATAAAATCTCCCAAAATACTTTTAGCAAATGATCATTAATTATGTGCATTGTCAAATGCTCCTGGGTTCTAATAAGCAGGCCTCAGAATTTACAGTCCCCAGCTCTCTGCTAGAGCCCATAAATCCAATGTGGGTGACAGTACTCAATAAAGTGGTCTCATCACCAGAATAGACACATCAAATTGTTCACATTTGGATACGCCACAGATTTTTTTTTCAATGCCTACAACCTAAGCAGAAAATGCCCTTTCCAGGATGTTATTTCAAGGTAACTCCCAGATTATCTGAGTTATTTTTTTAATAGGACTCTATGACCCACAAGGGCTAAATTTGGCCATAAGCCTGTGTATTTTATCAACTGCATCTTTGGGATAGATGGACTACCAGGGACACAGATGAAAACCACATTGGTTTCTTGGGGAATATTTATCAGCAAATATATTTTCCAAAAAAATAAAGATTTTAGAGGGAAATGTTTAAATAGAGTTGTGACTTCATAGTTAATTTACTTAGTCTTCAATGTCTTTGTGAATCCATTATGCACTTGGGATGTCAGAGGGGTCTACAAATTACTAAGTTGTTTGAAGTTTGCTGTTTCTGAAGTGGCTTTGGTCATTTATTTTCGTAGAAATGTTATTTCTTCAACTTGCAAGGTATGTAATAGCAAGGTCTTTTGAGACAGCTGTCTGAAAAGAAAATGATTATCCATGTTTCTAAAGAAAGATGACTTGGTTTTTATGTGAAGTCCTCTATGGAACATTTAGCATTTTAAGAATATGAAAATACCAAACTTCAGATTTCAAAGTCTGTAAGAGATGTCCAGGCAAAATGAGAGAAATGCAGAAAAAAGAATGAATTGTTTTGATCTGAAGTAAGGAAGAAAAAAATGCAACGTACTTATTCTGGAATTCTTTTTTATCTGAAAACATCCAACTACCTTAGATTTAAAAAGAGCAACAGAAGAAGGGGTTCTTGTCTCACTATTTGAATATCAGGCTTAGTATTAAAGAAATTTTTAGACCTTCAGTTTAAGCTTGAATTAATGATTGAGTATAGCAAGCTAGATATTAGTATTAGGGTAAGTGATGCCACTCTGGAAAATCTCTCCTATAGAGGTTTAAAGTATCCCACTAAGAACAGGAAAAGTCCTACACTTCTCAGCCTTTTAAATGTTGGAAACTGCAGAACAGAACATAAAAGGTGATCCCTGCCACCAGAGATTTCACCTAAAAGATATACATCTAGTCAACCTCTGACCCAAACTACGGCACTATGCAACACCACCACAAAAGAGGGAAATGCATGCAATGCTGCAAAAGAGAAAGAAAAAGATGGAAATACCATCTGTTGAAAAAGTTCAAAGAAAATGGAATGGAATAGAGTAAGAGAAACAAACCTAAGACACCTAGATCCAAACATAACAATTTGCAATTGGGAAAATAGCACCCTTGGGGTATGGAACACAGGTTTCTTGATTCTCTGGCCCTTAGACAAGGCTAAATCTTTGTAAAGCTACATTGTACTGCAAACCACAAATTATCTTGGCCCTTAAGTCCTTAAGTCAATTGCCAACCTTTGGCTAGAACCCAGCCTTTCAGTTTCTCTTTACTGAATAACAGGCCTTTTCTGGTTTCATCCGGGTATTGTTTTCTATGCTGGTATCACCTCCATCCTAAAAGGAGAGACTCCTACCCCTGAAACTGAAGGAGCTCATCTAACAAGCAAGAAACAGTTAGCACATTTCTACTTCAAAGATATGAAGAAATCTCCCCAGTGTGACAAAGACCAGCAGCTCCTCCCACCCCAAGAAAGCAGTCTGCTCTGGTTTCCGGGATAGACAAACCTCTTTCTTGCAGCAGGCAAGGCTGTATTACCATCGCCTCATCTTCAAGTCATTTGTCATTATCTGCTTTTCCCATTCTTTTGTTTCTTGTTATTCTGACTAGAGGTCAAAATAAGGAATTCCCTTGTTTCTTGAAATTTCATCTATTGTTAAACCTTCTCTGGGCCCATTCAGGGATCTTTTGAAGAAGCTGCTTTTAAAGTCTGTGCTAATCTGCCTACATCACTGTCTTAACAACTTGCTTGGTTTTAGAGGGACTGTGTTAAAGTTATTTGGTACAGTAAGTCTCAAGGCATGGTCACCATTGTTTTTCAAAAAGCGTTTGGTTTTTGAGCTCTTAGATGGTCAAAGTTATTTATTTGGGTTTGAGGGTGTACTTTTAGAATGGGAAGAGGGGTTGTAGGGGTCAGATATCCTCATTAAGGAAGGAATTAAACATTAAAAAAAGAGCAACAGGGTAGAATTTCTTATTTTCTGAGTGATTCACCCTTCAGGAAGGAAATATTTGCCTCTCTCTAGCAGGGAGAAATCATTTCACAATGCTCACAATTGAAACTAAGGTAGAAAACAAGATTAAAACTAGACATATCTGAATTTAGACATCTCAGGCAGATTTTTTTCTTTTGATTCATACGTTAATGATCAAGAGGTAGGTTTGGAGCATGTGATGGGTCAGGAAGGCATAAATAACTTCTGTAGAACAGAAAAAAACAAATTGTGAAGGTTCAAAAGGTACTTTAAAATCAGGGTTTCCTTTACCTTAGCTATGAAGCAGAGAACCCCTTTTGGTATAAATTGTTCAAATAGTGCGATCTGCTTGCAAAACTTGAAAATGTCAATTTGTTTAGAAGGATAAGATCAGAATGATGATTCTACCTCTATAATGTGCTCCCCTAAAGTGAGGACTCACTAACAAAAGCATCTCAATATTTTGGCAAGTAGTCACATCTGGCAATTTCATTAACCCATGAGTATTTCATTTGGAAATGGATCCAGATGTTTCAGGAGAATTTCTATCGGGTCTGAAAAAATCTGAATCCTTTTGGTGAAGTGCTATTTTGTATGATATCAGACCTTCAAGTTCCATCCACATGAAAGGGCTCAGATTTTGTTTCTGTGTGATTTAAATCCATGGGAAAGGTAAAAATTATTTTGCAATATCTGTGCTCCATCCTGATGGATCTGAAGACTTGTTCTTCTGGCTCCTACAGACCACCCATAAAAAGAAAAAAAAAAAAATGAAGAACCATCCCTAGACTTTAATGCCAAGTGTAAACTTTTACTACTTGTTAGATACTATGTCCTCACAAAAACTGGCTATTCCCCGTTGAACCAAACCAAAAGAATTTATTAATCTGAAAGTCCTAAGAAAGTGCTCTATCACATTCCCCTTCTCATCTTCTGAGCAGATTGTATTATAACAATTCTAACCAATAAAATGTCTAGCACTTTAAAAACTCGCTCCAAAGGCAGATTGTGTAACCATCATTATTAGTCCAGTCTAGTTCTTATAAGCTCTTAATGAAAAGGAAATTGTGTTTATTTGGACTTACTGAGTATTAACAACCTACCCTCCCTATGTTATGGTTTCTGGCTATTTCAGGAAACAAGGGCAGAATTTACATTACTCACACTCTATGTTTCCTAACCACCAGGCCCATGTGATCCTATGGCCCAAGACATACCGGTACAGAAGGGGGTATTGGGTTAATCTAATCCCATTGCCAGCCTGAATCCCCACTACTTTTGATGGATCCAAATCAGGTTCTCATTTACAAGCTGTAAGCATGCATGTGCATGCGTGCTAAGTTGCTTCAGTCATGTCCAACTCTTTGTAGCTCTATGGACTGTAGCCCACCAGACTCCTTTGTCCTTGGAATTCTCCAGGTAAGAATACAGGGGTGGGTTGCCATGCCCTCCTCCAGGGGATCTCCCTGACCCAGCAATCTAACCTGCGTCCCTTACGTCTCCTGTGTTGGCAGGCAAGTTCTTTACCACTAGTGCCACCTGGGAAGCCCACAAGCTGTATGGCTTTGGGCAAACATCATTCATTCAGTTTCTTCATCTGGAAGTAGGGATTACAATAGTATTTACTCAATCGGGTTTTTTTTTTAAGCAAATGGGATTATTTATATAAAGTTTTTACCATGGTAAGTGTTCCAAAATTGCCACCTATACTAACATGTGTACTTAAAACGTCACTTATTCTTCCTTCATGCCTCACTTTACCTTTATCCACACTTTATCTACAGCTGATATCTTTCACCTAGACCTTTAAACTCTTGACGACAACACAGAGATTCCTTATATACTCATTTCAGAGTAAGTGAAGCAGTCCCAGAATTAAGTCATGGGAAACTTGACATGTCCCTGTACCCAACCACCTGAGGTTAACTTTTTATGTCCTGTAGATCTTCCTTAGTTCTCAGAACAAATCTATGAGATGAATAAACACACTCACAGACCTGCAGACAGCTCTACTTTAGATTGCAGATTGCTCAGAAGACTTTCCTGCCTACAGATCACTTTGAGAAACTCAAAAGAAAGCTCATGAGAATCCACTCTACAAAGATGGGCATGATGATCACAGCCACATCCAGACATGTTTGAAACATTAAAGGTTTTAGATGTGAACTGAATTAATTTTCCCTCCAATTCTTTGATGCCACAAAGGCCCAAAGTCTGTTACTATCTTCCGCACTATATTATCAGAGCCATATGTCTTAGAAATAATAAAATAAAACTCCCCATTACCGACACCAATAATTTAGGACCCGTCCACTGTTCCCTATAGATAATGCAGCTGGTTTTAAAATCACCTTAAGAAAAAGCTGGTGGCTGCTTCCACCCTGTCGGATGACTCTAATTTTCTTTTATGACAGTGTCAGACTTGCTATATTGCAGAAAAGTGATCTACATGATATAGATTCTTGATGCCACACATATTACATGATCATCAAATTTAGCGTGAAAAAAAAAAAGCCACATCTCCAGTGGGTGCAGAAATAGCAGAAGGGAAGTAGAGTGTATGAGAGAAACTATGAGAGAAAATTTACAATGTCCTAGGACTGGAGCAGCTTCTGTCTCAGTGGTGAGTGGGAGTGCATACATCAACATGTACTGAAGTGTTCATTAAATATTCAAATATCTGTGCCCCAGTCCTCGGCCCATTGAATCAAATCTCCTTAAGTGATTCTTACACATACTTAAAATTGGGAATTACTACTATGGGGCCAGCTACAGTCCATAGGATCGCAAAGAGTAGGATACAACTCAAGCAACTAAGCATAGCCCAGCACTAGAGGGCTTTTTTCCCTAATGAGGAAATTCGAAGAAATGGGAAACTTTCAGCATGTGCTGAGGCTAACTTAGAATGTACTTTACTTTTTGATAAAAGGGAGGAAGACATGGGAGATGCCAAGGCTCTTACAGAGCAGGAGAAAGCTACCTCTTCCTCATCTCTGCCCCTCTGTCACCTCCTCCTCGGAGGTTTGCCAGTCTCCAAGTTAGTGTGAGGATCAGGATTTTCAGATAGAATTTCAAGACAGTGTAAAGTGGTGGGGGAAGCTTTGGGCTCAGAGATGTGGAATTAGGGTAGAAGTTCTCCTTCTTCTCTGTGGCCTTGGATAACTGATGGACTTCTTATGACATTCAGTTTTCTCATTTGGTTATCTAGAATTAATTATAATGGTTCTTTTTTAAAAAATGTATTTTACTTAAGTAATAGTTCATTTACAATGCTGTCTTACTCTCTACTAATCACAGCAAAGTGATTCAGTTATATATTATATATACATACATATATATACTTTTTCATATTCTTTTCCATTAGGGTTTATCACAGGATATTGAATATAGTTCCCTGTGCTGTACAGTAGGACCTTGTTGTTTACCCAAAAGTGAAAGTGTTAGTCACTCAGTCCTGTCTGACTCCTTGCAACCCCAAGCACTGTAGTCTGCCAGGCTCCTCTGTCCATGGAATTCTCCAGGCAAGAATATTTGAGTAGGTAGCCATTCCCTTCTCCAGGGGATCTTCCTGACCCAGGATTCTCTACCATCTGAGCCACCAGGGATCAATTTTGTATGCAATAGTTTGTATCTGCTAATCTCAAACTTCCAATCCATCTATCTGCCCTCCCAATCGGCATATATTTATATTGATCTATGTTCAGTTCACATCCAAAACCCTTAGTGTTCCATATATGTCTGTTGCAGCTTTGACATCATGCTTACCTTTGTAGAGCTGCTTTTCATGAGCTTTCCTTTGAGTTTCTCCAAGTGACCTAGAGGCTCAAAAGTGTTTTGGGCAAACTGCAGTATGATCTAAAGTACAACTCCCTGCAAGTCTGTGTGGATTCCTAACTTGGGTGTGTATGTTTGTATGTGTGTGTGTTAATATAAAGCAATAAACAAACAAATAGACAAAGTGTAATCACAAAAATATTTGGGAGTTTTACGAGACTGTTTGCTATGAGAAGTATAGATGGGATACCAACATAACACATAATCACATATATATGTGCAAGAGAGAGACAGAGAGAGAGATAGAGATTCTAGACCCCAGGCCCATCTAAAAGTAAAGAACCTGTCTGACAATGTAGGAAATATAAGAGATCCAGGTTCAATCCCTGGGTCAAGAAGATCTCCTGGAGGAGGGCATGGAAACCCACTCCAGTATTCTTGCCTAGAGAATCCCATGGACAGAGGAGCCTGGCAGGCTACAGTCTGTGGGGTCACAAAGAGTTGGACACAACCAAAGTGACTTAGCACGCACACACATAGACATGGATATAGATATGCAGGTAAGTGTTTAACTAGCTTCTTTAGGGAAAAGCCCTGGTTAGTAATGTTTGCCAACTTCCATGGTGTAAATATTCCCATAAAGACTGATTTAAAGGTAGTAATTTGACTGAAAACACAAAATCAGCTTTCCTGAGCTGGCAGGCTCTAACACACACCTGCTATGTCTACTTCTCTCAATTTTTCTTTGTCAAAGAGAAAGATTTAGCTAGCTGACCTCAAAGGCGTTTCAACATTTAACATTATGCTTTCTCTATTTACATACACACACTATAATTAATTGATAGAGCTTGAGTAGGAAAGTAGGTGGTCCACAATGCCTTTAATCCTACTGAAAGTAAAAAGTTTATCAAAACAGAGATGTAAAAGCCACCACACAAATTTAAGGCTTTGAAATCCATGGCTTCTCCCAAGATTTCTAACCCCTTTTGCTTGCTGAAATGGATCTTCAATTTATCATTGGAATCACCCCTTCCCATAGGATCTGCATATTTTTATGAGTTTTTTCCTTCAAAATAATTTTCTTTGTTTCAGATGTTAAAGTAAGACATTTTATTCCATATCCTACCAAAAAGAAAAGGGGGACAAAAGTTAATTGTATATGAACCAAAGTATAACTATGGCCTTATTAAAGAGGTGTAGTTATAGGCTATTGATCGCAGCACACAGGAAGAGCTTGTCATGTAAAGTCAAGAGGTTAATGTAATTACAAGAATGGGCAGCAGGATCAGCTGTAGCCAGAAGTGGAGAATAACTAAAAGCTGCTTTAGAGACACATAATATTGTCAAAGCATAAATAATTCATCCTAGCATTCAAGAAGAAATTACTCCTCTGTTCCAGAATATTATTCAGCCATTAAAATCTTGCCTTCTAAAGACTTTTGATGTAGTCATATTTTCAGTTCTAAGTCATTCTGAGGCATGCCATCTTCATTAAGGCTCATATTGTGTAGTTTTCAAAGTACTGATATTGAACAGGATGTGGAATAGATCCACAACTTGTTTAATAACCACAGTGCAGTTAGATAAGAGGGAAGAAGCTGGGAGGATTTGGGCTGCACCTAGGAGCTAAGCAGGGGTGAATATGAAGCACTGTGGAGTGGAATTCTTAATTCTTTGGCTGGGCCACGTTCCATTCATTGTAGTTCCTGGCTGGCACCAAATTCTTGCTGATCTAATGCCTAAAGCATTTCTTGAATGCCAAAGAAGTAGAAGAGGCATGAGAAATAGTGATGGATAATGGGTCCCACACCCTCCTTGTGAGTATTCACACATCAGCTTCTCACTGACTCGGATGAAAGTACTCTGACTATGTGGTTTGAAATTGAATCTGCTTTTTTGCAAGTTTTCTTTCAGTCTGTGCATTTAGAAACAAAGTTTTGCACATCCACAGCCATTGGCTACCTGCTGGCCTCTCAAAATCAATAGCCAACTTCTGTCTATCTCAACAGTGATTACACATGTGTGCTTAGCATGTGAAAGGGGGCTCATAAAACTAACAGAAGGATGAATAGAAACCTGAATTCATAGACCCAAAAGTGACCTTGGAAGGACAAGCGTTAATTTCACCCCCAAATCCATTCTCTACTCTTCTCTGTCTTGCCCCAGGGCCCCAGGAGGCTAAGGCCTGGATCCTTGAGCCTCTGGCTCCTATTTGAAGATCAGCCAATGAGAGAACCCTGTGGATCAAAGAACCCAAGAAGGAAGACTGGAATATTTCTTCCTGCTTTGCTCCCTCCCTACTAGGGTTCACTGTGGAGGTGGCTGTGACTTCTATAGCTTCTTCTTAGGGAACTTTTTTCACATTTCTGGTCCCTTTCAGGTTTGGTAGCCTTTTTGTCATACCTTGCTCCCACAGACAATTAAGAGTTTAACACCACTGCAAGTCTCGGGGCATTTCAGCATCATAGGTTGGGTCTTTATCAATAGTCCTTTTCCTGTGAGTGTTAGTTGCTCAGCTGTGTCCTACTCTTTGCAGCCCTGTGGACTATAGCCTGCTAGGCTCCTCTGTCCATGGGAGTCTCCAAGCAAGAACACTGGAGTGGGTGGCCATTCCCTTCTCCAGGGGATCTTCCCGATCCAGGGATCAAACCCAAGTCTCCTGCATTGCAAGTGGATTCTTTACCATCTGAGTCACCAGTGAAGCCCAGTCCTTTTATTACAAGTCTTCAAAAATTCCAGTGCAATGTGCTGTACATTTTTTTTTCACAGATCCTGACTGACACATGCAGCGAGACTAGAGGACATCTCCCTCTTAGTATATTTTCTAGAAGAAATGCCTTATCTACACTTCTTAAAGCATCATAACAGTGGCTAAAGTCATCATAAAAAAATCTTTGAGAAAGTCATGTCAAAACAAGATTCTGGAACCCTCAGAGTGAAATTCTAAGAAAATGTGGTATCTTTTTCAATATTCTAGGTCATACTTTCAAACACCTGATTATCTTCTAAACATTCCTGCCATCATATCAGCTTCCTTCCCACTCATGTGAGAAATGGACCTTGCTTCTGCTTAAATGCCAAGAAACCTAAGGTCCCCACCAAGGGAAACAACCTCATATCCCATCACTGGGTGAGCCCCACTCATGAGACACAACTGATTGTATACTTCAGCTCCTTGTATATGACTCATTGTGTACACTGAATACTCTTTAGTTCTATCATTTAGAGGTTTTTTGATGCTTTTAAACCAAGACTGTTCCTCTGCATTGTTCCTGCCAAATTTGCAATGAAATAACATAATCTTTATTATAAGGAAAGAATAGAAAGTTTTTATTTAAAATGTCTAAGACATTCTCATCCATGAAGCTTGTCAACAGGGGTGCCTTGGGCGATAAATGATGCAGCAGTTATACTGAGGTTCACCTCAAATTCTGCCTAGCTACTCTCCACAGCACTCGCCAATATTTCTACTTGGTATCGAAATAAAGATGTCAGCCTTGATTTCATTTTTTCTCACCTCCATGCCAGATCCATGAGCCTATTGAATCATTTTCATTTGAAATATATATCATAAATTTCTCTATATTTGTATCATCCTTAATATCTGGTGAAACCTATCATCTTCTTTCACTGGGATTAATACTAATGTAATAACCTCCCTGCTTCCATTCTTGCCTCCCAATAATCCCCTTTGTACACAGAGTAGCTAATGTGACCTTTCTAAAATGTGGATCAGATGACATCATCTCTCTCCATCAAACCCTCCAATGGCCCCCTTGATCTACATGGCTTCTATGTAAACCTGCAGTTTCCTTTCCTTGTTCCCCTGACTCGTGACATGCTAGGCTTGTCAGCCTTCTTTCTAAGCTCAAACACAGTTCCTTCCTCCCTTGTAGTCTTTTTGTCTTTATTCCAAAAGCAATCAGACCCCAATCTTTACTGAGCTGCCTAGGTCTTACTATGCAAATCTCAACTTAGATGCCACCCCCTTAGGGAGACCTTGTGACCACACTGCAGTGCCCCATGCTTGAGCTATGTGTTCCATCACATCACACTATGTGATTTTCTGCCAGTATTTACCACTATCTGAAATATATATCATTTGTTTATTTGTACTGTCTTCACACTTATAGAATGTGAACTCTGTGAGATCAATAATTTTGTCTATATTGTTTACTCCTCAGTCCGAAGTTCCTGGAATGCCACTAACCTATAAGAAGAACTCAAAAACTTTTGTTGAATTGGATTCTCCTGTCTGCTACAATGGGGTAGAGAGGCAAAATGGTTTTGCCTCACAGTTATTGTTTTTTCCCATATATTATCAATTAGTTCTTCACCTTATGCTTACATTATTTTGTCTCCCTCTTAGAAAACATCATTTCAGTCGCTCAGTCATGTCCTACTCTTTGCAACCCCATGAACCGCAGCATGCCAGGCCTCCCTGTCCATCACCAACTGCCAGAGTCTACCCATGTTTATTGAGTCGGTGATGCCATCCAACTATCTCATCCTCTGTTGTCCCCTTCACTTCAGCTACTCCTTAACCTGCTTTGTTCAGGGACAGAAAATGCTAGAACTTGTGCAACAGAAGATCGTTTTCATTTTCAGTGAATGTCTCACAAGGGATTTTTAAAATGTTGATTTTTATGTATAATACTAACTTACTAGTCTAGAAAAGAACATGAAATTTAAAAATACAGAAAAAGGGGCAAAATGAAGGAGAGGTGATGAGAACCAAAAAACAAAACTGAGATACCAGTACTTCCCAAGATGAGCAGATCCACCAGATGAATGGAGAAGAGAGAGAAGAGCGCTGCCTGTCTGAAAACTTCAAAATCAAAGGTTATCATGAAAGGTTGGACATCTTCTGATCTCACTGTCTACTCAGACACACTTTACTTCAGTGTCCAGTGGAGGAAGTTATCTCTGAATCAGAGGTCTATTTAGTAGCCCTTGAGCAAGTTATGTCACCTGGCTGAGGCTCACTGTCCTCATCCGAAAATAAAAAGGGTGATAATATTTGCTTCCCTGGACAGGACTGAGGTGAGTCAGATGATCCGGTGTATGCATAAGTGCTTTGTGACAAATCAGTCGCTGCACAAATGCACACCATTGCAATCATTGCTGCTGCGAGAGAGAAAGATAACTTACAGACACAAGTGGTAGAAATCTACACCAAACATCACAAGGCATACAAACGGCGTTCCCCTAATGCTGAATATTTATACAGAAAACAGAAAAAAGAACATACCTTTGAAAAGGAGTGCTTCCCATGCGGCTCAGTGGTAAAGAATCCACTTGCCAAAGCAGGAGACATAGGAGACACAGGTTTAATACCTGCGTTGGGAAGATCCCCTGGAGAAGGAAATGGCAAGCCACTCCAGTATTCTTGCCTGGAAGAGCCCATGGACAGAGGAGCCTGGCCGGCTACAGTTCACAGGGTCGCAAAGAGTCAGACACGACTGGGTGACTGAGCACGCGCACACACACTCACACACACACACACACACACACACACACACACACAGAATTCACAGGGTCGCAAAGAGTCAGACACGACTGGGTGACTGAGCAGGCGCGCACGCGCGCACACACACACACACACACACACACACACACACACACACAGGAGCTAGGAAAGCTTGGTCTAGAGGATTTTTCAGAGAACATGGACTTGGAAAAAAGACCAAGAAGGAAGGAGTCCTCCCTGTAGTATATCGAAAGAGAAAATGACGATTTAAGGGAATTAACGACTGCCAGAGGTCAGCAAGGTTTTAAAAAGTGGAGCAGAAGCAAGTGTTGGTCACATGATTGATTAAGTCAGAGGTATATGGGAACATCCACTTACCTGAAAGCCAGGCAGGTTTGTCTGACAGAAGGACGAAAGCCAACGGTGTAACAAAAGATGACATGAATGAAATTAGAGAGAAACTAAATAACGGGAGGGCTTAGAGATGGTAAGTAGGTCTGGAGGCAGGCAAGGGCATGATCAAAAGAATCTGGGACGACTGAGAGTGCTAACACCCTTCTGCAGCAAGAGAAGAAGTGGGGCTGGATTAAGGGGGGCAGAGCCCTACTGCGCTTTGTCAAGTCAGGTCACATCTGGAGAGCTGGGTTTTGTCTCAGGTGCCACATTTTTCAAAGGACATTGACTTGAAAATACCCAGATGGGGCTGACTGGGCTGGAGAGGTAAAGGAAAAGTATTCCCTGAAAGAAAGAATGGAAAGGTCTGCTTACATGTAACCCAGAAAAGTCAAGAAATGAGAGGCAACCTTCTTTTCTGTTTGAACTGATCTCAGCTGACTTCACAAGATCAAGGAAAATGCAAGTCTTAGGAGATGCCACCTATTGAGAGATCTAAATTGTGAAGTTCATTTACCTGGCAGCCAGAAGATTTGCATTTAGTTCCAACTTTACCCCAACTTGTGGGTGCATCACTCCCTTTTGAATTTCTTAGTGAATTCATGTACTTTTACAAATCTAATTAGATTAGAAAATCTCTAAAATGTTCACCCAGCTGGCTAAAGCAGAGGCAGAAGAACTTGTCTAGTGTATTAAGTCTAGTAGTTCATTCCCAGAAATATTGATTAATCTCCTGCTCATCCTCATTTGGACTTACCTAAAAGAATGCAAAACAGAACATCAGAAATGGGAGGAGTTTGTTTTAGTGCAAATTGGGCAAAATAATCAACTCTGCATGATATGTTGAAGCCAAATTACCCAAGAGATAATACCATAGTCACAGGTTAGAACATCTCACTGAAAGTGTGGCTTAGAGGTAGGGTAGGTGGGAAGCCAGAAAGAAAGATGCTTCTTCTGTTCAAACTGTGTTCAACAGAAGCTCTGTGTTCTGCACTAAAAGTTTGCTGCCCCCTACTTCTCCCTAGTTCATATGCTGAAACTTTACCCCCTAATGATGGTATTTGAAGCTGGGGTCTTTGGGAGGCAATTAGACCTAAATGAAGCCACGAGGGTGAGATTAGTGGCCTTTAAAAGGAGAGGAAGAGAGACCAGAGCTCTCTTCTCTCTCTGCCAGGTGAGGACATAGTGAGAAATCAGCCACTTACAAGCTAATAAGAAGGCGCTTTCTGTGAACCCAACCATGCTAGAAGCTTGATCTCGGACTTCCAGCCTCCTGAACTGTGGGAAATAAACTTCTATTGTTTAAAGCCAGCCAGTTCATAGTATTTTGTTAGAGCATCTTGAACTAAGACATCTAGTGTTTCTGAATGCTCAATGTCTTTACTTCTCAGAAAATAAATAAATAAAAAGAGTTCCATGGTCAAATTAATTTGGGAAGTGATAGATTCAACAAAATAAGAGAGATTTCTTTACTTCAGTATTTCTCAGCACCGTTCGTTTGTTCAAGGGTCTTGTGACTCAATAAGGACATTGTACAAAGCAGTTTCTTTCCTTTTTCTTTTAAACCACAGAGGGCACCCTCCTCCCCTTGCAAGCCTTTTAGGGGAAGGAGTCTTTATCAAACACCACTTTGCAAAAACCCTAGGGAGCTCTACCCCTGGTTTGGAGTATAAGAGCATTCAACTCACCCTGTGGAAATAGAACAAGGATCCCTAAATCAAGCAATAATTAAGCAACTACTGTTTGTCAATTGCTGTATTGGACATAGACACTAAAACCTACTGTCACTATTCCCAGAGGTTTTCAAGATACTGAGAAAATAAAACTGGCACAGATCAAAAGATAAATACCTGTGTAGGACTCTCGTTTGCTAAGTGTCAAAAACAGCAGATTGTCATGGACTCTGCAGGAGTCCAGAAAGCTTTTCATAACTTGGGCAGCCAGTGAGGGGGCTTCTCCAAGAGGGAAATTTGGTGCCCTTCCTGGAAAGACAAGAACCAGATTGGCTTATAAGAGTCAGACCTTTAGTAGAGAGAGTAACATGATCAAAGGACCAGGCAAACACCAGGGGTACAGGGGGATATTAAAGAGATGAGTCTGAAGCTGAAAGCTCAGGAACAGAGAGATAATACAGGGTGATGGGGGGCTGATTAAAAAGAGACTCAAATACTAAATGTAGGCTATCCAGCCCCAAACCTACAAGTAATGGCAAGCTGCTGAAGTTGTAGAGCAAGTGTGCCACAAGATCAGAACACTCATTCATCTTCAACTTCTCAGAGACAGAAGGTGCCAGCTCTTCACTAGCCCTCATTTTAAGGCAAAGAACTTTCATTTCTGGAGTGAAACATTCACTTGCTTTCAGAAGGAATTCAGGGAGAGGGAGAAGAATGAGTTTCTATTTTCTCTCTTCTGGCAAATAAACAATCCTTCTGGTGGAGGGAAGTGCTCCGTGGACTATTTTTAGCCTCCTGCCAGTGGCCCCTGGGTGATAGAAGACATAGCTGTGTTCTAAGAAAAGATTCTGAGATCCTGCACGCCAGCTCTGCACACTTTTTAAGTAAACATTCTAAAAATAATACAATAAACTTCTAGAACCAGAAGAGACAAGCTGTGAATTACAAGGTGATTTAAAGTGTGTTCTCATTCATTTTGAAGATTTCTTGGAATTTCAGCCAAGAAAAAGCAACCATTGTGTCTAAAGGAAGGAGCCTCAAAAGAAGTTTGAAGAGATCTGCTCCTGAGGTGTTTTTATGGGAACTGGATTGCAACACTCAAGACCTTTTCCTTGTCCATCGGGAGCTTCCCATTCGTGAAGAGCAGGGCAGTGTGGCCAGGAGTGGTGTTTCATGGACCCTCCTTATGCCCATGCTCTGCCTGATCCCTAGAGATATCTCAGTGACTTGAAGTTAATGATGGGGATGAAAATGGAGCAGAGAGAGAAAGGTGTAGAATGACTGGTCCTGTATTGTCCACTCTCCAGCCTCATCCTTCCTATCCTGCCCCATCACCATCAGCCTCACCTACCACCTATTCAGTGACACTGTAGGACCATCAAGCAAGTAAGCAAGTAAGCTCTCTCTCCCACAAAAGTTTTCTTAGGTGAGGAAGTCAGGGAGAGGAGTTATCTAGGCTATGATATAATAGGAAAGACATATTCTCTGATTCGCCTTCCTAATGTTGTAGCCACTCGTTCCAGGAAACAAACTCACTCAGAAGGACAATGCAGCTAGTGGAGTGCAGTTTATTACACCGGCGGGCCCAAGGCAGAGTCCCCTCTTAGCCAAGGACCCCGACCAGTTTTTGTGAAAATCTTATATACCTTAAGTGTACATGCTCAAACTCACCTCCCCAAATTCTCTGAAACTAGTCTGAACAAAAGAAAAGAAAGATACAATCGAAGTTAACCCGTGATTCGTATGCCTTAAGCCTAGGTAGTTAAAGCAGACAATTATCAATAGGCCTGTGGTCATACCCCAATAAGCATAATAGAATTTATGATTTATACACAGATAATTAGCGTATTCTTTTAGGCGACAGAGAGTCTAGGTACGAGTGCTGGGGCTCTTCCATCCAGGGTGGGTGGTGTCTGGTTTTCCAGTTGGTATGTTGTTTCCATAGATATGGGGCATATAACTCAAAGTCCACAGTTCGGCCCAAGATAGAGTCCTGCTTTCAAGATGGAGCCTGTTCTGTCTGTTTCCTCCTTCACTAACACAGGGTCCCCTTGTAATTTCCTGGGTAATTGGAGTGTCTTTTGTCCTAATGACTTGACACAGAGTGGACTCCTAGAGAAGGGTTGGTCATTGGAAAGAAACCATGATTAGAAGCTTGGGATTTTCAGCCCTGATCCTCATTCCTCTAAGAAGGGAGAAGGGTTGAAAATGATGTTAATGGTCCATCATATCTACTTAATGAAGCCTCCATAAAATTCTCAATACTATGGGGATTAGGAGCTTCCTGGTTGGTGAAAATCTCCATGTACTAGGAGGGTGATGAACTCCCATTCCATGGGGACAGAAACTCCTGTGTCCAGAACCCTCCCAGATGGTTCATCTGGCTGTTTATCTGTACCCTTAATCGTGTGTGTGTGTGTGTGTGTGTGTGCACACTAAGTCACTTCAGTCATGTCTGACTCTTTGCAACCCCATGGACTATAACCCACCAGGCTCCTCTGTCCGCGGGATTCTCCAGGCAAGTATACTAGACTGAGTTCCCATTTCCTGTTCCAGGGGATTTTCCTGACCCAGGATTGAACCTGAGTCTCTTATATCTCCTGCACTGGTAGGCAAGTTCTTTACCACTAGAGCCACCTGGGAACCATATCCTTTAATAAATAGGCAAACATAAATAAGTTTCCCTGAGACCTAGGAGCCTCTCTAGTAAATTAATCAAACCTGAACAGAGGGCATTGGGAAACTGATTTGTAGCCAGCGGACAACAGCTGTGGATAACCTGGAGGCCTACTGTTCGTGATTGGTATCTGAAGTGGGCGGGGCGGGGGGCAGTTTTATAGGACTGAGCCCTTAACCTGTGGGATCTGATCCAGATATACGGCATCAGAACTGAACTAAGTTGTGGGACACAGTCTTGTTGGCAGGGCAAAACTTGCACACATCCAGTGACCACAAGTGTTAAAGGGTTCTTTGTAAGAAGAAAAACACAGGAAGAACTGGGGTTTTTTTTAGTAGGGAAGAACTAGATTTTTCCTGATACAAATGTCAGAGCCTTATTCTTGGGATGAGACCTTTTGGTTACGAGTTCAAATATATTTACAAGAGTTACTTTAGACATCAGTGTTTTTATTGTTGTTGTTTTTTCCCATGAATATCTCTAAATATTGCTTCCAGATAAAATGCCATGTGTCCATATTGGGAAGACTTCTTTTCAATTTATATATATATATACATATATATATATTTTATTATGAGAATCTACAGGCCCTATATACTTTAGTTAACCTAATATTTAGGAGATCTTTCTTCTGGTATGTTTTACCATAAATAAAAGAAAAAGAAAAAAAAAGGCTGATGTTGCTAGGCAAGTAAAATATCAGACATTCTGAAATTGTTTTCCAGACTTCTCTGCTGAGCCCCCAGAAAATCTCCAGTTCCATTGCTAGTTAAAAACCATTGCTGCCTTAGCCTCTAACTCATCCTTCTTGCAAATGTCACCAGTCTCCCACCCAGAGAGGAGAGCCATCCTGGTAAGGGCATGTGCTCAGCATCATGAATGAATGAAATTGAATGGAAAATAAGACTGAAATCCATCTAGAACAGAGAACAGACCATTGCCTGGATATTCAGTTGTCACTCCCCCCCTTTTTAAATGAAATGCCATCAACTCTCTCCTTTTGAAGGAAAAGTCTGAAAGTCAAGCGCTTTGCTTTTTTGGGTTTTGCTTACACTAAATAATGCAATCAATCCAGCCTTGCCCTGGAAGAGAGCATGGGGTGACAATATCCAATCCCATCACCAATCCAGCCAACTCTATCAAGACAGAGCCTGACGTTCCCCTGAAAGCTCATTTATGGAAAAATACAATCAAGCCAGCCTCTGGGGAGCTGCCCCCTGGGGAACTTTTGTGTCATTACCTTGAGAAGAAATAAATTCACCTTGGGCTGCGATAAACTGACATTCTCGCCATGGTGTTATGTGCCTGATTGAATGCAGCAAAAAATAAATCCAAGCTGCCCAGCATCTATCTGCTGATGGCTATGTGGGAGCAAGGAGGCAGGAAAGATGCTGTTATATTGTTGGGACACATGGCATTCATCTTCCTAAGATGATGAATCAGGAGACACACTATTCACCCTGTGAGAAACAAGAATCTATGAACCAGGGAAGAAAACCAGTGGCTTATTATCATTTCAAAACCACATACAGAGCAAGGGGTTGAGCTAGAAAATACAAGAAACTGAGATGCAGCGGAAGAATTCCTGCCCTCTCTGTGAGAGCTTGACAGAGTGAATAAATCTTCCCCATTGAAGACACCAAGCAGTCCCCATGGACAAGGGAGTCAGGGAGTGCATTTGTACTCTCTGAAGTTCCAGAAGCATGTTTAAGGCTATTCATCTATGGGAAAACCCAGATCAAAGATGATCCGGTTTGGAGTGGCTGCTGGAAACTGAGTTGAGCTCTCTTCTCTGTGAGTGTACAAGCACAGTGTCAGCTGCATGTTGAGTAAGCAGGACAGCAGGTACTGAGCCCCAGGTCCCAACACTTCACAATTCTCTCTGAATGGGGCTGGCCTCTGACCTCACCCAAAAATGAATTTTCAGGCAAATGATTTGGGAACCTGCCCATCATCTGGGAAAGCCAATGAATTAGAGCATAGAAAGCAAGTCACTGAAAATGAATGAGAAGCAAAGTGGGGAGCAGAGGCTAGAAGACCAGCTACTGGTCACCCAGGACAGTTGGGGAACAAAGTCACCAAGTGATACAGAGTCCACTCAGGATAGTCACTATGAATGATGATACAGCCGGAGAGAACGGAGACTGCTCTAGCCAACCAGGATGGAAGATCACTCTAGTTATGGACACTATCAGGAGAGAACGTGAGAGTAGCTTCATTATAGCCCTTTTCTCCCTGAGGAGTGTCTCTGCCTATTTCCTCATCCAACTCTGGAAAAAGAGTCTGGAAAAAGAGTAGAAGTCTGGAAAAAGAGTAGAAGTTTGTGCTCCAACTGGGCAATATCTCAGTTCAAGATTAGCCCTACAGGAATGGAAGCTCCTTTGTAAATGGCATGACACCAAAGGTTCTCCTAACTAGAGACAGAAAGACGATTATTGGATAAGATGGGCCTGCATTTTGGGTCCAGACTCTGGTACGTATTTAACCTCTTTAAGCCCCGCCCTGGACTTCCCAGGTGGTACTAGTGGTAAAGAACCCATGTGCCAAAGCAAGAGATGTAAGAGATGTGGGTTCCATCCCTGGGTTGAGAAGATCCCCTAGAGGGGGGCATGGCAACCCACTCCAGTATTCTTGCCTGGGAAATCCCATGGGCAGAAGAGCCTGGTGGGCTACAGTCTATGGAGTCTCAAAGAGTCGGACACAACTGAAGCAACTTAGCACTCACAAGACCCACCCAATTTTCTCACATCTGAAATAAGAAGTAGACTTCTATGCAGGGTGACTAGGAAGATTCAAGGAGAGAATATAGGCTTATAAATATCATTGCAACTCACAGGGAATCAGGAAGTGTTGTCCCATGTATGATTTACTTGTATTTATGTAATTATTTCTTTCAAAGTAAGAGTTCCCAGAACAGAAAATAATTTTCAAAATGTGCTAATTTATTAACTTCTATGATTTTTGTACCTTTTTCTTTCTTGGCTTACAATTTGCACTATTATAGGAAGCATGAAAAATACAGTTGGAACAAGAATATGAAAAATGTTCAATATCACTAATTACTAGAGAAAGGCAAATCAAAACTAGAACGTAATATCACCTCACACTGGTCAGAATGGCCATCATCAAGTATTGTATAAACACTAAGTGCTAGAGAGAGTGAAGAGAAATGGGAACCCTCCTACACTGTTGATGGAATGTGAACTAGTACATCCACTATGGAGAACTGTACAAAAAACTCCTTTAAAACCTAAAAATAGAGCTACTGTATGATCTAACAATCTCATTCCTGGGCATATATTTGGAAAAGATAAAAACTCTAAGTTGAAAAGATAAATACACGCCAGTGTTCCTAGCAGCATTAAAAATAATAGCCAAGCCATCTAAGCATGGATGAAGAAAGATGCCGTATTTCATTCCTTTTTATGGCTGAGTAGTATTCCATTACATACACATACATATATACATGTGGAATATTACTCAGTCATAAAAACGAATGAAATAATGTCATTTTCAGCAACATGGATAGACTTAGAAATTATCACACTAAGTGAGGTAAGTCAGACAGAGAAAGACAAATATTATACAATATCACTTGTATGTGGAATCTTAAAGAAAATGATACAAATGAACTTATTTATAAAGCAGAAATAGACTCACAGACACAGAAAACAAACATCTGGTTACCAAAGAAAAAAGGTGTTGGGGGGAAGGGATGAATTAGAGTTTTGGATTAGCAGATACTACTATATACAACATAGATAAACAAGTTCCTACTATATAGCGCAGGGAACTATATTCATTATCCTGTGATAAACCATAATGAAAAAGGATCCAAAAAAGAATATATAAATACACACACACACACACACACACATATATATATATATCCTGGAATTCCCAGGTGGCTCAGTGGTAAAGAATCCATCTGCCAGTACAGGAGATGCAGGAGACACTGTTTCAATCCCTGGACTGAGATCCCCTGGAGCAGGAAATGGAAACCCACTCCAGTATACTTGCCTGGAAAATTCCTAGCAGCTTGTCTAGTAGGGATTCAGTAGTTTTTTTGGCTTCTTTGTGCAAAAGAAAGATTTCCTTTTGGCACTGATTTCTTTTGTAAAAATTGTTCTTAAATTTTAAGGAAAGAATGTTTGATATTCTTTTCTGCCCATCTTCCTACCTCTTTATTAAAATTGAATTTATAATTAATATACAGCAAAATTGTCTTTTTCAGATGCACAGTTCTGTGAATTTTAACGCATGTGTAGATTCATGTAAACGTGACAATAATCAGAATACAAAACAGCTCTTGCACACCCCAAAATTCCCACATACTGTTTCTTTATGATCAACCCTTCCTCCACCTCTACTCCCTGACAACCTCTGATCTGTTCTCTGTCACTACGGTTTTAACCCTTTGAGACTTTCATATGAAAAGAATCATGAAGTATATAGTCTTTTGAAACTGCTGTCTTATTTCACCCAGTATAGTGACTTTGAGATCCAGCCAAGGTGTTCTTTGTGTCAGTAGTCCATTCCTTTTTATTGCTGAGTAGTTTCCCATTATATTGATGTATCATAGGTTGTTTACTCATGCCCTGCAAGATAGCTGGAGTTTGTCCAGCATCTGGTGATGATGCATAGAACTGATGTAAACATTCATGTACAAGATTCCATATGAATATTAAGTTTTCATTTCACTTGGGTAAATTCCTAAGAATGGAATGGATTCTGAGTTATATGAGAAGTGTATCTTCAACTGAAAAACTGTTTTCAAAACGGTTGTATTATTTCACATCCCCAACAGCCATCCATGTTTGAGCATTCCAGTTGCTCCACAGCTTCACTGCATCTGCTATTGTAGGTATTTATTTTTAGTCATTCGAATTGGTATGTAGTAGTGGCTCATTATCTTGCTTTCAAAAAATTTTATTTTCTCTTTCTAGGGTTCTATTTTATACTACTGAAAACCACATCTTCTAACTCCCTAAATTCCTGAACAGAGGAACCTGGCGGACTCCAGTCCATAGGGTCACAAAAAGTCGGACACTACTTAGAGACTGAGCACTCACACACACACACACATATATATAACTGAATCACATTACTGTACACATGAAACTAAAATAACATGTGCTGTCTTACGACAACTTAATCTCAATTTAAACAAAAAAAGAATATAATTGGAACCAAATAGAGCTGCTATCACTGCCCTAGAGACTTCATGATCAAATTATTTCATAATTAGACAATAAATACAGACTAATAAATGTAGGCTAAGTTTTGTGGAGCATGAGAGAGGATCAGATCACAGAGTGAATCTACTTTAGGCAAGATGTTTAGAGAAGGCCTTGCAGAGAAGGTAACTCCTCTCTGCTATGTCCCGAATGACAAGGAAGAGGCAGCCCCTGAGAGTGGGGCAAGGGCCTTCCAGGGACTGGGGAAGTGTGGCTGCAAAGCTCCTGACCCAGGCAGAGACTTGGCAAATTCAAGACCTTACAGGGAGTTGGATGAGGAGGGAAGAAGAGGAAAAGGACAGAGGGCAAAAGACTATCTCAAATAAGGCTCCAGCAGTGGATAATAGCCATTGAAGGCCTTGGATTCCATTTATTCAAATAAATATTTCTGTGTGCCTACTATGTGCTCTTCTACATTCCAAATGTCTGAATTTAATGGGAGAGTAATGAAAAGCCACTGAAGAGTTTCATGCCTGGAAGAAGCATGATCTAACTACATTTGAAAGTATCATTTTGATTGCCCAGTGGAATATCAGTGGGCAAGCAGAAAAGGAATAGAAGGGAGCAATTAAGAAGCTCCTGCTGTAACTCAGGAAAGAGTGGAAGGTGACCTGGACTGGGGCCATCTTGATAAAACTGCAAAGAAGTGGCTGATTGACAACGTATTTGGAGATGTGCTGATAAGATTTGGTGATACTGAGTGTGGAGAGAAAGAACAGTATGAAGAGTAATTCTACTCTGAGACTAGGACCCCTGGATGAATAAAGACTGGGAGAAGGCCAGGTTTGGGAAGAAAATTAAAAGTGCTGTTTGGATATGTAAATTTTCAAATATTTGTCAGATAATGAAGGAGATAGCTCAAGTAGGCATATCTGTGTATGGCTGTGAAGCCCAGAGACTTGATGGACATAATTAGGAGTGGTTTGAATATACGTGATATTTAAAGACAAGAATAGATGTAACTATATGGGAAACATGTAGAAAAAGAAAAGAGCAAAATTTAAAAACATTTATTTCCCCATTCCCTCACTGACCCTAAGAATCATTTTAAAAATAATGTTTGATCATTGGCAAAAAGAGGCATCTTATTATTAGCAGCTTGATTTTTTTTTATTACCTGCCTGTGTAAGGTCTTCTCCCATATTTCTTTTAGGAGAGTCATATATTTGATTCATGAATATGCTTTTTATCCTGAGGATATATACTTTTACTACTTATGTTGCAAATCTCAGTTTGTCACTTGTCTTTTAAAATCCTTTTAAAACTGAGTTTGTTTCTCTACTGTTTTTTTCCAATAGTGTAACTTTTTTTAAAAAAAATAGACAAATTTAGTCTTTTTCTTCTACTTTTTGTACCATGTGTAGTTCACCATGAAGGTTTTAGAATAAAAATATGGAAACATAGAAGTTTAGTCCAGCATTGTTTATAATATTCTAAAAAAACTAGAACACCTAAGAGTACACCAAAAAATGATTTGCTAAATATGTGACTTTACATAATAAAATGCTTTTCCAATGTTAAAAATAACGTGTGCCTCCATTTACCAGTTACTCTACTAAATATTTAGTGGGAAAAAAATAATATAAAATATAATTGTAGGATGATTCTCTTTTTGGAAAACTTTTTTGTATTAACCACTATATTTTTTATCTATAGCTATTTCTATAATGGTTCAGTGGTAAAGACTCTGCCTACAATGTAGGAGACACAAGAGATGTGGGTTTGATCCTTGGGTCAGGAAGAGCCCCTGGAGAAGGAAAAGGTAACCCACTCCAGTATGCTGGCCTGGAAAATTCCATGGACAGAAGAGCCTGGTGGGTTAGAGTCCATGGGGTCACAAAGAGTCAGACATGACTGAGCAAACTCATATTTCTATAATAATAAAGTAACCATTTTATTTATATGTATATTTTATATCCCAATTAATTCTTGAGCTTGTATGTTCTCATATGTTTTGTACTAAAAAATTAATTCATTAAATTTTAAACACATTAATAAGAGATCATTTATGATTTTAAAAACTTTACTACTAACGATGACTAGCCTTTCTTTAGCATATAATATATGCTAGAATTTGGCTTACACGTATACATCAATTTGGGAGGATAGAGAACTAGCAACAAATATATCAGTGAACACGGAATGAAGTTATCACTGCCTTTCACCTAATTGGCAAGTCAGACATTTTGCTTTTGACTGTCTTTCACAAAACTCTTCCAGCTCTTTTCCTGGAGGCCATCAGCATCGGGCTGGGAGCTCTTCCTCTCTTTCATGGCAGGGGGCAAACATTTCAAATAATCCAGTATTGACCTTGACAGCCTCCTACCCACCTTTTTTCTCTGCTCCAGACATCTCTAGGTACCCAGAACCAGCAAACTATCCCCAGCCTCAGATTCTATTACCTACAGAGACCTCTTCTACCCTCCCTCCAGCCAGAGTTCTCTCTGACAAATTCCCTCCCTACCCTGCAGAGGTCTTAGCTCTTTAGCACAAGTGGCTTTATCTAGGAATCATACAGAAGGCAATCTGATTCAATTAATTTATTCTGAAGTATTAATAGCAGACAGGCTTTTGATCTTCCAGGAGCTATTTGCATTGAAAGCAAAATTAAGATGTAAAAGTGGCGGGAACCCTATAACAAAAATGGCTCTTACTGATGGAATGCCAATTAAAGTGAAGAAATCCAGGCAGATGCATTGGCTAAGGGTCTAGCTGGAGGAGAGGACAAGAAAGTGTGTTGCGGGGGCAGGGTGAGGACAGTTTTGGGGGAGAGGATGGGAGGGTCACTTTCTTTATAATGCTGTTGATTTTTGCAATGTCTTCCTTGTCAACCTATATATCCTCCAATCTCCACATTTGGTCTTGGCATATTTTGTCCTTTTTTTTTTGTAGACTTTTTTTCCCACTTCAATGGCAGTAAGGTCTCTGGCAACAAAGAGAGCCCCAAGAAGGGAAGTGGGCTCCTTGTGCCTCTCTGTACTCCTCACAGGGAAGGTCAAGGAGACACACAGTGCGAGGAAGCCCCAAACCATCTCACCGATTTGCACTCTGCTACATCCAACCTCACATTTCCTGTCTCCAAAGAGTCTCACCATATCCTAAGCTGGCCAGGCCTTGAGAAAACTGAGAAACCACACCGTCTTGGTCCAAAGAAATGGAGACATAAGGTTGACATTTTTTTCTTCCATTAACATTCAAGTATTTTAATGAATACCAGATTTTACTATTTGTTCCTAGGGGAGGATACTTGAGTTTTCTGTGGTTTGCTTTATTTTTAATATTTAAAAATCTTTTCCCTCAATGAGGCATAACCATAATTGCATTTGTAAGAAGTAGGTTGTATTCGGTTAGTGGAACTGTTTGGTAAATGTGGTGACAAAAATTAACTTCATGTTTCTTTTGTAAAGTACTTTTCTCTTTTTTTCCCCTTAATTTGTCAAGACCTTAAGGTTTTTAAGACAACCCAGATGCAGTAATGTGTGAATACCAATGGATAATAATGTATAAGAAGCCACCTAAGCAGGTATATATAAAGGAAAACTCGTGTGCAATAGAAAGGGTATTCAAATTGCTCCATCTAACCACAAAGAAAAGCAAATCATTCCCAAAGTATAAAGTAGTTTAAAGACAGGGAATTGAAAACTAAATTTGAAGCTGACATCTTGACAGTTTCATGACCTAGTTTCAGGCACAAATCTATACAAGAGTGACAAATGAGGAAAAAGGAGAGGCAGATGGAAGAAGCCAGAAAAAAAAAAAAAAAAGAAGAGAAAAGGTGATGCTATAGAGGGAGAAGGAAAAGCATTAAAAATAATAATAATAATAAAATACAATATTTTACATCAACTATACTTCAGTTGGGCTTCCCTGGTGGTGCAGACAGTAAAGCATCTGTCTGCAGTTCAGGAGACCCTGGGTTCGATTCCTGGGTCAGGAGGGTCCCTTGGAGAAAAGAATGACTACCCACTCCAGTATTCTTGTCTGGAGAATTTCATAGACAGAGGAGCCTGGCAGGCTACACTCCATGGGGTCACAGAAAGTCAGATACAACTGAGCTACTAAGCATAGACAGTTGGATACAACTGAGCTACTAAGCATCATACTTCAATTAAAAAAATGAGATACAATAACATAATATAACAGACAGATTGCCTTAAAGCAGTTCTTTGGTAGGTGATCAAAAATGAAATGAATGTTACACATTTAACTATTTATTATATTTATGAATATAAATTTACATTTTTCAGTACACTGGTGTCCAATTCTCTGTCTACCAAAACAACAATCCAGTGAAAACTGCAAGAAGTGAGATAAGTTTTAGGCTACTTCTTCCAGCTTCTTAACACCAGGCACCCCAAATATATGGAGAGATTTTCATGATATATGATATGTGATATCACAATGAAGGAGATGAATTTCCCAGGATCCTGATTCAGCATTTATGGTTTCTGTATCTTAAATCTGTGCTTTTCTTTTGACAAGTTGATCGCTTCCAATGTTCTTTTTTGTTTGTTTTCACTCTCAGTTCCTTTGGGTTAGAATACAACATCAGACCACAAAATAATCAAAGAAAAGATTGGGCTTTGTAGCAGTCTGTATCTCAGCTTTCAGACCAACCCCACATGCCCACTACTTTTAAGTACATAAAGGTTTATTGGAAAATTACTACTCTTAGTCCTGCTTTCTGTGTGTCTGTGAACCTCCTACTCAGTATCTCTACCCTGAAGTGAAGTGAAAGTCATCCAATTGTGTCCAACTCTTTGCAACCCCATGGACTGTAGCCTGCCAGGCTCATCTGTCCATGGAATTCTCCAGGCAAGAATACTGGAGTGGGTAGTCATTCTTTTCTCCAAGGGGATATTTTCTCCAAGGGAATACTGGAGTGGGTGGGTAGCTGTTCTCTTCTCCAGGGGATCTTTGGCATAAACCAATTGGATAATTGAAATCTGAACAATGTTCTTTCAGGTGGGTGTTAAAACATTTAGATGTTTGTTGATAGAAGACTCTTGAGGTTTGCTTGGACTGCAAGCAGATCCAAGCAGTCAACCCTACAGGAAATCAGTCCTGAATATTCATTGGAAGGACTAATGCTGAAGCTGAAACTCCAATACTTTGGCCACCTGATGCGAAGAACTGACTCACTGGAAAAGACCCTGATACTGGGAGAGATTGAAGGCAAGTGGAGAAGGGGGCAACAAAGGATGAGATGGTTGGAAGGCATCACCAATGTGATAGACATGAGTTTGAGTAGGCTCTGGGAGTTGATGATGGACAGGGAAGCCTGTCACAAAGAGTCAGACATGACAGAGCGACTAAACTGAACTGAACTGATATATACCTGCATCAAGTTTCAATTTAAGATACTCTTTTTGGTGGGAAAATTGCTAAAAGCAATGTTCCAAGATGGTCAAATTTAGCTATGAACTGATCCCCTGTGGACATAGATTTATAGTAAATTAAAAGATTGATTGAAAGAATCAAGTATATGTTATAAAATTAATTATATGCAGTTTTCTAGCAAACGTGCATGTATATAAAGAATTGCTAAAAATACATAGATACATCTACAGTGTACTCTTGCTGTTTACTGCTATAATTTCTCACTAACAAGTTCTTAGGTCCCAACCCTGGATTGTAAGGGAACATGATAGTAAGCAGTATTTTTAGAATGCTCAAATGATTCTAGTACAGATGGTTCTGAGATCAAATTTAACTCTAGATTTTTATTATTGTAAAGTCAAAAATGAACTTATGTAATTTTTTGCCTCTACTTCTTAGAGTTCAACGCATTTTTATTTCACTCATGCTTGAATGGAGACTCTGTGGGACACAAACATGCTTCCCTGGGGCTCAGTAGTAAAGAATCTGACTGAAATGCAGGGGATTGGCTGCAATGTAAGTGATGTGGGTTTTATCCCTGTGTCAGAAAGATGCCCTGGAGTAGGAAATGGCAACCCACTCCAGTATTCTGGCCTGCAAAATCCCATGGACAGAAGAGGTGGGCAAGCTACAGTCCATGGGGTTGCAAGAGCTGGACATGACTTAGCCACTAAACCACCACCACTGCCTAGAGTTCAACAGTATTTTTATTTCACTCATGCTTGAATGGAGAAGCTATGGTGTTCAAACATGGTAGTCAAAGAACTCAATAACAGTTCCTACCGTAAAGAATCCACTGGAGTTTAAGACCTTCATTTTGATGAGAGTAGAATTGGTTGGATCCCTCCCCCAAGAATCTGCTTGCCTCTAATTAACAAAGATACAAAGGTTGCAGAGAGTCGGACAAGACTGGGCAACTGAACAACAACAGCAAAGGCGTTCCCCTGGGGGAACCAAGACTGCATTCTGTTCTTATTAGGGAGTCAAGCATGCATTCCTGATTCTTAGAATAAGCCTAACTGAGGCTAGATTACAGGAAAGACAAGCAAAGTACTGGAGGTGACCTCACCACAAGTGCACACATCAGCCAGATAATATTAGGCCTAAGGGTCACAGAAGAGAGAAAAGGAATGTCCCTAGTAGGGTGTGCAGGAGGTCACCCAGTAGTGCATGCATCATAGTTATGGAGGAGTATGTATCAGCAGGGGTAGGTCTCCCAGACATCGATCATGATACCACAGCAGCAACAAGATGACAGAAGGCAAGTCTTGCTCGAACGAGGCAAGTTCACAACATCGTCCAAAGTTTGGGCTGCAGGCAATTGGCACTGGGTATTACACCTTGTGGGGCAGGAAAGCCCAGGATTGATACATGGACTTTATAAACAAACTTGGGAAACCATAGATATTTTAGGGGGATGGAAGGCTTAAACAAACGTATCTTCTGACATCAATCAGATGAGGTTTTGGAACTAAAGAAAATGGGGGCTTAATCCACTCTTTACCCTAATAGAGAAGCATGGGTAAACTGGTTCCATCCACATCTAGTTTTGTTTTGTTTTGTTTTCCTGTTGGCTATTACAGAAGTCCACTCAACAAAGGAAAACCTAAAGACTTTTAATTCCTGAGTGACAGCTTTGAATGCCCAAAATTCCTTTCATTAATAGTCTCCAATTATGCTTCAGAGATGGAAGGGTTGTTATTTTAAAAAGATATGCTACAATTTAGGGTGGAAAAAAAATATGTATGTCTTCCAGGTTAAGTGTTACATAGCACACTGTCATTACTCACAAGCCCATTCTTCTGGTCATGATTTTTCCATTTTTTTAGCAGGGCTAGGGGTAGCAGGGAGCTTTGATGTTTCAGGTTTGTGAATATTGCATGTGGATTTCAGCTCTAGTCCTTCCACATTCAGGCTTTGATAAGTAGCATCTCAATGCAGCAGTCCAATGCTTAATTTCAAATTCCATTTAATGTCCTCCCAAGGTGTTTTCAAAACGAGTGAGCTGAGATTTCATTTATATGTAATTTGAGCTTTTTAAATCATTAAGATAAAATTTGTCATAACAAAAATGAACAACTGTTTAAGATAAATGTCCTGTCTGGGACTCAGCACACTTTTTCTGTAAAGAGCCAGTAAGTAAATATTTGAGGCTTTGTGTGTTATATAGTCTCTCTTACAACTACCCAGGTCTACCATTGGACCATGAAATAAACAATGGTGATATACAAATAAATGGGTGTGACTGTGTTCCAATAAAACTTTATTTACAAAAACAGGCAGTCAGCTTACAAGTTAGTTTGCTGACTCCTGTTCTAGCCCTCATATTCTGCCACAGATACTTTTGTTTTGCCTTCCTGTGTTGTGTTTTATAACAACTTTAGACTTGCGTGAAGACAATAGATTTCAGAAGACAGAAGTACAGCCATTATTAGAACTGTGAAATGCCAGGTTCTGTACAAAAGCATCTGATTGCTAAATGAACAACAAATTAAGTTAGTTTAGTAATCAAACACTCCCCCATGTTAAAAAAAAAAAAGTCACAAAGGAGAAACATACACCATGGTAAACTCTTGGTATGGAGATCTTACAGTAAGGATCTGATAAATGTGTAGCCTAATAATAAAACCACAGCCATGCACACAGTGAAAAGAATGATGCTGTACAAAAATCATAATGGAATTACCTTGTTATGTGGATTGATGAATATTTGAAATGTATCACTTCATAAAGTCACAACGAGCCCAGTAAGCAACAAAGCTGTGTCTCTTGACTGCTGATTAAGCCCATAAATTCTTGGGAATGATAGGTATAAACAGCAAAAGCCAAAGAGTGAAATCAAAAAAATAAAAAAAGAGGAGCCCTCTTACTTTGCTCTGGTCTCTTTCCATGGTAAGCACTTTAAAATCCAGGAAAGGTTAGAAGAGAAACTTGTCTGTTAAAGAAGCCAATGGTTTTTCATTAGCAAATGCCATTTCCAAAGATAATATGTTGATTTAAACTTTCAGCTTTCTTCAGGTTATATTTTTTTATAGGTCTACATTTGAGTCAAGGCTCTCTTTCAAGCAGTGAATACGAAAATGGAGAGGGAGATGTGGCTATTCTGTGGTTTCTGTCATAATATAAACATAAATTCCTCTTGCGATTCTCCACTTTTCCAGATCAGAAAAGTAGTTTTATTCCAAGTTGAAAAATAAAATGATGAATTCCTAGCAGCTTGTCTGGTAGGGATTCAGTAGTTTCTTTGACTTCTTTGTGCAATAGAAAGAAATCCCTTTGGCAGTACATTCTTTTGTAAAAATTGTTGTTAAATTTTAAAGAAAGAATGCTTGATATTCTTTTCTGCCCATCTTCCTACCTCTTTATTAAAATTGAATTTATAATTAATATACAGCAAAATTGTCTTTTTCAGATGCACAGTTCTGTGAATTTTAACACATGCATAGATTCCTTTTAAAACATGACATTTAAACATTCCATTTAAAATATGACAATAATCAGGATACAAAACAGCTCTTGCACACCCCAAAATTCCCACATGCTGTTTCTTTATGATCAACCCTTCCTCCATCTCTACTCCCTGACAACCTCTGATCTGTTCTCTGTCACTACAGTTTTAGCCTTTTGAGACTTTCATATAAAAAGAATCATGAAGTATATAGTCTTTTGAAACTGCTGTCTTATTTTACCCAGTATAGTGACTTTGAGATCCAGCCAAGGTGTTCTATGTGTCAGTAGCCCATTCCTTTTTATTGCTGAGTAGTTTCCCAGTAAATGAATGTATCATAGATTGTTTACTCATGCACGGCAAGATAGTTGGAGTTTGTCCATCATTTGGTGATGAGGCATAGAACTGCTGTAAACATTCATGTACAGGATTTTATATGAACATTAAGTGTTCATTTCACTTGGGTAAATTCCTAAGAATGGATTCTGAGTTATATGAGAAGTGTATCTTCAACTGAAAAACTGTTTTCAACATGGTCATACTATTTCACATCCCCAATAGCCATGTATGAGCTTTCCAGTTGCTCCACAGCCTCACCAGCATTTGCTACTGTAGGCAATTCTTTTTCTAGTTAGTGTGTAGTAATGGCTCATGATCTTTCTTTCAAAAAATTTAATGTTTTCTTTCTAGGCTTCTATTTTATACTTTCACTAAAAACCATGTCTTCTAACTCCCTATTTTGTTCTGAGTTCTACAAAATCTATGCCCTAGGGAAGATCGTACTTAATCCTTAATTTTTTCTTTTTTTCTATTCTTGGTGCTCCAACCTGATTGTAGAAGCAGTTCCTATTTTACAAGGAACAAACTCTTTGATTAGGTCATGCTAGTAAGTTAACGGAGGGTGAATCACCCACTTTGGAGCAACACCCCAATTTGCCAGGAATCAGCCATGTTGATTCAGGTGTGTGTGTGGTGTATTTTAAGAGCAGAACAGCATTGTTTCAGAAAGGTAATGCACCTACAAATTAAATCAAGGCTTGACATCTAAAGCAGGTTTCTAACAAATACAATGCATCTCCCTGTATGTTGACAATCCGTATAATAATAGGGTTATGCAAGTAGCTAAACACCAGAAGGACAAATTTGTCTCTGCATATCTAATATTTGGGTAAAGAGTCTGTGGGGTAATTAACGATGGTAATAATGAGAGGGTATAATTGGAGACTTAAATGCAAGGATTCATTCTGAAAACTGCCAAGACAGAGTTGGTGGAGAGAAGAAGAGTGAAGAGAGAAATGATGCTGAGTGACCAGAAAATGACAAAAATCTGGGTTTGGATCCACTTCCTTCAATATTCATTCTTTTAAAGTGGGTAGCCTTGAGGGAGCCTAAAAATAGACATAGAATAATGGGAAAGGAAGAGCTTTGCAGAAGTATGGAAGTGAAGATGGGAAAACCAATGGTATGAGAATGCCCATGGGGTGTTGTCAAGATTGAAAATAATATATAACTTAAAGAAAATAGTTTTAAAGAGGGATAACTTGAAAGCTTAGGATAACTCAGAGAAGGTAAGAGGAAAAAGGGGAAGCTTATTGAGAGACTCTTGAAATAATCTGAACCTAAAATTGTGATTTAGATTCTGCTTTGTCTCTTGTCTGGCCAATCTCAAGTGTGCTAAGTCGCTTCAGTCACATCTGACTCTTTGCAATCCTGTGGATCGTACCCACTAGACTCTTGTGTCCATGGGATTTTCCAGGCAAAAAATACTGGATTAGGTTGCCATTTCCTACTCCAGGGAATCTTCCTGGCCCAGAGATTGAACCTGAGTCTCTTACATCTCCTGGATTGGCAGGCAGGTTCTTTAGCCCTAGAGCCACCTGGGAAGTCAGTCTCTAATCCCTCTCTATCTTGTCTCTGCATTCATATGAGCCCTGCTTCAATCAGCTCCTTGTTTCTTCACTCTTCGATTACTAACGGTTCCATGTGAGAGAGTGAGCTTGCATCTCAGTCGTGTCCGACCCTTTTGTGACCCCATGGACTGTAGCCCACCAGGCTCCTCTGTCCATGGCATTTTCCAGGCAAGAATACTAGAGTGGGTTGCCATTTTTGTCTCTTGGAATCTCTTCAACCAAAGGATTGAACCCGAATCTCTTGTATCTCCTGCATTGGCAGGCAGATTCTTTACCGCTGAGCCACCTGGGAAGCCCCTGGTTCCATGATGACTAAACTTTCTCTCCTGCACAATGTTTGGAACAAGTATTTCATGTAGACAACATACACATGGATAACATTTAGATGGTGAAGAGCAGAGGCTTACCAAATTTTTATCGAGAATAATTTCAGTGTAAATTTTTTATTTTGCACTTTATTTTCCATTATAAAGGAAATTCAAGTTCAATGTGACATGTGTCAACAGGGCTCCTAAACCACTCTTCACTAAATATATTACAACAGTGCTCCCCTCTCCCCCCAAAGGGGGGATAGAATAGATTAAGGACCCTTCTTAAGACTACTTTTTCTTGACATATTTGAAGAGAGGGAGCTGCTAGAATCTGAACATTCCCAGGGTCAAGACCTAAGAACAACATAAAGTCTGTAAAAATGGCTAGACTCAAAATTCAAGGATTTAGCACAGGCTTTCTAGGTAGTAGTTACTTAAAGTGTACTTCCTAAATTGAATTGGATCTCACCATTTTATTTGATGTAACTTTTTTTTTCTCTGCTCCATTTTCTTCCTCACAAGAAGAACAAGTAAATATGAGCAGTTAGAGGGAAAAAGTTTTTGAAAGAGAAAAACGCTAACCAACTAGCTGTTGAAATCTTAAATGGTTATAAAACTCTTGGCTAGTGGAGACACAATTTTCATGGTGTCTTAAGATGAAGCACTACATGATATGTGTCTAAAACTCTCTGGGTGGTGACTTCAATGATATACAATCAACCTTGCCTTTATTTAGAGTTCAGAGGGAAATTTTTCATCAGAAATTCTTCTGGTTGCTCCCATTGTCAACTTTTTATTCACTCTTATTTTCTACCTCTATCTAAGTAGCTAGAGGCAATACAGAAGGGGATAAATCCTTGAATCACCTTATCTTGTCTAGACTCTGTTTAATTGTATGCTTTTGACTAACATTTACTAAATAACTACCAGGAAGTCAGATAAGGTTAATACCACTTTCTAAGCACTTCTTGGCGGTACCACTTTACCCATTCAGTCATTTCATAAATCTGTAACTCAGTCATTCTACATTTTCTGAATGAATCTTCCCATATAACCAATTAGAAATAAAGAGACCCAAATTAATGTATCTGATAAGAAGTGTGTTGGCATGATATTTAAGAAAGAAAATCTGAATGAAAACTAATCTCATCAGTTTGGAGGTAAGGATGCCAGACTTAGCTAATTTATATACATATATACATGTATATATGTATGTATATAATACTCTAAGATGAGTGAGTGAGGTACTATGGTAAGGAATACATTATATCCATCTGCAGTTTGTCTCTCCATCTGAAAAGGATATCACGTGCAGGGCTTCCACATGAGATAACCTAACCAGTCCCAGATTGACCTGACCAACCCCCACTGGTAATGATATCTAGTTTTCCTACTTAGTAGGGAGTATGTTTTTAATTGACTACATTTTTAAAAGCTTCTACAGGATCAGTTATATCATTTTCAGTGTTATGGCTACAGACTTTTTTTTTTTTTAAAGAAAACTCCTTTTTGGAAAATCTTAGCATTTCTCATTCTGCTTTTATTGTCAGAATCTGAGTTTGACATTTCAGAAGAGTTACAAAGAACTATACCCACCCTGTGCACTTTCCCCTTTTCCTTTTCCCATTTATCTATATAATCACACATCTGCATATAATCCATCAAAAAGATTATCAAATGCAACCCTGGGAAAAGCCAGAGTAAGTGTAATTTCACAAATATTTACAGACTTTGTCTGAGGCTTTGCATATGGACATCTACCATTTTCATTTGTGCCAAGTTTTGGTTATATCTCGATGATCAGATTCTAAAAGAAGAATGAGAGAAATTCAGGTTCTAACAGAGTCTGCTACTCATCTGAGACATGACCTTATACAGAGGACATCTTGAATCCCAGTTGCTACTTCTATAAATGTTGAAGTGAGACAATTATGCCAGGTAATCCTCCATGCTCCTTTCATCAGCAGTAGCCTAAGACTCCAAAGATAAATTTATTTTTGCTGTCACCAATCACCATGCAATTATATGTATGTTTAACAAACAAGTCAAGACAGAAGCAGTTTCATGGCACCATGTTTTCCCTTGTGCTCCTGGTGTCCCTGTGTAATTTCCAAGTGTAGTTTGTAGCCAGAGAGGGATCCCTAAATGACATCCCACACTTTGATCTTTGAGGTTCTTGAGTTCATCCTTTTACCTCCCCACTGCCTCCATTTCATAACCTCTACAATAGCCAGGTGGCCTAGTCTAAATCACATAGGGTTAATTAGTCACTGTTTATTTGTAAGCCTCGGTCATCTCTGCTTCTAACATCTGCTTCTTGTATTCAGTGTTTAGCATCAATCACTGTTCACTGTTGCCTCTGATGAGGTAGATTGGTCATCAGAGCAAGGTTCAGGCAAATTTTAACTCCGTTTTCTTCACAGTGGCATACTCAACAAATATTTGCTGAATAATGACTGAATTTGGTTAGAGAGAATTTAGAGACTCATGTTAAGTCCATGGTTTCTACTAAATTTTGTATTAAATTTTATCTGTTAATATTATTTACAATCATTGCATGGATGTAATAGTGGTAAAGAAAAACAGTACCATGTTTTACAGAGTTCTTTTAGTGTCAACTTCAGTGAACAAGTGCCTAATAGCTGGACCCTAATTTCTGTGCAACTCTACCAGACTCAGTGATGAGCTCTAGTAATTTTCTGGTAGCATCATTAAGATCTTCTATGTATAGTATCATGTCATCTGCAAACAAGGATAGTTTAACTTCTTCTTTTCCAATTTGGATTCCCTTTACCTCTTTTTCTTCTCTAATTGCTGTGGCTAGGACTTCCGAAACTACATTGAATAAAAGTGTTGAGAGTGGACATGCTTGCCTTGTTCCTGATCTTGGAGTAAATGCTTTCAGTTTTGCACCATTGAGAATGGTGTTAGCTGTAGGTTTGTCGTGTATGGGCTTAATTATGTTGTGGCATATTTCCTCTATGAGTTGGGCCCTCATTTCTACCTTGGCATCCTATTAGGAAAGAAAACTGTAAGACTGATCCTGAAAAGAGGCTTATCTTGGGAAAACAAACAGATCTTACCCCTCTCCAAAGAGCTTTTGAGGGGCTATGAGGCATATTGGCTGCACATTGTACAGGGGAGAGTCTTGACCAATTTCCCAAGTGTAGTTTAGTTAAGGTGTCTTCCAAGAGGAACATGAAAAGATAATTCTCAAGAAATTTTAGTCCTGTCCATCATAAATATGACTCAGGTGGCAGTCCAAAAAGATCTGTGTCTTCTCCTAAAAATAATGAGGTTGGAGTCCTTCTAAAAGGAGAAATGAGGAGAGAGGATAAACACTAAATGTATTTCTAAGACTACGAAGATGGTTTAATTGATAATATCTGCCATTTCAATTTCAGACAATAGCTGAAAATATTTTCAGTTACTCCACCCATTACTCTTAAGTGAAAGCCATTTTATCAAACACTGATGGACTTATTATTTGCTCTATGTCTTGAGATATTAGAAAGAAGCTTGAACTCCAAAGCATCAGGTCTGAACTAGCAGCTGATAGTGATTCTATGCTGCCTTCCAGAGAGGTTCAGCCACGGCTCAGGAATTCAAACACAAGTGGAAGTAGGAACTCTGCTTGTCTCAACATCAATAAACTTGTCTTTATAATGAAAGACAAGACTTGTTTGCCAGACCTAGAAGAAAAACATATCTGTTTTGTGTATTGCAGAAAACTGGTCCATGGACAGTGTCACGAAATGAAGGCAGAGGCCTTTCATGCCAGAAAGAAAGGTCTAATGAGACCCAAGGTTGCTGGCTGTGCGAGGGTCGCCTGATCTTAGCAAATGCTCTCAGATGCTGCCTTCAAAAGATTAACTGTTTTTTATCCACCACCAATTGTCCCTTTTTAGCTAGTCCTGAAATCCATTTAAATTTTGCCAGTCACATTTCTGGAGTTTGATACCAAATCAAGAGAGCCTGATTGATGCTGATTTGGAATTTATACAAAGCAGGAAGAGTGCATACTTTTTCATGGGATTTTTTTACAGGAAAAAAAAAAATCTGAACCTGGCTTTGTTCATTTATAAGTGAAATCTTGAGGTTTATTTATTTATGTTTGTCATTTCCTTAAAGAGAAAGGAAGAGTGAGGCGAGAGAGAGAAGCTGATTGCCTTTGCAGTGTGAGTTTCATTAAACTATTCTAAAATGGAGCAAAATGATTTGTTTCAAAAAAACAAAATGATAATGTCCCTAAACTCTCTTGGTAAGCTTAGTTGGCTGGGTATAAGAGAAATAATTTAATTAGGAAAAGGAACCAGGAAATTACATTAATTTAGTGATTTAAGTATGAAAATGAAGGTAAAAAAACAAAAGTACATCAGCCAGATGCATTTTTCTATTCATGAAAAACACCATTTTCTTGTTTCTCCTTTTGGCATTCTGAAGAGCTCACATGAGCTGAGTAGAGAGGTCTGATCTCATTAGAAGCAAGAGCTTAAGCCAGGTAACCACGGTGAGCTTATTCTTTTTCTCCTCTTGTTCAAGACAGTCTCTACTTTAAAATTCAACTATTCTGTGTTTCACTTCTTTCATTAGAAACATGAAAAGCAGACATCAGATCCCTGAACTCAAGAGAGCAATCTCTTGCATGTCCCAGAGAGTGGCATAAGTTATTTCAGTCGGCTAAGACCAGAGTGTAATGGTTAGAGCACAGGCTTGGGGAGCATAAAAAAATCCCAATTTAAATTCTGACTCAGTCACTACCCTCTGGTTGAACTTGGGAAAAATGTGTGCAGTCATATAATGGAAGTAATAAGTCTCATCTCAGAAGGCCATTGTGAGGATTAAATCAAAACCGATTTGGTCACTTGTGAGCTGTTACATGGTACCTGGCACCTGTACTAGGCTCCAAGTTTGATGATGCTGGTGGGATGTGTATTGTTTTATGTCATTTTAGACCGAAGAAAGTCAGAGATGTTATTCTAATCCTCGTTTCCATCTTACCAGTATATAAATTAAATGCTTCTCTTCCATTGTTCAGAAGCAAACAGAAGTTTAGCTCTCTTAGTCATGAAAAAAGAAAAAAAAAATAGAACTGTTATTAAAGGTGCCCAGGAGAAGTAACAAGAATATAGTAAATGTACTAATGATCGAAACAAGAAGAATCAAAGAATCAAAACAGGAATGATCAAAGTTTTTCCTTTGTCCTAATTTAATGAAAAATAAACACCAGAGGCAGATTTCTCTTGAAGACAGATAGCCAAGTTTCTCACTTCCTATACACTTTCTAAAGCAATATTTACTTTCAGGCTGAATTTTGTTTTTCCTTAAGGAGGGTCCTCAGAATTATCAGCTTCGAGCTGCATAAGACCCGGATCCACCCTTGTGAATGTTGTTTCTAGTTACATTTCCTCATATCCCTTTTGCTCCTCTTCCATACTAAACTGTTGATTTAAATTTTGAATGTGAAATTTGGAATCTGACATGCAAAACAAACAAAAGAAAGTGATCATCTGATTAACTGGCAAAACTCTCACACTCCGAAAGCACTGACATATGCTCACTCAGCAGTAGAACAATACATCACATTTGGGTATTGCTTGCTTTAGCTATAAAGTATCATTTTAAAACATATTAATTGAAAAATAGCATATACATAAAGAAGTAGACAAACCATAAATGAATAGCTAGGTGGATTATTAGAAGCTGAAGGCATTCTTGCAACAACCATCCATGTCTAATTAAATAAACAATGTTGCCAACTTCCCAGAAAGCCCCCTTATACCTTGTTATATGCTTATTTCCTCCATTATTTTTTAACCTGGAAAATTCAACCTTCAAAGAAATAAAATAAAACAATCAACACGGCACACATTTCAGCTAGATTCATCAACCATTAACACATAGCCATATCCCCTTGTTCCTGAAAATTCCCTCAAACCCTCTCTCTTGTTTAACCATTTAAGAAGCATTCTTAACCCTAAAAATTTCATTCTTTTCCTAAGAGAAGAACATATTCCCACATAACCACACTACCATTATCACAATAAATTAAATATTTATTCAGGGACATCATCTAATATCTAGTCCCATTCAAATTTCCCAATGTCCTCCAAATTTCCTTTTTAATTTTTTCTCCATCCATGATGGAGTCAGTGTTTCTATATTACTATTCTTCATGTTTATTTGGTCTTTCTCACTCTATAACAATCTCAACAATGTTTCACTTTGGAATATTGAAAACTCAGAATACCTAACAGAGTGTCTTCGAGTACGTTTTCAAAGAAGGTCCTCTGACTTTGGGCTTCTCTGATAGCTTACCTGATAAAGAATACACCTGCAATGTAGGAGACCCTGGTTCCATTCCTGGGTTGGGAATATCCCCTAGAGAAGGGATAGGCTACCCACTCCAGTATTGTTCGGCTTCCCTTGTGGCTCAGCTGGTAAAGAATCTGCCTGCAGTGAGAGAGATTTGGGTTTGATCCCTGGGTTGGGAAGATCCACTGGAGAATGGAAAGGCTACCCACTCCAGTATTCTGGCCTGGAAAATTCCATGGACTGTATAGTCCATGGGGTCACAAAGAGTTGGACAGGATTGAGCAACTTTCACTTTCACTTCACTTCTAACGTTGTTGTCATTCGTATTTATTATGTTTATTCCTAAGGGTGGTGACCTCAGATGTCCCAGGTAAGACCAGCTACTTAGTTATGGAAACTGTCAAATCAAAATTCAGGACTTGTACAAAAAGCAGGGGGAAATGCTGTTTAAGAAAATAAAATATAAACTTCTATCTTTAAAAATATTTTATTACTATGAAATGTAATAGGGATAGCAGTAATACATAAGAAATAACATAAACTTGTAAATTATTTTTTTAGAAAATGAGGGGGCTTCCCTGGTGGTACCCCTGCCAATGCAGAGGATGTAGGTTAGATTCCCTGGTCTGGGAAGATTCCGCATGCTGCAGGACAACTAAGCCTGTACAAAAACTACTGAGCCCACACGCTAAAACCCACAAGATGCAACTCAGGAGCCCATGTGCTGCAGCTACTGAGCTTGCGTGCCACAACTACTGAAAGCCACACACCCTAGAGAACACACACCAAAACTCCTGAGCCCTCACGTTTGCAGCCTAAGCTCCACAAAAAGAAAAGCCACCTCAATGTGAAGCCCGTGAACCACAATAGAGAGCAGCCCCTATTCGCCACAACTAGAGAAAGTCTACACAAAGCAACAGAGACCCAGCGCAACCAAAAATAAATAGCATCTAAATAAATACATAAAATTTTAAAAAATAAATAAATTTTGGTATCATAGTTTTATATAATAAATAGTAATACCAATAAAGCCAATATTTTATTAATAAGGACTAATATGGTATCTTGATGGATCATGAAATTTTTCTGGATCTTTTTTGCCTATTTATTTATTAGATCAAATTTATACTCTTAGCAACTTTATTCTCAACCAATAAAATTGAAAGCAACCATTTTTGGCAAATAAAATATAGCAGATTTTTAAAATAATTTTTGACTTTGAAAAGGACTTTATGCTGATACCACTATTATTACAGCTGTTTAGAGTATTTTATATGCTACACAATATTGGGATAAACGTTTGACAAGGTATTTTGAAAGACAAAATTTTAAAATATGTAGATTGATGATTATTGAGAAACAATTTTTCTAAAAAATTTAACTCTTCATACAAATCCATTCTGTGGGTTTGCCTGAATCCACTTGCCATTTGCCTTTATTTAATTTTAAGTGTAAATTTATACAATGGCATTTTAATGTTTGCTCTGACATTTTATGTAACTTGCAGAGGTCATATGCATGCGGGCATTCTCATTTCCTTCAATTGTGTCCGACTCTTTGCGACCCCATGGACTGCAGCCCACAAGACTCCTCTGTCCAAGGGATTCTTCAGGCAAGAATACTAGAGTGGGTCACCAAGCCCTCCTCAGGGGTCAAACTCCTGCATTGCTTCTCCTGCATTGCAAGTAGATGCTTTACCCACTGAGCCACCTGGGAAGCCCCCGAGGTCATAAAAGAAACTAAAAATGGCTTCATGGTGTGTATATAATTCAAAAGCCTACTTTTTTTGTTGTTGTTAGTTTTGCCATACAATGACATGATATCGCCATGGGTTTACATATGCTCAAAAGCCTACTTTATGCATTATACTACTGTATTGTTACTTACAGTAACAATATTCATCATAAAATTGTTTTCTTGTGACAGATGATTCATTTAAAGCTTCATATGAAAATAGTACTCTTTTCTATCCAATGTGATAATTTCTAAGTTTCTGAATTTTGGTTTTGCAATGGTACAGAAGTTTTCAACCACAGAGAGTCTAACATTTTTGAAGAATTTTAATAACTCATAATATGTTTTGTTGCAGTGTCCATGGATACACTACTGCTCTATAGTAATTTACAGACAAAATTTACAGCTTGAGTACCAGTAGTTCCTGTACTAGTTGTAGGTAGCCAAAAGCCTGTGCATCTCGTCACTCCTTTGAGGATCCACAGTGCCCTAGACTGCTCCAGGTATGCACGTGGGCACTGGGCACCAAAGTCAACTGCACAGCACATAAGCTGCCCATCACCCCTCTGCGTCTGACCACCTGAGCTCATACATACTGTTAACTAGAGTATCTTCTCTGCCCACAAGCATGTTCCATTGTCCCACATAAAAAACACAGAATCAAAGATAGAAGGATTTAAGAATGTCAAGACAGAAACAGCCAAGCGTTAAAGCAAACTCAGGACTCAGAGTGGGGCCCTGTGACCGTACAGATCATACACCCATGAAGCTGACTGACCCCAGGGACTGGGGAAACTGTTCCTAAGACAGTCAGACAGGCACACTCATCAGTTCCACAACAGGGTCCACAGCCAGCTGGAACATCAGAGACCAGGAAGAAAATATCTGCTTCCAGGGAACTCTGTGGACTGTTGCTGTAGCGCAGAGGGTCTCCCACTTGGTGTGCACCAGGGGAACTGGAGGGTGATTAAGAGACGGGTTGCTGCGCCGAACCCCAGAGCTCCTCACCTAGGTCTGTAGGGGATATGAATTTGCACTTCTGAGTTAAGCTGATGTGGCCACTGTACTTTGAGAACGACTGCCATAGGGTATAACGGTTCTGATTTGCTTAATATTCCACTTTTGTTAAGAGAGAGAGAAATCCAGATTTTATGCAATATCTTTCAGTTTTTTCACATGCTTTGAATGAAATCTTTCAATTAAAAAGAAATTTACTCGAAAATTTTCAAACACCAAATGAAACATATGTGTAGGTGGAATCTGACCTGAGTGTTCTCAGTTTATCACTCTCCTGCCAGAAATTATGTTAAATTAGATGGAAAGAACACTCAACATCTTAATGCTGAAAAGTCTATGAGCAAGTTGGGTCAGGGATACAATTTCTGAAAAGCCATCACCAGGGAAAGGAGAACTGCATTATTTATTCTTTTAGATAAAACTGCTATTATTATTCCCCTGGACTCTAGGAAAAAAAACAAAAATTATGAGCAAAGGCATAGATATTTTCAGACTGGTTATTTAAGTAAAAAGAAAACACATTATACAAATTATAATGTAATGGATTCGCCACCATGGGTAGAAGTTACAAGGTGAAACAGAGATGTACTGCCTTTGCCTCATTTTTGTCTGAAATGTTAAGGGCTGTTTCACATGAAATCATCTGTCTCCAACACTTTCAACCCCCTTTGCTTCCAAGCCCCAAACTTTCCTTTATAACAAATACAGTAAGTCCTCTTCATATAAACGAGTTGTGTTCTAAGAGTGACTTTGTAAGTCCAATTTGTTCATAAGTCCAACAAAGTTATCCCAGGTACCCAATTAATACAATCAGCTATATAGTATTGTACTGTAATAGGTCTCTAACACTTTTCACACAAACAATACATTAAAAAACACAAAAAATAAAGAAAAATTTTAATTTTACTGTACAGTACCTTTAAAAGTATCAGCAACATCACTGCTGCTTTTACACCTGCTTCTGAATATCCTGGGTTTGAAATAAAGATACTGTATTACTATACTCTATACAGAACTGTACTGTAAAGTATACAGAAGCACAATCACGTGTGGATGCACACACATGACAATGCACACCAGACATATGAGCTAACTTATGTAATTGGATATGAAAACACAAATTTGCATTTTGTAAGTTCGCAACTTGAAGGTTGGTAGGTAGGGGACTTACTGTAACATACAGTTGGCTGCACAAATCCAATATTTAACCACTCTACTTAGGACTGGGGAAAAAGAAATGAAGGCACATTTTTCCTGAAGTGAAAAAACTACACCTGAATTCATTTTACTTAGCAGCAATTAAAATACATTTGTGAATTTATAAATATTTTGTAGCATGGTTCGGCAAGTGTTTCTAATTTGAGCAATGGCAGGTGTTTGTTGTTTAAAATAAAAAGTGATCCTGGGGTCTTCTACTTAGGATTCAAAATATGCCACGGTGGAAGTATGAAATTGAATGCAAGCTACATTTTCTCCAGAAACCAGTTGTGATGTCCCTGTTGAGTTAACTCTGCCATATGTCAGAGTAACATGGGAAAAGTACCTACTATGTGTCAAGATCTAGTTCTCCTACTTGCAGTTAACCTTCAGAGCAATTCTGAGACCTAGGTCTTAGTAGTCCTATGTTATGGATGAGGAAGCTGAGTTCAGAAAGGGTGAAATGACTTAGCCAAGGTCATATGGTCAAGAGGAAACAGAGATGAAATTTGAACACAAAGCCTGGATCTTACCCATCAAATGGTCACATTCATCAACCCTAGCTCAGTTGAAAACCTGCAGGGGCTGTCCCACTAGATCAATGTCAGTCTTATACACAGTGTATAGGGACTGGGGAGCCAAAGGCTTCAGGGGAGAAGTGATCCAGGTTCCTTCCTGTGTTTGTCTTTGGGAGTTGATTGCAAAATTAAATCCTAGACTGTGAAGTCAGACTGTATTCAAATCCAGTCTTTGTCACTCAGTAGTTTACAACCTTTGGCAAACTGCTTAGTTGCTCAGAGCCTCAGTTTCCCCCTTGGTAAAATGAAGATGATAACGGCACATATCTCAGGGAATGTACTGAGAATAAAAGTATATGATGAGTATAAATCACTGGGCAATCTACTTGGCACATTGTGAACGCTCGATACATCTGGGTTATTATGATGTTCTTCCATAAAAGGATCTTTGGGAGCCCCCTCATCTCCAAGTATCTTGTCAACACAAGACCCACATCTGAAGCCACAACGGCACAAGTCCAGCAGGTCACTGACTCCCACTCTTAAGAATCAGTTCAGGTGTCATTTCTCCCCAGAAACTTTCCCGAACCTTCCATACACATTTGCCCAGCATACTGCTTATCATACACTATATTAAATTCCTCTCAATCATGATGTTTACTAACGTGACATTTGCTCTACTTAGGCTGTGTGTTCTCTGAGAACAGACCTTCTTTCTGTCTTACCCATTTTGGGGTAGATCCAGCAGTACTGGGTCTTGCCCTAACTGGTTGGTCCAGGGTCCTACCTCTGCAAAGCCACCCCTCTACCAGCAAAGCATTTCTGGGAAACCAGCAGTGTTGCTCTGTCTGGCAGGCACTCAGCCCTGCTGAGTTCTGTGAACTCACTTGCCTCTCCCACTGGGGTGTCACTTCCCCTTGTCCATCCCAGCCATCACCCGCCAGTTTCCTTGGGAACACTCAAAGTAACAAAACTGAGATTACGAACAAAAGGAAAGAATCTTCTTTGCTGTCTGGATTTTGCTTCATTATAGAATTCCCCATGACCACAGAGGAGTAGAAACAGTAGAAAAATGGGATTCATTCAGATTAGGCAAAGGCAATACAGGGGAGTATTGCCTGCAGACATTAAAAATAATAAAGCCAATCAGAAATCAACCTGCTTTTAATTGTTTTTTCTTTTTAGCCACACTGCATAGCTTGCGGGATCTCAGTTCCCTGAGCAGGGATTGAACACATGGTTGAACCCAGGCCACTGACAGTGAAAACCCTGACTGCTACCACTAGACCACCAGGAAACTACTCAATGTGCTGTGTACTATCACTATGCACTGGCAATTTCAACAGTGCTAAACTACTGCTTCCTGAAAAGCGTCTTCAGTGGAGCTGAGTTCTAAACAACTGCTGCAGTCATTGTAGAGATTTAATAATAATAATAAAATAATAACATTAGCAATAATAAGAATATAAGCTCCAAACTAGCAAGTTCTGTTACTTATCCTTTAATAAACATGGTAGCTACACAAAAGGTAATTCAGAGAACTCCTAGTTTTATAGTCAATCTCCAAACACACAGATTCAACTATGTAATTTCATTTCAAGAGTTTGAAAGTGTTTGGAATAGGTCCAGCTCACTAAGACTGTAGTTTGTGTCTTCAATTCCCTGATTGCTACATATTCCTGCATTAAATGATAGGTTCAAAATAATGACAACAAGATGATTGAACAGAGAGAATTTTAATTACTTCAATTTTTTCATTGTAGATGACCACTGGAACTTTTTGCGTTTGAAATTTAAAAATAGGGTAAAGTACAAGTTGTAGCTTTTTCCTGGTAAACGCAAATTTTAGTTTATGTACTCAATAGCTTTCTGAATTTTAATTTTAGTAATATCATTACATTGAATATTTTTTATTGTTTTGCTCATGAATGAAGGCAGATCAAGAATGATTATTGCATGAAATTCTAAATTAAAATCCAAAAATCATAAATTATTAATGAAAACAATGTTATTGAGTTAGGAAGTATTAATGGTGTACTACAGGTGTCAAATATATGAGGAATGCTGTGAAAAGTAGTATTCCCTGGACCCTAATATCTTACAATCTTTCAAATATTACTGAAAAGCAGAAATCTATATTATAGATGACACGTACAGAAAATCATGTTATTGAATATTTGTATATTGCTGAAGTATGTTGTACAAAATATATGATGTTACTAAAATTCAGACCAGAAGCAACAAAGTCTAAGCTGGAGATATAGATCAAACCCTTGTTTCCTGGTCAAGTGTGTCCTGCTCCTCACCCTCTCCATTCCTGTTCCCAGGGTTTCTGGGCTTTGGTGCAAAAATTCCTGAGGAGCCTGCCTCACTGTTTCTCCCACACACCACTCACACAGCAACAGTTCATTCTGGTACCCCTCTGCCTTTGTAACCAGTTCAAGTGTAGAACCCAACAGCAAGTAATACAGACCCTGTTAAATGGGTAAATGAAAGAAAAAGATATGTGAAATTAAACCACTCCAACATGATTGTGTGTAATCATTTCTATTTTCCTCTTGGGTGGACAGTGAGGAAATTGATGTGCGTGGAAAACAAATAAATTACCTATGGTCATGGGCTCAAAGTCCTGATGAGTGGGTACCAAATGGTAGCTCAAAGACTCAGTATCCTTCCATCTTATGGTTTAATATCTTCAATATATGGATTCCACAACTGGCATTTGTGTCTACATCAAACCCTGAAAAGGAAAAGAAGATGGAGAATCAGAAAGGGAGTTTTCTTATGGGTCAGTGTTAGGAGTGACATAATATCATTTCTGTTCGCATTCCATTGGCTAGAACTCAGCCATGCGTGCTGTGCTCAGTTGCTTCAGTCATGTCCGACTCATTGTGCCTCTGGGGACGGTAGCCTGCCAGGCTCCTCTATCCATGAGACTCTCCAGGCAATACTGGAGTGGGTTGCCATGCCCTTCTGCAGGGGAATCTCCCCTACCTAGGGATCGAACCGGCATCTCTTACATCTCCTGCATTGGCAAATGGTTTCTTTACCACTAGTGCCACTTGGGGAGCCCAGAATTCAGTCAAATGGCCACAAGTACCCTCAAGGAACTTATAAAATGTAATATAACTTTATATTCAAGAAGAAGAAGAAATAGGCCATTCTATACATAAATGTGGTCATGGGCAAAACATGTCCTCTTCACAATATGCATATAAGACTCACTGGGGCTTTATTTTGTAATTATCTAGTAAGTGGAGTGAATCTCAAACTTCATTTATGAACAACGATGTTCAGAGGAAATAAATACCAATTAATCTGTATAGTTCCCCTGCTTGTTTGGAAGTTGAGCCCTATTGAAAGTTACTCTCTCCCAAGTATTTCTTAGGTTCTCCAGGAGTAAGTAGTAGCATCTGGTGTGAACTCAGCAACAAACACACTCCTTGCTTTACTGCTCTTATGTCTTAGCAAGGCATCTGGCCACTGACTATAGCCAAGAAACCTCTGGAGAAATACTGTTCCACCATGGTCATCAATTCTCCACTGGTGGCAACTCTAAACCCTGGATGCCAAAGCTGCACTATGAACCATGGCACTGTTTGGACTAGCACTCATGACTATTTCATGAACACATATCCTTACTTTCTGGCTTTACCATTTGTAGTACATTATAATATTGTTCAGGAAACATTTATTCACTTCCCCCTCCCTCATGACAGGAGAATATGTCCCCATCCATTTGACATGGTTTCAAACACATGGTTTGCTTTGACCTCATGGTGGGTAAATGGACTGTCATACACTTTGCTCTTGAATTCAACCATGTAACATATTTCTACCATTGAGATATTAGATTATAAAGCATACAGAAAAGTTTGAAATGTGCTTGGCATTTTAAGATAACTCACAGGCAGATTATGAGTTAAGGGACAGTTTTCATCATCTTTTGTTATCTCAACATCAGTCCTTGAGGCTGAGCCAGGGGCATAGACACCAATCCATCCATTCCATTTTTTTGCCTCTTCCTCTGTTTGATTCAGACACCCCAGGACCAAACCAATCAAAATGAAACAAGGACCTGAATCCAGTTTGGGACTCAGCTTGGATCTCTTTGTACATTTAATTAACTGTGACCTGTCCACATTCTTCACAAGTCAGCTTGTATAATTTCTTAAAAATGGCATTTTTAATATAAAACTTTTGAATGAGTTTTCACTATCATCTTAAAAATTCAGGCTCAACATTTCCTTTGAAAGAAACATTTACTGGAGTTTTTTCTAATTAAGCTTTCATGAAACATAGGTCTTCCACATAAGAGAACTCTCCCCACAGGGTTAGTCAGGTCTTTGCTGGCAAATATTTCACAAAGAAGGCATTTGTTTCAGAAATAAACATTTAATTTGGATGAATTTTAATAGTCACAGTGCTTGATTCTGATGAAAATGTTTACTAGCAGCATTTCTGCTTTGGAACCATTTGTTTCTATTATTTTGACAGAAATAAAATTTGGTTGGTTGTTGTTTGAGATGTGAAATGGTTTTCTAAGCATTTCAGCTTGATGCCCAGGCAGGCAGTCACAATAATTCTTCTCCAAATAAATGGGAGCCACCATTTTTCTATTCATTACTTCAATAAGAAAAGTTTAACCAGTGAAAGGATTTGCAAAACATTGCATTGTAAAAACCTTAATGCAAATTGCAACAAAAGTTAGTGCGTTGTAAATATTTTTGCAAAGGTTTGAGCAATCTTTTCTTTCTATAAATACTTGTCTGCACAGTAAGAGAAATTAAAGTCAAATGAGAAAGATGTGTTGTCTCATCTGTACTTTTGAACAGCAAATATTGAATTTAGCAGAGGATCATCCTGTACCTTATGTGTTATACATAAGGTGGAAAAGTAGAGTAAATTTCATGCCAACATATTAGCAACATAAAGGTGACTTCTGTAATTAAATCATTTTTTTAATCATCAAAATTGAAAATAAGAGAAAACAACTTCTGAAGAAGTCCAGGGTCAATCAGCTAAATAAACTAAAGCATTCAGTCAACTAGCATTGATTGGATTTTAGCAAGATGAAATTGACTTTGCTCCAACTCCACCCACTTCACAAACTAATTAAAAAAGCACATCAGCAACATCTTCAATCAGCTAAGGAAGATAAGTAGGCTTCAAAGCAATCAACTACAAAACTCTGTCAAGATCAGCAATAGATCCTCAAAGAACTTCGGAGAGCTTTCTGAAAGTTACATCAATCAAAAAAACAAAAACTCAGAGCCATGCACTTGTATTTTGGGAGGACTTTCTTGGACAATGTATTGGCCGACTTATAACTAAAAGAAAACCACACATCAGCAGGGCATATATTAGCATCCAAGATCTCACTCAACTTCAGTCCACCTAAATTCCCATCAAGCAAGAATAATAACAATGCTTGGATCAGAAGGGCATGAAGGGTCATTGAGCAAATCATTTAAAATGTCTAGAAATGTACAAGCTCCTATAGTCCTTAAACAGAATAGAGGATTATTAGATTACCTTTTGCAAGGAACAGTGACTACAGGTCAGTAAAAGACCTTGCATTGTGAGTGTTTCATTCTTTTTACCATCCAAAACACCACAGACCATTCTGTTCATTTTTTGAATAAAGGAATGAATAAAAGAAGCACTTTGAGGTCATTTAATAGCACAAAAAATGTTTTCATTTATGTGTTTTCAGTCTCAAAGTACTGAAAGTCTAATTTTTTAAATGAAAGGTATCTTCCTATTCAAAGCTCTGTGTTGTTGACAAGTCTAGCAAAAAGATTCAGAAAGAGTCTGAAAATATTCATTTCTTTAACTTTTGGGTGATGTAAAAAGAAGAAAGAAAAAGGAGTTTGAAAAAAAGAAAGAAAAGAAAATTACACAAGAGACTATGCATGTCTAATATGCTGTTAAGTTTTCATGCCATTCTTATTGGTGTTTAGTGAGAGCCATTGCTTTTCTCTATCTTAGGTGTCTTTTTTAAAATTTATGTCCACATACTCTATTCAGAGTTATTGTTACTTTATACATGCAAAAGTATTTCTAAACCTTTCAAAAAATAAACTTCCACGAAATACCTTGACTCAGTGATTGTAGGACTGCATAAGGGGATAATATGTACAGCTGGGGTAACGTGAGCCACTCAGGGTGCCTCACAACAGAAGCCATGTGCCAACTAGCATGAAAGTACTTAAATATACAACTGCTACAGTAATACCAGTGTGTATCTGCTAAATATCAACGCTGCCTTTCTTTTCTGTCAGTGTATAAACATTCTGGAATTCAGAAATGCATACGTAGGAACCCAGAAAGTTAAATTATACATTGAATTTTAGAGCAGAAAGGGATTCAGAAGCACAAATCCTGGTTTTAGAATAAGGAGTCATGAGTGACATACTTGCACTCATAAAGCTCTTTGTGGCAGAATTCAGGCTAGATCAAGTATCGAAACTGTACAATATTCTTTTTCAACAGCTCAAGGAGAGAGTACCTATTACACTAAGTAGATTTTCTATCACACTGGTCAACAGCTGGTGGAAAATCAATTTCAGGCCATCAACCATAGAATTAAAAGTCTTACTGAAGAAGTAAAAGAAGTAAAACATTACTGGTTCTTATGAAAATACAAACTTCCTCTATGTTCCACTCCTCCATCAAGGCATTCAGATAGATAATAATGAGAGATAATTTATACCAAAAGAATGGCTGAAACAAATGGAAAACAATACTTTGGTGGATTTGCTTTGTGGAAGTGTCACAGAAGATTAACCAGTGAATCACATTTCACTTCTATTTCACTCCTTCAGGAGGCATGATGATCTTACAGGAAGAGCACCATTCTCAGTGGCAGATGGATAGAGTGAAAATAGTGTGGCCACTTTATAAATAGCTAAAGTTTAAATTTAATTATCATTATTATAGCTCTTTATCTGTAAGATATTGATAGAAATAATAATACTTGTAACCTGGTTGTTATAGAAATTAAATAAGAAATTTATGTGTGACTCAAAAGACATCAGCCACACCTGCCTGTGGCTACAAAATGATGTTGCATTTCCTTTTCATATCCAGACTATTAGGATCTGAACCACCTCCTGGCAGATAACCTCCTCAAAGTTTTCCAGGTGTTTCTCAGCATCCTGTCTCCCACATGCTCCAGAGTAAATCTATTAGCTTCATCACCTGCATCTTCTCCTGTGCTCTGAAAGTTCCCCACAATAGCACTTCTCTTCTGGGCAGCTTTTTTGTTTTTTCTGTCACACCATTCTGCATGCTGGATCTTAGTTCTCTGACCAGGACTGAACCTGTGTCCCCTGAAGTGGAAGCATGGAATCCTAACCACTGGACTTCCAAGGAATTTCCTGGGCAACTAGTTTTGACTATAGGTCCCCACTGCCATCTCCTTGGTTTTATCATGAGCTTACTGCTCAACCCAACTTCCCTCATTACAACTGGGAAATGATTAGGGATGATGTGATTTACTCCCAACTTAATTGAGGTTTAGGTTTATAGGAAATAACACAGCCACTAGCATCTCACATGCCCCAAATCTATCTTAGCTCTGCTTCGTAGGTCAACACCCATTCTATCCCCAGCCTGACTTCTTGTACAAGGGCTCACTAAGTTTCCCCACTGGAAATGCTCCAAACATTCCCATACCTTCACTTCCCCACCTGGGGACCCATAAAAGAAAAATGTCTTCCTTACCAGTCCAAGGCCAGTTCATATCCAGACCAAGAACTTCTTCCTTACAGGATAACTGACAGCAATTAACCCTTTGTTCAGAGCAAAATGACCACCTAACATGTATGATCTGGCCTGATGTATCAGTTGTGACATGCCCTGGAGTCAAGGGGATATTTTCCAAAGTCTTGTATATTCAGTCTTAAATAACAACACATATAGGACAATGGTTACTGAGACATGCCCAGCATTTTTAATAACATTGTTTAAGTGTTTTTTCCAAAATAAATACAAAAACATGACAAAGTATACCTCACTCATGTCATGGTCTGGTCTCACATTTTAATCTCTTGTGAGCAAGACGCAGTGAAATGCAGCCACACACAGGACCTAATGAAAAGAAAAAAAAGAAAGAAAGAACTGGATTTAGAGATAAATCATAGCCTTATCCTAAAATAAGAAACTTCTTACAAATCTGTAAGTAATAGACTTTCAGCTTTAAAAGACTCTAGTGGCTATTGTTATTTATGATTATAATTAGTATTCATAGGAAAAGTGAAAACAGTGACAGATTTTATTTTCTTGGGCTCCAAAACCATTGTGGATGGTGACTGCAGCCATGAAATTCAAAGACGCTTGCTCCTTGGAAGGAAAGTAATAACAAACCAAGACCCAGCATATTAAAAAGACAGAGACATTATTTTACCAACAAAGATCCTTGTAGTCAAAGCTATGGTTTTTCCAGGTCATGTATGGATGTGAGAGTTGGACCATAAAGAAGGTTGAGTGCTGAAGAATTGATGCTTGCAAAATGTGATGCTGGAGAACACACTTGAGAGTCCCTTGTACAGCAATGAGATCAAACCAGTCAAACCTAAAGGAAATCAACTCTGAATATTCATCAAAAGGATTAATGCTGAAGCTCCAATATTTTGGCTATCTGATGAGAAGAGCCAGCTCATTGGAAAAGACTCTGTTGCTAGGAAAGATAGAGGGCAGGAGGAGAAGTTGACGGCAGAGGACGAGATGTTTAGATAGCATCACCACTCAAAGAACATGCTGCTGCTGCTGCTGCTGCTGCTGCTGCTAAGTCACTTCAGTCATGTCCAACTCTGTGAATAAGCTCTGGGAGATAGTGAAGGACAGGGAATCCTGGTGTGCTGCAGTCCATGGGGCTGCAAATAGTCGGACACGACTTAGTGAGTGAACAACAACAAAATAGGACACAGTAGTAGTTTGCAATATCCAAACCAAGTAAACAGAGCTTGGACACCAAATCTTAGGTGATAGTCTTGGGGGCAGGGAGGAAATATATGCATTACATTACTAAAGTCATGGGACAATAAGATAGAGTTGCTATTTTTTAAGTGTCTATTATCATGCATCTGGCCATTTAACAGCTATTTACTTTCATACAGGAACCTTAAATGTTGGACATCAGTCCCATTGTACATATGAGGAAAGCATACAAGTTGCCTAAGATGACGCAAATAGTAAATGATGGGGCTAGAACTGATGTCCAGTCTATTTGACACAAAAGCCAATGATCTTTCTAATCTTCTCAACACATTCTTCTATCTGCCTGATACCTAGACAGACAATAACTGATGATGAAACATGGTGATACTGAACATGAGAAAAATGAAAAAGACAAAGAGTTTTGATAGCTTTCTGATGATTCTCATATTTAGCACAAGAGTATGTATTCAGGGTAATGACAGAAGATTTCTTCTTTCTTTGAATTTCAGTGCAGCAAAACACATGAGATGGATTCACCATTTCATTCACTCAAGTCGTTCAGCCAGCATTAGTTAACCAGCTACATTGTGAAGAGGCATGTTAGCAGGCACCAAGATATAGACAGTAAAAAGAAAAGATTTCTAAGATTCTGTTCATCTTAGAGTCTAGTAGGGGAACCAAGAGGGAAATCAATTAAGTATTTGGCATTGTTAAAAACATTGCCAGCAAGATAGGCCCAAGGTGATGTGGGTTGTCACGCAGCTCAGACTAGGAGAATAAAGAAGACCTCTGTGAGGCACTGACTCGGGAACTTGAAGGATGATAGGCTTTAACCAGGTGGACATGGTCTATTAAGAGAATAAACAGCATAGGGAGGCACTAAGGTGAAAACGCTTGGTGCATTTGGAAAACTCTAAGTAGGTCTCTTTGAAACTTCGACAAGTGGTGCTTGTACCTTAAGGCTTAGTTTCTTCACATTTGAATCAGAAATAATAAAAGTACCATTTTCTTTCATAGGAATGGATGTTTAATTTGAGCTAAAGTAAATTTGTGCTTAGCACACTGCTTGGTCCTTAGCACAGTCTTCATAAATGTTAGCTCTTGTGATCACGGAGAACTTTGCAGGTCAGGTGGATACATACGCCTTTGGTGAATGTAACCAAAAATCATCTGGGTCAAACTGACTTACCAATAAAGGTAGGCTCTAGACTTCTGATCTGAAAAGCACCAGAGTAAGCCAACCTTTCAGGTATGATTCAGTTGGAGATACAGGCTACTTTGAAAAGCTAATAAATGCTTAACCACTGGATCTGGAAGTGAGGAGGAGGAGGAAGAAGAGGAAAGAGGAGAAAAAGGAGAAGGAGAAAAAGAATCAGTAGCCCTGATTTTTAGTGTTTTCGAGTTCCATGGTGTGAATACTCCCACTGTGGCCAGTTTATGTTTTAAGCTACAAACATAATGTGAACCAACTCGCAAGATTCCTGAAAATTTAGCAATTGGCTCTCATGAGATAGCTGTTATGAACCAACTCCAGGAGAGCTGGATCCAGCTCAGTTTCTTTGAGATTCTTTTCACTTATGTATATCACCATACTGAAGATGACTCTTCTCATGATCTCAGAATACTAGAGAAGATGGTACTTTTTCCTTCATGCAGGGGTGGGGGTGGGTAGGGTTCCAGAAAGGTGGCTTCTCTTGCTACAGAAAAGGAGTCTCAAGTTTCACTTTGATTGGACCTCCCCTGAGCCAGTCCTTGTGTTAAGGGTTTATTCTGATTCAGATCCTCTAGGGTTACTATAGCTGGAGATGGGTCATGGGTCCATGCTTAGCTTCTCAGTCGTGTCCTACTCTTTGTGACCACTGTCGTCTGCAAGGCTCCTCTGTCAGTGGGATTTCCCAGGCAAGAATACTGGAGTGGGTTGCCATTTCCTCCTTCAGGGGATCATCCCAACCCAGGAATTGAACTAGTGTCTCAAATATCTCCGGCATTGGCAGGCAGATTCTTTACTGCTGAACCACCTGGGAAGCCCAAGGATAAGTCAGTCCCACTCAGATGACATAAAGAAAGGACATAGACCTCATTTTAGGTGCTATTAGGAAGAGAACCAGGGCCAGGGGTGAATTTTGGCTGAACTACCAGCAAAAGCCCAAGGCACAACTGAGGGAGTTTACACTGTATTGCAAGAGTGATGCAAACATCCTAGGAAGACAAATCACTGGAAATGTAGTCTTCCAACATCAGATGACAATCTTTATTTTAAAAACTTATTTAAAAACTATTGTTTCTAGCATCATGGCTGATTACACCAGGGAAAAATGTGTATTATGTTAGCTCAGGTTTTAACTTCAGATATTTTATAAATAGCCAAGACCTAAGTTACAAAAGAGGCAATTTACAAGGATCTCTTCATTTTACAAATGAGAATTTGTTTTGATTCTCCAAATTTCTGGCCATTTTGAGTGGAGAAAGATGAACTCAATTAAACCTTAACTGAATAGTAAATGAAGGGGTGATTCTATTATGTCATCCATAAGATAATGCATAAGCAAGAAGACTCTATAGGGCAATTAGCCTCCTGAGAGATTCTAATATTTCAATAAGTCACAGAAATAAATTCTGGGCAATTTAAAGAATAAGAACTCTGTTAATTGCAATGTTCTCTTACCCACAGAAAAACATGTGCATGTATGTCTTCTTGCCTTTTTTCTATCAATTTGTTCTTGAACTTCTTTGCAACTTTCCAGCCCCTCACATTTGCCTCTGGCTGATTTTAAATTATGCTAATTGGAAGAGGGAAAAATGCTAGTAATGGAATAAAATAGAATGCTATTTCTTATAGCATCTGGTGCAATCTGAGCCATTTAAAAGTGCATCTTATGGAATAGAGATCTGAATAAGCAATGCCAGTCTGATTACAAACAACATGGGTCTCATTAGAATACATCAATCTGATTGCTAGGTAGTGATACACTGCAGATTACTAAGCCATAATTGCCTCTTACACATTATGGGTATAATATATAGTTTCTCTGGGTGCATGTTAAAGCTGCTTTCTCTCATGGCTATCTTTTCCAGCTCTACACAAAGCAATGTCTATGTTCTTCTAAGTTGATTTTAACTGGGTCCTTAGGTCCTAATTCTATTTTCTTCTAAGCATTCATGAAGTTTTCCGCAGCAGTGTTATAAACAAAGAATTATATCCAGGGAGTTTGCCAGAAACAAGATATGTCAGGGGTCTATTACCCATTCAACTGGGAGCAGTCAATGGCTCAAGGCACTTCCTCCAAAGGAAAAGGATAAAATCACTGAGGCCAAAGCCCACAACATAGTTATAAGTCTTAATTAGGTTGTTGATTTAAGTGTGTGGAGTATTTTTTCATTGTCAAAATTCATTTGGTTCTTTATTATGACTAGAAGAATTCAGAGATTTAGCCCAGATCATGACTGGCTCACAATGGTCATTTCATGACTTAAAACCTCCTACATGGGTTCCCAAATCAAGGCTCGACATTCACACTTTCCAATAACACAATCTCTCCAACTTATTCTCCCACCTCACATTGGAACTGGCTCTACCCCAGCCAGAACTATAGCCCCTAGACCACCAAAGAGCAAAAAGCAAATCTCTATGCAGCTGAAAATCCAGGTAAGACCCTAGACTCTGCATTATGGGGTATGGAGGTAGATGCACCATGAGCTGGGAGTCAAGCTACAAGAACTCAGTCATGCAATGTGGGATGCATCTGTGGTCCTCTCCTTCAGTTTTCTCATCCAAATCCCCAGTGAATAGATGTCTAAATTGTGTTTCCAGTAATTTTCATTCTATGGAGAATTTGTTGTTGTTTAATTGCTAAGTCATGTCAGACTCCTTGCAAACCCATGGACTGCAGCACACCAGCTCTCTCTGTCCCTCATCATCTCCCAGAGTTCATCCAAATTCATGTCCATTGAATCAGTGATGCTATCCAACCATCTCATCAACATGAAGATGTTAAGAGGGTTTTATTTTCACATGTGTTTGGAAACAGCTTAGTTAAACAGGCAAAATTGGTTTCTTTCCCATGAGACTTCTTAGAGTCTTTAATGTATTAAGTTAAAATGCTTTATGAATCTCCAAAAGGGAGTAGAGAAATACATTACTGTTTTCCAGTCTTATTTGATCATAAAATCCTTCTGGCCCTAACCTACTGTCTATTTAATAATACTCATTAACATCTTATCAACTTAATGATTTATCTAAATACTTATGTACTCTCTATGGTGTCACATTTGGACAACATGGCTCATTCACATGGTCTGATTGGTTCATGTAAACATCCACTAGAATTTTCTTTAGAACTGATTACACTGAATTCTCACAAGATCCTGACATAGAAGGGATCACCCTGATAAAGAAGGCTCTCATTTTAAAGATGAGTAAACTGAGTTTCAAGGGGGTTAAGGGATTTGTCCAAGGTCACACAGATAGTGTCCACATAAAGTCTGTGCTCTTTTTTACTCCGTCATGCTCAGTCTCTACTTTGGTTAATTTTTCTCTCATCTCTTTTTTTTCCTATTTGGTTAATAACTAGCCTCTTTGTCAGAGGCCATCATCAAAATGAAGAATGACATTTGAGAAATGCTGTCCATAGCTTTTATGCTTAGAACATGAAAATGATAATCAAAGAAAATTGCCACTTCCTCCCCCACTATATATCCTAGGTAGTATCTTAGCAATAATAGATTACACTCTGCTTTTGGTGAAAAGGAGACATTGGAAATCAGTTCTCACGAAACACAATGTGTATGGTGAACACTGTACTTAAGGGCTTCGCTGGTGGCTCAAACAATAAAGAATCTGCCTGTAACGTGGATAATGTGGGTTCAATCCCTGGGTTGGGAAGATCCCCTGAAGTAGAAAACGACAACCCACTCTAGTACTCTTGCCTGGAGAATTTCATGGATGGAGGACCCTGGTGTATTATAGTCCATAGGGTCTCAAAAAGTGGACACGACTGAGTGACCAACGCTTTCACTTCAGACTTTGGAAGTAAATTCTCACAAAACACAGTGTGGAAGGTGAACACTGAACTTAAGGTATAGTTTGATTCACTAGAGTTTATCAAAAATGGTTAACATGACAAATCAGACAAAAGTAAGCCACCTGGCACCAGAATAGGCAAGTGGTGTTTAGGGAAGAACGCGCCAACTAATATATCTGCTCACGATGGTGTGTAGCATCATCAGATGAAACACACCCACTGGGCAAATTGGTTAATTAGATAGAAGGGGGCAGCCTGGGTTCATCAAATGGTATGGTGGTGGAATAGAGGTGACAAGCAATCTCTGGAGTTCAACTATCTGTCTTTAAATTCCAAATTCCAACCTTTATTTAGCATGGTAGCCTCAGACTAGTGGTCCAATCAACTTATGCCTTAGTGTTTTCATCCATAAAATGGGCCTGAGTGCTTCTGTCTGTCATAGAGTATTAAATATAAATAAACATAGTTCAGTACATGGCTAGCACGTGGTTAAGTGTACACAAATGTTTAAAGGACTGAAATCCTCTAAGACTGCACTTTAGTTCTAATTCTTCAGAAGCCTCAGAACAAGCCTTCAGGGTCTTGGCCATCTGGGAGACATCAAGGGGTTAAGGTGGCATGGTTTTGTGCAATAGTTTTATCTTTATTCGGAGGAAAAAATAACACCTCAAAACTGTTGCTTGGATTAGAGCTTACTCTATATCTCCCCTTTCTTCCTAGGAAAACTGAGTGGCTAAGGCAATTTAAACCCTAAAAGGCAGACACTTCTGTGTACAAACAAGAGGTTATAGGTAGCCAAAGTTGTCTAAGAGAAATCTGTGATGCAGAAAGGAAAATACAATCCTTAATACATCTAGGTTGACAAGGATGAGAATGCAAATGTAACAAGTCTGAACATTGCTTGTGCATGTCTGCATCTCTGGGAAATGGCTACAGGCACATTTATAGGCGATCAAACAACACCTTTAGATGCACTTGACTTCTACAGGAAGTTTTCCTTGACTCCCACTAGGTGCATGGGATCCTGCACTTGTGATAGAACCTGGCTACCTGCTCAACTGTTTTAGTCCTTCTTCCTATGCACACTGCCCAGCCTCCAAAGAGATTAGGTCCATGTGATTAGATTCTGGTCAGCGAAGCAGGGAAGCAGGAATACAAGCCCTTTCCAAATCTGACCATACAGTCTGCAGCACCAGCTTCCACATTCTCTTCCCCTTATGTAGTGGCCTTGGACATTATGCGTGGAAACCTCTCAGGAGAGGAACAGTTTGGATTCCTGAGTCACTGCTTGGAAAGTTGCCAGGAAGGTCCTTTGAATCTTCTCCAGGCTGTGATGTGAGCTGGAACTCAAACTTAAGTGTGTCCAGCACAAAGAATAGGGGTCAGAAGTTAGCATGCATTACCCTCAAATAATGCAAAATCCTACATACCGAAATTAATCTCAAAATTTTTAAGATTACATATGGCACTATACTAGCTCATTCTAGAAAATGTAAGGGGAAATATTGATGATGTGATGGTTAAGTTTATGCGTCAGACTGACACGCCACAGGGTATCCAGATTAAACATCATTTCTGGGTGTGTCTGTGAGGGTGTTTTCAGTTGAGATTAGCATTTGAATCAGTGGACTCAGTAGATTGTCCTCCCCAGTATGGGTGGGTATCATCTAATATGTCAAGATATGGATGGAGGAATCTCCACCTTCCTCTTTTCCCAACCTCACTCTTTCAGCTGAGACATTTCATCTCATTTTCTCCTGCCCTTGGACATAAATTTACACCATTGGCTCGACTGGTTCTCAGGCCTTTGAGTTTGGGCTGAATTATACCACTGGCCTTTCTGGATATCGTTTGCAGACTGTGGAACTTTTCAGTCTCCATAACTTCATGAGCCATTTCCTCATAAAATGGCTATATACCTATACTGTTATATCTCCATAGGTGTGTATAGTTGCTCTGTCATGTCCAACTCTTTGAGACCTTCAGTCCATGGGATTTTCCAGGCAAGAATACTGGAGTGGGTTGCCATTTCCCTCTTCTAGGAAATCTTCTCAACCCAGAGATTGAACCCGCATCTCCTGTGTCTCCCGTATTGCTGTCATATTCTTTACCCGCTGAGCTGTCAGGGAAGTCCCTGTCTCCATATAGAGAAGAGACATATCATCTTCTATTACCAGTTGTTTTTCTATCTTGTTAAACAAGTTGTGGAGAAAATGTCAAGCCTAGTCTCTTTACAATCACAAATACATCCCCAATTGCTCTACATTTCAATACAGCTGATTCGAGAGAGGTGTTTCAGTAAGAAATAAACGAAATAGCCAGACATAGTCCAGATTCTTTCCATTTCAAAGCCCATCTTTTAAAATGTCCTTGTTAACACTAAAAGGCACATACACCCCTGCTCTCTGAAGCCAGCTGCACTTAGGATTTTAATTTATTGTAATAAGTCTTTGAGTCTGATTTTCAGTTAACAGAAGCTTAGTCAATGGTAGCTTGTTGAGTGCAATAATATCATGAGGAGAACATTCATTCTTAAAACTGTGGCCTTTCATATTTTTACGTTCCACACCAATTTGATGAAATTTATGAACTTTCTCCCCATCAAAACACACATATAATCATTAAATCTGCACCATGTTTTAGGAAAACTTTTGGAAACTTGAAGCTCCGGTGGTATATCCTCAAGGGTCTATGTGAATGTTGCTCAGTTGTGTCTGACTCTTTGCGATTCCATAAACTATACAGTCCACGGAATTCTCTATGCCAGAATGGAGAGAGTGGAGTGGGTAGAGGTAGACTTTGCCTTCTCCAGGGGATCTTCCCAACCCAGGGATCGAACCCAGGTCTCCTGCATTGCAGGTGGATTCTTTACCAGCTGAGCCACAAGGGAAGCCCAAGAATACTGGAGTGGGTAGCCTATTCCTTCTCCAGGGGATCTTCCCAACCCAGGAATTGAATTGGGGTCTACTGCACTGCAGGTGGATTCCTTACCAACTGTGCTATCAGGGAAGCCCCAAGGGTCTCTAGATTCTGAATTAAAGCCCCCTGTAAGGTAAGGATGCATAGTTGGTCACTTGGATCAGTAGCAATGGTATTAGAGAGGGTGTAGAACTGGGAATTTTAAAGACAATTTATATCACTAGCGCCTCCTCATCAAAGCTACTGTTTGTTGAGTTTTTGCTAAATGCTAGACACTGTGCTAACGTTTTAATATATTTAGTCTTTATAAAAGCACTTGGCATTATAAATGCCATTCCACAAAAAAAAAAAAAAAAGATGGGCACAGGGAAATTAGGATACATGTCCTAGTATGATGAGTAAAAGGTACAGCCTGAATTCCAAAGTTTGATCTTAATTAAATGGGATACAGGATCTTATGGAATCTAAGTTAGATTTGCTAATAAGTTGTTCTCAAGAGCAAGGGCCATTTAGATGTCAAAATGCTTTTTATTTTCTAAATAAGCATGCTTAGAATTGAAGACTTTGTGTTCTAACCAAATGACAACCAGCAATTAATTAATTTAGAAACACCATGCATGTAGTAAAAATTGTTGAAAAGAGACAACTAGATTCCAGGTTTGTATACGGCAACTACTTTATTATTTTCAAATGCAAACTCTTTGCATTTAGTTTGCTATTTTACAATTTACAAACTAGGTATAAAAGACCATAAATAAATGACATAAGTTATGTGTACCTAAAGTTCATGAAGGGAAGAAAAATACCTTGACAAATTAAAACAAAATAGAAAATCTCTATGTCTAACTCAAGAGATTGTTCAAATTTTGGAAAATGTACGAACCAAGCATTGTTCTGTCAATTTCTTCTTCAGTATGAACTAAATTATAATATGCCTTATACATTCTAATTTTAAACACAGTCCTTGCATATTCCAACATCCTTGGAGTGATACAAAAAAATAAATGCACTCTTCAGTGTGTATCAATGCTTGATGTTGTTTGGAGAATGTTTAAGAAGTGAAAATATTGCTTCTAGAACTTTCCTTTACTTGTCAGAATTTAAGTGTCTTCAGACAAATATTGAGGCTATAAGTGTGTATGGATTAATACACATATCCTTCACAGATTGAATACAAGAGGTCTCAAAAACACACACACCAGCAATGTAGCGAGCATAACCTTTCTTTAAAATAACTTTGTAAAACACACCAAAGCATTTCATTCTTAAGATTGTTAAAAATAATTTGGGGCCAGCAAACACATGGTGAAGCTACTTAATTTGGTGCAGGGGAACAGCTTAATGCTGCCTAATGATTTAGCATCTGAGCATGACTTAGCATCTGCATTCACTAGGGCAGCATTCATTTTTGGGACCAGATACAGCCCCTGAAGTTGGTCTCCTGCCCTGACCTCTGGGGAAAGAAAACCCGCTCAGAGATTCAACCTCATTTCTTTATACATATTTTTTTCAGGCATCAAAGCATAGGCACATCCCTTTAAAAATATATTAAAGTCCCCCAAAAGGGGTGAATTAACTTTGTCACTCTGGCATAGTTACGAGAATACAATGCCATACACCCTGTCAGAATGCAATAAATATTTATTGATGATTTTTCTCTTATTCAACAACATAGGGTTTAGAATTTTTTCCCCATTTTTCCCTGATTTGATGTTATAGCTTATACAAATGGCCACAGTTTCTGCAACCATAGCTTAGAATAAGCAAGGCAGCCACTCTGATTACGAAAAATGGCAGTATGTTGGCTGGAGTTTGGTATATGTATCAGACCAAAACTGAATCTTCACACACTGGACCTCAGATTCCAGGAGGCTGATGCACCTTTGAGGGCCAGAGAAGTTAGCTGCATATTCACAACGGCAGAACTTTCCGTGTACACTGGGAACCTGAAGCTGCTTGAGGCCATTTCATCCCAACTATGCTAACCTCAAGAGTCACTGGCATGTATTTTTCTGTGACACTGGGAGACAAAGTATTAATCCAGGACACATCATCTCGAAGCCGACACACACATCTACGTTCATCTCCGAAAGAATATGAATTGCATATATTTGTTCGCATTCAACAAGTCCATTTATGCAGGAAAACAAAGGCTACTTGTATTCCACTGGGGGGTACCAGACAAATTCCATCCCCTTCTCTCCCTCCACCAAGCAACTGGTGATTCAGATGAGGAGTTCAATCAGAATTTGTGATTTCGATGCTGGGTTGTCACCTGCAGGGATTTAGATTCTAAAATCACTCCACCGCTAAGGTGAAAATGCCTCTGTCCAAAGCTGTAGGATGACTTATTAAGGTTAGGGTGGCTGCTACAAAACAGACGTATAGATACAGGACATTTAATGCTTCCTGGCTGTCGTTCTAAGGGGACGGGGCACGGTCTCCAGGCCCACTGTCTCACGCGGCTCTTCATCTTAGAACAGGTGGCAAACCAGACCCCTCCATGGGTAGCATTCCACAACATTCACAGGCAGTTCTAAGCATGAGGTTATATACTCATACACACATACACACGCGTACACACAGGCACACCTATGTACACACATCAAAAGAGATAGTCAGCTCATAGTTAGTCTAGGAAAAAAATATATTTATATCACTGTGATGGCACACCCTGGGTATAACGTTACTTCAGCAATGCATATCATAGGCAGCTCATGGGAACTGGCTTTGTTCTGCATGGTGGCACCTGACCTGGTGTCCGTGGTAAAACCTGTAGCCTTCAGTCATTTGCTGCCACACCAATGCAGCAGGGACATACAGGAATGAGATATGGAAATACATATAAATAAAACCGAAGGAGTTCAGGAACAAGGGCTCTGCAGAGTTGGTGATGCCAGACAGGACATTCCTCAGTGCAATGGGAGAACAGATGCTGAAGCTTGAATGTTTGCTGTTTCTTTCACCGGGAAAGAGGATTTGAAAGTCAGAAACATATTCTTTTCATCAATGAATATCATTTCATCAGTGTCTTTGCTCCAGAACTGTCATAGCAGAAGCAGAAGAAACACGTTCAGGAGGAATTGAGGAGGGTGTGTTCTGTTTGCTCCTGTGGGCTTTGTATTCAACAGGAAGGGCTGTGAGGCCAAGAGAGCAGAATGTATTCCCTGTAGAGAAAAGAACAAGACTTCAGACAAAACATCAACTGATCAGCCCATGTAAGTACAGAGATGACTAGATAAAGAGTTCAGGAGGGAGACCGTAAATTCTTACTTTCCTCTTCTGACAAATGATAACTAGAATAACAACAAAAAAAGTTTATTAACGTCTTAATCATTACAACTCTGAGTAAGATACTATTAATCTTCCTACTATATGGATGAGGACATGGAACCACAGAGAAGCTAAACAACCTGCTTGTGCTCATACATTCAGAAGTAGCGGAGCTGGAATTAGAACCCACCCAATCTGAGTCTACAGCCAGGCTTTACCCACAATGGGAACAGTTTTTCTTTGAAATAAAAATTCTGACCTGTTATGGTTCAGTTGTGCAAGAAGGACTTAGAGTTGGTGAAAGAGTGCCCATTGTATTATTCTAAAAAGTCCCAGTCTTTCCAAAGAGGAAAGGGGTGTATTCTGGGACACATCTGGAAACATCCCAATCCATAATACTCAACAATATGATTGAAAAAAAAAATGCCAACCATGAAATAAAAAGCATTAGGTATTTTTCATAAAGAGAAAGTGACTTCTAACGGAATATCTGATTAATAAAGGATCCATGCAATCTATATATAACAGGTAGAGAGAGGAGACCCAGGGCCATGGGTACAGTGAGGGGGGTCTTGAGACTGAAGCCCACCAGAAGCTAAAAAGCCACAGCTGCCCTATCAACCTAGACTCCAACGAGGCTGGCACAATGCAATGGAACCACTGTCCTCTCGGTCATCAGAGAATTGACTCAAGCCAAAAGAAACAATTCCTCTTCTTTTCTTTTGATAACTTTCCATCAAGACTGCTCATTGGACTATATTTTCAAACACAGTGGTCATGTTAAGCTGTTGCTGGTCTTAAGTGTATAGCAAAATTAAGACCAAAATGCATCTCATGACAGATAATTTCCCTTGTTTTATCAAACCCATTTATCTGCTTGTTTTGTATATGTGCATGTTTATTGCAGGAGGGAGATAAATAAAACTGAGTTTTTTGGTGGTAAATGACCATTATTTAAACTTGCAGAAAATACTTTATTTGGAGAAAGAATAATAAAGTTTTCTTATAAAATTTTCAGATAGATATTACTTCTTAAGCAATTTAAAGTTATAAATGTAGGTAAGGGCATAACTACTAAGCCACTTATCAACATCATTCATTTTTGACAATTACGAAAAAAAATGAAAGAAAAAGGATCAGATTTATTTTTTGTACTGTTTTTTCTCTGGAAGCAAGTAACTCTGTCAGACAGATACGTATTTATTTACGCAAAGGACAAAGTGGACTCAAATTTGACCTTAAAGACTCTAATGGAGAATAACAAACTCCAAAGAGATATGCACCTGTTTTGAAGGTGATTTTCTTTTGCTCCTAGAAACCCCATCCTTTGAGGAGAACAAAAACACATTTATCTCCTTTGCATCTGCCAACTTCCTTCTTCATTAAACACCTAGATATAAATATATTTGTAATATTAAGTAGGCTATCTGGAAACTCAGTGTGTACATGAAAAGGACAGGATTTGGCAATGAGAAGTGTGGGAATGTGGAAACTTATATAGTTGATGTCAGAATGAGAGCGAGAAAAATAAACCTTTTCTTCTTTGAATTCAAGCAACCTCTTTATGGTGGAGAATTGCTTGAACAGAGACCAGACAAAGCATGTGGTCTGTGTGGGATCAGGAGTGAAAGATGTGACTTTCATGGTGACTAAATAAACAAAAGCATTGTTCCTTTGAGTCAGTCATGAAGACATCAAAGTGTCTTTACCAACCAGTTCTTTTCATTGCAACAGGGTCTTGCCCATTTCACTCTTTCCAATTATAAAATAACAATTTCATACATTTCAAGGCTGAATAATACAGGAGTGATTTTCCTATACAAAATCACCTTTTGTATAGATACGTACCTACCCCCAAACCCTCATAAACCCACTGAAAGTGAACAAGCTTCACTTGGATGATTCCCTACCACTGAACTTCACTTCACCCTGCTGCAGCCTGTTGCAACAAAACATTTGGCTTCACAAGTCAAAGACAGGTGAATAATACTTGGGACATCTTGGAGGAAGAAAACATTTTTTTTTCTACGAAGTTCAGTGCGTTCTGCATCTGAGCATGACACAGATACAACACCATCATGTGTTGGGAAAGGTGTTTCTATTGAAGTATCATTATCTCTAATTTACAGGTGGAGGAACGGAGTTATAAAGAAACACGTTCCCAGTGTCAACATCGTGGTTGGCTTTGGAATCAAAGCTGTCTGGATGCCAGAGTCTGGTTCCACACCCTGAGAAATAATACAAACTCCTATTGTCCTCAAATCTCTCTTCCAATGTGGGTAGCTTCCTGGAAGCAGTGGAGTTCCACTTTTATTGTTATTGGATATTATTTTAGCCATTTTGGGGCCTTTCCACTGGCCTGGACTCAAACTAAAACAATGTGTCAAAATTAAGATTCAGAGAGCAAACTTTGAATGAATTTCATATTCCAATTTTCTCTCAATTCCCATCTGAATATTGCCAAGATACCTGCTGAGATGTAACAAATCCAGTTCAACACAGTATATAACATTAATGTGTTAGGATATTTTAGAATTGGCACACTTTTTTTTTTTTTTTTAATATTCTGCTTTGAAAGAGACTCACAGATTAAGAAAACGAACTTAGGGCTGGTTGCCGGCAGGGAAGGGAATGTTAGGAGTTTGGGACAGCCATGTACACACCTCTATATAAAATGGAGAGCCAACAAGGTCCTACTGTGTAGCACATGGAACTCTACTCAATGTTATGTGGCAGCCTGGATGGGAGGGGGGTTTGGGGGGAGAAAGGATACATGTATATGTATGGCTGAGTCCCTTTACTGTTCACCTGAAACTCACAATATTGTTAGTCAGTTATACCCCAGTACAAAAGAAAAAGTTCAAAAATATTCTGTTTTGACTATGTTTAGAAAAATACCTCAAGTCTTAAGCTGTTGACTATAAAAAAGTAAAACTTTTAATTATTCAACGTATGCAAGGTAACATTTTCTTTTTATTCATAGGATAACACTATAATAGACCTTATTTGAATCGGACTATGGGAATTGAAAACAAAATACCCCACAGCTTTACAGAAGGAAAAAAATATACAATTTCTTTTTAAAAAAGCAAGTAACCTCCTTCACATTTGTCAGCTCTTAACATGAATATCCAGAGCTCCTAAACTTCAGCAAAAGTGGTTGTAAAACAAAAATTCTTAGAGTAGTTTAAAAAACAAATTTTACATTCCTTCTGAACAGAAAAGCTTTCACAACTAATGTTGCAAAAAGGTTTTTACTAAAGTGTCATGACTTGACAGCATCAAATGTAACATTTCTTGCTTTATAAGAAATAGCTTTCAGGATAAAACCAAGCCTGGGAAAAAAGGTCATTAAAATCAACCAAGCTCTTGTTTAAAAGTGATAACAAGGAAGAGTTTAGAAAGTTAAAATCTGTCCAGTCAAAAAAGTTAGGCTATCTGCTTCTAGGAATGAACATAATCATTTAAATTCACATGTTTTAAGAAGAAAATTCTGGGATTAAAGCAGAAGTACCTAAGGCTATTGGGCTTGATGGGTGAAAAGTCTGTTTTTTAAGTTGGTCACTTTCTAATAATGAGTCAGTCAAGGTGACTTTCAAGTCTCACTATTGCCATCTCGATAATCTTTCCCAGCTGATCTAGTTTGATATCAGGGGCACTAGAGGACAGGAGGAACATGGCTGGACATGTATTTGGAAAAAACCATACTCCAAAAGGATGCATGCACTCCAATGTTCATAGCAGTACCAGTCACAATAGCTATGGTGTGGAAGCAACCTAAAGGTCCATTGACAGAGGAATGGATAAATATATACAATGAGATACTATTTGGCCATAGAAAGAATGAAATAACGCCATTTGCAGCAACATGGATGCACCTAGAGATTATCATACTAAGTGAAGTAGGTTAGACAGAGAAAGAAAAATACCATATGATATCACTTATATGTGGAATCTAAAATATGACACATATCATATGATATCACTTATATACAGAATCTAAAATTAATGATACAAATGAACTTATTTACAAAACAGAAACAGACTCACAGACTTCGTAAACAAGCTAAGGGTTACCAAAGGGAAAAGGTGGGGAAAGGATAAATTAGGAATTTGGTATTAACATACACACAGTACTATCCAGGTGGTGCAGTGGTAAAGAATCCGCCTGCCAATGCAGGAGACATAGGATACTCAGGTTTGATCTCTGGGTCAGGAAGATCCCCTGGATGAGGAAATGGCAACTCACTCCAGTATTCTTGCCTGGAAAATTCCAGGGACAGAGGAGCCTGGCAGACTGTAGTCCATGAGGTCACTTAGAGTCAGACACGACTGAGTAATTGAGCATGTATGCATATATAAAATAGATAACCAACAAAGCACAGGGAACTATATTGATCATCCTGTGATAAACCATAATGGAAAAGAATCTGAAAAAAGATAGACACATGTATATGTATAAGTGAATCATTTTTTGGTATATCTGAAACTAATACAACACTGTAAATCAACTATACACCAATCTAAAATTTAAAAAAAATTATATTTTAAAAAGGGCATGGTACATATAAAATACTCAAAAAAATTAAAAAAAAACAGGAAATGAAACCAATGGAAAAGACCTTCCAGAACTCCTCAACTGAAAAAAATTCTCCAAAGAACGGAACACATGAAGGCCCAATAAGGTTAGAGGTTATTACCCAGTACCTAAAAGATGCTCAATAACCATTTGTGGTAGGAATGAAGGGCACCAAAGGACAAGAGGACCCTCACAGTACGAAAGAAAGCACAGCCAGTGGAGGTCTAGATGCTGTCCTGACCTCATATGGTTTCTATTTCACTTCTTCCTGGAAGAACAGGAGAGAAGCCATATTACTTTGGGTCTCCTCTCCCACTGAATTCTCAACCCAAACTACCTGATAGGCATGACAGATATTTACTGCTCAGTAAATATCTAATTTATCAAATAAGATAAAGTTAAAAAACCACTTTCACTGGAGAAAGACTCACTGCTAGTTCTTTTGTCTTACCTTGTAGATTTGGGCTTGCTTCTTTAAAGAAGTATGAAAGTTCCCTACACAAGATTGTCACAATCCACTATCCATAAGGTAGTTATGATAAGTTTGTAGAGTTCCCAAATAAGACTTATATGGCACAGCCTTGGGCCCAAAGCTCCTTGTTTGTCCAGGAAGGGTGTATGGTGCTTGGGATTTATTATTACTATTATTATTTTAAAATCCACTTTCCTTTTCTCTCCAGCCCCTCATGTCGTCATAATCCACCAGGTGGCTGGAGCACAGGGCAGCAACACTGAAGAATCACATGACGTTCACTTAGGTTTTATCCATTGTACGAACCAAGTCTTAAAAGTTACAACTAGGTCCTTTCAAAAAATGGTCCTGGGCATGGTCTTCATTCCAGTGAAAGAAGGATGGACTGTAGTTTATGCCACAAACAAAATACTACGGTTGTAATTCCAAATGAAGAGACGATCGAGGATGTCTCAGAGAAGCTCAGCGTCTGGCAGCAAATACAGCATCGAAACTCGGAGGCGGTGGCCTATTTATATAGGTACATGTATTTTACAAATTAGTGATGGACGGATGTACTTCTGAGAAACAATTTGTTCCAAGTCTAATTCAAATGACGGTTGTCATTTCTGTAAGCCCCACGGTTTCAGCAATCTGTACACCAAGCAACGCTGCAGATTTTTTTTTTTCCTTTAATTTCAGAGAGCAAAGACGAAGTAAAAAAAGTGCAGTTCTTCAATTAAAGTGCATGGATGAGGTAAACTAATTTCAAGAGTTTTGAGTTTATTCAATACTGGCTCAGACTGGAACCATTCTGCCATGTATCTGCTGCATTTGGGTTCTCATTGCCTGGATGCTGCTCAAGACCTTATTCTGGTGTGTGACAGCTGTGATGCCAATCCTGGCCAGGTCACTGTAAGCAGGGGGAGAAAAAAAGTGGGAGAGGAAAATATGATGAGGGCTGAGAATCTCTTCCGGACTTCATGCAGACACACATTTGAATCAGCCACAATTAATACAGCACAACAAGGCAGGTGTATTAAAATGTTTAATTAAGCAATTGAATGCAACAATGTAGGTGCTTTATAGAGGCTGTGCAAAATTACACTCAATCAATCAAAATGAAAGGCATTCCAGTTTTCTTTAAAAAAAATGAGTAGGATGATTATGCAGCTCAAAGCAAAAAAAAAACAGAAAAGGGAAATACTATTAAATCTAGATTTACCCTTTGTGTTACATCGCTGAGTACTTACTCCTGGTTCACGTGCACTACAGCCTCTAGCGTGGTATAACCAGCAGCAGTGAAGTTATCCTTATACCGGTCCATTTTAATGGCTTGGAGCCAATCCCCTACTGATACCACGGCGGAGAACTCAGGGGAACTTGGATCCAGCAAGGCAGTGTTAGGTCTGGAAATGGAACGAGAAAATATAGACAGACAAGAATTATCAGTGAGACAGCATGACTCAGAAGTAAGATGGTCCAAGACAGGGGAGGGGAAGCAAAGTGCCAAGAACGGACTCTGTATAGAATCACCAGCGATAAATGGCATCATGTGATTTTTCAACCCTAATTTCATAAAGCTGCAAAAGCATGTCTCAATCACCTTGTTTTTAACTTCATTTCCTGCATTTGTTTTATGTGGACCTCTTAATGCATTAAGGATCAGAGCAGGTCTTTTAACAACCTAGCCTGGGGCAAAGGTTTGGGGGCGGGGGTGGAAGGGGGCGGGGGTGGCCCTTATTGCTGAAACCGGCTCAGTCTTTGCAGAAAGACAGTCCCTGCCAGGACAGAATATCACCGACTTTATTTCAGCAGCTATGGAAACCTTAGTGAAGGATAAGTAAGGAAAACTGAGAGCTTGCAACCTGCCAGACTTGATGGAAGCAGAGAGAACAGTGAGAGTTCAAGTCCGGCACGTTTCCAGCCAGGTTTGCAGGCAGGCTCAGTTCATTCAAACAAACTTGGGACAGCAGGGAGTTAATCCTCTCTTTAATCAACCCAGCCTGACCAGCACGTGTGCCAAGACTGGCAGGAAGAATGGCCACTTTGATCACTGTTTGGATTGTGGAATGTGCTTCTCGTCTTCCTTTGCTGGGACTCGGAAAGAATCATTTCAATAAATTCTAAGCACTTATTAACTTATTTATTAGTTGACACATTTCTCGGGCCAGGTGTTTTACATTAGATCACCATCAAGAGCAACTAGAGTTCAAGGTAAGCGATCTGTTATCCTTCACGATATTGATAAACAATAAATAACCTATTCATGGAAAATATTTATTAAGTGAATTATAATCATCTTGATCATCAAAATACTTAATAATCACAGGATAAACATTAATAGGGTATTTTATACACCTTCACTATAATTACCTGCATAGCAACCTTGCTACTTATTAAATTCTATTTTCTGAAACTTCCTTTCCATAGAAATTATAGAATGTGGTTGCTCTTAACATTTTGATCTGGTTTTCATCCTGTGACTATGTTCCTTGAATATGAACATCTAAATCAGAATTATATTATCATCCTGAAGTTTCAACCAAAAAAATTCTTTTCTTGTAAAAAAAAAAAAAAATCAAGCCCATCTAATGGCTTAACTTTCTACATAGTAGAATTAATCCAATCCATTGTTCATTTTAATTTTGACCTAAATTGTTTTGATTTGCATAACTTCTATTTTATATAAGCATATTAACAAAAACTTATTTTATCAATCAGCTCTGTCCAAATAATAGCTTGTTTATGACCTTTCTCTTTGTCCACTGTATTAATTAAATCAATTTTTCCAAGTGATACTCTGCATATTTTTATGGTAATAATCAAGATTTCAATCTTTCCCCAATTTTGAGCCAGTAACAAATACGGCCACACAGAGTTTAAGACATTACTCTTGAATGTTTGCCAGGAATGTTTGTTAATGGACCAAAAAAAATAGTTTTCATTTACTTCTAACTTTAATCAAGAGCAACATGGAGGCACTAGGAACCTGACAAGGTTAAAATGACCTTAGAATGAAAATATCCTTACTCAGTATTAATTAATTTTAAGGGTCATTCTCAAGCTTGTTCTGGAAGCCTTTGTGTTCTTTGTGGAACACCGTGACATTTGCCTAATTTTGTGCCGAATCACATACCACGCTATACTACATCCCATTATCAGCAAGCAGTAAGAAGTATCAAAGCTCTGTAAGGACTATCAATGAGAAAAATTCAGAAGTGAGAAAACTGTATCCAATAACCCAATTAGTTCTGCCCTTTGGTGCAAAGCACTCATTATACAGAGTTAGCAGCTAAAAAGTTTATGCTACCAGGAGAAGCCTTAAGTACCAAACAACTGGACTTGGACCTTCAGACAAAATACATGGGATCGGGAGCTGGAGATCTAAAAGTTGGGGGAGGTTTACCTTGGAATAGAAGAAACTAGCTACACCTGGAAAAGAGGTCTTAGTGCCATCTATTTTCATCCTCTTGGGGAACAGAAGAACCAAAAATAGGCCAGAAATGATGGGAGAGTTTATTTCAAGTCACTTGCAGTATCTTTATCTTCTCTCTGGACTGAAATGCTTCTTTTTTGCTCTTTGCAACGAAGTGCATACATGTGTGTTAAGTTGCTTTAATCATGTCTGACTCTTTGCCACCCTATGGACTGTAGTCTGCCAGGCTCCTCTTTCCGTGAGACTCTCCAGGCAAGAATACTGGAGTGGGTTGCTATGCCCTCCTCTAGGGAATCTTCCTGACGCAGAGATCGAACTTGTACCTTGTGTGGCTCTTTCACTGCAGGTGGATTCTTTACCTCTGAGTCACCAGGGAAGCCCCTTCCAATGAAGTAACAATTTTATGGGTGGTTCAATCATTTTAATTTTTTAAAACTTTTCTCAAAATTCATCTATATGTTTGTAACTTGCTCCTGTTTCCTTCTCCTCTTGAAAGACTCAGAAAAGAGCAACTTTAAGAACCAAAACCGGTGAATCTCTTGCCTCAATTCATATTTTATTAACTCAGAGCTGTCTTAGAATTCTTATCTTGTGTTCCCTGTTTTTTCCCCTTGCAAAATAGAGCATCTAGTAGCCTGACTATCTTCCAAAAGTACATTTCATCCCTCTAAGTTTTCAGTTCCAGCCTCACAAAATAAGCACTTGAGCTTTTTCTTTGTAACTTTTTAAAATTTTTCTGACTGTTGTTTGAGGCCTGACAGGTACAAGGCTCTTCAAAATGGCGAACAGAAAACTACCATAAATACTCCACTCAAGAAGGAAGAAGCCACCAAGGTTGCAGACGGCTGTGACGTGGCCTCTGACTGAAAGCCAGAAATTAAAGTGAGTTACCATTTGCGTGCCACCTCTGAGGTATTCTTTCATACATCACTATTAAGAAGCAGGGCTGACCTGGAGCTCTCGGTCCCCGTCCTCTTCAAGCTGTTGGGATTGCGGATGAGTTTGTCCAGCATGTTGACAATCTGCCCAAATTTCGGCCTGTCGCTCCTCTCCTTCTGCCAGCAGTCTAGCATCAGCTGGTGGAGAGCGATGGGACAGTCCATTGGAGGGGGCAGCCGATAGCCTTCCTCGATGGCTTTAATCACCTAGCAAATAAAAAAACCCCCACAGAATGGTATGTTAGTTTGCCAGGCAATCTGTTGTTAGAGGTTTACCCTCCTGCTCAGCAAGTTCCCTGTCCATTAAGCTGCCAGCAAGCTTGAGCATGGGAACGGCTCCAATTCTTTCACAGGAGCCAGAGTTGGACCTGAGTATTGCTGGCAGCAGGGAAGGGAAGCCAGCCGTTGCTATGAGGGGTTCTCAAATGGCAGACAATGCCCATCAGGAACTCCAAAGTAAAGAGGCATCAGGGTTCCAAGGTAGTTAGAACCCAATCAGGCCAACCGGACGGTGCTGGCCTGGCCCCCAGAGACCAAAGGTTGATGACCTTCTCTGTTCTTTTATCAGCTAAAGGCTCTTGGCAAAAGAGATTCTAGCTTAGTTAAAGGCTTTAAAGACATTCCTTAGGATGCCTCCAAAATGCAAGTCCTTTTGCATCACTTTAAGCTTGTGTCCTCTTTTTAGTTTTTTGGCCACACTGCATGAGATACAGAATCTTAGTTCCCTGACTGGGGATGGAACCCACACCCCTTGAAGCATATCTTAACCTCTGGAACATGAGGGAAGTCCCAAGTCTGTGTCCTCTTGCTCAGACAGCTGATGGGTCAATACCAGAGCCCATCTCCCAGTTCAGAAGACACTAAATCTCTCAATTAGCACATTCCTCAACCCCTCCAGATGCCCCACCATTTTTACTTTTGGAAGACCAAAATACATAATTGATCAATTCTGTGTCTGTTTCTTGGTCTCAGCTGATCCTGCTAAAGGTGCAAATACCTAGATTAAAAAATCTAAAAATAATAATTTAAAAAACCTTCTTTGGGGGATTTATATTTTAAGGGGACCCTGACACATCTAAGGAAGGCAGTTATAATGGTAGGTGACGACTACCATCCAGAGTGGTCCTCCTGCCTAATAAGACAAGTCATTCCATAGGTTTTCTTCTAATTCTGAATTTTCTAATTGTCTTCACAGATATTACAATATTTTTCTCATCGACTTTTCTCTAAACCCTTGTTCTTCAAGGTGTGAATCCCAGTAACAGTACGGTAAGCCTCCTGCCAAAGTTAAACAGGGGAATTACTTAATTTCTTGGCTACTCATAAGCTTTGTTTATGAGTATCCTATATGATTCTGGAGGTACTTTTGTTTGAGGATGTTTAAAAGTTTTGTTTGTTTTTAAATCAGTCCTCCCACCCCCCCCGCCCCAACCCCCCCCCAAAAAAAATGATAGTTCCTAGTGAAACCACCAGTGGCTGGAGCCACCTCGATGACCGTGACAGAGTTTCCCTGTGGTGCGTCTATTACTGTTCAATGATCAGCCTTCAACAGAAACTAATCAATTCAGTTGGGTCCAGTTTCTATACAGCAGTATTCTGTGGTTCTTTTTAATCAGGATACTGTTTCCATGTAACAATTATCTTGTGATTTATTAAGCCCTCTGAATCCTTTTCTCCCATGTATTTTTGCCAACCTCCTACTGTATTAATATTAATTTACTCCTTCTAAAGCAGACTTCTATATGCTAATTTACTGAACATGCTTCTATTTATTTCTGGCAATGATATTAGGTCAGTTTGATCCTTTGACTTTCTTTTATCTTTCCAGCTGCCTGGTGTTGACTCTAGACTTGATGAAAACATTTTACATTGAATTGATGGGAATGTGAGCAACACTGGGCTGATGCCAGGTGAACACAATTTGTTATAAACCCTCAGACTGCTTAGTATTCTTTCACTAGTTCCCTATCCACTGCCAGCTTGGAAGATGGCTTGTGGGTGAACAAAGCATATTTTCTCAGTTTACTGCTAAATGTCTGGGGCTGGGGGCTGGGGTGGGATAAGGAGAGACAATTAAAACAAACTTGATGAAAACTTGATAAATTTAACATATTTTTAACAGTTACGTTGACTCCATTCACCATATGCCAAGTGAATTCTCCCATGAAAGTAATTCTCCAGTTACATTTCTTATTGATTGCTGTTCTACACAGACTCCAAACAGAGAGAAATACATGTGAATAATAGATCAATAATATTTGTGGGGGTGAATTGGCTTCAGATGCTTTTACGTGGATAAAAGCAGACAACTAAAAGTTTAATGAAATTGTTTTAATATAATATAGAAATTGTCAAAACTAAGTCTGAAAATATTTATTTAGGGTGGGAAAAATGACATCTCTAGATATTCTGCTTTTATGAGCACTTGACTGCTGCTCTCAACTGAAATAAAGACAAGCTTAAAATATACAATAATTAAATAAGTAAATACAGACACTTTTTCTTCATTGAGGGCTTCTCTGGTGGCTCAGTAGCAAAGAATCCACCTGCCGACGCAGGTTAGTTCCCTGGGTTGGGAAGATCCCCTTGAGAAGGAAATGGCAACCTACTCTAGTATTCTTGCCTGGGACATCCCATGGACAGAGAAGCCTGGTGGGCTATGATCCATGGGGCTGCAAAACAGTCAGACGCAACTTAGTGACTAAACAAAAACAATCTCCTAGGCTGTTGGCTTTTGTTTCTCTTCATGTCTCTTACTCACAACCAAATGTTACTACAAGAAAAGTAGTTGAAGGTGTCTTCATAATCACATCAAACAGTAGATTACACACGCTCACTTCTGTAGTCTGTCTCTGTGAAAGCTGGACTATAAAGAAAGCTGAGAGCCCAAGAACTGATGCTTTTGAACTGTGGTGTTGGAGAAGACTCTTGAGAGCCCCTTGGACTGCAAGATCAAACCAGTCAATCCTAAAGGAAATCAGTCCTGAATATTCATTGGAAGGACTGATGCTGAAGCTGACACTCCAATACTTTGGCCACCTGATGTGAAGAACTGACTCATTTGAAAAGACCCTGATGCTGAGAAACATTAAAGGAAGGAGAAGGGGAGGACAGAGGATGAGATGGTTGGATGGCATCACCAACTCCATGGACATGAATTTGAGCAAGCTCTGGGAGGTGGTGATGGACAGGGAAGCCTGGCATGCTGCAGTCCACAGGGTCGCAACGAGTTAGACATGAGTGAGTGACTGAACTGAACTGAGTCTGTCTCCAGTCTGTAATTATCTATCAGTTACGCTAGCTGTTGTCTTTCTTCCTATTTGTTATGAACCTTCCTTTAAAATTTATAGGTACTACAGTGTCAACATTACCATTCCTCTTAATCTGGTGAGAGAATTCTTTTTGCCCCACTGGACACAGAGTATATTAGCTTCTGTATTGCTCTAAACAATCTTCTACTGATTAAGCAACCAGCATCCTATTTCTTGAGTGCACCTGGTTTTTCATTTAATTGTCAAGGTTTTGCAACATACTTTTGTTTCAGGACAAGGCAAATGGTCAGGTAACATTCCACTTTAGAGAAAACTGAAAAAAAAAATTTTTTTTTTCTAAAATAGTTTTTATTGAGGAATTGAGTATCACCCTTTCATAAACACACTGGATGCTAATACTTCACCTCACCCAAAAGTATTAGAAAAGTTTTAAAAATGACCATTTTATTTTGTTCTGATTTCTAACCCTTCTAGAACTAACACTTTCCTAGAAATAGCTAATAAGTGTCCTAAGGAAGACCCCCCTGGTCTAGGTTGTTTTTTTTTTTTTTCTCACTGGAGATGTTTGTAATTAAATTCTATTACTCTGGAATCTTATTAGTGTCATTATTGAATGCTTTTCTAAAATTGCAGGCATTGTGGATACTTCCATACGAAGTAGTCCAGATGGTACATTTAAAGGGATGTGCATAATTTACAAAGGGTCATTTAGTGAAGCTTTATTTTAGAGTCCTCAAGGGGCAAGCTCTAATTACAACTCTGCCAGCTTTAAAATATTCACTAGTTTTCTTCCAATAAAACTTTCATGTCAATTTCACCGTGTGTGAAATGTGTTTTTCATATATCCCTGCATTTTCTTAACATTCAAAGTTTAATTTTGTTTCAGTATGAACTTGAAAGCTAACCAAGTAAAAACACAGTTCCATATCACTAATCAGTTGCGCTATGCCTCCATCTGTCTATCAATCTATCTCCCACACTATACTATTCAGGCTTTGTAGTTTTGGTCCTTGAAATCAATGACCATAACTTTTAGCTAGATTATTAGATACATTTGTATTAAGACCCTGAAGTTTAATGTATCATTTCACACCCAACACTTACTCCATCATACAGTAACATGAAACTTCCTGCATCTCAAAAAACATTTATTTCAGAACATAAAGACTCACATCTTGATTGGACATGTCCCAGTAAGGCCTCTCTCCATAGGACATCACTTCCCACATAACGATCCCGTAGCTCCACACATCACTTGCAGATGTGAATTTACGATAGGCAATTGCTTCTGGTGCGGTCCACCGGATAGGAATCTTGCCACCCTGTGAACATCCAAGCTCTAGGTTATTCCCCAAGTACACTGATGTGCCCTTTTAGTGTCTGAATGTCATTACTGTGTGCCAAGCAGGACAACATCATTCCTGAGATAGCTTTCCAAACAATCACAAGATACTTGTTTATTCTAACTAAAATGTTCCAGGTTGAGACAGTTCTCATAAGTTATAGGGAAATAAACAACTAATCTCCTTAATTATTTTTTAAAAAGCCAACCTATTATCTGGGCTCTGCTTAAGGCAATACTGTAGTAGAAAGGATATTTTAAGTTTTACAAAATACACATTACCTGTGGTGTATACCAATGAACATGCAGCTGACAGTAATTTTGACTTCTTGTTGGATTCTCTTACCCAGCAGCACAAAACCAATACTTAGTACTGCTTCAGAAATCATGAACTAAGGAAGTTAAATATGAATATTTCTATATACTCCACGATCATCCAACTCTTACAGAACATGAGAAACATGCCTAACTTAGCTAGAAGATAATACACTGAACGGGCTCTTAGAGGAAGTCAAATAGTACCAGATGCTAGAGCCATTACTGATTTTAATAGAGGGAGGGAAGGATTTTGATTAATTTTCTAAAAAGACACCTGCAAAAATGGTAAAGCGATTGAATATTACCCCCCCCCAAAGTTTAAAGGTCTCAAATGTCTCTTGTTGATTACGCTTATGTGCAAGGTATTTTTAATGGAGTTTCAAATTTCTTAGGGTTCCATTTGGGGAAATTAATTCAACTTTAATTCAGACCCTTAAATTGTTCAAGAGGACATCATTTAACATTGCTTCATTAGGGCTACTAAAGAGGGCAATAAACTGTACCATAAATTTCATTGATTCACTATACTTTACACTGTATTATATTTATGCTTGTTCCATGCACAGACCCTTATGCTGCCTTCCTTAAATATTTTGGCCATATAAATGTATCATTTGAGAAGCTTCTTTCTGCTTTCCTTTCTCCAACTACTGGGGGGAAATAAAAAGTCTTTAGCATTGACAAAGGTGTATTCTTTCCTGAATGAGTAGACTTAGAATTTTGGAGAGGTATGTGTAAGAATCAAAACTACAGCCACAGAAATGGAACACTACCAGAAAACATGCATACCCACACACACCAAACTATACCAAAAAACACCCCAGTGCTTATTACTATTACAGATGCAAAATGGTTAGCATTAAAGGAGGAAAATGGCTGGTCTGCTTCATGTTGATTTTAACAGTGTCAGCCCTAATGGCCAATAACTTTTATAATTCTGTGTTTATTCCATTAGTATCTTATATTCAGATTGTCCAGCTAAGATAGCAAAGCCATTAACTGTATACTGATAACTTTTCACCATGCCTTAATCCTGGCTTATCTACTAGTAGTAAAATGCAGGCCATTAGATACTGGGAAACCTTGTATAGTGTAAATGTTTTATAAATCCTGTATATACATTCTCAGATTCGGTAGGCAGCTGACTAGAAACATTGTTCTGTCTTGTTTAAAATAAGATATTTTTTTAAATAATGAAAAGGAACCAAGTATAAAATCTAAAGCAAGCTAACTGGAAGGAAGGGAGCAAAGTAGATTAAGTAAGTGAAAAAATACAGTAATAAATAACACTCTAAATTTTGATCATACATCTAGAGTGTATTTCAAAATTTCTCTTGGAAACATGGTTTTAAAATGGATACATGGCTTTGAAGAGGCTCTGAAGAATGAAGTAACTTATAAGTATCATAAAGGGCTTAAACATCAAGTGAGAGGAACAGTTTCATTAGTGTCAAAGCCCAGAGGTCACAAACCCTTCTTACCCTGGTGGTATATGCTGCTTCTGGATCATCCTCCAGCACTCGAGACATGCCAAAATCAGACACTTTGCAGACCAAGTTGCTATTGACCAGAATGTTCCGTGCAGCCAGGTCTCGATGGACATAGCTCATATCAGATAAATACTTCATCCCAGACCCAATGCCACGAAGCATGCCCACCAGCTGAATGACCGTAAATCTGCCATCATTCTTCTGCAGAGGAAAGGAATGAGGTACAATCTCATTAACATTAAGCCTAATTAATTTTCATGAAGCATTTATTACTTGGATCTTTTTTGATATCTGTATCCGGTGTGCGGTGAAATTCAATACGATTGCCGAGCCTTTTGGACCAAAGTCACTAATTCATGAGTAGAGTATGAGCAAGGAGCTGGGTTTGCTTCCTGTGATAGATGGAAATTATCCAACTGTAATGAATCTATGGCTCCAACAGCCCCATAATACAAAAATAAATCAAATGCTACCCTCCTTGACCATGTACTATTAAAGAGCCTTTAAAAAACACATCATTCTCTATTTCTCCTCTTCTTCCTCAGTCCATTAAAAATGGTCTGTGTACAACCAACCAAACAGAACACACATTCAGAGTGTGTTAGAGTTTTCTAAATACCAACATTCTTGGGTTTAATATAAAGTAGTTACATACCCTGAGGAATGCATCCAAGGAGCCATTCTCCATGTACTCTGTTATGATCATTACTGGTTTACCTAGAGTTTCCAGAAAGAAAAACACAAAACCCTTGATGAGCACTGCAGTTAATGAGATAAAAATGGGCTGTGCACAATTTTCCTGCCAAGACACCTGTCTTGTGTGATCTAATTTAATTAAAACAAGCCAAGCTTATGCCTCAGCTGTGGGGAGCTAGGAATGAAATATTAAAAGGACGAGTAGGTTTAAATTCCATCTGGAAGGTTAACCCTTTGGGTGGCTGTTGACAAGGTCTGTAACTAAAGTGGCCTCCAGTACCCAGGGACATGTGATGAGTATTTGCTCTCTCAAGCAAACAAAGAAGATAAATGACCCATTTAAAGGAAAAAAAAAAAATCTTTAGGATAATTAATCAATTTTGCCCCCAGAAGAGCCAATTGTGCAATGCTAAAGGAATCAATGAACAGAGAAAGTTTGTTTTATTTTGTTTTTTTACCTATTTAGAGAAACCCAAGTTTCCAGGAGCAGTAGCTATGCTGAATACTTCATTACCTGGAACTCATCTTAAAGCTCAAGTATGTACAATTTTAGCTTTTCCCCCAGCCTCATTCAGGTCAGGGGCTATATAGCCTTTCTTTTCCCTTTTCCTATCTATCAATACACTCAATCTACTTGCTGCTTTAAGATGCCAACTTCAGCAGCAGCAACATCACAGGAAAGGGTCAGTAAATGGTTTCATCCTAGTAGCAGTTTTAGTTCAGGACTGGAACATTTGTGCACCCCATTCTCCTTTGCAAGCAAAGAAATCAAAGTGATTTTAAGGTTTGGAGAAGTGGGGACACACTTTTATTTCGTTTTCATTTTCTTTCTGAGGACCTTAGGAAATAAGGATGGTTCTTTAGTTTCTTAATCCCTGGCAATGGACTCAAGATCTGAAGTTCCTTCTTTCCAAAGGTATTTGTAGGGTCGAAAAAACTTAGACATGATTGATCGACTTTCACTTCCACTTTTTTCTTTTGTGGGAGTAGAGAGGGAATAGGAAGTAAATCTTTGATATTTTACTAAGGTTAGGGGTAAAGCAAAGAGAAAAAAAGAGAGTCCCTAGGAGTAAAATATTAGTTTGATAAATCAAACTAATTTTTGACTTATCAAAAATACTCATTTTTGTCCTTGTGGTTAGGACTTAATCATGGAAACTAGGCTGGCATGTGTCATTGCCAGAAATTCCTCAGAATTATTCTAAACGAATATATTTCTCACCCAAAGCCCCTATCAAATTAGACTCTACTGGCATGGGGAAAGGGAAAAAGGTCTTTATTTTAGAGGTCAAAATTTAGAAGAGCAGAAGTTTTTAATTTCATTGAAGTCCCATTTATCAATTTGTTTTTTGATTATTCATTGGGCACTATGCTGAAGAAATCTTTCCAAGGCAAACATGTTGAATTAGAAAACACCACCTTGGACATTTTATTTATAAGGGATGAAGGAAATTGAACAGAAGAAACAGGAATCTTGGTATAGACTGAAGGATGAATAAAACCACTTCTAATCTCTCTTCCCTTGGCTGCTGGGAATGGTCCCTGACTGCCTTTCCATCCTCTGTCAATATAAATAGGATGCCCTGAGTCCTTAGACTCACTGACTCTCTACATCTGTGACCACACAGAACAAAGGCATCTGAATGAGTTTTAATGAACCTGCCTCAATCAAATGCTACTTTGTCAACTCATGAGAAAGAGTGATTCCCCTGGTGGTGCATTAACACCTACTTCCGTTTCACTGGGCCCCTCTGGAAATGTGCGGAAGAGAGCATAAGATTCATAAGAGATGGAGGTAGTGGCAAGAATTTAGTTTCTCTTTTCATTTACAAAGTTACTCAAGGAGCTCAGACTCTTACTTCACCTTTTCACCCTCACACATCCCTAATCTGACAGTTGGCATCATCTTCACAATTTTTCTACATTCCCTTTCCTGTTTATTAAAAGTATCCATTTGTCAGAATCTATGAGTGCTACAAGATAGATAAAGATGAATGTCTCCATTGGCACAGAGGGGCTTATAAAATGGGTCCTGGTGGAGGCATACCCATCCCCAGAACAGGCAGGGATGCCTGGAGAAGGAAGAGGTGGGAGGGGAGGGGTGGGGGAAGGGGATGGCTCCTATGGTGGAAATTTTAAATCATTTTAATTCAGTGACAACTGCATTATGCAAATACATCCAGTCGTTTATAACAGTTACAGCTGTAATAGCTAAGAGTTTTAGAGAGGCACGGTGGGATTTTAGCACAAAGATCCCCTGTTTCTTCTCTCTTTTGCAAAGGTGCTACAAAAATCACTGTCTGCCCTAGGAAAAACACCCCAAGCTGAACAGAGCCTCCTTGTGAGAAAATGGACCTGCAGAAGTATTTAAAGGGAATGTTATCTTTTAATTAAAGAAGTGAAGGGCTCTGGGCAAGCCCAAAGGCCACAGGCTACAGAAAAAAAAAAAAATCCTGTCTGTAAAACTAATCTTAAAAAGCAAATAGAGCTATTCTATGCTAATTATAGCCTTCACTTAAGGTGGAAAATTATATACCCTTAGCACCAAGGTTCCTTTTCTAAAGGATTCCAAAGCTGGGAGAAAGATGTACTTCTTAAGACATAATAGTACCAGTCAACACTTAGGTTTGTTTTTTTTTTTTTAATTTGCTATATAAGCATTACACCATACACCCTAAATATTTCATTCAAAACAACCTTGTAAGGCAAGTTCTATTTTTTAATCTCTATTTTACAGATGAGGAAACCGAGAGCTTGAGCAACAAGTCAAGACCTCACAATTTACTAGCAGAAGATGGTGTGCAAATCTTTGGTCACTAGGCCAAAGAGACTCAAAGTGTGGTCCCAGGGACTACAGCGTGGTTGACCTTGAGATCTTTAGATTGTGAGCTCATGGGCCCCTAAACATTGAATCAAACCTCCAAGGATGAGGTCCAGGGAAGTGTTTCAATGAATTTTCCAGAAATCTGATGTATGTTTAAGTCTGAGGACCTCTAAATGAATGTATATTTGCTGCAACTTTCTAGTAATTCCTTATTTTCCCTGCCTAAAGATTGTGCACCCTTGCGCGTTACTGACCTCCTTGCCCCAGACCTAATGTCCAACGTTTATACTCTTTAAATCATCCCCACTTCACCCACTGCAGTCACCACTCTGCACTGGTTGACGGAGGACACTTTTCCCAGGCACTTGGAATCAAATGGTACACTGGCTTCCTGGAGACATAGCCCCAGGCTTACATGATCCTTGACTTGTAGTAACTGTAGTAGGTACTAAGACTTCTGGAATATAGCCACCTTCAATAGGAACCATTTCACCTGCCTTGTTCATGTGGTGCTTTTTAAGTGGGTCTTAGCCAGCCTTACAGATGTATTCAGCGTTTGCTTCGCAAAATGCATCTGTTGAGCTGTGTCGTATTTTAACTGAAGCGTGGTTCACGGGCTCAGCAAATGCTAATGGACTAAAAAAAGGAAGGTTCAACCAGGTGTTACTGGAAATAGGTGCTGAACTGCAACTGCCATAAATCAGGCCTAGCAGACGAGCAAATCCCCCAACATAACAGATTCCCAGGATGCATTCCTCGCATCTGGAACCAAAGCTTCGAGCACAAGGTGTGGCAAAGTTCTGTAGTGTTTTATAGGAAAAGTACTTAAAATTTATTTTGCTTACCATCTGCTTGCGCCTACCCTGTGACAGTTTGGTCTAGCAAACATTTGAAAGATGGCGAGGCATACTAAAAATCTGCAATATTAATTTCACTAAAATCTCACACAAGCTGCTTTGGAAATAGGGTATCAGCCTACACCACAGACCCATTTAGAACTGACTACAAGATTAATGACTTGTCCTGCACTGATTTCCCCCTATTAGCAATCAGTGGGTCTGTTCCATCTGTCATTTCCCTGGAAAGAAAATGTGTGTTTAATTTGCCAGTAACTTCTAACTTGGCTGTGTAAAGGGAGCAACCCACGTACATTTGGTGACAACACCTTCCAAGTGAATGATATTTGGGTGATCAAACTGTCCCATGATGCTGGCCTCACTTAAGAAGTCCCTCCTCTGCTTGTCTGTATAACCAGCTTTCAGTGTCTTGATAGCCACATAGATTTCTCTTTTGCCAGGCACTTTGAGACGCCCACTGCATACTTCGCCAAATTCACCTTTGGGAGAGAAAAAGAATTGACTCTGAACCAGAGACACATTAAAAGTGAAAGAATAATAGCTAGCATTTGCGGAGTGTTTATTACACATTGAGCACTGTGCTGGTATTTTATGTAGATTAAGGAAATTTCAGGTACACAGCTATTTACACACATAGGCACACACAATATATTCATATGCCTTTATATAATCCACATATATCTACATTTAATATTCACAAAGAAAACAGGCTTATAGATACAGACTTACCAACTCCTATGACTTTTTCAATCTTAATGCAGGATGCGTCGATTTCTTTGGCAAATTCTCTAACTGCTTGGTTGGGATCTTCATACGTAAAGGGATCCACGTAAGTTCTAACACCTGAGTAACACATATGCAAAAGTTTGGCAGGACACTTCTCATGCGTACATGCTAAATTGACTCTTTGCGATTCTACGGACTGTAGCCCGCCAGACTCCTCTGTCCATGGGATTCTTCAAGCAAAAATACTGGAGTGGGTTGCCATACCCTCCTCCAGGGGATCTTCCTGACCCAGGGATCGAACCTGCATCTCTTACGTCTTCTGCATTAGCAGGTGAGTTTCTTTACCACTAGCGCCACCTGGGAGGCCCAAACACTTTTCAGGAATCACTAATAAACTGAAATTCTCTGGATCTAAACATACTCAGCACAGAAAACGTTTTCTTAGCATGAGAAAAATAGCATAGATATACGAAAATGTTTAAAGTCTCGCTCTGTATTTTGTTAGCAGGTAAACAAGAATTGTTTGCTACATAAGAGGCTATAGCTCTACAGAGTTCCTGGAATGCCTTCACACTTCAAGGATGAAATTTTAAAAACCACTTATCTCATGGAGGGAAAGAGAGTCTCCACAAGGGAATTTGGAATGTGTTAGCCAAACACTGTTGTCCTTGGGACTTCCCTGGTGGTCCAGTGGTTAGGACTCCACGTTTTCAGTGCAGGGGGTGAGGGTTTGATCCCTGGTTGGAGAACTAAGATTTCTGCAAGCCACGTGGCACAGCCAATAAATAAATAAATAATTGAAAGCAACAAAAATGACTTAAAAAATATATTGGCCCAATCAGCTGCTCAAGTCCTATCCACCATCTCCAGCTTTCTTCCCTTAGGGAAGACACAAAAACTGTTTCAAATGGTCATGCTTCAGGTGTCATGTTTTGCCCCATATCCACCAACAGTTGATAACAGTAAACAAACTAAACCTAGGTTAAATGGACAAGAGGGATAATTAATCTGCTAGTTGATTTGAAATTGCAAATTCTATATTGGAGTTACACTTTTATTCAGTTTTGTAAAGAAGGTGCTGTAAGTAAAGACACTGAATTTCACCTGGAAGCTTCCTCTGAAGAAAATACTGTAGCTGAATCATGAATGCTTTGAATACCAGGAAGGGTAATTCAGCCACACCCTACAGTCACTTGTAAACTGAATTCAGAATGTGAGCACTTAGGCAGCCAGAGATGTCGGGGACAAGATGCATTAGAAATTAGTGGGAACTTTCCACTGGCAGTCACACCTTGCCTTTCCCTTCTGGAGCTCCTGGAGCTTTGGGGCACTGAGAGGTGTAGGATACAGGTTGGCCCAATCCCTTTGATTTCCCAAGACTGTCAGTTTTGTCCTCATCTCAAAAAAAAAAAAAAATGACATCATTTTTGTTATTAAAAATATATACTGCATGCAAATGAGAAAGTATCGTTTTAGAAAAGGAACAAGATGGACAAAGGGAAAATTACTGGATACTCTATGACCCTTCATCACTTGGTATGCTCCAGCCAAAAAAATCTTTCTCAGGGTTATTCTTCCCGCACCGCCCCCTGCTAACAGGGTAGCTATTAACCACTTGGTACTATTTAAATGTAAATTAGTTAAAATTAAATGAAACTAAAAATTCACTTCCTCATTCACGACTAGCTACTTTTCAAGTACTCAACAGTGTGTGGTCACTGGCTAATGAATTGGACTGTGCAGATAAAGACCTACCATCACCTCAGCAAGCTCTAGTGGATGGTACTCCTGAAGAGTCACTAGCCACTGTCCATTTTAGAGTCTTCTATCTTCTTCAAGTCATTCAATTCTTTGAATCTACCCTTTGGAGCCACTTGGAACATCAAAATTACTAAAATCCACTAAAGAAATATCAAAAGTCTCAAATTCCATAGCACAAATTCTGCCGTGTGTTCAATTCTTTATTCTGTTTGTCCCCCAAATTTTTACCTCAGAAAAATTGTTACCTGTTAAATCTTGCCACCAAGCTACAAAACTGAGCCAGCCACCAAAACTTTTTCAGGGTGGAGGATAAAATAAGGGAAAAAAGCATTGAAGGAAATTCCCCAATCTCCATCTTTACTCTCACCTTAAACAAATACCAATCACCTATTTTAGTTAGATACGCTGAAGTATATTATTTGGATAATTCCATGAACAGAATATAATATTAATAGCCAAACGAATATTATTCAGACATTTCTAAACTGAAAACACAAGAAATGCTCTAAAAATAAAATTACTTTTATCCCAATTTTCTGTACCTTGGTTCAAATGTTTCTCTTCATCTGCTTCTTGTTTTGCTTTACTGTATTTACTCCGTCTATTAAAAGATAAAAATATATATATTTTCAGAAGCTGTAAACCACAAATTCTTTGTTACCATAAGTCAGGGAGTATACACTTTTCACAGATGAGAAAACTGAGGTTTATGGGAGGTAAAATAATAGAGTGAATAACTTGTCACCTTGATATTAATAGTACATAATGGTTTCAAATACAAGCAGAGTCCAGAGTCTCTACTCTTAACCACAGTATTAAACTGAGGTGATAAAGCAAATATTTAATAATATAATTAGAATTTTACATCTTCAGGAGAAATTTATTGTATTGAAGATCGATTATAATTTACTGGCTAATTTCCCCACATATAATTTCCCCATTTAGTTTCTCTAAGTTTGGTGTCAATATGTATACAGTGCTACATTGAAAATAGCTAACTAACAACACAGCGATAACACAGGGAACTCTGCTCAATATTATGTGGCAGCCTGGTTAAGAGGGGAGTTTGAGGGAGAATGAAACATATATATGGCTGAGTCCCTTTGCTGTCTACCTGAAGCTGTCCCAACATTGCTAATCGGCTATACTACAAAACAAAATAAAAAGTAAAAAAAAAAAGTTTCCCGTGGTGAATTCTGCACAAGGCAATGGTCAGTATGTGATAAGTAACAGTAAGCCCTGTTTCTTTCACAATAACCACTATCACAAAAGAAAAAAAAAACAACTCATTAATGTGTTATATGATATCCTTAAAACAATAATTTTGCGGTTACTGGCTTCAATTGCTGCATACAAATTCCTAAATTATTAATGACAATTTAAAGGGTAAATATTTGCTTCAAACTGGATTATATTCCTTAAGAGTTTGTAGAAAATACTGCAAGAGTAAAAATAAGTTTCCATTTGTAGCTAATTCTTTTTTCTAAAAAACAGTGTACAGTTCTACAGTTGGCATTCTACTGTCAATATCCCATAGGACTGATATCTGACTTGGTTATAAAAAGTCTTGGGAAAAAGAAACCTTGAGTATATATAAATCTTTAATCAGTAATCTTGATACATTATACATGAACACATGTACATGTATGTGTCCATATGTGCAGGCGTGTGTGCATGCTAACTCGTTTTAGTCCTGTCCAACTCTTTGCAACCCTAGGATTGTAGCCCTTCAGGCTCCTCTGTCCATGGGATTTTCCAGGCAAGAATACTGGAATGGGTTGCCATGCCCTCCTCCAGGGGATCTTGACCCAGGGATTGAACCACATCTCTTAGGTCTCCTGCGTTGGCAGGTGGGTCCTTTACCACTAACACCACCTGGGAAACCCAGTATCTACAGGTATATTTATTAAATAAACTGGAAAATCAACTCAGTTGATATTAGAGCTCTCTAAAGTTGGGAAATGAAACCACATTAGTGAATAAAATATGTGCATTTACGTTTCAGCCAAAAATGTCAAGTTTACATTGCAGTTTATAATCATCTTGTAATTTTCTTAGAGCTTTAAAGATGAGGTCAGTCAAGACTCTTACATATGCGGAAACTGAAGCTCTGTGGTGACAAAGGATTCCCTGATGGCCATGGAAGGTTGAAGCGGTGTGGTCCTGTTTGAATCCAATAACCTGAACCCCTCCCGGCACACTGAACAAGCTGAGAAGGGCGGGACACTCACGGAAGAAAGGGGGCCACACAGACCAGCCCAATCACAGTCACGTATCCCAGCTCTTCACCCACATTCCTCTCCAAATTGTCAGCAAAGCAGGAACCAGCTCTGCAATCAGACCCTCGGAGCCTACAGATGTTTCTCCGTGTGTATAATTCCCTTGCAAATAATAATACCTTACCTTTTTACACTGCATTTAACTTTTCAAAGTGCTCTCATTACGCATATTATCTCTTCTCCTAACTGTTTGCAAAGCAAGGATCAGCTTAGTAAACACAGACCTCAGTTACTAGAGTTCACTTCGAAGGCAAGTTGTTCAGTCTTAAATAACAGCTTGAATTTTCACTTTGCATTTAACCTTTAAAAGAACCTTCACATCTATTATTTCATCGCATCTTCTCAACAATCCTATGAAAGCAGTCCGGCAGACAGACACACGCTCTGTCCCACTGTGCAGATGAGAATGATGGAGGCATAGGGGCAAGGCATTCACCCATGACTTTCCAGCAAATATAGGAGTGTGTCTGCCACATCCAGCTCACTGCCTCTCATAGCGGAGATGAAGTTACATGATGATATCTGGTGAGAGTTAATTATAAGTAATAGCACATTTTATATCAGTAAATCCACTTAAATTGGATTCCACTTGCTCTCAAAAGCCATTGCTTCATCAAAGAAGCTAAACAGGTTTAAACAACCTGAAATCAGATGCTTGTATGAAAGATGTAGTTCCCTCCAAGCCTCCCCCCTTTCCTCTCCTTTTAAAGGAAATACAAGCATGTTAGGTCAGGGACTATGAAAACATTTTATGTCGGGGAAACGCGTGGCTAGGTCCCAAGAGTGTGATAGGGCCCTGCCAGCCTGGGAGATTATATCTTATCAGAGCTCCTAAAAGCATTATCTAAAATTACAAGTATATCTTTTAAACCACTTTAGATCAAGAATACTGATCTGAATTTCTTTCCTTTAAAGAAAAAAAAAATGCATCATGCAAGGAAGCTTTTGTCCCAACTTTAAATTGTCAGTGAGTTTGTCAAATACCCAGAAGAATAGTCTCAAGAAGCCTCGGAGTGCTGATTTCCATCAATACATTCATGAAATCTGTGCAAAGCCAGAGGAAATGCAAAATGACAAGAATCATTCATTATAAGGTTGACCTGCCCATCCCTTCCTCATACTTCCAAACACAGAAGGAAGAAGTAAATTAGAAGAGAAGGTGTATTTTTAAAGAAACTTTATTTGGAGTGCTACTTTGGAAAAGTCTCTAGTGGAGTATAAGGAATGCTGACAAAGAAACACAAGGATTACTGTTCAAAGGCTAATTGTAGCCTATTAGCTACTTAATAATACCTTGAAAACTAAAAACCCTGAGTCCTGCTCTCCCTTTGTCACCTGATGACCCTTTCTCCTTTGGTTCAGGGTTAGGACAATGTGTCCGTTATTGTCCAGAGAAAGAAAGCCCACTGGAGCTTATCACTGAGTCTGGCAGCCCGCAGGAAACCACGCCATCTAAAAGGGTGCGAAATTGACATCTGAGGCAGATCACCTGAATGACAGAAGGGAACCTTTGTGGAAGATTTTCTAATTATTGAGATGTGGGCAAGCTGATTAAAACAAAACAAAACAAAACAAAGCTGGGAAAGAGGGGAGTGGTTTGTGAGTGAATGCTCCAGAAGGAAATATACAACCTTTCAACTAAGTTAAAGGGACTTGTCGGCAGGTGAAACTTTGAAAGCTGTGAATAAGCCCACCGGAATTCGGGTATTAACAGACAATGTCCAGGAACAGCAGGAGCCCCTGGTGCTGCACCCCCAACCAACACATTGCTCCTGGCACCTTGACTATCTGATAAAACCAACAAAATAGTGGAGGGAAGTGTGGCAGGGCCCAGTATACACCCCAGTTTTATGAAAATACTGACTTCCCTGATCAAGTCGACAGATTTGATTGATGGGGTTCACTGTTCCAAAACTAATTAGCAAAAGGTAAGTAATTTATTCAGCTAAAGTGCAAATTAAAGAAGATAAAGCAATGTAATAACTAGCATGGCTCCAGGAGGACCCTTTGCAGCGTTTAATGGCATCACCCACGAAGATTCATCGAAGTCATCCTTCTTTTTCCCCTTCCTTAAGCTGTCATTGTTCCTGCACCAAATGACGGCTACATGCTCTTCACAAGCAACATTTTGAAATGAGTGGAAGTGAACCGTACGATTGCACACAAGTTGTTTAGAAATGTTCCGGCAGTACCATCTGCCCCCTAATTGTAGAAATTTACATGACTTCATCAGAGCCAATTTAGGCTAACATTTAAGTGTATTCATTCTTATTTGATCATAATATTCCAATTAGGACACCAGGAGAGATAGATAAAGACTGAATGGTAACTGTTTTAGCATTATGAAGAGTTCAGCTCCAAAGTGGAAAACTGTAACCTTCAGAAGACAAAACCAGCTTGCAAAGTCTGACTTCTTAACAGCAAGCATTAGATGCACATTAAATCACAGAACACAAATGTACCAACATCACATCATGGAGGAGACTCCTGAAGCTCTGGTTATCTACAACTGTCAATATTAGCATTTGATGTAGGTCCATTTTCCAGTTCAGAAGACATTACCATAATCTAAACCCAATATTGGAAGTCAGGAGAGATGGACTCCTGTTCTGATCAAGCAACTAACTAACTAGCTGTGTGACCTTCTGTAGTTAACTGTTTAACCTCCTCTCTAAGCCTCAAATTCTTAATATACAAGATGCCAGCAATTTCCTACCCTGAGCCATCCGTGTCCCTCCTTTACAAATTGTGCCACACCCATTTCAGTTTTTTCTTAACATCCATTCACTACTGAACTTCCCTGGTGGTACATAGGACAAGAATCCACCGGCCAATGCAGGGGACCCGGATTCCGTCCCTGGTCCGGGAAGATCTCACATGCCTGGGAGCAATTCAGCCCGTGCACCACAACTCCTGAGCCCACGTCCTGCAACTACTGAAGCCCCTGTGCCTAGAGTCCACATGCTGCAACAAGAGAAGCCAGCGCACTGAGAAGCCCAAGCACCGCAACTAAAGAGTGGCCCCCGCTCTCTGTAACTAGAGAGAGTCTGTGTACAGCAATGAAGACTCAGGGCAACCAAAAAAAAAAATCAATTCACTATTTTTTCTTTAATTCAGGTAAGAGGGGTACTTTATAAACCTAACATAACTAGAAACCCAGCAGCACTAGCAATGATCAGAAGATCAGTATAAAAGCCACTGATGGCTGGTTATCAGGCAATACTTGTCTCTGATCACCAAACTGTCCTTTAGAAAAGACTGGCTCGTCTTGCATTCTAGTCCTTTCTTAAAAGTGTTTCTCATACACACTAAACAAACAAACAAAAAATACTATTTGGGGAAGACACACTAGCCTAAAGCAACCTAAATTAACACTATTCAGGATGCTTCTGGAGGTAAACTGATGAAGTCATTAACACAAAAGGGTGGGGGGAGTTGTCAGAGGAATTTAACAGTCAGTCACTAGGATCATTAGTCCTGAGGTTATGACCTTATCACTGCATTTTATGACGACGTCATTGCTCACAGTCAAAAATCAGTTTTAAAAGCAATAAAACAGTTACACTGTGACAATCACAAATGTACACATACAAGAGCATAAAGAAATGGTGCTATGTTGCCAATGGAATGGGCTTATGTGGTCTAGAAGATTTCTAGGGACAACATCACATAAATATAAGAAATGTTGCACCTTTAACAACCCCAGATGGTAGATATAATTACATGCTCTGAAAAGCTGACAGAATCCTTAAATTATAACTTATATGATAAGTGACACAGGAAGACACCGATCAGAGATGCTTATAAAAAATGTAAGTTAATTTCCTCAACATAATGTGAATGATAAAAACATATAATATGTCTAAGTCAATGTATTCTGTATATCATTTTAAATAAATAAAATTTATAAACTTTGAATTCTGATGCTTTCATTGAGATCCCCAAATGTTTTCATTTCCAAGTTGGTCAAAAGGAAAAAGTGGATCTTCTCAGTGGAGAAATTACAGATTAACTGTGATTTGCCTAAAGCTCAGGCTTCTCAGTATAAAGTAAATATAGTGAAATAAAACACAATTGTTATATAGAAAAAAAAGACTAGCAAGACATTGGCTATGAGCCTGAGGACATTTATTTTTTTTTTAATGACAAACTAGCATTTTTCTTTGAGGTAATCATAAGGACTAAAATTTTGTCACTGTGTGGATCTCTGCTCATGTACGTCTTTAACCTCTCCAGTCATCATAGGAGACAGGAGGCTATAAGGAGTCACCTTATCAGCGGTAACATCTCTTGCATCCAAATTGCTATCAACCATCCAGGGCTTCTCTGGTGTCTCAGATGGTAAAGAATCTGTCTGCAAAAGCAGGAGACCCAGGTTCAATCCCTGGGTCGGGAAGATCCCCTGGAAAAGGGAATGGCTATCCACTCCAGTGTTCTTGTCTGGAGAATTCCACAAACAGAATAGTCTGGCAAGCTACAGTCCATGGGATCACAAAGTGTCAGATCAACTGACACTTTCACTTTGCATCCGTGGCTCTAGGAGGCAAAAAGCAGCCCCATCATTTTCCAGGCAAGGGTGTTTTATCTGTTCCTTTCCCAGGTGGCTGACTGCAGCATGGGTTTTAGGCATACCATTTACCATCTTTCATTTGTATTCTCACTAAAAGCATGGGCCAGATTTTGGTCCGCACAATACCTGTCTCCCTTCTCACCTGATCTTATCCCATTTAAACATCCTCGGTCATCATGACAGAGCACACGGCCTGCACGCGGAGAAGAATCAGCTGAGTGTGCACTGACCACTGCAGAGCCTGTCAGCTACCTGGCTCCAGGCAGCCTTTCCTTGACAGCTTTATGTCTGACACTAAAGAAGAATCAATAGGAGGCCAAAGGGTTGACATTTCATTTTCTAAAAAGTGATCCATTGAGGACCAATCGCCAAGCAGTGTTTATCAGCCTTGGGAAGTGACTTATTTTTTTTAAATGGGGAAGAAGGTACAGGAATCATGGCTGGGTAACTTGACAGGCTCAATTCTCTAAGGTGGGGATTCATAATTGGAAATTCGATCAATCCTGCCTTAAATAATAAAGTATTCAATAAAAGCAGAAAGGAAATTAAGTCATCAAGCTTGTGATGCTATTTTCTATAGCTACAGATTTTAATAAACTTGTCTTCCTGCATTACATTTTCATCTGCTTTTCCTTTTTCTTTTTTTGTCAAAGAAGAACATAAGAGAAAAAAACACACTTATAATGAGGAGAACTATTTCTAATTATTCCTGTCTGACTGCTGTATTTAGGGCAACTTAAAATGCAAAAAACAAATAAAGTCATGCTAAAGGAAATCTAGACTACAACTAGAGAATTCTCCCAAACAAAATATTGGTTAAGACTCAAGATGAGACCTGTTGTTGTTCAGTTGCTCAGTCATGTCTGACTCTTTGACACGCCATGGACTGCAGCACACCAGGCTTCCCTGTCCTTCACTGTCTCCTCAGACTCATGTCCATTGATTCGGTGATGCCATCCAACCATCTCATCCTCTGTTGTTCCCTTTCTACTTTCTATAAACAATGGTTATCTCAAATGGTTCTGAGCATTCTGGGGTGCTGAATTTCAGTTAAGTATTGTTTTGACGTGGCAGTAATGAATGATTTTATTCCGCTTTTAGACTTTTAAACGTCTTTGTTTTCCAATGACATGGTAGTTTATATACAATGTAAAAGCTTCAAATGTAGAAATATGTAATGAAAGTAAAAGGGCTTCCCTGGTGGCTCAAATAGTTAAGAATCTGCCTGTGATGCTGGAGACCCAGATTCAATCCCTGGGTCAGGAAGATGGCCTGGAGAAGGGAATGGCAGCCCACGCAACATCTTTATTCTCCAATGACAGAAGTTTTTATATACACTGTAAAAATTTCAAATGCGGAAATACATAATACCAAAAGCAAATGCTGATGTACTTTCTACATACTCCTCATCCTGCTCTATCGGCCCTGCTGTCAGATGGATATCGATTAAGGTATGTAGTTTTCAAGTGTTTATGAGCCCGGCATGTGTATATATATATGAACAAAGTCAAATGGCAATGGACAAGAAAGAGGTCCATCTTGACTGACTTACAAAACCAAAAGCATGGGGAGGAAAGAACTCTGGGAATTCAGATTCTGTTCAGGCCAAGGTGAAGTTTCCAAAGTCTAAGGTGGACTATTATATAGAGGGCAGTGGGCATGTCTAGATATATGTCTGTATGTGTGCAGTGTATGACAGCAATATGACTGAATGTGGCGGATTTAACTTCTTCAAGACAAAATTCAGTGCTGTACTCCAAAAGACTTTGCATCAGAAAGAACAAACATAATGACAAATGCCAGTGCCCACACTCAATAAGGAGCTTTTCTGTACTACGTGAGAGTGATGATGATTGAGCTCTATATTCCAGGACATTCTGGAGTGTGAGAATAGATACATGATACTAATAAATACACGTGACAACTCAAACCACCCAGGCAAACGAAGATGTATGGTCATCGTCCTAATTATAATGTACCGCAAAGTGAGAGCAAATCATGGTGGCTGGCCCAGGCCCGTGGAAATAGCCAGAGGCAGTGTTCTGATATCAATGAGCTGGCCAACCAAATAGGCAGAAAGAGACAGTGCCAACAGACAGTGGCCTGAGGCCAAGCACAGCTGTGGTGGTCCAGTAAAAGATCTACAGCTAAAGCAACAGAGTGATTCTGGACAAGGACTACTGTTTTCTGAGTATCAGTTTCCTCTTCTGTAACATGAAAAGATTTATAATTAAGACGAACATTTTGACATTCTGCGTTCTACATTTTTTCCTTAAAAGCCCCACCTTATAAAACAGTTGATGGCATAGGGAGGGTGAAGGTTGGAGAAGGGGAAGATTCCCACACATGAGACAAAGAAGGCCTAGATGGGACACACACTGAAGATGGGCAGCTGCCCCCCAAAACTCCTCCTATTCTTCTGGAGGCTCCAGGCAGTGGTAAAAGTAGGTGGAGATGATGACAAGATAAGAAAAACTGGGTCAAAAAACAATATGCTGCCAAACTTGTTCTAGTTCTCTTTTCTAGATTGGCTTTCAAGTACCAAGTTAGACTGCACACTCTCATGGAATAAGTAATTGCTGCTTTAGATCCTTTTCCAAGAAAAATGCCATGCTCACCAAGTGTTCAAAGGGTACTCTCTGGGAAAATCCCTGGCTTCTCCTAAGGGAAGATGGAGCACAGTGCCTGCTTTCTTGCTTTGGTTACTGTTATTATGAACCAGTATCTTGTTAAACCAGCACTTGTGTGCCGCATTATCTATTTTGCCTGCTCTCCTGTCAATAGCTCTTAGAGACAGGTATTTTATTATCCCTATTTCACAAAAAGGGAACAAAGCCTCGGAGAGGTGAATTAACACAGGTGACAGGTGGCAGAACTCAAAGTGGAGGTCCAAGTTTTCTATGGTTTTTGTTTTTGTTTTTTGGCCTTTGGCCATCAGTCCAGGCTTAAGAGAGGTATAAATATAACACCTTTACAGCCTAGATAATCTAGAAAGCTCCTAATGGCCTGCTTTCAGCTTGGTTCCCTGGAATTGGCTGGGTCTTTCTAGGACTCTCTTCATTGAGGGCTGCCACCAGGGTCCAGCCCAGAGCTCCAGCAGGGGTGCAGGGAGATCAAAGCAAAGAGGAGCTAGCTGGCGAGGCAAATGCTGTGTTTATGATGCTAATCAAAAGCCTCAGCTTTGTGTGGTGGGGACAAAAAGCTCCCTCAGAAAAACTGGGAAGCGGGTGGGGGCAGTGAGTGGCTTTAGTGCTTACCTCCTGCTGATGACAAAAGCTGCGATGAGAATAACCACCAGGACCACGCTCCCCGAGACGGAGACCAGCAGGACAGTGGAGTTGGCCCCGTCTCCGATGATCCTGGAAGGCACTGGCGAAGACAGTTACACAAGCATCACTTGGGTGAGGTCCTAAGAGTTAGAACTTCTGACTGTCCTAAGTTTCGACTCTCTGAAACCATTTGAAAGGCTCACGGTCTATTCTGCTCTTCATGAAGTATACAGGGAACAGCATTTTCTTTCTAAGACATACTTAATGAGACAAAAATAATCTTTTTATAATTGTATGAAAAACTTCAACCAGAAAACTTATGAAAGCCTATGGTCAATATTTCCACTCATTGCCTTTTCTTCTTTTCCTTTCTACTCTCAGCCTAAACTCTAACTCAAGGATCTGATGAATTCCTTAGTGAGAAAGACGCTTGGAAACTTCCAAAAGGACAAGTATTTTTAAATGATCCTCTCTCCCCCTACACACACACCAGCTAATAAAAATCCTGTCTAGTACTGCCCATCTCAAAAGCCACTTCCTCCTTGAAGCCTTCTAGGATAATCTCAAAGGATGTCAAACCTCTTCAGATTTAATTCTGAATTTTCTCTTTTTTATTCTTTTTATTTAATAATTTGTGAATAAAATCATTTTCTAGAGCTGATGTAGAGAATTCTGTCCCAGCAGCTGCTTATCTACTAGGCTCAGTTTTGGTTTGTTAATTATGAAGGGGAGTTATCTTATGTAAATTGTTTATTCATAGGTATGCCCTCTATTAACATTTTGATTCAATCATCCAGTTGGTACAACTCACAATGTTGAAAGATTGATGTAGTTGTCTAGTGGGCCTTAAAAAAAAATAGTAAAAAAAAAAATGATCTGACTTGTTTTGAACAGATTCCTAGAAATAAACAGGAGAAAAAAAAAAACCCCTAAACGTGGAGCCTTCTCTAATCTTCCCAGGGAGAAAACGCCCCAGCTTAATGTAAGATAGTTATGCAATGTTAATTAGTCAGTTTGGCAATCCTGTTTTTCACAGTTTATAGAAGGCTTAGCACAAGAGAAAAATAAGATATTTCTCAATCATATGAAAAAATAGATCAGATACTAGTATGAAAAATGGTCTTTTCAAGAGGTGTTCTACATTACAGATATTGGCTATCTAATTTTAAGCAATAGCCTCTGAAACAAAATGTTTGCCTAACCAAAAATTTTGTACAGGCTTTTTGATTTCACCAGAATAGGATTTGCCTTGGATTGTACAAAGAATCTCAGAACTCATTACCTGTGTTGGTTGTGACTTCCAGGGGCTCGCTGAAATCTCCATAGCCAGCTGCTGTCCTGGCTCGGACATGGAAAACATAGGAAGTCAGAGGGTTCAGGCCTTTGATATCTGTGTTCCTGGCAGCCGTCCTGACGATCCGATAGCTTCGTTCATTCTGATCCTACATTCCAAGAGGATAAGATGAAGGAAGGTGGCAAAATAAACCCTCCACTTACTCCAGACACAATATTAAAGCAGCTGAGCCAGCCCACTCAGAGGCTGAAAGTAAATGGAGATTGATGAACTCTAAACACTATATTCGGTTCAATGTTAGAAGTACTATTGTGACTTAGATGTTGAGAGAAATGTGAAGTTCAGGTATGATCACTATTGACATTGACCATATCCAGGGCTTTACCCATAATCTTTTTTTTTGAAAAGAACATTAGATGATAGTTGGTGGCTTTATTCACTCCACACCCAGCAATTTAACAGAAATAACAGCTGTAAGAAGGTCCCTTTTCTTTTTTCTATTTTCCATTTAGAAAATGTCAAAAATGTCATAATCTGGTTTCAAAGGGAAAAAAAAATCCTGTCCTTTTCCTGCTTTTATTAAGGAAGCCAATAAGTGATTATCTTTTAAAAGGAAAGAGAAGACAATTGTTCATTTTCTTGAAGGCAGATGGCTCTCTTCAGAATTCTATCCTTTAAGAGATGAGTTATTTGTAAAAATAATGTCTTTCTATAACTTTAAGAGGCTGCAGAATGTAATTTTCTTCCCCTGATTTTCTATTAAAAGTCATCAAAATCCACACCTTGATTCTGAATAGCAGTGATCTACTTAAACAGATCATTATTTCAACTTTTATGAGTCACTATCCCTGATACAAGGTTTATAGATTAGACCTTGTTAGCTATCTTGACTTTCATGACTAGAAAGAAAAAATACAGTTATATGAGAACATAATATATTTTTTCTATTTTTAAAGACTAGCAACTTAATGCATAAAATTCACAATTGGACTTGATTGGAAAGCCAAATACATTTGGCTTTGAGATTTACTAGTATTCCAGAATTGGTAACTGGCCAAAACCTATAGAGAAAAAGAGGAGAAGGAAGGAAGGAAGAGGGAAGAAGGGTAAAAAGGAGGAGGGGTAGCAGGGAGATAGGAGAAGAACCTTGTTCCTTCAAGTAATACCTTCTCATAATACTTGACTTCATACTCCAAGATCACCCCATTGGGCCGATCTGGTTCCAGCCAAGCCAGAGCGACACTGTATCTTGTAACTTCTTTAGCCTGGACCAAAGCAATGGATGAGGGTGCTATTGGGACCAAAAAAAAAAAAAAAGAAGAAGACCAAATTTTACATTAGTGGGAAAAAACTGGTGGCATCAGTCAATCCTCTTATCTTAGAAAACTGTGAAGTGTTGACTTACCTTCCTCCAGATCCCTATTTTCCTCATCCCCAGTTCAAACACATACCATTTTATGGTTCTCTCCAGTATTTTGGGGGCATAGGATTTGTCTTAGCAAGACAATCTCTAAAGTAAAGTCTAGTAAGTCCACACTGTAGTAAGCCTACAGTGTCACCTCTACAGCTTCTGTGGCCATTCCTCAGAAAGAGGATGCTGGGGCTTCCCTAGTGGCTCAGCAGTCAAGAATTTGCCTGCAGTGCTAGAGACGTAGGTTGGATCCCAGGGTCAGGAAAACCCCTGGAGAAGGAAATAGCAACCCACTCCAGTATTCTTGCCTGGAAAATCCCATTGAAAAAGCAGCCTGATGGGCTACAGTCCATGGGGTCACAAAGAGTGGGACACAACTTAGCAACTAAACAACAATAGAAAATGCTATCTGCTGGTTTCCTTGGTGGCTCAGATGGTAAAGAATCTGCCTGCAATGCAGGAGACCCAGGTTTGAATCCTGTGTCGGGAAGATTCCCTGGTAGCTACCCACTCCAGTATTCTTGCCTGGAGAATTCCATGGATAGAGGAGCGGGACAGGCTAAAATCCGCAGGACTGCAGAGTCGGATTCAACTGAGCAGCTAACATGATATTGTACTGTATCTGCTTGCATATTTTTTTTGCAAGCCATAAAAGCTTTTGGAAAATCTCCTCTTAAGCTCAGAGGAACTGCATCTCATCCCACCTCCAAAGTATCAAATGTTGTCTTACTGATCTTTAATTTTATACAAGCAAGAGACAGTGTAACTCTTCCAAGCGCACTGCAGGGAATGCAGGAAGGCCAATAATTTACATACTTTTCAATATAAATAAAAGTACCGCCTAATTATAGTAAAGAGGTTCCAGTTTGAACCTAGCCATACAAATAATGAAGGACACAAATAAAGCCACAACATAGATGGCATTTTCCAACTATTTTATAAGAGCTGAAATACTGCTTTTGCCTGTTGAGCAGAAAACCTTTCCGCTGAGAAGGACACAAACACTGTCCTCCACTGGGTGTTTTATCATGGTTGGAGGGAAAAAACAGCTTTGAGGTTTATCAGCCCATGCTGACTAACCCCTTGCTTTGGCACTGTGGTTGTCACATCTCCAGCCAGTTGTCATCAAGCTCTGCGATGACTGACAATGGCAGAAATGTGCCATCTCCAGGGAAAAGAGGGAGCATTCAGGAAATGTGCAATCTTATCTAACAAAGCTGGTCTGCAGAACCAGAGATTAGGGGTCTTCCTAAATTAAACGTCTATTTTTTATTCATTCTTAAATTGTGAATATATATGAAAACAAGCTGCACACGAACTTGGGCAAACTCTGCGAAATGGTAAGGGATATGGAAGCCTGGCATCCTATAGTCCATGGGGTGGCGAAGAATCGGACACAATGTGGCAGCTGAACGACAACAACAACATGAAAACAAACATCCAAAACTGACCCCTGAGGAACCACACAGTTGTGCTGGGTCAGCTTCCTGCCTTTCCCCAATACATACAACTTCCAAATCCTAACTCAGAGGGAAAAAAAGAGAAAAAGTAAAATAAATGATCTGCAAGTCTGAAGCTGGCTGCAAACCCACCTGACCATATCTGACAGGTTAGCTGGTGGTAAGGGGCGCAACCAGACCCACCAGGGTCACATGTCACACAAGAGACTCTTCCTGCTAACGCTCATTCAGCAGAGCACCTCTTGGAGGTGGGCATCTAACAGCCTGGCATCTCTGTTAGAGGTAACTGAAGATGGGAGCACGCACGCACACACACACACACACACACACACACACACACACACACCCTCTTCCCTATTTCTTCTTCTCCCCAACCTGTTCCCAAAGCTATTCCAGATTGGATCTCAGGCATAAATGCAAGTGAAGCTTCGATACAGTGAACACACATGTCCTCCATCAAAGGCAACCCAAGGTTAGTAATACGAAACTGAGTGAACAGAGTTGCACGTAGCAGACTTATGGAGGCCACTGAACATCTGAAGAAAATGAAAACCGGAAATGTGCTCATTAGCTGTATTAAGGTTCCCTACCCCAACACACACACACACACACTTTCTTTCTCTCTTCTTTTACCGGTTGACACAGAGCCATTGTCCAGCGCAATGCAAGGAGTGATTTTCTTAAATGTAGAGGTAGCAAGGAGTTTAGGAAGGTTGCCTGACTGTGAAAAGCCATTTCACTCCAGGTAATAAATATATTGCCTAACAGAGCACTTTAGCATCCACTCCATAAAAAAGGGCTCTTTCAACTCTGATGGTCAGGATGGGGAAATGAAATAGAAAAGCAAGGCTGTTAGAAAGAAAGCAGGAGGGAGGAAAATCATCAAGTTATAATGTGAACTTATGCTCAGAAATGTTCTGGGTCAGAGCCTGATAATCGACAGATTTCTCGGGAAAGAATTGCCTGGCTGCCTTTGGAGTGAGTGCACTGATTAACTAAGATAGTTTCTCTCTGGCTGGGTTATCCGTGAACTACTGCATGTGGGAAATGAACCTGATTTCCAATTCGGGAGTTGGAGCGCCAGTGTTCCTGTGCCCATTCAAAGGGAATATGAGCTCCACCAGAGAGCTCACAAAATCTCAGGCAGGCTGTTAACAATATCATCATGTTAACTAATAGAATATTCCTAATGCAGCTCCACTTAGAGAATTCATAGGCAAAAAGTGAAAGTAAACCGAGAGAGTGTCTGCTGACTCAGCTGTTGTAAAAATGGAGGAAGATGAGATTAAAGAAGAAAGAAGAATAAATCGTGGTAATTGACAAAAAATATGGTGTTGTGTGGCTGTAAAGTCTGAATTCTTTCCAAACAGATGTTTTTCAGAAGAGCATTTTTATCAGGCCATGGTGACAAAAGCAACCCATGACCAATTGAGATTGAGAATCAGTCCTAAAACGGGAAAGCATATGGTAATAGTAAATAGGGCAACCATTCTTCCTGCTGAAAGAGAGCTTCTCCGGCAAGAAGAACATCAGTTTGGGAAAAATCGGGCTTTGTCACACTGCCACTTTGGAGAAAAGAGGCAACTTGGATGCTCTTCATGTTACAAGCCACATAAGGGTTCTCTCCTCGCCTGTCCTAGCCTGCTTCCAATACAGCCTCCAACTCTACATCTGGAAGCCATCACCATGCCTTGTGTGCCTGCCTGCAGCTCATTTCCCTGGAGGAGGCATTCGGCAATGGCATTTCTCAATCATTTCCCTCCCCTAGTGGTGCCCAAGCACCAGTCTTCTCATGCCACCCATGTAATTGCTGCCACATCCCTCCCTCTGCAACTTAGACTATGATTTAAGCAACATTTTTCTTAAAACGACACACTTTTATCTCTCAAAAGACAACTTCTCACTACAGTTATCACTTGCAATTAATGGCAGGTAACTACAGAAATATAAATAATGCATCCATAACAATATGCAATAATAGTGTAATTAACATAATGTTAAAAAAAAAACAACACAAACCTAAACGCTCTTGCATCTGGCCAAAGAAAAAGAGATTAGCCAGTGTTAGAGAAGTATTAAGGATAATCCTGACACCAACTTGGGATATTGACCTTGAGGAAATCAGAAGAACTGAGAGAGAATTGAAATTTTCACACAGGGAAACTAAGAACTACATAACCTTCCATCTAGGTTTTCCCTTTTAGGGCATCTCTGATGCCACCATTGGTCAGTTCCACAAGTTGGTAAACATGGCCAAACTCAGTTTAGAAGTGTTTCGGATTCTGAGTCCTAAAACCTCAGAGTTCTGCCCTTTGCTAACAGGATTAGAAGAGGAGACAATAAACTAATAAAATAATAGAATGAACGTGCATCCCAAATACCTGGTTTAATAGGAGCTTTGACAAATCAATGCCTTAGTTCAAAAGAAGGCTTCTAATCACACTGGGAATTTTGGTCAACATAAAAAAGCCATGCAGAAAAAAGGTCCTGCTTGCCTCCCAGTGGGCCAATTTACATTCCCAAACCTTAGGAGGGAAGGCAGACTTGGCTCTTCCTCTGTACTGACTCATCCACTAAGCACAAACTTAAGGAGCACCAATGGAAAAAGGCAAAGATGGAAAAGGGCAAACAAAGCTAAATTAAATACAATCTTTGGTATCCAATTAAGTGCTATCTTATCTTTTAGCTTCTTAACTGAGATAAAAAATGAAGGAGAATTTTTTAACAGTCTTACAGAGAAGACAGGCTTCCCCAGTGGCTCAGCTATAACGAATCTGCCTGCAATGCAGGAGACGTAGGTTCAGTCCCTGGGGTCAGGAAGATCCCCTGGAGGAGGAAATGGCAATTGACTCCAATATTGTTGCCTGGTGGACTACAGTCCATGGAGTCGCAAAGAGTTGGACACAACTGAGCAAATGAACATGCACACATACACACACAGAAGGCACTCTTTATTGTCAACCTAGAGAGTCCGTTTTCTAGAACTGAAGAAACAGTTCCTGCTAACATTCTTATCCAAGTTTCCTCATGGCAACGGGGAGAAGCAAGAGGTGGGGCCTTCCTCATCATACCATGTCCTCAGACACACTATACACCTGCAGAAGAGTAAGAAGCTGGGAGGAAGCTGAGGTTGATGTAAGTAAGCCCATTAAAAGAAAAAGGCACATCTTAGACTGAAAGGCATTCATTCCGCTCTACCCACAGACTTCCTTCATAAAAGAGATGTTTGCTTTAAGGAAACTCTTGTGCCCCTGGACATAAGCAGGCTTCCTTTAATGGCTAATATTTTGACAAGGCACACAACCAGAAGAGCTGGTCGTGCTAGTTGATAGTAGTGTAGTTAGAGAATGATGACAGATGGAGGCAAAAATCACAAAGGCAAGTACTAAAGAGTAGTTTCTAAAGAAAGATTTGTGATCTAATTCAATGAAGCCCTTAATTTTTAAAATTTTTGAAACAGAATTTTCAATGTCGATTTTCCTGTCTTGAGATGAAGGTGTCTGAGACCACCTTTTCCTAGCACTCTCAAGGGGATTTCAGTAGTTTTGAATCCAAAACATGGCCTCCATTTCTTCTTCTTTTTACTTACAAATCATGCTGATACAGCCATTCAATCCTCATGCAGTCATTCTACACAAGTCCTGTAAGTCTTTGCTTGTGGAACTTAATTTACAGTAGACCTAAACTGGCATTTATGTTAAAAAGCTTTAAACACTTGACTAGGCGGTAAGTGGGATAAGAAGCCAGAATGTGGAGGGGTGCATTGTGGATTACAGAGAACCACAGAGGATTTCGATTAATGCTGGGGAATTGTGGTCAAGATTGATTTGTTGGGCAACAAAGCTGCACATGTCACTGGAAAGTTCAAGAAATCAGCAGCACCTTGGCTTTGCAGGGGCTCATCTAAGGACATGCGAAATGAGGTGAAGAAGGAAAAGCCTCCTGACCCAGATGAAGTCTTCATTTTACTAATTTGGCGAGGGGACAAAAAAGAAATCAATGAATTGGAAAAGAATTTTGGATAAAATTCCAGGTTTGAAATTTACTACCTTGGACAAGTTACTTAAATTTCCTCATCTCTGTTCACCCATTTGTAAAACCCCTTCTTCCCAGATGCAGGCACATCAGTTCTTAGAAAGTACGCCCTATGCATACAAGGCTTATCTTTATATGTCCACTATTCAATATCTTAGCTGGCATACAGTGGTGCTCAATAAATTTGTCAAAGGAATAAAAGTGAACTAAACGTTGAAACACAACTAAAAAAATAAAAACACGCCTATTTGTAGCCAGCAAAATATTTTCTATATATAATGTATCAGAAGTAAGTCATCCTTAAAACAACTTAATATTTGCACCTGTTTCAGATGACCTTTTGTGGGTTCAGTTTTGCTCTTTAGCAGAGATATTGACAATTACAAGTGAAGCAAATGACAATTCTAATTTTAAATGGCGCCTCTGTTTCCTAAGGGGTTTACAACGCTGAAATTTTTTTGAACATACAGGCTGTAAAATGTCATTCAAAAGTAAGTCAACATGAAAACTAGTTTGTGCTACACCTGTTACAGACGGCATTTTGAGAAACTGCTCTTTCCCTGGATGAAGATGTTGACAATCCGTTCAATATTTCTCCTCTGTATCTGGAGGGCATGTGTAAATACTTTTCCAGACTTCTCATCTACAAAGGTGAGTGGTGTTAAATTCCCTTCAAGTTAGAAACCTAAATCCAGAAAGAGCCCCAAACAGCCCTCTAGTTTGACAAGACCAGAGTTATTTCCAAAGACACACTGTTTGCAGTTCAGTCGCTAACTCCTGTCTCTTTACAACTCCAAGGACTGCAGCATGCCAGGCTCCTCTGTCCTTCATTATCTCCCAGAGTTCGCTCAAATTCATGGCCATTGAGTTGGTGATGCTATCTAACCATCTCATATTCTGCTGTCCCCTTCCCCCTTTGCCTTCAGTCTTTTCCAGTATCACGGCCTTTTCCAAGACACACTAGTGTAAGCAAAGTCACCGCCAGGGGCTGCCCTTAGTACTGTATCTGTCCTTGAAACCGCAGGGAAAGGACATGTTTGTTGAAGTCAAGGGAACAGAATAGGGAGCCCTCTGCAGTTAGGGTGGAGGCAGCAAGATTAAGTGTGTGAAAGAGACTGTCTTTCTACGCACTCACTGGAAACAAGTAAAATGGTAGGAAAACATCACTTTTTAAAGCTGGAGCAACAACCCAACAGAATCAAAGGGAACTTTCACTGAATCTTGAGATGGAATGATCTGAGCTTTCCACTAGGAAGCCATGATAAATTCTCTCCCCCTCAAATAATTCTGTATTCAAAATTTCACATATCCCTGAGAAACTGCAAATGCTTTTGGCATGGAATCCGCCTGGGCTATGTACCTGTGATTACATTTGGTTTGAGAGCAGACCACAGTGCATCTGGGAGGTACAGGTGGGTTTTATCTCTGTGTGTGTTTTGGATAAACAGACACAGCATAGATTCCGGGCTCCATCACGACTTTTTAACAGTGGTACGTCTCACAATGAAGAATTACAGGAGGTGCTTTGATGTCAAACAGAGGTGGCTTCTTTTAGGAAAACGGTAAATTTAACCTCCTTTGGTTCAAAGCTCAGCAGTTCTCCCCGCACCCCACTGATGTGAATGCTGCAACTTCCTTTTATTCACTTCCTCAATGACTTGCCATCAAACACCTACAAGTCATTTTACTGCAGCAGTTTGGTCCTTGTGACACCCAAATAGGATGGAAAAGAGAAAAAGAGACATGAGGAAAAGAAAAGGAGGAGGGAGTCACTACAGTCCTTCACTGTGGGCTGAAAACTGTTTTCTTGGGCCCTGCATCACAAGCATTGAATAAAAACGGTTTGGGGGACCTTCGGTGGGGAAATAGCTGAAACAGACACATTGCATTTCACTACGGGCTCTAATTAGGGCGGGGGAGGAAGGAGTAAGGCAGGAAATAAACAGGAGCAACAAAAAGTCTCCAGCCTGTGTACAAAGAAGACTGAAAACAGCCCTTTATGGACCTTTAGAAATCTAAAGTAAAGGATGACAGTGGTTTCCAAAGCCCATGTTTTGGAGGGAGATGAGGCTTAACCTCAGCAGGGTTTCGTTTCTCTCCCCAGGATCTGAATTTAAAGAGATGTTTACTTAAGGAGGTCTTTCCCTGATAAGAAAAATAAACCCACAGCTTATACATATCTCTGCTTAATACAAATAGCATATTCAAAATGAATTACTTGTAGCTTAAGGTGGTTTTGTTCCCTCTTTCTTTCTCATTTTAATGCCTCAGCTCTTATTTGCTCTTTATCAAAGGTTGGTGCATTTTAAAATGCTGTCAAGCATCAAAATTAAATGCTTCAGAGCACTAATGATATCCTAGTGATTAAGGGTTTTGCTGTCACAGAGATCCTAAGAACTCGGGTGCTAATATTAATTGCTGTCTTCCACATCTCACTAAGGGAAGGAAAGGATTCCTCTTCTGAGTTTTGTTCTATACCTCCAGTACCAAACACCACTAAGCAAGTTTTATTTTTTTATGTTATACTGTAGTAGTTTACAGCCACTTAACAATGCACAGAGTGCTTTCCTAGACACACTATCTTGATTGAGCTACATTCAGTCAATCGGCTGGGTCAGTTAGCCCTCTGCTAATCCTTAGTTAAAAATCATTAATGACTGAATCCCTATCCACCCTCCCTTGAACATCACTGATATAAGAAGTCAGTTCTGCACCCCATAGCTTATAGCTGCTGTATCATTAACCACCTAAGCACATTTCTCATAGTCAAGCACTGAAAAACAAACAGACAAAAGGTATGGAAAAACTTGATTATGCCAAAATTGATACGGAATTATTTTCCTATTCAACAAGAGACATGGAGCCAAATTCTCAATTAAAGTCTTCAGAAGACTGAATTAAATGAAGTTCATTTATATTTAAATATGGAAATATTAATATTAATTAAGCTTATACTTAAAATGTATGAGGGATGCCCTTTTTTTTCACATAAAATGATTTCCAAGGTCAGTACACACAGAACCTATTTTAACCAAATAAAATAAAGCAGAGTACAGTAACAGTCACCAAAGGATATAACAGACTTGTACTTCCAGGGATGGTCAGGATCTGATTTGGGGACCACTAATGGCACTTAAACTAACTGATTTAAGAGCAAGACTTAACAAAGTGTTTAACTCAGACTCTACTTATTTCTGAAGAAAAATGAGTAGTAGATTGTCTTAGACAAATTTTTTTTATAGAGAGCTATTACTCAAATTTTAAATAATGGAATGTGATGCAATTCTTAGCTTCACATTAAGTGTTTGCACACAGAAGCTGGAACTTTTCAGGCGGTGCCTGCTAATGCAGGTGACGAAAGAGTCAAGGGTTCGATCCCTGGGTTGGGAAGATCCCCCTGGAGTGGGGCATGGCAACGCACTCTAGCATTCTTGCCTGGGAAATCACATGGACAGAAGAGCCTGGTGGACACAGTCCAAAGAGTCGAAGAGAGCTGGACATGACTGAAGTTGTAGTGCATGTGCATGCACACATACACACACAAATACAGAAGCTGAAGGTCTTCAGATTGGCCTCTGGCTAACTGCACAAAGATGGGAGCTCCCTTGCAATAATTAACTGTGTGTAGGATGGAGCTGCTAAGACAAGGACTACATTTCTTAGACTTCTTCATGTGCAGGATGGTTCATATGTCTGAATGCTGGGCAGTGGAGTGTGAGTTGAGGTGGTGATTCCCCTTGGGAACCTCCATCCTCTCTGACCCACCATCTGCCAGCTCCATGTTGGTGCCCAAGTCCATCTCAGAAGTTCCCCATCGACTGTCCCCTTCTTCACCGCCAACTGCATGTGACCTGAGTAGGAAATAATTTTCTATTATGTTAACCTGCTACCTGACATCTGGGATGACAACAGCCCATTCAGTTAAAGTGGAGCCATTCAGGAAAAAAAACGGGGCATTTTTATATACAGATGGTTTGAGATTTATGATAGTTCTGGTTTGATTTATAATTTTTTGACTTTATGATGCTGTGAAAATGATGTGCATTCTGTTGAAACCATACTTGGAATTCTGGATTTTGTTCTTTCCCTGGGTTGGTGGATGTACTCAAAGAACTGTTTTTCACTTTCAGTATTCAATATAATTACATGAGTTAATCAATACTTTATTATAAAATAGGCTTTGTGTTAGATGATTTTGTCCAATATAAGTGTTCTGAGAACATTTAAGATCAGCAAGGCTGAACTATGATGTTTGGTATGTTAGGTGTATTCAATGTCTTTTCAGCTTACAATGGGTTAACTGGGGAGAAACCCCACTCTAAGTCGAGGAAGGGCTATAATAACATCATATAATAACTACCTAAAATAAAGTATACAAGTATCAGGGCCAACAGAAGATGGAGCTGCAGTTGAAAGCTGCCTGAATGGCCTCCCTCTTGGAAACTCCAGCTCCTGGGCACTCACAGTGATAGAAGAGTCACTCATTTGTGAGACACTGGCTGAGTGCTGCCATGGCATCAGCAATGCCAGGAAAAGACTGCAGCTTTGCAGGAATGCAAGACATAAGCACAGCACCAGGTCTCCTAACAGCTTGAATTCTGTAGGATCACAAAATGTTAGGCTCAAAGATTCACCTGAGCTTGCTTTAATATGAAATGGGAAAAGACAGAGGAGTTCTCAAAATGGCTTGGTTTAGTTTTCCTTTTAGAAAAAAAGTTTAGTCTTCATTGCATAGTTGACAGCTCACACAGGTAAAGATTTGGGCCACGTGAATCAGAGTTAAACAGAGAAGAATGGGCATATGAGCAAAAAGATGCTTTTGGCCTCCTCTGCGAGGCAATTTGACATACTCAACGTCATTTAATCCCTGAGACTCTCTGAAATCCATAGTTGTCATCAGTGCCTTTGATTTTCTATTTGGAAACTCCTGGAGCACAAAGTAATGAAATGATGCAACCAAAGCTATAAAATAAGATTTTTAAACCCAAGTCTGCCTGACTCAAAAGTATTGTAATCCTCTCTCCCTATCACATGTCTGTAAAAACACACACAGAACTAGCATTTATGGTGCAACTATTTAATACTATGTGCCGAGAATTGTTTTAAATCTCTTGAATGGATTAATTCACATAATCTCACAAATACCCTCTGAGGCAAGTACTACTATTGTTCCCATTGTACAGATTAGACAAATAAGGTAAAGAGAGTTTGAACAACTTGTTACAAGTTATAGCTTATGTGATGAATTCAAAAGTCAGGTTCTAGGAGCCACAGTTTCACCCACTGATCTATAAAATCCTCTAGTTCTAGTCTCTCTCCTCTTTTCACTGACAAGAAGTTAGGGATTTGATGGCTAAATGCCATCTTCTTCCACAGCATCAGCTGCATCAGTAACAGGGCAAATCTTAGGGCTGGTATATGATAGGTTCAGGGCCATCTATGTATACTGCTGGATGCTAGAAATCCAGAGATAAGTTAGATATGACATTTGTTAATATACAAAGTATAAAACTTTGGGTGATTAATCCTCTCATATTAGAACTACCTACAGAGCTAAAAAGAGAATCAGCTGAAACTGAAAATTTAATTACAAAATGAAATAATAGTATTTGAAGTTAGGGAAGAAGTAGAAGCACAGGGCAGGCAGATTTCAAGGTTAGTGGTGTTCTATTCTTTGACCTGTTTGCTGGCCACATAGATATTTGCTTTGTGATAATTTATTGATGATACATCTGTCATGTCTATTTTTCTATATGTGTATGTATTTCACAATAAAAAAGTTAAAAAACAAATAAAAGTGTTAGCTAAGAGTATAAAAGTTGGAATACTAAAATGAATAACAAAGATCCATTCACAATTTTTAGTTAACACTTTGGGGTTAAAAAAAAAAGTCTAAAATTTACATAAAAGATTCAAGTTTTTGCAAATTAGGGCTTTTATAACTTTTAAATCACTATGTTGAAACCTGAGCCATACAACAACAGCTGTCCTTTAAATTAAAGGGACCTCCCTGGTGGCTGGTACATGATAATATATATATATATATATATATATATAATATATAATATAATATATAATATATATATGTGTGTGTGTGTGTGTGTGTGTGTGTGCGTCTTCAATGCAGGAGACCAAGGTTCGATCCCTGGGTCAAGAAGATCTCCTGGAGAAGAGACTGACTACTCATTCCAGTATTCTTGCCTAGAGAATTCCATGGACAGAGGAGCCTGGCAGGCTACCATCTATGGGGTCACAAAGAGTCGGACACGACTGAGCAACTAACACTTTTACAGTAAAGTAAATGTGTTCTTTAAAGGCCTATTTTTCTTTTTAAAATAACTATCTTGAGCTAGCATTCGTACATGGAGAGTCATATGACGAGCTGTAGAATTACAAGTGAGTGATGTCTCAACGTAAAACCAAAGCCACATCCCCAGAATTAACTGGAAATGACTTCGGGGGAATCCAAGTGTCTCTTACGTAACGTGTGTGTCTTCTGTTGGGTCTGAGAGCTGCTTGTTTTACTTTCTGTTTGCTTACTAAGAAATTTGTTGGCAGGTTCTGTCAAGGATAGTCCAACACTTGCCAACAGAAACATAGCACGATTCAGTGTATATTTCCTGTAAAGTTAGAATGCCAGTTTGAGGCAAACAGGAAAACAAGTCTTTCCACTGGAAGGCAATGTACAAGAATTTGCCTGAGCAAGACACCATTTTAACATAAGAGAATGGTGTAAGGCTAGAAGCAACAGAAAAAATTAAATAAATACTTCTTTTCTCTCAAAACCTCTAGGAAGATGAATCTTCTCATTGCATCTCAGTATGCTGGAAAGTGTCTTGTTATAAACTCTTAGTTGAAATTATTTTATAGATTTCTTGCTTAGATAAAACAAAGAGCCCTAGGCAATATATTCCCCTCTATGACTGACAATGCCCTCCAAAATTAATCTGGATTCCGAAGGATGGTGTCAAGGAAAAGTTTTCACCTATTGAGCAGAAATACAGCATAGAGAGGGGAAAAGGATTATCTGCTGTGAACCAAGGCTTCTGTTCCTTTAGCTGTCAACCCCACTGGAGAGCTTTAGGCATCCCAAATTTGGAAAATAAAAGCTGTGCTGTGGGCTTCAGGTTCTTTTGTTACTCAGACAGCTGCTAATCGTCCTGCTGTGTTAGGAACCAATGAGACAATGCTGTAACATTAAGCTTTCTGACATCCAAGGCATCTAGATCCGTCCCCAATTAAAGATGTATTAATCACAAGGACTCTAAAAGCCAGGATGATAGATGCACCCAGTAAATCTTTGCTCTTGCCTTTTACTTTCACACTCAGGTTTCTACATTTATAGGCAGAAATGCTTAAAAGCCTACTCCAGACACTGACCAATAAAAAAGCCTTGTTCATTACTCTCTATCAGATAGAGGCTTGACGATTTCCCACGTATGCCTGAAAAGCCTTTCAGAAAGAGGTAAGACATTGATCATTCTGCTAAAAGAGTCTGTCTGCTTCAATAAACAGATCCACTGTGGCTGCTGTCGTCTTGACTTTTTTAGTGTGATAACTAATTCAGGAGGGTGGCTTTGCCACTTGCTACAGGGACACTCAAATCATCTGTGTAGTTAAAAACAACAACAACAAAAGCCCTTAGATAAACCTAGTATTAATAATACTAATGATGGGCTTCCCAGGTGGTGCTAGTGGTAGAGAACCACAATGCACAAGGCTTAAGAGATGTGGGTTTCATCCCTGGGTCGGGAAGATCTCCTGGAGAAGAAAATGGCAACCCACTCCAGTATTCTTGCCTGCAGAATCCAATGGACAGAGAAGATTTGAGAGCTACAGTCCATAGGGTTGCAAAGAGTCAGACAGAACTGATGTGACTTCACACGCACAATACTAATGATACTAATAATCTCCTTAGGTCATGGCCCCAGTGAGAGTGAATAAATTATGATGCGGATACCTGGAACAACAGAACAGGATACAGATTGGATGAAGCCCCTTGAATTTTGTGCTTTGAAATTTATATTAATAAAAGCCTCAAGTTACTTTTTCACAATGGTTTCCATTTCACAAGGGCACTGAAGATAGCCTTATTAAGTTCTCCATCAAAGGGCATCATCCATATCATTTGTTATGAATAAGTGAGCTGGTAATCAACTGCAAAACAAAGAAAAAAATGGCAAAATAAAAGCAGAGACCCTGACTGCTTTATCATAGAGGCTAAGAATCCAATTTCTCTCTCTCTTTTTTTTTGTCCTTACATATAATTTTCATAGAAGGCATCTAATTACTATACTACAAAATAAAGAGAAAAAGCATCAACACATGAGCCTCATGTAACCTCAAAAAAGCAGTGTTCACCATTCTGAGTTATTGCAAATCTTTTCAAATTAGACTCCTTTTTTTTTTTTCCTGAGATTAATGAAACTCGAAAGAGACAAGTATAATATTTGTAAGGTGCCAGGTTGGTGCCAGCTCAAGGAACTGAAGTCCTTGGCTTTCAATGGAGCCTGGATATATCATGAATAACTCCTTCCCCATCACTGTCTCAGTGAGGGTCCACTGTCTTCCCAGTTGAAAGATAGGAAGTCAATTAGTGTCACTTATGATGCGAACACCTGTCGACTAAGACCTGGACTGAGACCAATTCCATTACCATAGCCACTCAATGGCCACCAGATGATCAGGCCTTGGACCACTTATGATATAGTCCAGATACAAGAAGGTGACCTAAAGACAGAAAGGTCCAGAGTCCCATTAGTCATCTCCTGAGCCACCACCCAATTTCTCATCACATATACAGTTGGAACAAGATATCTATTTTTCCTAATAGTAACTTTAAAAGACTACATGAGCTGTACAAAAAAGAAAAAATCATGATGACTCTAAATTGATGATATAAGCTCCAGAAATGGTAAGTGTTTTCACCAGTCATTGTTATTTTTATCTTTGAAACTACTTTTTTAGTAGCTCATCTTTCTTTCTGCTACTGCATTTTGAAACACATAGGCAGAAAAGAGAAACATAAATGAAAAATATCTGACAAAGAATAAAGTGGAACATGAAATTATAGGCTATAGATGATCAGTGACAGGCTGAGACAGGCAGAGGAAACATTCCAATATGATTCTGGTTGCAAATCTAGCTCCAAATAAATGTTGCTGGGCTGAAAGAACAATAACTAAATACTGAGAAGTGATGGCCATGGACCATTCTACTTGTACAGTAGATTGCAGTTACAAGTGGAAAGACAGAGAGAGAAACAGAAGGAAGACTAATCAGGTAAAGAACTGAGCCTCTCCATCTTATTTTCAGTCTGATTCCATCATATGGATCATGGTATGGAAGTCTGAGAAGGTTCTGAACACAGAGAATCAAAACTCAGGGAACAAGATCCATAAACCACACCATGCTGAGGAATTAGGGTTTAGTAATACCTAAGGCAAGCAGCCAAGAGGAGATACCCCATGTCCAAGGTCAGGAGAGGTGGCTATGAGGAGATACCCCACATCCAAGGTCAGAGAAACCCCAGTAAGACAGTAGGCACTGAGAGAGGGCATCAGAGGACAGACAGAGTGAAACCACAATCAAAGAAAACTAACCAGTTTAATCACATGGACCACAGCTTTGTCTAACTCAATGAAACTATGAGCCATGCTGTGTAGGGCCACCCAAGACAGACTGGTCATGGTGGAGAGTTTTGACAAAATGTGGTTCACTGGAGAAGGGGATGGCAAACCATTCTGGTATTATTGTCTTGAGAACCCCATGAAGAGTATGAAAAGGCAAAAAGACAGGACACTGAAAGATGAACTCCCCAGATCGGTAGGTGCCCAATATGCTATTGGAGATCAGTGGAGAAATAACTCCAGAAAGACTGAAGAGACAGAGCCAAAGCAAAAACAACACCCAGTTGTGGATGTGACTGGTGATGGAAAAAAAGTCCGATGCTGTAAAGATCAATATTGCATAGGAACCTGGAATGTTAGGTCCACGAATCAAGGCAAATTGGAAGTGGTCAAACAGGAGATGGCAAGAGTGAATGTTGACATTTTAAGAATCAGCGAACTAAAATGGACTGGAATGAGTGAATTTAACTCAGATGACCATTATATCTACTACTGTGGGCAAGAATCCCTTAGAAGAAATGGAGTAGCCATCATGGTCAACAAAAGAGTCCTAAATGCAGTACTTGGATGCAGTCTCAAACCGACAGAATGATCTCTCTTGGTTTCCAAGTCAAACCATTCAATATCATGGTAATTCAAGTCTATGCCCCAATCAGAAGCTGAAGTTGAACAGTTCATTGAAAACCTACAAGACCTTTTAGAACTAATACCCAAAAAAGATGTCTTTTTCATTATAGGGGACTAGAATGCAAAAGTAGGAAGTCAAGAAACACCTGGAGTAACAGGCAAATTTGGCTTTGGAGTACAGAATGAAGCAGGGCAAAGGCTGCCAAGAGAACACACTGGTCATAGCAAACACCCTCTTCCAACAACACAAGAGAAGATTCTACACATGGGCATCACCAAAATCAGACTGATTATATTATTTGCAGCCAAAGATGGAGAAGATCTATACAGTCAGCAAAAACAAGACAGGGAGCTGACTCTGGTTCAGATCATGAACTCCTTATTGACAAATTCAGACTTAAATTGAAGAAAGGCGGGAAAACCACTAGACCATTCATGTATGACCTAAATCAAATCCTTTAAGATTATACAGTGGAGGTGAGAAATAGATTCAAGGGACTAGATCTGATAAACAGAGTGCCTGAAGAACTATGGACAGAGGTTTGTGCACTGTACAGGAGACACGGATCAAGACCATCCCCAAGAAAAAGAAATGCAAAAAAGGAAAATGGCTGTCTGAGGAGGGCTTACAAATAGCTGTGAAAAGAAGAGGAGCAAAAAGCAAGGGAGAAAAGGAAAGATATACCCATTTGAATGCAGAGTTCCAAAGAATAGCAAGGAGGGATAAGAAAGCCTTCCTCAGTGATCGGTGCAAATAAATAGCAGAAAACAATAGAATGGGAAAGACTAGAGATCTCTTCAACAAAATTAAAGATACCAAGGAAACATTTCATGCAAAGATGGGCAAAATAAAGGACAGAAATAGTATGGACCTAACAGAAGCAGAAGATATTAAGAAGAGCTGACAAGAATACATAGAAAAACTATACAGAAAAGATCTTCACAACCCAGATAATCACGATGGTGTCATCACTCACCTAGGGCCAGATATTCTGGAATGTGAAGTCAAGTCGGCCTTAGGAAGCATCACTATGAACAAAGCTAGTGGAGGTGATGGAATTTCAGTTGAGTTCTTTCAAATTCTGAAAGATGATGCTGTGAAAGTGCTGCACTCAATATGTCAGCAAATTTGGAAAACTCAGGAGTGGCCACAGGACTGGAAAAGGTCAGTTTTCATTCCAATCCCAAAGAAAAGCAATGCCAAAGAATGCTCAAACTACCACACAATTGCACTCATCTCACACACTAGTAAAGTAATGCTCAAAATTCTCCAAGCCAGGCTTCAACAATATGTGAACCGTGAACTTCCAGATGGAACAACAGACTGGTTCCAAATAGGAAAAGGAGTAGGTCAAGGCTGTGTATTGTCACCCTGCTTATTTAACTTATATGTACAGTACATCATGAGAAATGCTGGGCTGGAAGAAGCACAAGCTGGAATCAAGATTGCTGGGAGAAATATCAGTAACCTCAGATATGCAAATAACACCACTCTTATGGCAAAAGTGAAGAAGAACTAAAGGACCTCTTGATGAAAGTGAAAGAGGAGAGTGAAAAAGGTGGCTTAAAGCTCAACATTCAGAAAACAAAGATCATGATATCTGCCCCATCACTTCATGGCAAATAGATGGGGAAACAGTGGAAACAGTGGCAGACTTTATTTTTGGGGGCTCCAAAATCACTGCAGATGGCCACTGCAGCCATGAAATAAAAAGACACTTACTCCTTGGAAGGAAAATTATGACTAACCTAGACAGCATATTAAAAAGCAGAGACATTACTTTGCCAACAAAGGTCCGACTAGTCAAGGCTAGTCGGTTTTTCCAGTGGTCACGTATGGATGTGAGAGTTGGAATACAAAAAAAGCTGAGCACAGAAGAATAGATGCTTTTGAACTGTGGTGTTGGAGAAGACTCAAGAGTCCCTTGTACTGCAAGGAGATCCAACCAGTCCATCCTAAAGATCAGTCCTGGATGTTCATTGGAAGGACTGATGCTAAAGCTGAAACTGCAATTCTCTGTCCACCTGATGCAAAGAACTGACTCATTTGAAAAGACCCTGATGTTGGGAAAGATTGAAGGTGGGAGGAGAAGGAAACAAAAGAGGATGAGAAGGTTGGATGGCATATCTGACTGAATGGACATGAGTTTGAGTAAACTCCAGGAGTTGGTCATAGACGGGAGGCCTGGCGTCCTGCAGTCCATGGGGTCTCAAAGAGTCAGACACAACTGAGCGACTGAACTGAACTGAAGGAAACCTTCATTTTATTTATAGTGAAATCATTCTTACCCAGTTTCTTGCTGGCTATGTAGACAAGCACAAAGAAGTGACTGGTAAGGGGAAAGTAGAGATACAGAGACTTTGGGTTAAATTACAGCCAGCACCATGTGAAAATGCTTCATATACAAATGGTCACCACACGTTGTGCTCTCAAAAAATGTAGCCATGACATGATATTTTTGCAGTCCTCATATCTGAAACTCTATCTTTTCTTGGCAATACTTTTCAAAGCTATGATAGAGGTTAAAAAAGGAGCACAATTTACAAGTAGGGATTTTAAGCTTGGGAATTGGCAACCATAGAATTAATTTTTTTAATTTTGGGGTATCAGCCAGAAACCAAACTGTATGTGCCAGAGTTTAAACTCCTATAGGCATTATAAGACTGAGGCTGAGAACAACTGAGATGTGAGACTGAAATGTTATTAAGACCAATAGACATCTCCAACTGGATATGTGCTTGAGAATCCAAGCTGACTTTTGTAGTCATAAAGAATAACAAAGAATGTATTAGGAAAGTTATAACTGTTTTAGGACCTGACTTTTTTTTTTTTTAACTAGAAGGTTCACAGCATCTCATTGGGGGCTTTCTAACACAACTTGCTAAAGTGTAAATTTCAATATTACTAGCTCCACTCAGGAGTCAATCTATAAATACCGAAAAGACCTCATTAGAACAACATCTCACCAAGAAATAGTCCCATGGCAGGGTCTCTAAGAAAGATATTGGAACAGGGCTCCAGTACACTAGGAGCTGTTTTATAGATTTTATTTTATGTGTGTTCTAAAATCAGAAGGGAGAAAGAGAGAGAAGAGTGAAAGCCATCATTCAAAGAACTCACACAGTTAAGGTTATACCCTTGAAAGGTTAACAGTGAGATGCTTCCCATTTATGAAGCTCCCCAAACAATACATTTTTACATTATATCAAGATTCCTTAAATGTATTACCGGTCTCTTAGAGTCACACCTTAATGAGTGGACTAACCAGCAATGATGTATACAAGGAGGGCTGTGAGCAAAACTACCGAGTTTTAAAGCCTATGACCACTGTTCTGGTTATGAAACAACACTCAGTGTTCATAGGGCAAGATTCTGCTATACTTGTACTTTTTGCTTTCGGTGAAAAACAAAGCAATAAAAATCCTAGTTACATATCATAATGGCCATCCTACTCCTATTTTAAATGGGAAGAAATGAGATACTGTTAGCAATAAGAACTCCCAAGCCTCCAAAAGCACCCTCCTAGAAAATTTCCTAAAATCTTGCCCTCTAGAATCAGGATCAGTTTCAGTGCAGACAAGGGCTCCACCAGCAACCCTTAGGATTACCTACAACCTTCATATGAAAATAAAGTCTTTGATTATCTTAATGGAAGGAACATTCGATTAAGCTTTCAGCTAGCTGCATATTCAAAATCACAGGCCTGTTTATATGTTTGCCCTGGCTTTAATAAAAGGACATGGAGGAAGCTGTGCTCTCATCCACCTTCATGGTATTATGCTCAAAATACACACTTACTATGCTAAAAAAAGGGAGAGGGTGGTTCAGGAGGCAGATTTATGGCTCGCAGTACTTATCTAGACAACACCAACTCTCCAGGGAGCCATTGTGAGCTTGCCCCCTTCAGTGTTTGTTCTAATAGATGGATCTTATCAAACCCTGTTTCATACAGTGAACCTGTTGGAGACAGGTCCCTTTAGCACCCACTGTCTTGTCTGCACAAAAGTGGAAGCGGTGACAGAGTTTATTTTCTTGGACTCCAAAAATCACTGTGGACAGTGACCAGAGCCATGAAATTAAGTTTGTTCCTTGGAAGAAAAGCTATGACAAACTAGACAGTGTATTAAGAAGCACAGACATCACTTTGCCAACAAAGGTATATATAGTCAAAATGATGGTTTTTTCAGTAGTCACGTACGGATTTGAGAGTTGGACCATAAAGAAAAAACTGATGCTTTCGAATTGTGGTGCTGGAGGAGACTCTTGACAGTCCCTTGGACTGAAAGGAGATCAAACCAGTCATTCCTAAAGGAAATCAACCTGCATATTCATGGGAAGGACCAATGCTGAAGCTGAAGCTTCAATACTTTGGCCACCTGATGTGAAGAGCCGACTCATTGGAAAAGACCCTGATGTTGGGAAAGACTGAGGACAAAAGGACAAGGGGATGGCAGAGGATGAGATGGTGAGACAGCATCATCAACTAAATGGACATGAGTTTCAGCAAACTCCGGAAGATAACAGAGGACAGAGGAGCTGCTGTCCATGAGGCCGTAAAGAATCAGACACAACATAGCCACTGAACAACAACATGTGCCATGACACCGACAGAAGGTCCCTAGATAAACTTTTTGACCAAACTGCCTGAGAAATTCATGTGCATAGATGATCAGTAGGAAGATGCCAGGCAAAAAGGAGTGCCCCACCCTTCCTCATGTTTCCTCTCTTTCCTTCCCTTCCAAGGTGTGTGTGCTAGTGTTGTCATGTCCAACTTTTTGTAACCCCATGGACTGTAGGTGCCAGGCTCTTCCGTCCATGGGGATTCCGCAGACAAGAACATGGGAGTGGGTTGCCATACCTTCCTCCAGGGCATCTCCAAAACCCAGGGACTGAACCCAGGTCTCCTGCATTGTAGGTGGATTCTTTACCAGCTGAGCTACCTGGGAAACTGTTCCAAGAGAGAGAGTAAATTCCTATCATTTTTCCCTATAAGATATCTTAGATAGATTCTGTTTTAGAAAGTAGCTCCCGTGTTTTGTCATAAAGCACCTAAAGCACAGGCGAGCCACCATAGAGCTCCTCGAGCGTAGGCAGGACCAATCTATCAGAGGAGGGAAAGAAGGAATTTAATGTCAGAGCTGTTTCTTCAGCTATGAGTCTATATTGGCAGCCATTCTGTCGAATGTTCAGAGATTCCAGCACTCTGGGTACCAACCTCCACATGTGGGACTACATCGTTAGTGACGTTTCCCAATGAACGCCATGGCTTCATGAGACAAGTGATGTCTGGGATCAGTTCTCTTTTTCTGTCACTGCAGTTTTGGGGCAACCTATGGAAATGTTTGGGGCTTCCCAGATGGCATTAGTAGTAAAGTACGTGCATGCCAATGTAGAAGATGTAGGAGACGCAAGTTTGATCCCTGAGTTGGGAAGATCCCCTGGAGGAGGGCATGGCAACCCACTCCAGTATTCTTGCCTGGAGAATGCCCATGGATGGAGAAACCTGGCGGGCTACAATTCATAGGTTCACAAAAGGTTGGACATGACTAAATCAACCTAACATGCATGCATGGAAACGATTTTTTAGGCAAAAGCTAAGGAGGAAAACAAATGTTTGTTGGTGTGCACACAGATTAAAGTAAAAAGAAAAAACAAAACAAAACCCTCATGAGTCTAACTGAAGACAACATAGAAAATGCCCTCTTATTGTATACCAGCCTGAAAACAGCACACGGACACTGAGCTTCAGAGAAGGCTCTGTACAGTGGGATGACAGAGACAGGTGTTTTAATTAGTCCCTGAAGATTTAAGATGTCTCCATGCAGGATTAGTTCTGTAGCACAGCTCTTGGGTTTTCCTGATGTTTTTTTTAAAAAAAAAAAAAAGCAACTCCTTAAAGACATCAGCATGGGGTTAATGGAAGCCTTGATAAAAGTTTCTCTGGATCTCTTTATTGATGCTTAATTGCAAGCTGGACGCTAGAGAGTCTCTTCTGGCCCCTCTGAGGAGACATTCATTCAACCAGTGGGAATCACAACTAGATAATTTAGAAGCCCGTCCAAAACCTTTGCTCGCCCTGTGCTGTTTATTTCTCATCTCAGTAGGGTGCTTATTTCCAAATCTCTTGATGGTTTCTCCATAGGGTGTAAAAGTTGGCGGTACTGTCCGAAGCAACAAGCATATAGCACTGAAGAATGAAAAACCCATCAGCATTAAAGACTGTCGAGTGTTAAGTGAATGCTGGCGAAAGGATTTCCGTTCTCACAAATGAACATGTGTGTATGCTTAGGTAGGACAGAAGGGGAAAAAAAAATCAGGAAAAATAATGTTCTCTATTCTGGATGTATATATAAAACTTTCATTTTCTTAGAGTGAAATAGTCACCTCTTTAAAAATGCAACCCAAGTTTTACTTATATGCAGTAATTACCTCTCAACTCTATAGACATACTGTTTGTCTGTGCTGAAGCTGGATAATTTAGGAGGTTCCTTTGGAAGGCTTCTATTTTTTCCTCCTCACCACGACTTGTGGTTCCCACCTTGAATACAAATTCATGGACTCTCATGCCACATGCAAGCTGTAGCATTGTCTACCCTATAGTTTATTTTATTCTTCATTATGATCATAATTAGTGAGCTGGCTTAATAATTATCAAGGTGGCAACAATATTCCACAGACATGAAATTATTTTATGTGTAAAGTTAGAATCAAGAGATTGTTCCTTTAAAAAAAAATTGTATTGCGTGTTTTAAAAATGTTTATTTCCCAGGCATTATGAACTAAACCAGAAGCCCATGGTTGGATCAGAAATGTTAATGAGAAAACCACAGCCAGGCTTCTCTGAAGCCCATTGTATGCTTGTTTAGGGCTACAACGATCCCAGTACAGAAAGGACTTCCCAACCAGCTTCCACTTTAGAGGTCCTATGGATTGCATACCAACCACTGAGGATGTATAACCAATTTTTCAGCAAAAGTTCTCAATAAAACTGATTTATAATTTGTTTGAAAGATTTTGAAATTTCGCCTTTAGGAAGATTTCTGACTTATAGATTTCACTAGTTTCATCAAGTGATTTTTCCTTTACATTTCTTAGGAGTAAGAAAAAGAAAAAACATCATTGACTTGAGATCAAAGGCAAACAGAGACGTCACCTCAGTGAGGGAGCAACCTTAAAAAGCAGCAGAGATGATTATTTTTAAAAAATGCTGCCAGCATCCAGGAACCATCCAACAGTGCTAAGAACGCATGTTTTCAAGAAAACCGGAACACTGCCTTTTCAGAATAGCCCACTACGTGCCATGTTCTTTATTTAAACCTGAGTGTCAGTGGGGAAAGATCTGTGGTACAAGAAAGCAAAGGCCTGTTTGAAATCCTAATTGTTTTTGTGAAATCTTGTTCATAGAGTCAAAACCTCTAGAAAAGAGGTTGTCCTGCTAAATATCACAGTGGTTTCAAACGTGAGATGAAGCTAAATGTTAACCCACCTCATCCTTTGCCAGACTAGTTTCTGACAAATGACACCAGTATTTCAATATCTCTCACTGATCCTTTTCAATTACAGTAGAGGGGAGGCGATTTGAATTAAGATTTCCAAATAATAATTCCACACTTCTTTTAAGGCAATATTAACTGGATATCTGCTAGAAACTGGGCGTGTGATTTTACATTTAGTCTTCACCATAAATATCTGAGGATGAAACAAGATGATATGATGGGGATAATGGTTAAGAATGTGGATGCTGGGACTTCACTGGTGGTCTAGTAGTTAAGAATCTGCCTTTGTTTGGGATGAATATGTATACACTGCTATATTTAAAATGGATAACCAACAAGGTCCAACTGTACAGCACATGGACCTCTGCTCAATGTTATGTGGCAGCCCGGATGGGAGTGGAGCTTGGGAGAGAATGGATACATGTATGGACTTCCCAGGTGCGGCTAGTAGTAACGAACCCACCTGCCAATGCAGGTTAGAAGAAAGAAACGCAGGAGGGCATGGCAACCCACTCCAGTATTCTTGTCTGGAGAGTCCCATGGACAGAGGAGCCTGATAGGCTACAGTCCATACGGTTGCACAGTCAGATGTGACTGAAGCGACTTGGCGCCGATGCACATGCAGATACATGTATATGTATATGTGCGGCTGAATCCCTTCTCTGTTCACCTGAAACTACCACAACATTGTTACTTAGCTATACCCCAATACAAAAAGCTAAAAAAATAAAAAACAAAAAAAGAATCTGCCTTCCAGCGCAGGGAAACTAGGTTCAATCCCCGGTCAGGGAATTAAGATCCCACACGCCATGGGGCAAGTAAGTCTGCTCACCACAGCTAGAGAAAGCCCATATGCCACAATGAAGACCCAGCATGGCCAAAAAAAAAAAGGAAAAAAAAAAAAAAGAATGCGGACTCTAAAAGCCAGTTACCTTCCAATGCTAGGACTGGCTCTGGAGGACCCACTGCTTGACATTGTAAATTAAGTTTTTGGGGGGACACAGCCACACCTATTCATTTACATATTGTTTGTGGCTGCTTTTGTTTTGCAATGCAGAGTTGCATACTTGCAATGTCCTACCCTCTTGGTTTAGTCCTCCAGAGCAGGGATCAACAGATTTTTTCTGGAAAGATCTAGATGGCAAATGCGTTCACAGGCATCTCTGCCAAAGGAACTCCACTCTGTTGTGGTTCTGGAAAAGCAGCCTTAGGCAGCACACACACAAGGGAGTGGACCTTTATTTCAACAAAGCATCTTTATGGACACTGATATTTGAATGTTACATCATTTCCAAATTTCACAAAACACTATTATTGTTATTTATTATTCTCAGCCCTTCAGAAATAAAAGAAAAAAAAAAAGATTCTTGAGGGGTTTGAAAGTGGGGGATCAAGATTTGGGCTCTGGTTTGCCAAACCCTGCTCTAGAGCAGTAACTCCAGGAGATAATGAAGGGCAGGGAAGCCTGGTGTGTAGCAGCTCATGCAGTCACAAAGAGTCGGACATGATTCAGCAACTGAACAACAGCCATTTCCACAATCACCAGAACTGCGCTTTCTGCTTGTTAATTTATCTTAAACCACATATGAGGCCCATCCAGAACTGTCCCTCACCCCGAACAATAGGTCAGAACCACTCCAGGATGACACACTTCATCACCTTACCTGTTAAGCCAAACTGGACTTTCTGAAATCTCTACTTTCTTCCCGTTTGTTTGCATGTCTAGGCATACTTACACAAGAGCCTCTTTATCAGACAACTGCACGCATCTAAGAGGCAGGATTTTACATACTGAAATTATGAAAGCTTGCAAGGCCTCTCTCCACTCTTCTTCATTTGATATGTGCAATTCTGTGGATTCTTCCCCTGAAATCACACAAACATTGTCTAGGCTTCGGACCCCACAAAACCTGTTCCACTCCACCACGCCTGGAGCACACTGCCTCACACAATTGCTCTAAGATGTTTCCCTTTCTTCCACCATCTCCTTAAAGCTGTCCTCTCACTATCTGTAAGACAGGTAGCAATTATACCCAGTGGGGATGAGAATTCCCACTGCTCCCCATTATCTCACTCAAATAACATAATATGTCTAATTAAAAGACGGCCAAGAAACAGAATGGGAACTGAGCAGTTGAGTAATAAGAGATAGTATGCCTCTTGTACTTGGTTATTTTCTTTTCTCTACTCATTATTTTCATTTTATTAACTTTATCACTACTTAACAAAAGAGTGTTCACTGGTTATTTTTACTATAAATAAATGTGTTAATCAATAGATGGGTGCTGAGTATCCGTGCTGTGCACGGATATGGGTGCTGTGCAGTGGCATCACAATGAGGTTCCTGCCACTTTATTGTCGATGTGGTATTTTCTTACAGTTTTCTTAACGGTCCATCCTAGAGAACAAGGCCAGTCTGACAAGCAGCACCAATTCATCTGATGGCAAAGCCCCTAGGATTCTTTACAGGAGGACCCCAAAGGGCCTTTTATAACTGTCTATCTTCTGAGAACAGTGTCGATAGCCCTGCATTCCCAGGACAGAGTGATGGAACCCTGCAAAGACAGGTGGGTGATGGAATGCTGAAAGGTGGACCTTGCTATGAAGTCATGAAATCTGTTTCTCAAACATACCACTAGACCAGAGTTTCTCAGTCTTGGCACCATGGACTGTTCAACCAGATAATTCTTTGTTGGGGGGAGGGCAGTATCCTTTGTATTATAGGATGTTTAGTAGCATCCCTGGACTTCATGTGGTGGATGCAATAGGCCTCTCCCTCCTCCTAGCTTTGACAACTGAAAAATGTCTCCTGATATTGCCAAATGTCTGGGGGAGGGATGCGGGACACCTATACCTGCAGCACAGCCAGCTGGGAAGGACTGAGGAGAGGCAAGATTGAGACACATTCTGACAATTCAGCTGAAGCACTTTTGGAATGCTTTCCCTATCTTGGAATAGCCCTAAGACCCAGTTTCGAAATATCATAGGGAAACTAAACTCTCTTTCTTCAAGCCCATTGCTTATGGCTACAATTCTTGGAATCACAGAATTTTAAATTAGAAAGGATCTTAGAGATTAGCTAGGTTCAAATGATTATGCAATCTACTGAGTACTGGAATTCATCCAAAGCCAGTGTTAAGAGATGTTTTGTCACCAGGACAGGACAGTTGCACCTAACAGAGATGATCAGATGTACTTCCTTGTAAAGCGTGTCTAGAACAACAACATATGCAAAGTAAAAGTCAAAAGTATAGTCGTCTTGGATACAATGTGAGGTTAGTAGAGAATGTGAGCCATAGAGCTTCACCAGAATTTTAGACAAACAAAACAACCTAGAGCATAGTCCAGCCCCAGAGCTGGGAGACTAGTGCGGGGTTTAAGGGGTGCAGAGTGGAAACTGGTTCGGTGGTAATATTAAGGTCTACTGCTGGCTGCCATCATGGAATTTTTAGCAAAAACATCCACAGTTCTGTTGCTTGGTCAGGAAAGCCTTGTTTCATTTATACAGCATTTCTCTCTCCTAGGGACACATCCTGTATTCATTTCCCTGAGATGGTCCACTTAAGTAAAAGTAAACTGAAGGAAAGTCATCTAGAAAACAAATCACCCAGCAGTCAGCCTATACATTTTTCATAAGCATCAAAACCATCTCTTCCTAAACAAAAGACGGAATAGTTGCCAGAGGATGGAAGAGGGAGGAAGGAAAACATGAGTTTTCAAGGGAAATCTCATTTTATTCCTTTTGGACTGCAATGGAGTATAGGGAGAATGTCCGTTTTCCTTGTGTGATCTTTACCTACGGGACCACTTCAGCTGCAGCCACATTCCCCCTCCTCTTCTCAACTTTCCTTCATCTTCTTGGCATGAGGCAGGGGGTGGGGTAGGGGAAGAAGAGAATATGGGAGAAGTCCTATGTCCTCAGGTCAACCCTTGCTGCTCTCTGATCTGCCTCTTGGCAGAGCATCCATTTGGGTGACCTGAGCAGAGCAGGCTTTGTCCTGGCAGGGAGTCAGCAGCCAGCCATCTGGGCTACCCTGTCCCTGGGTGACACTGGGTAAGTGTCATCAGAGTCCCTCCTTTTGGCCACAGATACAAAGCTCACATCCTTTCATCAGCTCATCAGCAATAAAGCTGGCACTTTTGAGTTCCTTTTGTCATGTCCTGCCTTTTATTTCAATTGGGTTTGAACTCAGGAGGGGAGGAAAAGGGTGCTATTAGCCCCTTAAGACACCAACTGTAGGACTGGGGTTAGGATGGCTTAAATAACCGCATGAGAACATCCATCCATTCACACTCTATATCCCAGCTACTTTCACAACTACACCACATTCACAGCTACAAGATCAAAGCCCAATTAGACCTTCATCTCTAGGCTTAGGTACTAGAGGCTGGTCTCACAAAGGCCACTAGTTATCTATTAATTTTCAAAGAAAGCGACTTTTTCCTTTTGGGAGCATGATTCTCCCTGGGTTCAAGCACTGGCTCTGACATGAGCTTAGGTGAATTTCACCTCCACAGTGCTATTCAACTGTGACAGTCCCAGTGATGGTGACGACAAAACCAGGAATTCTAGGTTTTGTGTTTGTTTGTTTCTAAATATGTTACCAGAGAGAGAGAAAGAACCCTGTGAAAACAGGACAAAAATTGCTGCATCCGTGAAACTAGGTGGACTCCAGGTGGTTAAAGCTAGCATTCATTTATTCTATGCATTCCTTATAGAGTGAGACATCACTGCCTACAGAGGTCCCTAAGGAATTTAATTTAATGAAATGATTAGAATGACAGCAATTAGAATATAAATGTGAGTAAGTAAATATGCATAGGGGAACTTTGATAGAGTTTGTGGCTGCTACATTCACCCGGAATTTTTGACCTACATTACTAATCTGCGCTACTATGAAGAAATGGTTTGTTAATCAAAGATAAACCATTCCGATGATTCTGAATTAGTAAACGCCAAATCACGGCAGCATAATGAGGCAATACTGTGCACACAGACAACTCTCTGCTAAGTGGAAGCTCTCTGGCCAGCAACATAGGAGGTCTTCTTACTGAAAAATTTCTTTTTAATTTTGAACCTCTTCCCACCATTACCCTTCACAAAAATTAAAATAAGGAGCTAGAATTTTGTTCTGTTCAGCAAACCTCCTGGCAGGACTGCTTGCCGTGGCAGAGAAAATCTCATTGTGTCAGAGGAATTCCCTGTTCACCTTTTTCCTAGATCTAAAAGAATCACACCTACATTTTTAATAAAACTTTGACTTTGTTTCCTTCCCTCGCATAACATTTCTGCACATTTTCTTCTTTTGGAGGATTTTTGGCTGGTCTTCCTTCTGTGCTTCGTGCCTCCTGGCTTGGTAGGGGTTGACATAATCCCTTGGCTTGAATCCTTAGGTACACAGACAGAGAAGTCTCCCCACAAAATCTGCGGGAGCCAAGCCTGTCCTCAGCACATCTCCCAGAGGCTACCCTCCGCCAAATAGAATGACTTCACCTTGTACAGCTGAGGCTTCAAAAGGTTCCTTCCTAGTATTAATTTGGTTAAGAACACAAAGTAGAGATGTACTGGCGGGAAGCCGGAAAGGTACCGGGGGGCAGAACATACTGATTGAATCATAAACCTGATTCTCCAGGGGTTCGCAGACCACTCTGCACCTTCCCAGCTCCCTGGAACTCAGACACTAGACGTCCTAGGTTTCTGAGGATCTATGGGCAATGTTTACAATGCCTTCTTCCAAAAGACAACTAACAAAAGACTGCCATTCAGAGTCCTTGTGATGCTATCAAAGGACTACCTAAATTATACTACCCATTGTAGAGAAATAAAACTAGTGACCATACAGTGTTCACATCCCAAAAGTGCAGAAGTAAAAGGCAAACACATAACCAGAGGACCTGTTCACACCACATATATTACCTGGTCACATCTGTGTAACTGAAACTACCTTCTGGGAAGGTCTGCCATTCCAGAGCCAGTTCAAAATCCCTCTCCCTCCACCCCCCCTCCATTCTTAACTTTTTATTTATTCTAGAGAGTTCAGGGGAAAGTGAGAAAAGAATGGCTTTGGATTGGAATACTGGAATAGTTCTCACTATAGAATCAATTAGTACAGATATATTTTACTTAACTATTGAGTGCACTTACTAAACCATTCCTTTAAGAGAGAAGTGCAGCAAGAGGCCATAGGGTTGTTGGCAATTTATAATCCTTTCCCAGTGAAGGGTGTTGTTCTTAATAGCTTCACAAAAGGATAAACCATGGTCCTTTCTTCCTCCACCCCTTTAAATCCCCCAAAATAAATAACAGGGAGCCGGCGATGTGAAACATGTGGTAGGAATTCAGAATGGAAAATTAGTATGAGAAAGTGTGGAGACCATTTTGGAGGAAGAATGGGAGTAAAAGGGTCAGGAACAGAGTCTAGAAATCCAGATTCTCATTCACACTGTGGAAAACCTGATAATCAAGTCTGGATAACAGTTCTGAAATGAACTCAGCAGAAACACCCCAGGAACAGAATATGTTTTCTAGTCATCTGCATTAGAAGAGGAAAGTGTGCAGGAAATGAGGTAAATTAACTCTCCTCTCCCACCTGTCTAGTGTGAATGTAACTATGAAAGTGGCTCCAAAAGTAAGGTATGTTTAAAGAAAAGTTTTGTCAACCACACAGATCAAGCTCCCCATTAAACCATTCATCGTTCACAGGCTTATAGGGTAATTCTAACAAAGACCTGTGTCAAATATTAAAAAAAAAAAAAATCAAAACCTCAGCTGCTAATGTTTTTATTGGAAAATACAAGGGTAGCAGTCTGCGTTGCTAAAAATCAATTTTGTATTCCTAAATAATCTGTAAATCCACTGATATCCAACCATGCCCTTGTGATTCAAAAGGCCAAGACGCATCTCTTACACAAGAAGTCCAGCATGGAGTGACCCAATTCACCGTCATCTGTTTTCAACCAGTGTCCTAGACTTCATTTAATCTCCACCACCTAGTACTATGCATGCTATACAGTTGGTATCCAAAAAATTATCTGCTGAATGAATAAACATCCTTCTAAGTATTGTCTGTATTATAACACAACTCACACATTTACGATTAGGTCCCTGTAGTTCTTCTTCAAGCGCAGAACTTAAACAACAAGCACAGACATCAACATAAACTCTTTCTCTGTACACATTTAGGTCCTACAACAAAGTGGATGTGATTCCTACCTGCTTGGTTGGTGGTCACAGTGACGGACACGGATTGGTCTGGGCTAGGGTTATACTTGGACACACCATTCACTGCCCAGATTTCAAACGTGTAGTTGGTATGAGCCAGGAGGTCAGTGATGGAGACCTTGGTGGTCTTCAGGCCGTTCTGCTGTGGGGTGTAGTGGACCCCACTTCCACAGGGTCGGCACTTGCTGGAGTCACCCGCCCCACACTTCTTGCACACGACGTTGTAGGAAATATCCTGGCGGCCACCTGTGTTCTGAGGACTGCTCCATTCCAAGTTCACAGAAGTCTCGTTGACATTTGAAATCAAGTTGAGAGGAGCAGATGGTGGGCCTGGAGGGAAAAAAAAAAAAAAAATATATATATATATATATATATATATATATACGCGCACACACACACGTACACACACACTATTAAACCAAGAACTGAAACGAGCCTTTTGGAATCTCTCAGAACTTATATTCTTTTCTGCAGCTATAAGAAGTAAGATGGGCCCATTTAGCAAAGAAAGCCAAAAGCAAATCAAACCAGCAAAACTCATTTAAAAAAGCAATATGACAGAATGCTGTCTGTGTGAGCGTCATTCTCTTTTCTGTACAAACAAACGTGGCACTGACCACGTTTGTTGTGAAGTAACTCTGCATCAAATAGGCTCCCAACGGCTTTCTCTCTGAAGTGACCTGGCTATTTTTCTCATAACTTGTCTAGCCTTACTCTTATCATTTGAAAGATGTGTACACAATTGTGTTTCTAGTTTCCAGGCTGTTGTGGGACTCTGGTAAACTACTAGTTATATACCACTTTTGAAGATAAATGATGATTCCTAAGTATGGTGTGTCACCAATACGGAACAAAAGAAACTGAATGGCATAGATATCCCTCTTCTGTCTGACATGGCAGTTGAGAGTTAAGCTATTTGTGGGTAATTAGTAGGAACTGGTTTAGCCGGGCTATAGAGAAGTAGAAGGTACAGTTGTTGAGAAATCTCAACTCCACTGCAGGATTGTGCAAAGGTGCCCACGTCTCCATGGCCTGATCTTCAGTTGACCGTGGCTGCACCAGGCCCTTCTCATTTCTACTGACATCAAAGGTTTCCAAAATGTATCTGGTGGTCATGATTGTTTTGAAACAGAACTGATTCCAAACAACATAGTACTTAGTTTAAAAATAGTAACAATAAATAAGAGCACAGAGCCTTCTCAATCCTTGCTGTAGATTAGTGTCTAGGCCAAGATGTTATGACACAAGCTGCCTTCAGGGAGAAGAATCAGGATGAGAGAGAAAAGAGGGGATTTTCCTTATCTGACCTGATTCTAAAGGTCTAAAAGATGCCTGCCACTCTCTAATGAGAAAATATTGACTCACTGCAACAACTGGAAAGTTCTCTTTTTGCTTTTCCCTCTTTCTCATTTTGGTTTTCAAAGAAAACAGCCAAAGTAAGTATCAATGGAAAATTGAAACTTCTTGCTTATTGCTTGTATTCTACTGTTAATTTACTTGTAATCATTGCTTTCAGGGAAATTTGTCCCTGTTACTCAGGAAAAGGAAGTTAAAAGGAAGTAACTGGCAGGCTTCCTTGTCTAGTCAATCATAATGTCTGTCTAGTCAATCATACTGTCCCAGACTAGCCATTGCCAGGGAGTTGGAAGAGGTAACTTTATGAAGGAGGAGTCATACTCAGTAATACTGAGTTCACAGTGATGAATGGCTAAAGGATTTTGGTAGTAATATTGAACAAAGGTAATTCATCTCCTTTTCTTCTCATACAACTTAATTGAAGACTGTAACAGGGGAGGCAGGACCTCCCAATCTCCCTTGGAGACTAATTACTGACAACCCCTCTCTCTTAGTGTTAAGACTTGATCCCCATCCTAAGAACCTTAAAGGAAAAACAGTGCTATAAAATTTGTGTAAAAGGAAAAGATTGCCCCCACAGAAGTCATCAGAAAAAAATGCACAAATTTCTTTCTCATTTAGATTTCAAATTTATCTCTTTGGTCCTTAGTAGAGTGAGCATTAAATTTTTTTTTTTTTTTTTTGAATAACATGATTAGAGCTATTTGAAATAACACTTAGAGCCAGATAAGATGTTAAAGATCATTTGGCTAAATAGTTTCATTTTATAAATGAGGAAATTGAGAGCCAGAAAGTGGAGCTGATAATACTGAAAGTTCAGTGAAATCTAATTAGTAAGAGTTCAACTAAAATCCCAAAGTGCTAACTCCCACACAGTGGGGTTATTTCCACATTAAAGACAAAATAACAACAAAATCAGGAGCTTCCACCAAAGTTTGAAAGGCAAAAAGAGGAAAAAGGACCAAGGATCTTCAATTCTGTTCAAATTCTGAGATGCTTCTTGCCATCCTAGTGAAACTGTTTGCTAGTCTGCTGCTAAAGTTGACCACAGCTTGGTTCATAAAATTGGTCAAGCCACTGGTTCTTATTTTGCTGTGACTTTCAGGGTTAAATAAGAGTGACTCTTAAATCCATTAACCTCCTTGCCAAGGTTCCTAGTCCACTTTCACATGGGAAAATGTGACACAATGAATCAAGCACTGCAGAAGCAAAAAGTCAGTAATTAGTATGTAGGACGGGACATGGCAGTGTCTAAACAGAGAAGAAATGGAGCAGAAAACTAAATGGTCACAGGACTCAGAGATATAACATTGCCACATGAAAAAAAAAAAAATACAAAGATGCTTCAGGGTTTCAAAAATGGAGGGCTGGCATGAAAACAAGACACAGTACGTAACAGCCTTCTTCCTTTGGGCAGTGATCCCTGGAGTAGGTGCTCAAAGGAAAACAGAGAAGTAATAAGCAAGTTAGGAAGTTCAACGTTCCCTCCATGAATGGTTTGGTGAATTTGTACTGCATATGTTTCATGCTTTGTTGCAATAAGGAGTGCTGGTTCCATCGTGGCATACTAGCAGTTTAAAAATTGGACTATAACTGGCGAATTAAGGTGGGGGGAATGAAATAAAAGAAATGTGTATCCAATGATTGTCGGCCAACATAAGCTTGAGAAAAGACACCTGGAAAAGGATTCTGTAAATTAAAATCATTACAGTAGTTGTATTGTATCTATGTTTTCTCTTTTTTTGAAAATTCTTGCCAACTAAAAGACGGTAAATACATCATGTGTGTTTTCATATATAAGGAAAGATTATCTCTTCCTCAGAAGGAAGGCACCTTATTCTCAAGAAAATGAGAAAAAAGCATGGACTTTATTACAGCCAAAAGTCAATCTGGGCCAAACAATCATCCTTAACAGCAGCATCTTAAAATGATTACCTGTAGAGATGACTAAAGAGAAAAAAATAGGCATCCTTAGCAACATGAGTAGTTCTCTCAATAAACACAAGGCATCCAGAAGGGAAAAAACTTAACTTTTACATTATCTTGTCTTTTTTTTTCTATAAGTACTAAAATGGCAGGAACTATGGACAGATCCCTGTGGTCCCTGCATGCAGTTTGCAGAAAAGTTTTAGCCTCCTGGGCCTTCCTCAAGTTCCAAAGAGCAAATCTAATCAGAGAAGAGAGAACGCACAAAAACAAAGGAAAATATTCAAGCAAGAGAAAATAATAATCATTTGGCCATAAAACAGTCAAGGACCTTTAGTTCTTCCTCAGTTCAGTTCAGTTGCTTAGTCATATCCAACTCTTTGCGACTCCATGGACTGCAGCACGCCAGGCCTCCCTGTCCATCACCAATTCCCCGAGTTTACTCAAACTCAGGTTCACTGAGTTGGTGATACCATCCAACCATCTCATCCTCTGTCGTCCCCTTCTCTTCCTGCCCCCAATCCTTCCCAGCATCAGGGTCTTTTCCAATGAGTCAACTCTTCACATGAGGTGGCCAAAGTATTGGAGTTTCAGCTTCAACATCAGTCCTTCCAATGAGCACCCAGGACTGATCTCCTTTAGGATGGACTGGTTTGATTTCCTTGCAGTCCAAGGGATTCTCAAGAGTCTTTTCCAACACCACAGTTTAAAAGCATCAATTCTTGGGCTCTCAGCTTTCTTTATGGTACGACTCTTACATCCATACATGATGTGATGGATCATGGAAAAAGTCATACTGGAAAAGCCGTAGCTTTGACTAGATGGATCTCTGTTGGCAAAGTAATGTCTCTGCTTTTTAATATGCTGTCTAGGCTGGGCATAACTTTTCTTCCAAGAAGCAAGTGTCTTTTAATTTCATGGCTGCAATCACCATCTGCAGTGATTTTGGAGCCCCCCAAAATAAAGCCTGTTTCCCCATCTATTCACCATGAAGTGATGGGACCAGATGCCATGGTCTTAGGTTCCTGAAACTAAGTTTTAAGCCAATTTTTTCACTCTCCTCTTTCACTTTCATCAAGAGGCCCTTTAGTTCTTCTTCACTTTCTGCCATAAGAGTGGCGTCACCTGCATATCTGAGGTTTCTGATATTCCTTCCAACAATCTTGATTCCAGCTTGTGCTTCATCCAGCCCAGCATTTCTCATGATGTACTCTGCATACAAGTTAAATAAGCAGGGTGAAAATACACAGCCTTGACGTATACCTTTCCTGATTTGGAAACAGTCTATTGTTCCCTGTCCAGTTCTAATTGTTGCTTCCTGACCTGCATAAAGATTTCTCAGGAGTCAGGTCAGGTGGTCTGGTATTCCCATCTCTTGAAGAATTTTCCACAGTTTTTTGTGATCCACACAGTCAAAGGCTTTGGCGTAGTCAATAAAGCAGAAATAGATGTTTTTTTTTGAACCCTCTTGCTTTTTCGATGATCTAATGGATGTTGGCAACTTGATCTCTGGTTCCTCTGCCTCTTCTAAATCCTGCTTGAACACATCTGGAAGTTCATAGTTCATGTACTGTTGAAGCATGGCTTGGAGAATTTTGCTAGTGTTTGAAACTGAAGTCTTGTCCAACTCTCTGCGACTCATGGATTGTAGCTTACCAAGCTCTCCCATAAATGGGATTTTTCAGGCAAGAGTACTGGAGTGGGTTGCCATTTCCTTCTCCTGGGGATCTTCCCAACCCAGAAGAACCCGTATTGAAACCAGTTCTTCTGCATTGTAGGCAGACGCGTTTACCCTCTAAGCCACCAATAATTGGTGCTAGTGTGTGAGATGAGTGCAATTGTGCGGTAGTTTGAGCATTCTTTGGCATTGCTTTTCTTTGGGATTGGAATGAAAACTGACCTTTTCCAGTCCTGTGGCCACTGCTGAGCTTTCCAAATTTGCTAGAATATTGAGTGCAGTACTTTCAGAGCATCATCTTTTAGGATCTGAAATAGCTCAACTGGAATTCCATCACCTCCACTAGCTTCGTTCATAGTGATGTTTCCTAAGGCTCACTTGACTTCACATTCCAGGATGTCTGGGTCTAGATGACTGATCACACCATCGGGGTTATCTGGGTCATGAAGATCTTTTTTGTATAGTTCTTCTGTGTAGTCTTGCCACCTCTTCTTAATATCTTCTGCTTATGTTACTTTTAACATTTCTGTCCTTTATTGTACCCATCTTTGCATGAAATGTTCCCTTGGTATCTCTAATTTTCTTGAAGAGATCTCTAACTTTCCCAATCTATTGCTTTCCTCTGTGTCTTTGGATTGATCACTGGGAAAGGCTTACTTATCTCTCCTTGCCATTCTTTGGAACTCTGCATTCAAATGGGCATATCTTTCCTTTTCTCCTTTGCCTTTTGCTTCTCTTCTTTTCACAGGTTTTTGTAAGGCCTCCTCAGACAGCCACTGTGCCTTTTTGCATTTCTTTTTCTTGGGGATGGTCTTGATCCCTGTCTCCTGTACAATATCACAAACCTTAGTCCATAGTTCTTCAGACACTCTATTAGATCTACTCCCTGGAATCTATTTCTCACTTCCACTGTATGATCATAAGAGGTTTTGATTTAGGTCATACATGAATGGTATAGTGATTATTCCTACTTTCTTCAATTTAAGTCTGAATTTGGCAATAAGGAGTTCATGATCTGAGCCACAGTCAGCTCCCGGTCTTGTTTTTGCTGACTGTATAGAGCTTCTCCATATTTGGCTGCAAAGAATATAATCCATCTGATTTTGGTGTTGACCATCTAGTGATGTCCATGTGTAGAATCTTCTCTTGTGTTGTTGGAAGAGGGTGCTTGCTATGACCAGTGCGTTCTCTTGGCAAAACTCTATTAGCTTTTGCCCTTCTTCATTCTGTACTCCAAGGCCAAATTTGCCTGTTACTCCAGGGATTTCTTGACTTCCTACTTTTGCATTCCAGTCCCTTATAATGAAAAGGACATCTTTTTAAGGTGTTAGTTTTAGAAGGTCTTGTAGGTCTTCACAGAACCGTTCAACTTCAGGTTCTTCAGCATTACTGGTTGGGGCATAGACTTGGATTACTGTGATATTGAATGATTTGTTTTGGAAACAAACAGATCATTCTGTCATTTTTGAGATTGCACCTAAGTACTGCATTGCAGACCCTTTTGTTGACTATCATGGCTATTCCATTTCTTCTAAGGGATTCTTGCCCATAGTAGATACAATGGTCATCTGAGTTAAATACACCCATTCCAGTTCATTTTAGTTCACTGATTCCTAAAATGTCAATGTTCACTCTTGCCATCTCCTGTTTGACCACTTCCAATTCGCCTTGATTCATGGACCTAACATTCCAGGTTCCTATGCAATACTGATCTTTATAGCATTGGACTTTACTTTCATCACTAGTCACATCCACAACTGGGTGTTGTTTTTGCTTTAGCTCTGTCCCTTCATTCCATTTCTTCATGTGTTCCTCCTCAAAGGTGGAATACTATCCTAAACCATATCCTTGAGTTCTGCAGATACAAACCCTCGTTGAGTAAAAGAAGTTAACTGCATGGTGACCACAAGCACTAGACCTCAGACCAGCTGGAACCAGAACATCAATGACTGAGATTCTGGAAACATTACCTTGTTATCTCACCGTCAACCAATCAGAGAACTGAGCATGAGCTGATCACATATCCCAAGACCCTCTCCCTTACACTGTCTTTAGAAAACCTTCCCTCAGTGTTTTAGAGTGTTAGGTCTCCATTCTCCTCACTTGGTGCCTGGTGATAAATGCTGTACTTTCCTTCACCACGACTTTGTGTCAGTAGATTTGCTTTGCTGTGGGTCAGGCAAGCAGGCACAGGTTTGGTTCAGTAACAGCATATCTAGATATTTAGGAATAATTAAATTTCTGATATATGATTGCCTTCTCATCAGAAATATGCCCAACTCTTAATGTCTCCAATTACATATATGAGATTTATAACTAAGAGAGATAATCAGACTATTTAATTTTCTAGTCTCTGTATAGACCTCATATGTAAACACACACCAATATCAGGGAGCTGTAGGTCATTGTGAATTATAGTGTTTTATGTCTTCCCAAACTGCCGCACTACTGGCCTGAATGTAGGACTGGCAGTTATCCTGCTTATATTATTTTCTATTTCAGGGCAGCTATCAATATTTCTGGTTCTCTTTGGAACATGAAGGGATAAAAAGGTCTTGGTAACCAAATATACATTGGATATCTGTTTCTATTACAGTTTGTATGACAGAAGAATTGATGTCTTAATCATTTCCTGGTGTCTCCTATGATTCCTAGTTCAGAGCGAGCTCAATAGCTGTTTGAAGAGTCATGAATGATTGGCTGGAAAGGAGGTCCTCTAATGCATCTTCTGCCCCTCCACCTACAATGTTATTTTAAGCCTCTGAATTAATACAGGCTATTGTGAGCTAAGCCTGTATTAGCCAGCTTTTCACATACAGATTCATTACGATTAAGCCCTGTAATGGAGCATCTCAATGTAGCTAGTTTAATTCAAGTTCCTCTTTGCTACAATTTAAAAATACTCTGAACAAATGGGAAGGGCTATGCATCATATAGAGGCGGTGACACCTGTCGGGAGGGATTGTGGAGCCAAACAAATATTCAAGAAATACTTATTGTGCCCAGTTTTACTTAACTGCTCTAGAAGAAGGAAGAAAAACAAATATTCTGACTCATTGTGATACCTCCCTGGATAGTTGAGGGAAGGGGAATGGAAATAAAGAGGGAGGGAAGAGACTAAAGAAAGTTAAATATGGATAATGTAAGCCTCAGGAGGATGGAAATGTAAGCACCCTGCCCTCTTCTTGTTTTTACAGCTCCATAACCAGCCAGTATGACTGGAAATTTAAAATGTGGGCTCTGTCAATTGAAGCTTTGTTAATTTGGCATTGTTTTTTATGACCTTTCTTTTTCCATCTTGATTTCAGGTGATGATTTCTTTAAGCAAGGAACTATGGAAAACTTTATCTCTAAAGCAAGTTAATTTCATGGGCCTTTTCCTTATTAGCTTTTGTAGAATTATGTTTTTTTTTCTTTCAACTTTACTTTTACAAGCAAAATTAAGACAATTTTAAATACAAATCAATCAAGTACTGAAGCACATTTAAAGGGATAATAAATGTCCTCCCTTTACATTTGTGGCTCTTTTTATAAAACCTGCTTAATATTCACATACAAGCCTAAGGTTCTATCTTTCTTCATCAAAGAATGGGTCTGGCATGCTTAGCTATTTCAGAGTTCTCATGTTTAGAATGCCTTTCACATTTTTAAAGTAATTTAGTGACATCGGAAATAGTTGAACTAACAGAACCAAAAGTCAAATGCAATAATCCTTAATTTGCTAACCCTTGATAACAATGTTCAACAAGCTTCTCTGTAAAGGGTCAGATAGATAGTCAATATTTTAGGCCTTATGGCCATATGGTCTTTCTGGGAAATGCTCAACTCTGCATGGCTCCTTGAAAGCAACCACAGACAATACCTAAAAAATGGGTATGACTGTGTTCCAAGACAATTTTATTTGCAAAACAAGGCAGTTGAATTTGATTTTCAGGCCAGAGTTTACCAAGCCCTGCTACAGAGAATATGGTGGGAGCAAATATCCTCTTCCTAGAAAGATTACCACTAATGATTTTGCATAGAATTCTAGGGGACTTCAAGCATATTCTGAACTAATCTAGGGAGACTGCACCCGTGATTTACACACTTATACAGGGTCTCCCACATCGTGCTAGTGGTAAAGAACCTGCCTGCCAAGGCAGGAGGCATAAGAGACTTGAGCTTGATGCCTGGGTCAAGAAGATTCCCTGGAGGAGGAAATGGCAACTCACTCCAGTATTCTGGCCTGTAGAATCCCATGGACAGAGGAGCCTGGTGGGTTATAGTTCGTGGGGTCGCAAAGAATCAGACACAACTGAGCAACTGAGCTCATATACGCACACACAGGTCAGATAAAAACTATGGCTTCTAAAATCCAAGTTACACTTACATTTTGTGACTAACAAAGGAATAAAATACAGTATACATATTATGGCTTATGTTTCGGTTTTCTCATTTCTCTAAAAGCAATGGCCCCTGTATTTCTTGCCACTGTGGATAAATTTAATGAACATCCATTTGCTTCGCTGGTGTGAAATACTTTCTGTATCGCACAGCAGGTACTGGTGGAAGGTGCTATAATGAGTAATTATTATTTTCTAGTGGGATGTCAACTTGCATTCAGCTGACAGGAGTTTGACAGCATGAAGCTCCCAAGAAACCATAGCCAAATTACAGCAGAAGCAAAGGACTCCTGCATCATATCATGCTACATCATAAAAGAAATTTTGATCTTCCTTAACCTACCACATACTTTCCTCTGGGAAAAGACAAGCTTTCACACTATCTAGAGGAGTTAACTTAATGTGACATTTAAGAAAGGCAATATTCCAGGCATCAAAGAAAATTCTAATAATTCCACAAAATATAATTCTTCCTTCTTATGGATTAGAAATTCCTGAGTGAAATTCCTGAGTAGTTTAGAAAATATGCTTGATGGCTTATGCCAGGATTTAAAGTAGACCGTTAAGGGTAAACTGATGTTTAGACATTCACATGAAGTCTATAGGAGCCTTAATAAAATCATTCAAAAAAGGTTAGCCAAAACTAAACCCAAAGCCAAAAAATGCCTCCAGTGTGAACTAGGCGTTTGGTATAAACCATCCCATGGAAAGTCTAGGTCAGAGTAACTACGCTGGGCACCTTACATACCTTACTCCAAAGTCACAAGTAAGGTAAAATTCACTTCTTTATTCTGAAATTTCACATCAGAAAACTGAAATTTCAGCAAGAGATGGACACCTGCTTTGAGAAATGCATTTAAAAGTATGTTCTGCCAGGGACCTCTCTGGCCTGGCAGTTCAGTGGTTAAGGCTTTGCCTTCCAATGCAGGGCATGCGGGTTTGATTCCTGGCTGTGGAGCTAGGATCCCACATGCCTTGTGAAACAAATAAACAAAAAACATAAAAACAGAAGCAATATTGCAACAAATTCAATAAACACTTGAGAAAATGGTCTACATCAAAAATCTAAACAAAAAAAAGTAGGTCCTGCCAAAGTATTTAAATCTATATGGACACGTGGAGTAAGGTGCCACAAACCTGAAATTTCTGTTTCTTACAACAACTGGAATTAAAATGCCAACAGACTCCAGGACCAAGAGGTTTAAGATAAGTCATTTTAAAACACATTGTTAGCAAAACTTTAAATACATAACTCAAATTCTTTGGACTTGGTAGCTGTGCCTGGAATTCTGTCCCCTGGCTTCTTCATTGTGCCCTGGGTCTCAGCTCAAATCTCAGCTCCTTAAAGTGAAATCCTTCCCTTTCCTCTGTTTTACCCTATGCTATGCTCTTGTTTTTCCTCTTTCTTGTAAGAATTTTACATTATCTTGTGTATCATTTATACTCCCATTAGAAAAGAAGCTCCATGAGAACAACAATCTTTTTTTCTGATTTGTGAGAGTCCCCCAGACTTTAGAAAGAAGTCAAAGGTGTAGTAGGTGCTCATGGAGAATCTGCTGAACAAATAAATGAATGAATGACGATTCCTTAAGCCTAGTGCAGCTCACTCCTCAGAAGCATCACCACCATGGCATTTGGGTACATCACATCACAAAAATTGATAAAAAGGGCTTCGCTGGTGGCTCAGATGGTAAAAAAAAAATTGATGAAGAAAAAAAGGCAATTACATGCTAAAAGGTTTTTTTTTTTTTTTTTAAAGTCCAGAACCAGGGCTGGCAGATAGCTGCTAGAACATCAAAGGAGCCAGGCTCTTGTATAAAGCAATTTTCAAATCTATCATAGACTTTTCATACTGAACTGATTTTTAATCACCATTTTAAAATTCAGTGTTGTTTTTCAGTTACTCAGCCGTGTCTGACTCTGCGATCCCATGCACTGCAGCATTCCAGGGTTCCCTGTCCTTCACTGTTTCCCAAAGTTTGCTCAAACACATGCCCCTTGAGTCAGTGATGGCATCTAACCATCTCATTCTCTGTTGCTCCTTTCTTCATCTGCCCTCAATCTTGCCCAGCATCAGAAGTTTTTTCCAGTAAGTCAGCTCTTCGCAACAGGTGGCCAAAGTATTGGAGCCTCAGCTTCAGCATCAGTCCTTCCAATGAATATTCAGGACTGATTTCCTTTAGTTTAGGATGGACTGGTTTGATCTCCTTGCAATCCAAGGGACTCTCAAGAGTCTTCTCCAACACCACAGTCAGCAAGCATCAATTCTTCTGTGCTCAGCCACAATCACAAAAAGCTAACCAAAATGATAACATGGATCACAGCTTTGTGTTAATTCAATGAAGCTATGAGCCATGCAGTGCCGGGCCACCCAAGATGGTAGAGGTTATGGTGGAGAGTTATGACAAAACATGGTCCACTGGAGAAGGGAATGGCAAGCCACTTGAGTATTCCTGCTTGAAGAACCTCATGAAGAGTATGAAAATTCAATGCCTGTGTCATGAAATTAATTCTGGATACGGAAAGAAACATTATCCCAGAGCACAGACAGAAATGCAATTCGTAAGTGATCAATTTCTTAAAGTTCTTCTGTCACCCTTCTGATAGACTGAGGCAATCAGGGCAAGACAGAGCTTCTGAGGAAGAGGCGCCTTGGGTCTTGAGTCCCATAAGGCTTCATTAATCACGGACAACTTTTGCAAGGTCAATAAGACTTCAGTGCCTTAGCTGTAAAACCCTCTAACCCTTCAGATCAGCCTTTGTTAATCTCTCTCCAGCTGCAAGACAGGTTATAAGGCAGAATAAACAGTTGGGGTGTGTAAGTTGTGACTCAAACAAAGTCGTGCATCCTCCCTGACAGCTGTATATGTTGTCACTGCTAATTGCCTTCTCTCAGCCTTTTCTGCCGTGGGTGAGTTTACATGAAGACGGATGCTGGGACACCTCTTCTGAAATGTAGGCATAGGGCATAACCTTTTATCACAGCAGTTTATGCGTTTAACAATGGCTAGAGCCAAAGCAGAATGGCCCATTATTAAAAATCTGAGTCTTGCAAACACATCAATCCTTTATCGCTGTCCCCCAAAAATCTTGGGTTCCCAGTCGAGGTCACTCCTTACTGAAATTTTTCTACCACTTATTTTTTCAGTATAGCTAGTTTTTTGTTTTGTTTTTTTCTATTCTACACCAAGGAACCATTTGCTTTTTCTTTACCAGGTTAACTGTGGTTGAATTTTCTCTAAGATGACTAGTTTATGGCTGAAGTGCTCTATGCAGTCAACTCTCAGTTATCCAGAAAGAAGTCACAATAAGGAAACCCATGAAAAGTAACTAAAAAAAAAAAAAAAGCATGAATATTTTGCTTTAGAATTAGCTAGCTTGTGAATTCATCTCTTGCAAAGTCCTTTCTCATCCTTAATCTTCTTTGCTCCCCATAATCACATCTGATAGAAAAGTATGTGTTACCCGAAGCAATCTGATGAGCAAAAACTAAGATAGGAGAAGTGAAGCAACTCACCCAAATTCACCAGTCGGTAACATGCGATGATAGGATCAGAAAGCCTGATTCAAAGTCTAAAAGGATCCCCTTCCCAGAGATATGCACAATCCAAAGGAAAAAAATGAAGTGTATCTACTCATTCTCTGTGGGCCCAGCTGGGACTTCTCACATTTCTCCTGACTGTTCTGCCCTTCAGGCTGACGTTTGCTGGCACTACTTCCTGCCAGGTGCTCTGGTCTTAGCTGAGATATGCTCTCTGACTGGTTCCTAAATTCCAGTCCAGAGCAGGGGTTTTTATTAAAGGCTCTTTCCTGGGTGGAAAGTCACAGGAGGGTGGGGGCAATTCTACCCATGCAACAGGGCTCTTCCCTCGGTCCATCTTCTGCCAAGCTGTAGATGGCTTGTAGAACAAGAGTCAGCTATGACGGCAAAATCAAAATGCTGATAGCAGAGAAGGTATTCACTTCTCACCCCAGGGGATCTCAGGAAAGTGTCTAATTGACCTTGTTTCACAGAAGCATGCTGTGCACAGCCAGGGTATGACTTCTAGAGTAGTGTCAAAAATGCTACCCAGAAATGACAGGGCTTGGGTGATAACAAGCCATTCTTAATTATTCATGGTGGTGGAAAAATTGTAATAACCTGGCTAAGTGATACTGGCAGTTGAGTCAAGTCTTTCACTTGGGCTCACAATCCTGTCCCTCAAATGTCTGCATTTCTCAGCTGAATCTACAATGTACCATTAATCCTGATAAAATGTCCACAATGGACTATTTATTTGTATAAAACTAGAAGTAAGTTGGAGGATAAGATGGAGGCTAAAAGAGCATTTTCAAAAAATAATTCAATAAGATGATATCTGATCTTCCTTAAATACCATAGATCTTTTAAAATTTTACCAAATGGCAAGTGATCAGCCTGCAGTCCATCTAGTGCCTTCCAGTAAGAACACTCGGTGCTTCTCCTCCCCACCACCACCCACCCCAGATCCTTGTCTTTAGACAAGAGTCATGCACTTCATTTCTTTAGAGGTAGTTTTTCCTATTCACAGTCAAAATGCTACAAGGTAACCCAAAAGGAAGAAACAAAATGTGGTTGACTCACTAACTGATATCAGACCTTGAACTAAAGCTCTAACTAAAGAATCAATCTTGAAATGGAATGGACAGAAGGTTGCATCTGAATCATGAAAATGTCTTTGGTTGCTTTGACCAGCTTTTATGGTCCAGAGGACAGAAATATTTGTTGGCCTATCAAAAGGCTTAACAGGCAGTGGACCATAGGTTCTGCCTTGAAAACCATGTCTCATGACCTGGTAATGGGGGGAATTGATGTCTCAATTTGAGTTTTTGTCCTATGACAAATGAAATGTAGCATGAAACTGTCTGTACTCTAATACTGCAAATTTGATAAATGACATGAAATAACCAAATCTTAGATTCAAGAATTTTCATAAAAATATGTTCTAAAAAATGATTACATGGATAATAAAATGTGAAATGGTTAGGGATCAACCAATGGATCTTCTGAAACACTTTCATGGACAAAACTTTAGGAATATTTGGCCTTTATTCTCACTCTGCTACTAACTGATCTGTCACCAGAATTAACTGCACTCTCATTAATCAATTTCACATAAATGTCCTTCCTCCCATCATTATATTATTAGTTACTTGAAGTTCTAAAGCAAAAAAGAAATATGCTTTGGGGTGGGGGAAAAATGTACTTTACTTGAAACCAAAGGCTACCTTTTATCCTATGGTTCATAACATCAAAGCTTTTTGTTAGACACCCCTCTGCACATCCCTTAGCCGGATGTGAGCGTGTAAACCTTTGGGGGTAGAGAACTGAACTGAACATCAGTGAAACCTTCAAGGGCTTGCTTGAAAATGGATATGAGATTTCCAAAATTAAAGCACTTAAAAAAAAAAAAAAACACCTCTCTCTTCTCCTGACCTTGGAAACAAGTAAGGACGATGTTATTTTAATTTGCATTCAAATGTTAACAGCACAGTCACACAGCACCACTGGGATCCACATTGGGTTTCCACTGAAGATTGCTCATCATTTCATTATGGTTCATTATGTTGATAACTGTCAAAAGGCATTAGAAGTGAGGGGCTTTGACTAATAGAACTGAAATGGTAATTTTAAAACAATACACTTTCTGGAGGAAATACAGTGGTGCAATAAATTCAATTAGAAAAGGCAAATGTAAAGACAGAGTAAGTGGTGTTTTGCTGTTTGGAGCTGGGCTGTTTCAATTTCTTGATAACCTATACCTACAGAAAGCTTTCTCAAATCAAGACCTTTCCTCATAGATCTTGATAAATTTGCCCTCATTAGCACTAAGCTCCTCCAGGACAAATTGTCTTAAAAGCTGTAATTTTGGAATATTTTAGGCCATATCTAAGTATCAATCAATCACTCTTTGTTTGTTTGGCAGAGCTGATTGAATTATTCAAAGGTGTTCTCTAAATGAAGGCCCTTTGTGTTGGCAATCAATAAGTGAAATCACTCAGTCTTGTCTGACTCTTTGCGACCCCATGGACTGTAGCCTACCAGGCTCTTCCGTCCATGGGATTTTCCAGGCAAGAGTCCTGGAGTGGGATTGCCCCCAATCACAAGGCCCTACTAAGTTTCATCAAACAAGTTAAATAAATAAGACCCCACAACACAAGAACAGATTTCCAATTGAAAAGGACAGAAAACCATTCCGGTAATGTTGCTCAGAAGTCAAACAGGCAAAATAACAAATTAGTTATTTTGTTCTAGATATACAAAGCCAATCTGCTTCTGGTATAAGGCGTTTTTTCAATACCTTTTGAAACACAAGAAAGAATCAGAAAGTTGCCTTAAATCTAATATTGGTTCAGTCTCCCAAAGAGGGAAAAGAAGACTCACTGGAATCGCTTAACAAGCAACTGAATGACTAAGACATCCGTCTCCTGCACTGGTCTCCTAGCACTGCTGACCACCAGACTACATTCCTGACTACAAGAAAAGGTACAGAGAAAGGAAAAGAGATCTGGAGGGGAGGTCACTGATCAGCAAGCAGAGTTAAAGGACATTAATCTCATTAACAGAAATAATGCTTATTGGTCAGAATGGCTATCATTAAAACATCTACAAATAATAAATGCTGGAGAAGGGTGTGGAGAAAAGGGAATCCTCTTGCACTGATGGTGGGAATGTAAACTGGTGAAGCCACTACAGAGAATAGTATGGAAGTTCCTTAAAATACTAAAAACAGAGTTATCACATGATCCAGCAATCCCACTTCTGGGCATATACCCAGAAAAGATGAAAACTGTTAAGTTGAAAAGTTATAACACATGCACCCCTAGCAGCACTATTTACAATAGCCAAGATAGGAAAACAGATGAATGGATAAAGAAGACGTGTGTTTGTGTATATGTGTGTGTATATATACAGAGACATATTTAAATGGAATATTAGCCATAAAAAAGAATGAAATGCCATTTGCAGCAACACAGATAGACCTAGATATTATCATACTAAGTGAAGTAACTCAGAGAGAAATAAACAATACCATTTATATGTGGATCTTAAAAAATGATACAAATGAACTTATTTACAAAACAGAATTATAGTCACAGACATAGAAATCAAATTTATGGTTACTAAAGGGGAAAGGATGAGGGGATGGATAAATTTGAATTTGGGATTAACAGATACACACGACTATACATAAAATAGATAAACAAGAGGGACCTACAGTGTAGCACTGAGAACTATATTGAGCATCTTGTAAAAACTCATAATGGAAAGGAATCTAACAAGAAATATAGATATAGATATATCATCGAGTCACTTTGCTGTACACCTAAAACACTGTAAATCAACTATACTTCAATTTTTAAAAATCATATCAAAACTTCTCCTAAGAAATGATTCATGAAATCAAAATCCCTTCATCAGCTTCCTTGTATGTATGGAGGTCTGGGTGTCTGTCTTGCTGGCAAAGTCACCAAAAACCCTGTCGACTTTTTATCTGATACATGTGTCTGAGAACACTGACATTCCCACTCTTTGGCCGTAACCTAGTAACCTGTGGAGACTCCAGGGCCTGTGTTTGATTATGCAACTCCAAACCAGGAGATTTCCTTCATCTGAGGGACAAAGGAAGTACTCAGTTTCCATTAAGGGGGAATGTTCATAACCTTTGAAATATCTCCACTAGAGCTCCCACTGAACTAAAGAAATGGCCAGTAAGCGACAGGCACTGGAGAGCAGATCTCCCATCACAGGCCAACCATCAGGGAAGCTCTCAATTCCTACTGCCTAAAGATGGTCCAGGCTCCCCGGGTGGCTTAACAGGAAAAAAATCTGGCATTGCAGAAGACTTAGGTTCTATCCCTGGGTCAGGAAGATCCCCTGGAGAAGGAAACGGCAACCGCCTCCAGTATTCTTGTCTGGAGAATCTCATGGACAGAGAAGCCCGGAAGGCTACAGTCTGTGGGGTCACCAAGAGTCAGACACGACTTAGTCACTAAACAACAAAACAAAAACAGTCCACCGCTACAGCACCATCTGGGGACTTGTGAGAAATGCAGAATATCAGACCTGACCTCTCCAACCAATCCCTAGGTGACTTCACATGATTTCCATGCACATTCACCTTGAAGAAGCATTGTTAAAACTCTCTATTCTAATGGGTATGGATTATTTTCTTGAATTATATGATGCCTCCACTGAAAACCTGTCTATCTGACTCATAGCCACTTATGTCCACCTAACCAGAGGCTCCAGCCAAAAAGTCCTCCAAGAGATAAAGTTTATTCACCATTAAATTCTCTGAAGTTTTCCAGCAATGCTGATGGTGTGAAGAACGTCTTAGGCGTTTCCTTCTAAATTAGCCAAAGCGACTTGTATTCACCTGGTCTAATCATTTGCCAAGTGAACAAAAACCTGATTTTACAAGCCAGTGGAGCAGTCTCTCTCTTTGGCTAGAAGAATGAGTCTCAGAGAGTGTGTTTTATTTCTTCATTAGTGTGCCGTCACAGTGAGCGATCACTAAACGCAGGGCTGCATAAGAATGTTGGGGTTAAAGACAGCATAATGAACAAAGAAGGTCCCTGATTACCGTGGCTGTCAGCGCAAGGGAATTGGGTTTGTCACCTGGCTTAACCAACTGGGAAGAGCTGATTAGAGGCTGGAATCACTTTGAAAGGATCCTTGATGTTTATGTTCCTTTCCATCCCCACATCTTGTCAAGAGAAGCCAATAAAGCTGGGGGTGGGGCAAAGGGAAAGGGCTTCCTTTTATGGGTTATTTGAACAAAAGGTTCTCTGAGAAACTCCCACTGTCTTCTCTATTGAAAAATCTGCTACCGTACTGTCTGTCCACTGGAACTTTCTGTGATGGCAGAAATATTTTCTAGAAGTGCCATTCAGGATGCTTACCACATGTAGCTATTGAGTCCTCACAATGTGCCAATTAAAATAGCCACATGTGCCTAGTGGCTAATATGTTGGACAATGCAGGTTCACTATTCACCAGGATGGGAGAAATCTAGAGGAAGAGCCACAGGCCAGAATAGATTCTAATTCTGCTGTTAATTCACTAGTCTATCCATTAGCAAAATATGGTCACCTCGCAGATTAGCCACATCTCAAAGAGTCTTAAGAGTCTTTTGTGTAGTTAATATTTATCAAATTAAAAAAAATTAAAATTTTAACTTCACAGAGGCGTGGTCTCAACCTTGTCTGTACAGTAGAATGAGGAGGGCAACTTTTGAAAATACTGATGTCTCAGGCTTATCCCCAAGGGCTTCTGGAGTACTGTTCATCCACTGGTAGCTTAATACTGTAGTCAAGTGAGAAAATCTATTTAAAGGGCCAATGAGATGCATGGACCATCTGCTGTGGAGGTAGTTTGAAGAAGGGAGTGACCAGCTGGGAATAAAAGAACAAACATTTATTAGATCCCTACCTTGTGCCAGACTTTTCCAAATAGCTTCTTGTTTAATTTTTAAAATGACTCCACAGGTAGTTAGTGAGAATCCCACTTTACAGATGAGTAAACTGGCGCTTTCATTCTGTCTGCCCTCTGATGCTGGCTTGAAACTCAACATTCAGAAAACTAAGGTCACGGCATCTGGTAGCATCACTTCATGGCAAATAGATGGGGAAACAATGGAAACAGTGACAGACTTTATTTTCTTGAGCTCCGAAATCACTGCAGATGGTGACTGCAGCCATGAAATTAAAAGATGTTTGTACCTTGGAAGAAAAGTTATGACCAATCTAGACAGCAGAGACACTACTTTGCCAACAAAGGTCCATCCAGTCAAAGCTATGGCTTTTCCAGTATGGCTTTTTCCATGATCCATCACATCATGTATGGATGTGAGAGTCACACCATAAAGCTGAACACAGAAGAATTGATGCTTTTGAACTGTGGTGTTGAAGAAGACTCTCAAGAGTCCCTTGGACTGCAAGGAGATCAAACCAATCCGTCCTAAAGAAAATCAGTCCTGAATATTCATCAGAAGGGCTGATGCTGAAGCTGAAACTCCAATACTTTGGCCACCTGGTGCAAAGAACCATCTCATTGGAAAAGACCCTGATCGCTAGGAAAGACTGAAGGTGGGAGGAGAAGGGGATGACAGAGGATGAGATAGTTGGATGGCATCACCAACTCAATGGACATGAATTTGAGCAAGCTCCAGGAGTTGGTGATGGACAGGGAGGCCTGGAGTGCTACAGTCCATGGGGTCGCAAAGAGTCAGATGTGACTGAGTGACTGAAATGAACTGAAATGGGCTTGAAGAGATTAAATAGCCTCACAAGTATGTGGTGTTAACATCAGTACCATGTTTCCTCTTAACTCAGAGTCAGAGATGAAATAAATTCAAGGATCCTGCTAGGAAAGTGTCAGAGTATCACATGTTGCTTTGGTCCTCTCATGGGTCTCTTATCAATGATACAAAAAGCCATCTTTCTTTCATTGTTGAAAACAGTCTCTGAAAGATGCAAAAGTTACTTTAGTGTTAAAACTTTCAGGTCTACCCACAGGCTAAAATCAATATTTTCTTTTTCTTATTTGCATAGTTAAGGTAAAGCTGACAATTCAATTCCTACAAAAACATAAAATTTCAAGGGTCAGAAACCACTTGTACACATATGGCAAATGTGCCAGTAACTCAGGCATGTACCTACTTTTGGGGTCTCTCTAAACTCCCACATGGCAAGCTGCAGGAATTAAGTGATAGGCCCATGGTCCCCTAAGATGCTAGACAACACATCAGAATCATAAGACTAAAAACATCTGGGAGAAAAAGCCAGGCTGTCTTGCCATCAGAGGAGAATTTTATGGGGTTCAGGACACAGTCAAGCCCTGGCCTAGAGAAAGACTTTATCTGTTTGAAAAGCAGGAGTTTGGCTTCAAGATATAAACTGAGGGCAATTAGCACACTGTTGGCCCACAGAGTTTCCCTTTGAGTTTGCTACTGTGACCTAAAATCACAACTGGAGAATCAATTGGAGACAGAAGAGAGTTTATTATTAAGCTAATCTCACACAATGGAACATTAAAGAAGAATATTTAGATTGGAAAGAAAAAGGCTGGGACTTGAGCATATCAAATCGACCTGGCATCCAGGGGAAGCAGGTAGTCTATGGAAGGAGCAGAAAAAGAAAATGAGGAAATCTTTGCCCAGTTGTGCTTACACCTAAGGCTGGCCCTAATAAACCTCCTTCTGGAAGTTTGTGCTTGAGCTAGGGGAGAAGTAAGTGTGCCTCCAAATAACTAGAAACTCTGCAAGAGTTTTCTGGTCTTGCAGAGCCATCACTCAGCTGGGGTGGACACGGGGGCTAGCAGTTACTCTCTAAAATGAAGATAATATCTACCTCATATATTTGTTGTCTTGTGAGCCCTATGATAAGGTTAATGGAAAGTGTCTAATACATTACCTGGATGTGATGATAAAAAGGTGGCTATTATCATGATTATAATTACTATCATCTCTGGTTATAAAAGGAACTCCTGGGAGAAGGGCAATTTCAGCACAAATTTGGGACTGCCCTGAAGTTTCTCCACCTGCTCCTTTTAAATGTGGTCCTTGACTGGGCAAGAAAATGCACCCCCCACTGACCCAAATAGCAGTGCTATTTCAGGCCAGCCAAGGTAGAATATATGGTAGTTAAGAAACAAAATAATGGAAATCTTAGTGACAGTAAAAGCTAAAATCCATCAAGTGGCATGATTTTATGCATTTTACACAGTATGTAAACAACGTGAAGAGGTTGAGTAGGAACAGCCGTGAAGGAGGTACTATTATTAGTCCATTTGACAAATGAGGAGACTGAGACAAGGCTTCAACAGTCACCTGGGTTCTAAACAGTGGGCTAGGAAACAAAGCCAAAATCTGCGCAAAGCCTCTGTACCTGGCCACTCGGTTCTGACCCTCCAAACACAGACTTGGCCAATGAGAACACAAGGGCACCCAGGTCCACCGCTCCCTCTTCTGGTCAAGGTCATAGCCATTGCAGGATTTATGAATCCCAGAGTGTGAATGAAAGCAACAGTAACCTTTAGGACCACTGTCCATATAAAGTGTGAGAAAGAGTCCTCTGTTCCCTTGCATCCCAAGGTGCCAACCCCATTCATTCCTTACCCCAGTGTGTTTTCAGTGCTCATCATTCAACAAGCATTCAAAAGCATCCCGGCCTAAATGTTATGCACACAAAACTGTGAGGAAAGAAGGAACGCAGTGAAGGGAAATGACATCGCAAGCCATGAGGTCAGCATACAGAACTGAAACCACCTGCCCACACGTGATCCTATTCTTTACCAGTTCCCCCTGCAGCTATCAAACTCCCCAAGAGTCCGTGATAACATGTTAAAAACCATTTATAAATTCCCATCTCAGCTCTAATTATACTGTCACACAACCCCCGCTACACAACCATCTCTGCTACAAAAACTAGTCTGTCGGAAGCTGTGCATTCTGAAGGCAACAAACTCAGTGAGAATGAGCCATTCTTTTCCTAAGCATCCCTCCTGCTCTGAGTGAGAAAAGACGCACGTTTGATTTCATTTGCTCCCCTGCACTGTTATTCTGGGAGACGGGCTGACAAGCGCCCCAATGGTGGTAATGGAAGCCGTTGGCATCTAAGACATAGGAGATGCGTGTATAACTTACGGGTGCAGGGCATGGAGGCAGCATCGTTGTCCGCTCTGAAGAAGCCTCGGTCACAGGTACACGACGTGGCGCCTTCCCAGACAGAGTAGCTGTGTGGCGGGCACTTAGCACAGGCAGCATCCGTGGAGAGGGCCTTGTAGTATCCGATTTTGCAAGCTAAAGGGAAGCGGGAAAAACAAACCAATATAAACCCCTGGTTAACAAAGCAAAGCAAGATGTCACCTCCTTGATTCAGAAGAAGGAGATATTTTTTGCTGATCTCACCGACTCAATGGACATGAATTTGAGCAAACTCCAGGAGATGGTGAAGGACTGGGAAGCCTGGCGTGTTGTAGTCCATGGTGTCACCAAGAGTCAGATACAACTGAGTGACTGAACAACAACAAGTGAGCATCTGGCTAGAGATGCAGGTAGAACAACCCAAAATATTTGTTGATAACAACCACTCTTTAACAGTCTTTAACATGACTGATAAGGTGGCAAAGCGCTATGAAAAGAATTTTCTTAAAATCAGTTGTATCAATAAAATCACACCTCAAGTTTACCCAAGTGCTTCCTACATGCTTATATGCACAACACTGTTTGATCTTTACAGCTCTCCATTTCCACAGGCACTGTTATTAGCCTTACCTTAGAAATGAGGAATACCAGCTTTGAGCAGTAAATTGTCGACACCAGACCACGCGTCTGGTAAATGTCAGGGACCAGCTTTGACCGCAAGTGTTCAGCCCCCAAAGCCTGTACTTCTGGCCCCATGCTATGGAATCTGAGAGCATGGTCTTGAACCAACCAGTTGGAAGTACAGCTCAGTGCCAACCAAAAATTGGTAGGCGATTATTTCTTAATTACAGCCAAAGTGAAAGACCAACATAAGCAACCAAGCATAAAAGAGTTGGTAAGAAGTAGATCATGATTTCAGGGGAAAGTAATATAAACTACCCACAGAACATTCTGGAATATAATGTTAAGTTTTTTTTTTAAGATCAGCAGAGACTCTGTGTTTATTTTCAACTTCATAAAACCCTCCTGTTTTCCCCTTCCTCCATTTTTTAACACCTCCCTCCCTTTGCACACACAGCCCAAGTGACTGGTGGGGAGAACATGGACCATATAGTTCCTCATGCACCTGACATGCTTTCCATGACTTCATCTTTATAAACATCATGCTGACACTGAGGACTGCTTTGACTAATGTGGAAAACCTCAATAATTCTGGGAAACCTCACAATAAAAAATAATTAATAGGGTCTTGCTCTCCCTTTTTCTCTCCCCTATGCCCTTCAAGATCACCTCCCAAATCTGTCTCAACCTCACATAAAAACTGACCCACACCATCCGTATTAAACCCACAGTGACAAGGCCATTAAAAATACAGTTATTTTATAAGGCCAGAGGTACCATTAAAAATGTGACAGTTACCCACAATCCTGCCAGTATGATTCACTCTCAGTTTTTTTTTCCCATTTATCACATACTTTGGGTATTTCCATACTATCAAAAATATCAGCTGGGAGAAGGCCCTTTTCCATCAGCGTGACCACCGCAAAAGATCAACCGTGCCAGTAATCAGCAGATTTTACTCAAACCGGAAGATAAAAAGAGATCCACCAAACTGTGTGGTTCTCTGAGAGATATGGCCACATTCCCCATCTTGTTACTCATCCATCAAGCATCCATATGGCTTCCAGTTGAAGTCTGCTCCTCCCTCCATTCAGCACATCCTGTTGGTATTTTCTTAATCATGCTCTGCTAACGGGCAAGCGGAAAGGGAGCTGAGCAGAAGCTCCAGAAAGGTCCACAGTGACTTCATCATTATTAACTAATGTTTATGGAACTTCCTTTAACGAGCCAAAACTTTACGACGTGTGTAGCGCCGACAATAAAAGCGCTCAGAGATCAATCTCTCCCTTATTTGCTTTCGTCTTTCACTGGACCGGAGCATCTTAGAAAAACAAGTTGCCCCAGTGGCTGAGATTTATGCTGGCTCAAGTTTATGCACATCATCTCATTAGATAAGGTTCAACATGCAAGGTGCTTTCTGGTCATGCTTAAAGATGACCTTGCATTTTCGATTAAAATCAAAAACTTCAGCTTTGGCGGGAAGGAGCACTGTGGGCTCAACTTGACCCTCCCACTTCAAACACAACGGGTCCTTGAACTTGACACAAACCCACTGGGTCTCAGTCAGTCACAGCCCAAAAAGGCATCTTGTGGAAACTGGTTGCTCTGGGCTGGGACTGGCCAAAGCGATAAATGGCTTTTATTTGTTCACATCTGGATACTGGAGGAAAGCTTTCCATGTTCCTGACTGATCCTTGTGAACATTCCTTCATCAGGCATCAAATGTAAAAGCTTAAAAGGGGAGTGGAATATTGAAAACAAAAAATTGGTCTATGACTGATTCGCTGCCATGTGAAAACAGAACACATTTAAAAACTTGTTAGGAAAAAAAGGCATTGTTGCTTCCACAATGTCTATTCTGACAAGAATACTTTCGGTTAGAAAATTAAATTCCTAGTTGACAAAAATAAAATAGAAGGATGTCCTGAATTTCTTAAAAGTTCAAAAATTAGTTGTGTATACACATGTTCATTTAAGGAAGAAACAAGTTTTCAATTTTATACTTCTTTTCTGTTTCCTTGAAGCTAGTATATTAATGTTACCAAGAGTAAGTATTTGTGAATTCATTTGAGGAACACTGAATTTTATATCTGTTGGGGATATTGAAAGCTGCTGTTCTTTAAACACACTATTTTCATTCTCTTTTTCTCTTGCTTTTATAAGCAAGAGCAGAAAACACAAAAATTTGCCATTGTGCAACTCTCAGCAACCCTTGCTACCCTTAACACATTCTTTTGTCTTCAACTACATTAAGACCGTGTTATTAATATTTCAGGATTCTTAGAAAGGATCTCTCAAAATATAGTAGTAGTTTTTCATGCACACAGCCATTTCACTGCCTACATTCAAAATGACCTTCTAAATTGATGGCTGAGTACATTTCTTTGCTCTGTGTGGTTCACAGCCTTGCAGCATTTGGTGCATGAATGTGTAAGTACATGCCATGTTTATTCACCACTTATTTGCATCTTAAAATCCACACTACATCTTCCATTCTAAACAAAATCTCCATGAAACGTGTATAGCAAGCATTGACATGTGCGAGGCTTTTCCATCATTCTCTTGTAAGTGGAAACTATTCCACTACAGCTTTGAAGGACAGTGACTTGGTAAATGGATTTGGAGAGAGCACACCCAAGAGATGCTTTCCTTCTGCCCTCTTGCTGGTGAGGATTCACTAGATGGGGTACAGGAGGAGTGCTTTAATTGACAGTTCACATATGCCAATGTGGGAAAATTAGTTCACATATGCCATGCAAAACTTTCTTTTCCTTTAGCTTTGCCTTAATAATTTTTTCTGCTGCTTTTAAATAAAAGAAGATATTAATAAACGAGAGTGCAGAAGAGAAACAAAAACTTTTCTATCATTGGCTCACCCAGTACTATACAGTAGCAGGATAATCTGTACACCTTTCCTTGTGGAATACAGCACTTACATATAACTACTTTTGTTTAAAAATGGTAACAAAATAATTCTTAAGGCAAGGTAGTATCTGCAGGATTTCTTAGTGTATAGATGAGGTATGGACTTCCCCGGTGGCTCAGATGTTATATAAAGAATATGCCTTCAATGTAGGAGACTCAGTTGGATCCCTGGATCAGGAAGATTTCCTGGAGAAGAGAATGGCTACCCACTCCAGTATTCTTGTCTGGAGAATTCCATGGACAGAGGAGCCTGGCAGGCTACAGTCCATGGGGTCGCAAAGGGTCAGACACGACTAAAGGACTAACACACACACATGTACACACACACACACACACACACACACACACACACACACACTTCAAAGCTTTAGTACTCAAAAAGGAGAAAAAACAATAATTTTTATATTGATTATATATTGAAGCAATATTGTGGCATGCTAAACAAAATAAAACACCATTAAGGTTAATTTAACCTTTTAAATTTCACATTTTTGAATTTGGTTACTAAACCCCATAAATTATCTATGTGACTTGCACTATATTTCTATTGGGCAATGCTATTCTAGAGTCTGGACTATGTAGTCTCTTGTGTGTGTGTGTGTGTATGCATGTGAATGTGCGTGTGCACATGATGGGGTCTGACTGTGGTGGGGGATATAACACCATCACCCAAGGACTTTTATTCAAACTTACCCTGAGCCCACCTCTGGGAGGCTGATTCACTTCTATTTAAGTGCTGCTCTTAGGCAGCTGGCTAATTTGAAAAAAACCTAATTTGTGCTAAAGTACTAACGAATAAACAGTAATGTGTTAAAAATTACCTTCCTAGGTAACGGATTTGCATTTTAATTTGGAGTCTCCAGAAGGTCAAAGCTTAAATTCCAACAGTGGCTCCCTTGGGGAAATCTGAGCTGTTTATACAACAAGATTCTGGGGGAACATTTCCCTCTGGGAGGCCTGTGGGTCCCTCTAACTGCATCATGTGGGTGGGACATTAGGCATACACTTCCAAACTGTGGGCTTCCCTGTTAGCTCAGTTGGTAAAGAATCCTCCTGCAATGTAGGAGACCCAGGATAGAGTCCTGGGTCAGGAAGATCCGCTGGAGGAGGGATAGGCTATGACTGAATCCACTGAGCATGCGCGCATGCAGACCTGTACTGTGGAAAGTTCTGCCTTTTGTGTACTGAACATACAGTAGCTTCAATATGCTTAGGAATTTGTTTTAGATATATCAAAGGTAACTAATGGCCATTACCAAGTTGAAAGTGAAAGTGTTGGTCACTCAGATGTGTCCGAATCTTTGCGACCCCATGGACTGTAGCCCACCAGGCTTCTCTGTCCATGGGATTCTCCTGGAGTGGGTAGCCATTCCCTTCTCCAGGGGACCTTCCTGATTCAAGGATTGAATCCAAGTCTCCTGCATCATGGGCAGATTCTTCACCGTCTGAGCCACCAGAGAAGCTATTGTTATCAAGTTAGTTTCAGATTAATTGATTCACTTGTTAAACTGTATATTATAGGACTAATGTAAGAGGATCCCTCAAGAGGAAAGAAATCTGTCAAAAAAAAAAAAGGTTCTGGGACTTCCCTGGTGGTCTTGTGGTGAAGATTGTGTGCTCCCAGTGCCAGGGACAAAGGGTTCAATGCCTGGTCAGGGAACTAAGAGCCTGCATGCCACACAGCACAGCCAAAAAGAAAAGAAAGATATATACAAAAAAAAAAAAAGTTTAAAAAAATGAAAACAAAAATAAAATGAGGTCTCTAAAGAGGGTTTCTGGGCTTCCCAGGTGGTGCTAGTGGTAAAGCACCTGCCTACCAATGCTATTGCAGGAGACGTAAGAGATATGCTTTCGATCCCTGAGTCGGGAAGATCCTCTGGAGAAGGAAATGGCAGCCCACTCCAGTATTCTTGCCTGGAAAATCCCATGGACAGAGGAGCCTGGAAGGCTACAGTCCATGGGGTCACAAAGAGTTGGATAGACTGAAGTGACTTAGCAGTGGATAGCAGTGGGAAAGGTTTCTGCTTTCAGATTTTTGCTAAACTGTGCAATCTCCAGCCATTTTTGAGAAAGCTGTGAACATTAACAGAGCCCCCATAGTACAGATGGGAAAGCTGAGGCAGAGAGGTTAAAGATGTGCCCAAGGCAAGGTTGCTTTTCTAACCTAGGCAGTGTAGTTGAACCTATAAATCAGGCATATAAATCTCTTCTCATGCTTCTGAAAGTTATAGGTAAGATGGACAGTTGTTACAGGGAAATGGGGCTATGCTTTGGGACCATCCAACTCTATTTCATTCAGAAATAGCAAAACAGTGGCAAAACCACACCATCCAGTCATCTGTCTTCCACAACCAGTTTTCCTGATATATGTTGGAACTGAATATTCTAAGAAAATTTCCTGATCATGTAATCCAGGAGTGTGCAAAGATCTCTGTAAAGAGCTCTCCTGAGCACTCAAGTAACATCTGATTCTTTGCAAAACCATGGCTGCCCTGCCCATAGGATTCTCTGGGCAAGAATACTGGAGTGGGTTGCCATTTCCTCCTCCAGGGGATCTTCCCAAGGATCGAATCTGAGTCTCCAGCGTCTCCTGCAATGGCAGACAGATTCTTTACCACTAAGCCAGCTGGGAAGCCCTGTTAAGAGCTAGATAGTAAATAATTTAGACTTTGCCGGCCAAGGGAAAGATCAAGGATATTAAGAAGGTACTGATAAAACAAGATAAAATTTTGAGAAATTTTTATAAGTTTTTACTGATATAATTCAAAATATAACATTAACAATTAAGGGCTATTTGCTCATGAGAATGGAATTCCTAACTGGAGGTATAGTATACACAATTGGGGTTTAAAGAAAGTGTTCCGTATTATTAAATCAATTGCAAATGCCATCTATAAAAATCATTCTTAGTTCTTAGATCATAAAAACATGTGTCAGATCTGGGAGTCACATTCTGTCAACATTAAATCTAGTGCAATATATTCATTTTTGAGATGAATGACTTAACCACCCTACTCTTTCTGCAGTAGGCCAGGATCAAGCCTGGAATCCAAGGTTCCTAGTGAAAGCCTTTGACTGTGTGGATCACAATAAACTGTAGAAAATTCTGAAAGAGATGGAAATACCAGACCATCTGACCTGCCTTTAAGAAACCTGTATGCGGTCAGAAAGCAATAGTTGGAACTGGATATGGAACAACAGACTGGTTCCAAATAGGAAAAGGAGTACATCAAGGCTGTATATGGTCACCCTGCTTATTTAACTTATATGCAGAGTACATCATGAGAAACGCTGGGCTGGATGAAGCACAAGCTGGAATCAAGATTGCCAGGAGAAATATCAACCTCAGATATGCAGATGACACCACCCTTATAGGAGAAAGTGAAGAGAAACGTAAAAGCCTCTTGATGAAAGTGAAAAAGGAGAGTGAAAAAGTTGGCTTAAAGCTCAACATTCAGAAAACTAAGATTATGGCATCTGGTCCCATCACTTCATGGGAAGTAGATGGGGAAACAGTGGAAACTGTCAGACTTTATTTCTCAGGGCTCCAAAATCACTGCAGATGGTGATTACAACCATGAAATTAAAAGACGCTCACTCCGTGGAAAAAAAGTTATGACCAACCTAGATAGCATATTGAAGAGCAGAGATATTATTTTGTCAATGAAGGTCCATTTAGTCAAGGCTATGGTTTTTCCAGTAGTCATGTATGGACGTGAGAGTTGGATGGTGAAGAAAGCTGAGGGCTGAAGAATTGATGCTTTTGAACTGTGGTGTTGGAGAAGACTCTTGAGAGTCCAAGGGACTGCAAGGAGATCCAACCAGTCCATTCTAAAGGAGATCAGTCCTGGGTGTTCACTGGAAGGACTGATGTTGAAGCTGAAACTCCAATACTTTGGCCACCTCATGCAGAGAGTTGACTCATTGGAGAAGACCCTGATGCTGGGAAGGATTGGGGGCAGGAGGAGAAGGGGACGACAGAGGATGAGATGGCTGGATGGCATCACCCACCTGATGGACATGAGTTTGGGTAGATTCTGGGAGTTGGTGATGCACAGGGAGGCCTGGCATGCTGCTATTCACGGGGTCGCAAAGAGGTGGGCAGGACTGAGTGAACTGAACTGAAATGAACTGAGATCTCTGTTATCCTGCAGTGTCTCCTGGAGTTTCAAGCAGCTACTAATCTGAGAAGTGATAGAATGCAGAGGCAAAGGGAAGGCAATTGAGCAAAATTGGCTTGAACAATAGTTCAGAGATAAGACAGAGCCCAGGTTCCTCTTCCAGGGCTATACAGGACAATCTGATAGACATCTCTGAGTTCTGCAGGAACTCAGGTTCCCACCCAGATGGAAAACAGGAACTCTAGAGACCCCAGCCTGATTGGAGTCAGAATAATTATGATTCCTGGGACACCACCCTGTTACCTCACCACTAACCAATCAGAAGAAAGTCACACACCCTGCAGCAGTGACCCCAAACACTGCCTTTTAAAAACTTTCCAGGAAAACTTAATTAAAAGTAAATGTCCTTAACCTAGTACTGAGTCAGAGTAGTCAAATCACCCTACCAGAAGCTAAGATATTCTTCTGTACCAATGGTTTAAGAAAGGGATGCAGCCTAATTTGAGAGTTGATGTGCTGAGTAACTGAGATAATAACTATGAAGTGAAGCACAGTGTCCAGTATGTATTAACTGCTCATTAAAAGGGTAACTTATACTATAGTAGGATGTAACAGGCTGCAAAGGTGCAGATTTTCCATACATTTAAAAACATATAATAAATATATCAAACTCCAGTTTTTGTCTCTTTTTTAATAGAACTGGGTATAATTTCAAAACCATTTTGAGATAACATGTTTAGTGTTTTATTTCCCTTGTTAACATGACACAGAAAACCTTGGATTGAAATCTGGCTCATAGCATTGGCAGCTTTTTTGGACAAGATCATTTTATTTTGAAAATATGTTAACACATTTTTTAAATTAAGTAGATCAATGAGTTGGGTTTTGAGGTTTCTTTTTTCTGTCAATAGTTGATGAGGCAGACGATCTCCTATAGCAAACCACAGTTCCATCCTATTTTCTACCCTCAATTTCCTTCCATTGTTTCCACTCCTACCTTGGAGTTAGCTTTCATAAAAATAGACAAAGAGGGGAAAAAATGACAGAAAAATCTACACCAAAAATTGACTTGCTCTTTCAAGAACAGAATGCAGTATAATCCCATAAATAGGTAGGTAATTCTAAAATGTCAGTCGTAGATGGTTTTCACATAAGAAGCAATAAATCCTCTAGAAGCAAGTTCACATAAAGCCTGCTAAATTTAAATTAACTCCATAAAAATTATTGAACACAAGCAAAAAGAATGCAATAGAGAAATGACTTATTATTTTCCCTGCCTGCCTCAAAAACAGTCTAATTACTTGAGGAGCTGTTTCTCTTTGGTGAATTTGTTGGGATTCAATGTGAACAGCAGAAGTTCCAAAGAAGACGAAGTGGAAGTTCCAAAGAAGACATACACGGAGGAGAAGAAAATTAATAAGTAGATTCAGCATAAGGCGTAATTCCACTACCAGAAACTGCTTAGAAGAAGCCCTCCTCTGAATACCGGTAAAGAAAATGGCTCATATGAAGGCTGCTAGCTCTAACCTTTGGTGGTATCAGTTTGGGATTCTCTCTCAGGGGAGAATTGCTAAGGGCTCCAACAAAGGCTGTTAGCTTCCAAATTTAGATGTAAGTGACTTGCCTGGTAGGACAAATGAAGGGCTTCAGTATTTTTGAAAGAGACTAGAATCTATTCTAATCTTAAAGCCCAGAGGTTACTACCAGAATTGATCACATTGAAGCCAGAAACTTTAGCTTGACCTTTACAATTTTCTAAGATGTGAGTTAATATGTATTTATAATAAATCAGAGCAGAGAACTGCTGGACACAAATAAGTTATTTCAATTTTATAGGGGACAACAATGTTAAAATAGAAGGCAGCATGCAAACTATGCAAATCACTAGACGTATTTAATACGTAGTATATTAAATAAAGATTCTTTATTCTCACCTCTAAACTTTGTTCTTATGCTCTCTCTCGACACTGAACATTTGCTATGTTTAAAAAAAAATCATGGGTTTCACACTCTCTGCTATAACCCAAAGCGGGATACTCCATGACCCACCTCCCAGAATACTGGAAATAAAAACACGAATAAACAAATGGGACCTAATTAAAATTAAAAGCTTTTGCACAACAAAGGAAACTATAAGCAAGGTGAAAAGACAGCCTTCAGAATGGGAGAAAATAATAGCCAATGAAGCAACAGACAAACAATTAATCTCAAAAATTTACAAACAACTCCTGCAGCTCCATTCTAGAAAAATAAACAACCCAATTAAAAAGTGGGCCAAAGAACTTAACAGACACTTCTCCAAAGAAGATATAAAAATGGCTAACAAACACATGAAAAGATGCTCAACATCACTCATTATCAGAGAAGTGCAAATCAAAACCACAATGAGGTACCACTTTACACCAGTCAGAATGGCTGCCATCCAAAAGTCTACAAGCAATAAATGCTGGAGAGGATGTGGAGAAAAGGGAACCCTCTTACACTGTTGGTGGGAATGCAAACTAGTACAGCCACTATGGAAAACAGTGTGGAGGTTCCTTAAAAAGCTGCAAAAAGACCTGCCATATGACCCAGCAATCCCACTGCTGGGCATATACACTGAGGAAACCAGAATTGAAAGAGCCACGTGTACCCCAATGTTCATCGCTGCATTGTTTACAATAGCCAAGACATGGAAACAACCTAGATGCCCATCAACTGATGATTGGATAAGAAAGCTGTGGTACATATACACAATGGAATATTACTCAGCATTAAAAAAAAATTCATTTGAATCAGTTCTACTCAGATGGACGAAACTGGAGCCCATTATCCAGAGTGAAGTAAGCCAGAAGCAAAAACAACAATACAGTATATTAACGCATATATATGGAATTTAGAAAGACAGTAACGAGAACCCAACATGGGAGACAACAAAAGGAACACAGATGTATAGAATAGACTCGTGGACTCTGTGGATGAGAGTAAGGGTGGGATGATATGGGAGAATGGCATTGAAGCATGTTAATTGTCATGTGTCTAATCAATCGCCAGCCCAGGACTGATGCTCGGGACTGGTGCAGCGAGATTTCCCGGGGGGGAGGGAGGAGGGAGGGGGGTTCCGGATGAGAAGCATATGTAAACCCATGGTGATATCATGACAATGTATGGAAAAAAAAATAAAAAAAAAAAAAACAGCATAATATTTTATGACCAAAAAAAAAAAAATCATGGGTTTCAATACTGCCTTCAAAAACAATTAGACTGTTTCAAGGAAACAATCTAACCCCCAGAGCTCTATAAATTTTATGGATATTTTCCTTTTATTTCAAACTAAATTTCACATTTCAACAACTGTGACTTTCTTTCTTTGGTAAAATTTGAGATTAAAGATTGATTTCTTTTCAATTTATTGATCCAAATTTATTGAAGATATACATATGAGTGTTGAGTGCAACTTCAAAGACTTATTTTGAAAAGTCTCTCTTATTTCTTGCATTTCTAATATATAAAAGTTTATATTGGGGCTTCCCAGGTGGCTCAGTGGTAAAGAATTTGCCTGTGAACGCAGAAGATGCAGAAGATGTAAGTTCAATCCCTGGGTTGGGAACATCCCCTGGAGGAGGAAATGGCAACACACTCCAGCATTCTTGCCTGGAAAATTCCACGGACAGAGGAGCCTGGCGGGCTAGCACCCATGGGTTTGTAAAAAGTCGGATATGACTGAGCAACTGAGCACAAGTGATGCCATGTATTAAGAAAGGAGACAAGTGTAAGGTAAAAAAAAAAATCACAACCATCCATAATATAAAGAAAAAAAATCAAGAAAACCAAATATTGAAGATAAACTAAATGTACAAAGGGTGTAATTATGTTTTTACTTTTTATTAGTATGTTGTCATTGTTTAGTCGCCAAGTCATGTCCAACTATTTGCAACCCCATGGACTATATAACCCGCCAGGCTCTTTTGTCCACGGGATTTCCCAGGCAAGAATACTGGAGCAATTTGCCATTTCCTTCTCCAAGGATCTTCCTAACCCAGGGATAGAACCCGAGTCTCCTGCAATGGCAGGCGGATTCTTTACTGCCGAGCCACTGCAGCTTTGGGATCTTAGTTCTCCAACCAGGGACTGAACCTGAGCCCTAGCAGTGCAAGAGCTGAGTCCCAACCACTGGATGCCAGGGAATTCCCTAATCGTGTTTTTAAAAACATGTAATCCCTGCCTTGAACTTGAATATAAAATTACTGAAAATATATGGGTTTATATGGCAGCAATAAATGCTGCTATACAACACTCCATCCTCACCACTGATAATACATTAATCACAGTGATGACATGCGACTCTGAAGCCATTAACACTGAACTTGATTACCCCTGGCATTTCAAAGAAGGGCCATTTCAAAGAGTTGTGTTATTGCCTTCTTTGCCCCTTGATATTTGGGGGTACATAAAGACTAGTGGTTCATTACACATTCACTGATTTCAAATACAAGGTCAGAGCACTGAATAAAGGAAGCATCTATATTTTCCACTCCTCACACTACATCATCTGAATTTAATACTTGAATCCATCTGATGAGCATCATTACATAAAAAGATCATCCGTTAGTAGGTATGTACATCTGTTCATTCATTTGACCATTCATGTTTGAACATTTACTAATTATTATTATAATACTTTTGTTAAGCCGTTATAATAAGAGTATTAGTAACACTGGTTGGTTGAGCACATACTAAGTGCAACAGGGTTGGGAAATGTGAAGCTGTTGCCTTCAGGAAGGGAGCAGACCATGGCTCACACTCCCATTTCAATGATGCTCTCTTGTAGGGCCTCCTTTATGGGGGCCTTTCCTAAGCACCTAACCCAAGACTATCTGCTTATAGAAGGAACTTGAGTAGTAAGACGGCATCTGTAAGAATGGGTGACCCTCTAAGCAGAGTGTTCCTGAAGGAAAAAGAGTTTGGTCGCGAAGCTGATTCTACCAGCTTTAGACAAGGCCCCTCTTTTTAGAAGGATCACAGCCCAGTTAAGGATTCTCTCATTAACTCAATGCATATCCTACACTTGCTGTTTCTCCATTTAGAAGAAAAGAGTATAAGGGAATGAATGAAATATGTTCCAAAGCCAAGACCAGACCAAGAGAAACACGTGCTAAATAATCATTTGATTAACTCCGACAGCGTCGCCAGTCATTGTCATCCAAACGACTTGCCAGCCTGAATTGTCACAAATCATGATTTATGTGGCTGAAATGACTACAGTAATAACTGCTCAGTGCCCCCTCGTCTTTTTTGTTAGGTTGACGGGGCTGGAGGAGCTCAGAAGGAAGGAAGAAAAAGAAGCTTTACAAGATTCACCATTGCAGTTATTACCGACATATTACAATTCTCTGGAGAGATTTTGATTGTGGCTCTCTTCACATTTACTTCTTGAATATTATTGTATTGTACTGAATGTTTTTTGAGGGAGTTTTAAAATTCTGAGTACTCATGATTAAAAAGGGATTTATACAGAATGGATATGATTGGGTTAAACAGTTGTTTTGGTTTTGGTATTGCATGTAGTGTTTCAACGATTTTATTTAACTATCTGCCAGTATTGAATATTACAGGTGTTTGACTATTTCAACACTGCTCACATCTGAGGAGAACAAAAACAAAAACAAAATCCCAAGGAACTCTTTCAAGAGGCCTAGTCTAGACTAAGTGAAATTTATGATGCACCGTCTGTTTTTGCTGCAGTCTACACACAATATGAGAGATCACAGCATGAACCATGATTTCACTATTACACAAAACAGTGCAAAACCCAAATATCACATGTTAACATATACATGTAGAATCTACAAAAATAGTATAGATGAACATATTTGGAAAGCAGAAATAGAGACCCAAACCCAGTGAACAAACATATGGATACCAAGGGGGAAAGAGGGGTACGATGGATTGGGAGACTGGGATTGGCAAGTATACACTACTGTATATAAAATAGATAACCAATGAGAACAGACTATATAGCACAGGGAATCTACTCAGTGCTCTGTGGTGACCTACATGGGAAGGAAATCCAAGGAAGATGGGGTACACATATATGTGTGGTGGTTCACTTTGCTGTTCAGTAAAAACACAACATTGTAAAGCAACTAGAATCCAGTAAAATAAAATAGTGTACTAGCATTATACTTTCCAATCAAATAGTGCTAATACCAACTCACTCTCTCCCTCTGACTCAGTTATACTCCTGCAAGCTGCAGGGCTGGGGATAGGGTGGATTTGATCATTTATCTAATGGTTTTTGAACACACCAGGTTGACAGATCAGGGTCCCAAGAAGTCAGCTTGAATTGCTAGCAGGAACACGTAACTTAACAGGGAGAGTCCCCGTGCATCCACCTGGACAAGGAAGACCTAGTAACTGGCCTGGGCTCACCTGTGGGTTTTCCACAGGCCCACTTGGACAAAAGGGAAGCGGCAAAGCTGCATGTTCGCAGATCTCAGCTCCACAGCACTGGGACAATCTCTTTGCTTTCATCAGATCTCCTCTAGTTAAAGCACAAAGAGCAGACATCCTTTACACTATATGGTCCTTACAGTACAGCAGGTGGGACTGCTAAGAGCCGGGTCTCCAGGTCCTCCTTACAGTATGACAGGTCAGGCAAGCCCCACCCTCAGGGGCTCTGGGAGGTTCTTTGGCTGAAAGTGTTTTGGCAGACTCAGCTTTCTCTGTCATCAGTTTGAATTCATGGGAAAGGGCAAGATGCCAAAAGTGCTTGCAGGTGAATTCTTCGTCCCTTTCAAGTGCATCTGACTTACACAGATGACTTATACGGGTGTTTATCTTATGTTGGGAAGGATTATCAGTTAGGTCAGTAAATCTCTTCCAGGTATAAATTATAAATCATAAATCACAAGCGGGAATGCCAGGGGAAATAGCAAGTCATAATCTGTTTGTATCTCATCCCAAATATCAAACACAAGTAATCACGATGAAAACTGATGCTAATAAAAACAAAAGCAAGACTATGATGCTTGACAAGTTCCCACAGTGTTTGGTCATGAGGAAAGAGTGGTACATCTCTTGTGTGTAACATATAGATGGGGTGACAGTGAGAATCAACCCATTTAGAGCCAGGAAGAGAACAAATCAGGTTTATTGACAAATACAAAAGAACTGAATTTTACCAACATAACCTAAATTCATCTCAGACAAACAAAAGTCCTTACTGATATAAAACAAATTTCCGGAGTAACTTTCAAAAATGAGTATAAGCAACAGCATGGGAAACAAAGCTTTTTATTAGGATTCTATTGATATTTACAAGATTGCAGCCAACCTGGGTTTTGGGAAATAGTTTAATTTCTTTACTAATTACACTTCCTTTCTGTACATCACAAAATAGTTGAAAATCATTAAAAGTCCCTCGGAACAGCTGTCAAAAGTAGATCAGTTTTCTGTCTCGAAAGCTGAGACCAGGAGAAGAGCTGTATTTTATTAGAACAGAAAACTTTTTCCTACCCTAAGGCAGGATCATTCTGAATGAGGTCCAGATTTGAAGACGTTAAAAAAAAAAAAGAAGAAGAAGAAGTCATAAATCCTCCTCCCAGAAGAGCAAAAAAGAAAAGCATTAAAAAAATTTAGCAGGTGGGTGATCATCTCCACGAACAAAATGAATCTTTTTTCCTCATGGCTATGTCAAGGTTACACTTGGTATGTCAGAAACACGACCAGCAATTCATTCCTAGCATATGTAGAAGTGCATGAAGTGAGTCTAAAGGCCAGGCTGTGGGGTCACTATACCTGGGTTCCAGTCCCAGCATTCACCAACTGAAGGTCTCTGGGCCTCCATTTCCTCTGAGGACACCAGACTACATAATTTATAAAATCTCTTTTTAAACTTCTGAAGTTCTACATCTATACTCCCCCTGTGATCTGATAGACACAATGATTCTGACTGCCAAGCACCAGGCTCCTCTGACCATGGGATTCTCCCAGCAAGAATACTGGAATGGGTAGCCACTCCATTCTCTAGGGTATCTTTCCGACCTAGGGCTTGAATCCATATCCCCTTCATTGCAGGCGGATTCTTTACCATCTGAGCCACCAGGGAAGCACTGTTTTAATACACACTAAAGTAATTTACAATTTGGTTCAAACACTATTCAGCAGATGAGTTCAGAATATTTACCTTCCTTTCCAGGCCTGATGAGGCCACTGAACGCAGTATCTGAGCTCAGCCACTTACCAACCATGAGAACATGAGTGAGAGGCTGTTATGGGCTTGTCTAAACAACTTCTCCCCATAAATTCATAACTTTAAGCTCCTTTTTTATGATTTTTTTTAATGTGGGTCAGTTTTCAAGTCTTTACTGAATTTGTTATGGTTTCTGTTTTATGTCTTGGGTTTTGGGGGGGATTTTTGGCCTAGAGGACTTTTCCTGGTGGCTCAGACGGTAAACTGTCAGCCTGAAATGCGGGAGACCCGGGTTCGATCATTGGGTTGGGAAGATCCCCTGGAGAAGGAAACAGCAACCCACTCCTATACTCTTACCTGGAAAATCCTATGGATGGAGGAACCTGGTAGGCTACAGTCCATGGGGTCACAAAGAGTCGGACACGACTGAGCGACTTCACTTCACTTTTGGCCTAGAGGCATGCGGGATCTTTATTTTAACTTCCTGACCAGGAATTGAACCCACACCCCTGCATTTGAAGGTGAAGTCCCAACCACTCCACCAGGGAAGTCCCCATAACTTTAAACTGTTTACTGAATTTTCTCTTACCTGTGTGCTTTTTTCTACTTACTTAAATCAGAAAAGAGAATGAAGAAAAGAAAGCTTATGGGTGAAGGTTACTCACTCCACATGTACAGTTGAGCAGCTACATATGCCTGGCACAGGGAGGGGATGATGGAAGGGGATCTGTACTATGGCAAAGCACACACTCCAGTGGTACACATATTAACATAATCACAGAGGAACAAGATGGTGAAGTAAAAGGGATGGGCGGTAGTGGTGGACAAGCAGCTTAGAGCTGGTGCTTGCGTGTGTGTTAGGGCCTCCCCGGCAGCTCAGTGGTAAAGAACCCACCTGCCAACGCAGCAGACGTAACAGACATGGGTTCAATCTCTGGGTCAGGAAGATCCCCTGGAGGAGGAAATGGCAGCCCACTCCAGTATTCTTGCCTGAAGAATCCCATGGACAGAGGAGCCTGGCGGGCTATAGTCCATGAGGTTACAAAGAGCTGGACATGACTGAAGCGGCTTAGCATGCACACATGGGAGGTGGGAGGTAGGAAGCACTAGTAGAAGCAGGGTCACCAGTAAGGAGGCTGTTGAGGGAGACCAGGAAGAGATGATGGTGATCTGGTCCAGGGTGGGGGCAGAGGAGCTGGGGGCAGAGGAGCTGGGATCAGTGCTTGGGTTCCAAGTGAGTGACATAAAGGACTCACTGTGCTCTTCACTGTGGTCACAAAATATTCCTGGGTGTGCACTTAAGATACCAAACAAGTGACATAAGGAGCAAATCTTGGTTTTTCTCCTTGTCTCTGTCCTTCTACATGAGTCATGTCTAGAACCACCTGAGCAGACTGGGCCATCGCTCCCACCGCTGATGACACAATACCACCTGCTAACACAATGGTCTCTTTGGGGATGGTAATCAGGTCCAGGGTTCCAACCACTTAGAGGTGCCACACCTTGATAGCAGCTGCATGATGACACTCACTTACTCTAAGGAACCTGCCTAGGGGCCGGATTCCCAAGCCTGACACAAACTGGAACTAGGGATGCAACTGACAAGACATTGTCAACAGCAGCAGAAGGAAAGGAAGAGCTGTTAGGTTTTGAGTTGACATTAAGCAGCTGTTGGTGTGGGCAGGCTCTGTAGGTTTCCAAGTGAGGTCTTCACTTTCCTGTTTCTGCACAGAGCTGACGCTGACCTAACTGGGAAACTGCAGACAGCTAGCTGGTTTCCAGGAAAACTGAAAAGATGAGAGCAGAATTTTCAGATCTGGTACCTTTTTTTCTGATAGTTCTTGTGGTCATATAGCTCAGTCCTTAGCCCACAGTGCAAAACAGTCATTTCCAGCTTATCAGAATAAAGGAAACGCCTTGGTGGTTGATACCAGCCACAAGGAAAGCCTCTCTCTTACAGACTGCCTTCTCACCCCCACCTTCTGTACAACTATCATTCAGTAATAAACTGTGTGTTTAGAGGTTCCTTGCCCATCTCCCCCTGTAGAATGGATCCTCTGATCGACAGCAGTGGTAAATGTGTCTGTTCTGTTTGTGATGGTTATCTCTAGCACCGAGTATAGCATCTTATATTGGTAGCTGTTCATGACATATTGGTAGACTGGATAAAGGAACAGATGAATCACCTTTACCATCTAAACCTTGATGATTAGCCCTAGAAGGCTAAACATACCAGACCACCCTTGACTCTGTGAACCTAGTCACTAACTTGTGTCCGACAATTTGTGACCCCATGGTCTGCAGCCCACCAGCTTCCTCTGTCCATGAACTTTTCCAGGCAAGAATACTGGAGTGGGTTGCCATTCCCTTCTCCAGGGGATCTTCCTGACCCAGCGATGGAAACTGGTCTTCCTCACTGCAAGCAGATTCTCTACTGTCACCAGGGAACTAAGCTTTATAAAGATCATTTTGGGCTCCTTTTCCTGTTTCCTATGTTTATTGGTCACTGGGACTCAGATTTCCCTTCAAACAGCCTCGCAACATTATAGCTTCTGCTGAAAGTTGCCAAAAGGGAAACAAGACAATTGCAACCCAGGCAGGCAAGAAGGTTTGCTGATAAAACTTTAAGGGTGGGGGGTGTGGGGAAGCCAATTTGAATGTTCTGCTTTGAGTAGGTCACCCACCAGAAAATGAATCCAGAGAGCTGATTTGCTTTCAAAAGTTAAAATGTTTCAATATAAAAAATGGGGAGAAAAGGGCAATAAATGTTGGAAGGGGCAGGGCTGGTGAGGGGAGAAAGAAGTCATATCAAAGGCAGCCTTGAGACCTCGGGCAGATAGGAGAAGAGATAAGTCTCTTGGCTAAGTTAGTCACACCCACCTACACACAATTCTCTTGGCAAAGGTTCCTTTACTAACAAAGCAGGCACATGTTTTAAACAAAACAGCCCAGTGTAACAGCTAGGGTGCCTATAAATGTAGTTTTAAATTAAAAGAAAAAAAAGAAAAGAAAACATCAAAGGGTGCAGAATATAACAAAACATGATCCATGGTTTGAGAATACCAGAATACTGAGAGTATTAGAGTCCTATGGCTGCAAAGAAAACTCAAATTTCCTCAATGTACTTTAAATGATGCAGTTTTTCATAAAGGATGTTTGGACCTTGAGTCACAGACTGCAGAGCTGACATTCACTCCAAACACATTGTGAGGTAGAAAACAGATGGTGATTCAGAGCAAGAATCCGAGGGAAAGAGAGGTGGAGAACAGAGAGGGACATCAAGAAAACCCATTTCCTTTTTTTCAGCTCTTCAGGCTAATCCAATGGAACATCTTTCTTCTGAACCAGCTATAATGACATCCCACCTAGGAGACTGGTCTTGAAAGGTGTTAATGTCCTGGCATTGCCATTCAAAGTTCATACAAATAACCATCTCCTAGGAAAGGAGCCTCTCTAGGTTTAAGAATAAAAATATATGAAAAGATATGGGCATAGTGGTAGAACAAACAAATAGACCTTTCAAATGCAAGGCAAAGATAGCATGCTAAACTCCCAGACCAAGTAAACAAAAGCAGACTACCTCCAACACAACCTAGAGTTCCAACCATATTCTTTCTAACTCCTTAACCAACATCTTTTTACTTCCACTATAGTTTCTCAGTTTTTCTGTCTCTCTCCTTTTAATATCTACTTTATGCTTCCACTTCTTTCACTAGTAATCATCTAGATTTCAAGGTAATTTTTAAATACCCATTTTGGGCAATAAATACAATACAATGTCACACTGATCATCTCATGCCTATGTTTAAAATCTTTCGAGGTGTCCCACTGCGTACTCCATCAAATTCCAACAGAAGAGGTGAGATACTCAAAAACCTCATATCCAGCCCCAATTCGTCCCTCAGATATCCTACACTTCAATCAAATCAGATTGTGTAGCATTTGTTCTCACTTGAATGGTTCACACATTCTCCATCACTTCCAAATAATAAAATCTTAACCTCTCTTCTGCAGAACAAAAAGGTGTTGTCTACACTTTTAATACACAAGGAATGTTGCCCACTATCAAGCAATCATCCACCAATGACAGTGTACCCTGTGGGGAAGTCAGGATGTTGAAACACATGATACTAAACCTAAAACAGTTAAGATATATATCTAAGGAAAAGTTTTGATGAGCCCACACTCTTGCATCTTTCCATACATAGACAAGCACTAAACTGTTAACTTAAGATGTCTATTTTTTGTGGTCAGCAATAACCTCTTGCTGTTCAACTATGTAGTTTTTTGGGGGGTTTTTTGTTGCTGTTTTTGTTCTTTTTAACAGAAACTCTTATAAATCCTGGCTCCTCCCTTACTGCTTCATTACAGTTCCTCAAAGCTATCTGAGAGCCAGTCTCCTGGGTTATGGTCCTCAGTAAAGCCCCCCAAATAAAATATAACTCACAACATTTGGCAGAGAAGGCAATGGCACCCCACTCCAGTACTCTTGCCTGGAAACTCCTATGGATGGAGAAGCCTGGTGGGCTGCGGTCCATGGGGTCGCACAGAGTCGGACACGACTGAAGCAACATAGCAGCAGCAGCAGCAGCAAAACATTTAGGTCAAACATTTTTCTTCAGTGGACATTTGTAAGCCTAAATAAAATTAGCCAACACCTCTTTTATCAAGCATTTCTCTATATTCAGAAATTAGAGCTCAAATTTATCTTATGTCCGGGTACTCTTTCTGCCCCCTTCTGTTTTGAAAGCTCATGCAATCTCTGATTTTTCTTTTTTCTATGCATTTGTGACTGAACAAATAAAAATAAATAATCCTTGAAATCCATGTTTTATAATATGACATCATAACATTTGATGAAGCCTCCAACACTTGCACCTTCAATAGGAATTATTTCAAGTTATACAATGACAAAAGGCTACTATACATTTAATAACTCTTTAAAAAACATTTCCACTTTATTCTATAGTAGCACCTGCATGTATTTGAAAACTAGATTGTGAGAGACTCCATATACAACAAGGTTTGGCCTCATCCCTACAGCGTTAACCACGTACATTTTGCAGTAATTCCTTGCCTAGTCTCAACTCCACAGACTCTACAGTATACTACTGTGAATGTCAATCAAGTAGCCACTGCTTGGCCAAACTTCAAGCAGCCAACTTCACTTCTAAACTTGTCCGTGAATGAGGAAAAGAAGAAAACTCTATTCAGGAGCAAGCCAACAGTTCTGATGAGATGTTGCAGGATACAGAAAAAGTGGAATTTTAAGTAGTGCTATGATTTTTAGCTCAAACACCTGAGAGAAAAGATACCATAACCAAAATAGGGACTAGAGGAAGAGGGGCTGGTTTTGCAAGGAAGGGAAAGAAGAGGTCACTAGTTGGTCACTGGATCTGAGATGTGTGAATTGAGACGTTCAGGAAGCAATTGGAAATACAAGTCTGGAGGTCAGCCAATTAGAGGTGGAGATTTCTAAAACATCTGTAAAGAGAAAAAGAATCACAGGAGTGGAGAAGTTGTGGATTCAGAAGAAGTTTAGGAAAGAATATTGAAAATATCTTTCAAAGACATTTGGAAAAAATATTGACTTAAAAAGGCAAGAGAGATAACAGGAAACTGTTATCTGGGAACTGGCACTTATTGACCACAACCAGGGACTGGGCCAGGCACTTAAATATGATCACATTTAACCCCCACCATTTGCTCTTGTTGCCAGTACGCCCATTGTGTGTGCAAGCACCTGGAAATTTCAGAGTTCACTGCCACAGATCAAATGCTACATTCACTGTGGAAGAAACAGGATGGAGAATGAAGAAAGCTAAAGGAGATCAGAATTTCAAACAGCCAAGGAGATTATTAAGGATGAAGAGGCATAGGGAGAGACCTGGATTGTCAACATGTCTGTATTCTTTGAGCAGTCTCTGGTGAGTGATGGGGGAGCAGCTAAATTGTAAGATTGGTCCCACTGACGAAGTACAATCAAAGAGTTAGTAACGATACTGATGCAATGACCAATCTAGAAATTACATTAAGACAGTAGGTTAACTGTTAACAAGAAAGCCCCCTATTAAAGGAACTTAAGCCCAATCAGCATACCCAATAAACACCCACTCCAACACATGGCTCTAGCAGGGTCCACCACACTTCACTGACTTATGTTTCATTTTCAGTTTTATCTTCTGAAAGTTCAATCATACCCTTAATTTCTTAAAACCCAATATCCCCTGCCATAAATTGAAGGTGGTAGTAAAAATAAAATTCTGTCACATTATTTTAAAACTGTGCATCACCACCTGGAACTCGAGAACCTCAATATCATCAATAGGCCTCCCAAAACATATATCTCAATCGAGAAAAACGAGGTGCCCAAACCAGTCTTGACTGGGAGAGGCAATAAAATATTTATTAAGTAGTGGATGGGAGATCAGATGCAGAGAGAATGGCTCCCAGAGCCAAGACTCTCGTCAGTCCTATGTGCTGCCTCCTGCCAGGTGCTCCCCTCCCTCCTTAGCACCAGAACTCCCCAAGAATTTAAGTAGTAAACCCATCAGATTCTGTCTGAGTGCATTTTAATGCCAGGCTTCTGGGTGGAAGAAAGAAACATGAAACTTGAGAAAGTGTAATCATGTGCAGTCACTAAGGTAAGTGGTAAGGTAAACGATCATTTCTCCAGTGTTTGCCTTCCTTTGCAGGTGTTTTTGCTAAAATGAGAATGAGGAATATAGCTGTAAGTCATCACGACCCACTGAGTTAAACTTGCAACTAGTCTTCATGAGGATGAAGGTTACCTGGGAAGTACAACTGTCACTTCTGAACACAGCCTATATCAAATGAAAAGGCAAACTAGAAAAGGTAAGGCAATGTAGTCCTAGAGAGTGACCTTTCAGAATTTCCCAAATGCTCAACCATCTACATAAAATTTAAACGCATCTTAATGGCTTTACTTAAGCTAGAAAGACACATGATATAAGAAATTTGTACTTGGACTTCTTAATACTTACAACAGCTCAGAATCCATTCAGATTACTAAACATAACCTGATTCCATTGCCACATAAAAGATCTTTCTTAGCATTTCAAAGGCAGATTTGATTTGATCACATCTTAATGGCTATTGCCAGTGAATTACTACAAATAGGCTCATATTTTAGATACGCGTTCCCCCAATTCAGAGATTTCAAATAAAGTTTCTCGAATAATGATTACGACTTTATAACTCTTTAAATTTCCCAAACTGCCCTATCTATTGTCTGATTCATGTGAGATAAATGGTGAAGGAGAGAGGAAAAACAAGGCAAATTTCATAAGTCTATAAATATGTAATTTTACAGCTTTCTGAAAGAGCTTACTATTTTCAATACTCACCAAATTACATGCCCATGATAGAAATTTCTATTTCATAAAAGAATGTGATAAAAATTGATGATGTAAACTAGACCCATCTGTCAAGTAACGTAGCATTCACAAAGGCCTCAGGGCAAAGCAGCTGCAAGACGTGCACCCCCTACAATGTGTACACAGAGAGGACATTCATTAAGCTGCATGAAACCTACCATTGAGGTGGATGCAAACTGGTGCTAGACTGCATAAATGACATATATATTAAGTTAAAAGGTAAATTTTTCTGACTGGTGGCCTGGATATTAGAGCCATGGAGGAAAACGAGCTATCATATGCTTCTTAAATTACCTTGCAGTGAAACAAGATAAGGAGGTGAGCCAGGGATGTGTCCTCTATTTAGCTACTTCGCTCCATTAGTTCCAGCAGTGGGAATGCCCATGCTCCTGCCTTCCCCTGTGTTTCCTCAGCGGCAGTAGGATGACTCAGGGGTTAAGCACACAACCAGAAGTCAGACAGACTCAAAGGATGGAGCTGACACTCAACAATGAGATGTGAGCCTTAACCCTCAGCTGCCATTTCCTCAGTGAAACTGGGACAGCATTGTGTGAGGAATACTGGAAGACTGCCCACCGAGTATTTGGCAAGGCACTCAAAACACACTGCTACCAGGCTGCCCTGAGGGCCTCGGCAGGAAACATAAACGGGGAGCCTATATCCTCTATGCAGAAGTGCGTCTTCCTGAGAGTGACATTTCCTGAAAAAACGTTGCCAAGCAAAGTGGCTAGGAGTGAGGAAGAAAAAAACCTATGGAGTGCTTTTAGGTGTGCGTCCCCCAAAATGCTCTTTACAACTCGGAATTAGATACCGTTTTCCCCATTTTATTTTCTAGATGAGAAAATAGAGTTTCAATCAAAGGTTCCAATTAGTTAAAAATGGCCAAAGCGTAAGTCAAATTGAGGATTGCCACATTCTAAAAATAACTATAACTAGGATTTATTGAATGATCATGGCTCAGAACCCTTACATGCATAATCCTGCAAAATACTTGAGACAACCTGATGAATAAGAAAATGTATGACCTCTATTTTAGACTACAGAAACTGAGGCATGTAGAGTTAAGCAAGTGCTGGAGTGTGGGTAGTAAATTTTAGTGTCAGTGTTTGAACCAAGGAAATATAATTCCAGAACCATGCATGCCTCAAAAGCTTCTCTTTCCCCTGTGTGCTCAGGAAATAATAGGATCCAGAGTCAAGAAAAATTCACCCATACCTCCCCACACCCACACCTACATTCACTTTATACACACACATATACCCAACAGATGCACGCACACACACACACACTTATAATGGGAAAAACTTTTAAAAAGTTAAAAGCCCCAGTCTACTAATTTGCTTTGGAATAGCATAAGGAAAAATATCTAGAATGGTGTGGAAATTATGGTAAATTCAACAAGCCCCCATCTTTTCTTGGTTCACAGGATTCTTATTAAAAATATGTTCAACTTTTCAGTAAGTGTCTCTGGTAAACGTCCATATGCACAGACCCACCAGCCCACTCTCTCCTTGAAAAATGTGAAGAGAAAGGGAACAGGAAAGGAGAAATACTTAACCATGATGCGGGGAAGAGGCAGCTGAAACGATCAAATGTATTATCCAGGTGGCCCTAGCTGTAAAGAACCCATGTGCCAATGCAGGAGACACAAGAGACACTAGTTCGATCCCCGAGTTCGGAAGATCCCCTGGAGGAGGGCATGGCAACTCACTCCAGTATTCTTGCCTGGAGAATCCCTTGCACAGAGGAGCCTGGCGGGCTATACAGTCCATGGGGTCACAGAGAGTCAGACATGACTGAAGTGACTTAGCATACATGCATTCCTCAAAAGACACCCTGGACAGATTTAGGACAAGACTCAGCCCCCCAGTTCGGAGGGGTGACTGCTCAAGATGTAGCCCTGACCCTCCACCTTCCTCCCTGCCTCGAAGTGTACCACCAGGCTGGGCAGCCCCTGCCCAAGGGAGGCCCACAGGGGTCTGCGCCCCACTTGCGTGTGCTCAGAGTCACAGACCCTGGGAGTCCACACTGCCTCGGGACCATTCCTCAAATCCTTTCAGAGGAGTCAAGGTAAAGTTGGCAAGAGTCGGTCCTGAAGATATCAATGGCTTATACTTAACCCACAACAGCCCTAGGAGTTGGATACTATGGTTATTACCATTTCACCAAAGAGGAAAATGATGCACATAAAGATGAGGTAACTTGCCTGTCACATAGCTAAGTTCTGGATGGGACAGCGTGTACAGACTGAGGCAATTTGACTCCAGAGCTCTTGAGTGAAAGCATTAGTCCCTCATGTCTGACACTGGGTGACTCCATGGACTACAGCCCACCAGGCTCCTCTGTCCATGAATTCTCCAGGTAAGAATACTGTAGAATTTCCTCTCTAGGGCATCATCTGGACCCAGGGATCAAACCTGGGTCTCCTGTACTGCAGGCAGATCCTTCATCATAGGAAGTGCCAGGGAGCTCTTCAGGCTGCCCTGCAAACCCCTTTTCATATTTCTTCCACTTCTGAAGCTCAGGAGCAGAGACAGGGAAATTCTTTCACATATTAAAGGTGTTTAGACGTCTTTCCCAGGCCCTACCCCCACCCTCTTCCCTCTCTCCTCCTTCTACACACACAACACAAACCTTATCTGTTGTTTAAAACACAGAGCTCTGCCTGTCCAGCTCACCCTTGTGTAAATGCAGGGAGATTTCTGATATGGAGGCCTGTAATCCCTCAGCAAAACTCTGATATGGGTCTCTTAGGTGAAGGAGCAAACATATTAGCTTTACAGGACAATGTACTTATTGAGTTAAAAATACACAGACGAGAAAAGGAGGAGTGACTGGAATGGAATAGCAAAGAAAATCAACCTACCTGCTGGCCAGATAACCCCCTTCACAGAAAGTCCACATTAACCATTAAATGCATTAACAACAACAATAAAATCAAACCGGACAATTAAACCTCTTATCTGCTCACTAGCCTAAAACTCCCAGTCACCTGCTTTGGTCACTTTATTCTTATTCCCTTTGAATCACCAGGGCCAGCCCGAACACCTTTTTTTATTACGTTATTGTTATTATCTGATTCTTGCAGTGCCTGCTTACAAATCATTTGCACAAACAGTACCTCATATAATAAACTGAATCATCGGTACAATCCAGAAAAGCTGGAGTTCTCCCATTTCCCAGATTAGGAAATAGAGTTTTAGGGAGGCTGCCCAGCCCAGAGAGCAGGAAGCTGATCTCCAGATCCTATAATAAATCCATTGCTGTTCCCATTGCACCACTTTCGGTCCCTTTGATGGCCACCTCCACACCTTTCTTCCTACATCCCAGCCTTCTGGTTCTATGTTCTTCTGTGTCATCCCCAAATTGCTACATCCCAGAATTTCCAACAGTGTTTACTCACTCATACAATTAAAGGCATGATCTTAGCCTGGATCAGATATGCCCCTCTGATACAACCAGATCAAGAATCAAATTAGCTCCTGCAGTCTCAAATAAATTAAAAGCACAGAGCATTAAAAACCATCTCCATATGCTCCTCCATGCTCAACCCTCCCCATCAAAAAAGGAGAAAATATACCTCAGGAATATATACAATCTAGTACTAGTGGGTCTCACTGAGTGATGGGATTGTAATTTTCTTTATCACAATACTTTATACTTCCTAAATTTTCTATAATTAATATATATCACATACTGACACTGAAGGAAAAATCACTTTTTAAAATGTTAAGCAATGAAAACATTGAGAGGTCATGTCTCTTGAGGAAGGAAGGAAAGGGGCTTCTCTTGCTGAGTCATTGGGGGGTTGCGGAGAAGACGGGGTGAAGGTGGCCCCCACCATCCACAGAGCACAAGGTTGGGGGTGGGTAGTAACTGAGTGGACAGCTCCCTCTCTCCACCAGAGACTCAGACTTCTGGGAACCAGCCGCCCCTCCCTAAGGGTTGCCAACCCTTTCCACATCTAAACACGCTGACTTGTACCAACAGAGAATGCCTATCCTTTAAAACAAGTTTAAAGACTGTTTGGATCTGGGCAGAGAGGGGGTTGATTATCCCGTAGGCAGAGCTAATTATTTTGACCTAATGCTTTGAGATCCCCCTGGTATCAGATCTGACTCAAAAGCATCTCAGAGGTCATCGTACCTGGTCTTGAAGCCCAGACTTAAAAGCAACATTTGAAATGCTGCCAAAGGGCATAACCTCTCCAACTCTCAGTGGCTCCACATTCACAGCACTGAAGGTGGCAGAAATTTCAGTCACCAACTGTGACACACGGAGCTTTTAGACCCCAATCCAACAACTGGGAAAACCCACAAATATATTTTCTTCAATCTGAAGACAGAGCACCAGAAGTGGAAAATGCGTTTCAACCTGAGTGTAACATTCACAGGAGGAAGTCTGACCTCCCACAAACCCACTCATGAAAAGGGAGAAAAACAGATTCAGAAAGTGAAAGCATTTCAAGTGTGATATTAACTGAATGTCAAAATAATAAACACGCAAAGCAGACAGGCCAGCAGGAGCAGGTAATAAATCAAAACACTTGTGGGAATCGGACCTCATTAGGTTTGAAAAAAGAACACTGTTTCACAAACTGGCTATTAGCACAGGGATCTCCCTCCCTCCCTGCTTTTTTTTCCCTCTTTCAAAAAAAAAAAAAATTGGGACCAGGCCCAAATCTTTAATACGTAATTTCTTTCCTTATTGTACATGTCTCAGCAAGTCGCCATCAGCTGTTATTTGTTATTAAGGATCTGTGTAAACAAAAGGCCAGGAGACTGACTCATGCAGCAGAACAGGAAGAGAAAGGATTTGATCACACTGTTACTTTCAACTGCCTTAGTGTTCAGCATCATCTACTAGGGAGGAGATGGCAGTTCACAGTGAAGCATTTGAGCGCAGGTGGAAGCCAGAGCTAGAATGAAACAACGCAGCAGCAGGTAGCCACAGATGCATGGAAAGACTTAGGGATGGGTGAAAATCTGAGCCTGGCATGGGACAGGAGGTGACTCACACAGTAGAATCCTGCAGGAGAACAGGGACACGGCGGGTCCTGGGCAGCCTTCTCAGGAGAACAGCTGCTAGGAAGGCTGCTGGGCTCAGCATCCTTAAACACATGGGCTGAGGGCTTGAGGTTTATGATTTGGGAATGGGGGACAGGAGAAATCCTGTTTTCCGGCTCCACTGGGTACTCCACAGCCCTGGGGGAGCCAGGAAGGGAAGGATTATAGGAGGACATTTGCAGTCAGCAGGAAGACTTTTTGTTTTTTGTCCAGAAAGTAGTACATCCTACACTCAGCCCAGATTCCACTACTCCACTGTATGTGGGTAAATGCGATTCACTGAGCCCCCGCCTCCATTCCTGGGTACCCTGGGAGTCCTTCAAATACCAGTTGTTAAGTGGCTAAAGATGGAACTGACACCTCCAAGGCCTGGGAACTAACTTAAAAATATTAATTTGGAGTCACATGATTAGCCCTGTTGTACCCAGCTACAATCAGGTTAAGAATGAGTTAAGATACAATTGTTTCAATTGCAGCAAGGAAGTAAGTATGTTTTAAGACAACTCAGGGTTCCCTGGTGGCTCAGACAGTAAAGAATCTGCCCACAACGCAGGAGACCCAGGTTCGATCCCTGGGTTGGGAAGATCCTCTGGAGAAGGAAATGGCAACCCACTCTAGTATTCTTGCCTGAGATAACCCTATGGACAGAGGAACCTGGCAGGCTACTGTCTATGAGTAGCAAAGAGTTGGACACGACTGAGTGACTTTCACTTCACTTCAAGACAACTCAGGAAATGTAAGACACAAAGGTTCGATCCCTAGGTCAGGAAGATGCTCTGGAGAAGGGCATGGCAACCCACACTAAGTCCTTTCAAGGACATAACTGAAGCGACTTAGCACACATACACACAAGACAACTCAAAAGAGTGAGGTCAAGAAAAAATTACTACTAGAAAAATCCAGTGTGGGCTTCTAACCATGTGCCTGTCACTCAGTGTGTGCTCAGTCACTTTTGACTCTTTGCAACCCCCATGGGCTGTAGCCCACCAGCTCCTCTGTCCATGAGATTTTCCCAGGCAAGAATACTGGAGTGGGTAACCATTCCCTAACCCAGGGGATCTTCCTAACTCAGGGATCAAACCTACTCCTGAATTTCCAGCATTGGCAGGCAGACTTTTTACCACTGAGCCACCTGGGAAGCCCCCTTCTAACCAAACTTAGCATCAAAAATTGCAAAATTAGAAAATTAACATTCAACTCTCTATTACATAAGCTTACACCACCAAAATCTAGTTAGAAAGTGTTCATACTGGGACTTATTATCCTAGTATAGATTAACAGATTAAACAGCTCAATGTCTCTGAAACACTAATCATTTCTTACATTCTTCAAAGCATTAGACTTGTTTCTGTTTGCAAATGCCATGTGTACTTTTTAAGCTTAAAGAGCCAGGATGGTTGGAACTCAGAATTCTCTTTAAAAGAAGTTTGCATTGTATTCTTTTTATAAGACTTTTGGCAGTCCTCAGGCAGGAATTTCATAGTAATCACAAATGAAAGTAAAAGAAAAAAAAAAAAGATACTTTAATTCAAGTTTGAACCATGATAGAAATGAAAAATATAAAAATATATTTCTGGTACAAATAAGTACGTTTGTCTTACAACTCAGGGCAGGTTTTTAGTGATACCCTTTTCCTTCATTGGTGTAGATGAAAAGCTTTTATTTTTTTTTTAAAGAACAAAAAGCAATCACAGTTATATCCATCTAGCTGCAGCACACCTATATCTGATCTAAACAATTTTTATGTATCTAGATATAGACAAAAACACTTCATCTAGATGTGTATTTTATTTTTACTTTTTACACTGTAGCTATTCAAAAGTGTGAAAGTCGCTCAGTCATGTCCAACTCTCTGTGACCCCATGGACCATATACATAGTCCATGGAATTCTCCAGGCCAGAATACTGGAGTGGGTAGTCATTCTCTTCTCCAGGGAATATTCCCAACCCGGGGATCAAACCCAGGTCTCCCACATTGCAGGCAGATTCTTTACCAGCTGAGCCACCAGCTATTCAAACCCAAAGAGAATACTGTATTTGAACAATGGCCAGGGCCTGATGGTCCTGTCAGCAAAGTAGGGACTGAAGGACAAACGTCTGCTTAATGAAGGGACAGATGAATGAGGAGAGACTGCATGCGGAATTTCCCAATGAAAATGTGTCAGAAGAATTTCCTGGGGGTCCAGTGGCTAGGGAGCTTCCCAGGTGGCTCAGGGATAAAGAATCCATCTACTAATGTAGGACACATGAGTTCGAGCCCTGGGTCAGGAAGATCCCCTGAAGAAGGAAATGGCAACCCACTCCAGCATTCTTGCATTGGAAATTCCACGGACAGAGGAACCCGGTGGGCTACAACTCATGGGGGTTGCGAACAGTCAGACATGACTGAGCAGCTGAGCATGCACCAGTGGTTAGGGCTTCAAGCTTCCACTGCACTGGGCCCAGGTTCACTTACTGGTCGGGGAACTAAGATTCCACAAGCCATGTAGAACAGACTAAAAATAAATAAAAGGAAAAGATGTCAGGAGCTAAAATCTCTAGCTGCCATCACTGACCCTTTTCCTTTTTCAAGGTGCAGCCAGTGCTCTTTCAGAGAGGAACCCATTGAGACAAACCAACTGCATTCCAGTGTTCACAAGGGAAATTTCAAACAACCATCAACTGTCACCAAGATAGTTAAATGTATCCTATTAGAAGGTCAGAAAAATGGATCAGTTGAGATCCCACAATCAATTTTGATTGTTGGCCACCTGTAATTTCCTAAGTAGGCACACGTTTTAATCAAATCCCTTATCATTCTAAGGGCAGGTTATTAACTTCTAGTTCCTGCTCAAGGAATCAACACTTTGAGATAATTTATGAGCTTCCAGGAGATTGGCGTAAAAATAAAGCAGTCATGTCAAAACTGCCTGTTACATTTCACCTAAGCCAAGCAAAAGGCCTTGGTATGGAAACTAAGAGGAAGTTCTGTTTAACAATGGATATGCCTTATAGTAAACTTGATGGCTAGGTGGTAAAGAATCTGCCTGCAAAGCAGGAGACAAGGGTTCGATCCCTTCCTTTTCAGGAAGATCCCCCAGAAAAGGGAATGGCAACCCAGTCCAGTATTCTTGCCTGGAAAATCTCCTGGTCAGAGAAACCTGGCGGGCTACAGGACATGGGGGCCATAAAGAGTCGGACATGACTGAGTACATAGTAAATTCATTATTTATCCTATAAGCCGGCAGCTCTACTTCTCTAAACACTGGCATTTTTTATTCCAAATATGTAAACAAATCATAAGTCCTTATTGGTTTCTCATTCTCTTTGTGGCCCTTTGCTGAATGTTTGAATAAGGAAATGGAGACTGTAGCAGTCATCACCCCTTCCCCCTGCCTCCCACACGTATCAATAAAGGACATAGACATGTACTTGATCAAGGGAGTTGATGACTTTTAGGAAAGAAAACTGTTGTGCTCAAAGCTGATGTGTGAGAAGGGTTATAAATCTTCTATTTTAAGACACAAATGAAAATCTCCTTAGGGATACAGACTCAAAGCTGAAAGAAAAATGATTATGACAAATCAACAGTACCCTTTTTTTTTTTGGTTTTCAAACAACTGATAATGTCATTTTCCCCTTTTGCTTAAATAAAGCAAATCCACCTTTAACTATAACCTTCAGGTCAACTTTACTGGGAGACTTTATCTTTTTTCTGCATGCCTTAATGGTAGAACAGAGGTTTGATTAAACATCAGAAATCTTCATATCAACAAAACATTCCCTTTAGCTGAAATATCTAGAGTCTTCCATGCTCTGTGGTTCTCAATGGCTAGAAGGGAACAGGCAATCAAGGGCTATATAGTGAATGAGCAAGAGAAGAAACCAAATCCTTCCTCTACTCTTCAAAGTCTTCCAAAAATCTAGTGTCCTCAGGCCCAGGCGTGACAAATTAATTCCCTATTCTTAGCTTAAGAGGCATTCATTTCTCTCCTACCACCTTTATTATCTCAGTGTTATCAAATTCCTCTTCTCCCTGAAAACCTTTCCAGATAACTCCAGTCAACTTTTTTTTTTCTCCCTGATCTCCCTAGAACCAGCATTTAATACCTTATCAAACATTTTAACAACAAAGAACTAAAAGGCATTCTATAAAAGACTTATTGCAGCTAACTATTTTCTACATGTGGGAAAGTTAAGAAACTTGCCCATGATCAGATAACTGCATAGTTTCAGAACAAAGATTTGAAGCTCAGTGTTTCCACCCTAAAGTACTCCTCTGCTGCTGCTGCTAGGTCATTTCAGTCGTGTCTGACTCTGTAAGACCCCAAAGACGGCAGCCCACCAGGCTTCCCCGTCCCTGAGATTCTCCAGGCAAGAACACTGGGGTGGGTTGCCATTTCCTTCTCCAAGTAAAAAGTACTCCTCAAGAAGACTATAGACCTCTGGGGGAGTTTGGGCTTTAGATGAGAAGTTACTTTAAATAAATGTACTGGTGGTTTACCCTTTCATTGAAAGCTAACCATTATGCTACTTGCATAAAGTTGCTCAGTAGACCCTCAACCTTTATTTCCCCAAATCCCATTAGTTCCTAAATTAGAAAATCCCTATCAGATATGTAGATGCCACCACCCTTATGGCAGAAAGAAACGAACTAAAAAGCTTCTTGATGAAAGTGAAAGAGGAGGGTAAAAAAGTTGGCTTAAAATTCAACATTCAGAAACTAAGAACAGGACATCAGGTCCCATCACTTTATGGCAAATAGATGGAGAAACAACAGAAACAGTGACAGACTTTATGTTTTGGGGCTCCAAAATCACTGCAGATGGTGACTGCAGCCATGAAATTAAAAGACACTTGCTCCTTGGAAGAAAAGCTATGACCAACCTAGACAGCATATCAGAGACAGTGCTTTGCCAACAAAAGTCCATCTAGTCAAAACTGTGGTTTTTCCAGTCATCATGTATGGATGTGAAAGCTGGACCATAAAGAAAGCTGAGCACTGAAGAATTGATGCTTTTGAACTGTGAAGTTGGAGAAGACTCTTGGGAGTCCCTTGGACTGCAAGGAGATCCAACCAGATAATCCTAAAGGAAATTAGTCTTGAATACCCATTGGAAGGACTAATGCTGAACCTGAAGCTCCAATATTTTGGCCACCTGATATGAAGAACTGACTCATCTGAAAAAACCCTGATGTTAGGAAAGATTGAAGACAGGAGGAGAAGGGGAGGACAGAGGATGAGATGGTTGGATGGCATCACTGACTTGATGGACATGAGTTTGAGCAAGCTCCAGGAGTTGGTGATGGACATGGAAGCCTGGCATGCTGCAGTCCATAGGGTTGCAAAGAGTTGGACATGACTGAGCAAGTGAACGGAACTGATCATAAAATACAATTTTGTCAAATCTTTCAATTTGACCAAATCAAACCTCTGAAAAGGATTTCTATAATCCCAATTTAGGATGATTCAAAGTGTAATGTGAGAACATGTATCCAACCAGAAAAACAAAGACACACTGAAAGAAAGCACAGAATCATGGTTAAGAGTGTAAATAAATCAATAGCCAGACTTCTTAAGGTGAGTTCAGACTCCACATTTACTGTGTGGCTTTGGGCAAGTTGCTTCGTTTCTCTGGGGCTTGGTTTCCTTATCTATGAGAAAAGAAATAATGACAGTCACTACTTCACCAGGTTGTAAAGCTACAAAGAAATACTGCAAGAAAAGAGGTTAACACAAAGCCAGAGTCTCAGCAAGTGTGCATGGTGACCTTAACACAAATGATTTAAAGTAATGGCAGAAAGCTAAAAAATTAAATAAAATAAACAAGATAAACTGCTATATGCTCAAGGGCCTATGAGTGCATTTGTGAACTGCTGTTGGCATTTATTCGTGCAAGTTTCCATTCACTCACTCATTCATTTCAACAACAAGTACATACCAGGCTCAGTTCTAGGATTCTGAGGATTCAAGAGGTAATCAACTAGACCTGATCTCATAGAGGTTACACTGTGATTGACAGCTAAAGTCAAGAATGCTGGACCACCCCCTTATTCCACTAATTTAACCACAGCTGCAAACACTTCTTTTGAAGCTGTATTCACAGTAGATTACTCATGAAAAGTATTTGTTAGAATGCAACCACTCATTGTTCTTGAATTAACAAATACATATAACACAGCATGATTGATCTCCTCACCTACCACAATCCTGTCTATAAATTATTTGACTTCCAAAAATGAAATCCATCATAAAGCACACAATTATCCAGTACTAAGCACATCTGAAAACAAGACAGGGATTTTTAAAAAAGGCAGTCCCCAAATTTTCAAGTCATAGCAGCAATATACTAATTCTATAACACTGTCAAGGTGACCACTTTCAAGGATTCATTTGCATAAAAGTCTCTGTATGGGCACTCTGGAACAAAATCATGCTGTACTTGAGAGTTACACAGACTTTTGTGTAAGTACACTGATCAGCAAAACTGAGTGTCTAGCATACAAGCAAGCACAAAACGAGTAATTTATTGAATTGAACTGAGAGTCTAAAACATACTGTAATGAAATAGATGTGTGAGAAGGGTTATAAGTCTTCTATTCTAAAACACAAATGAAAATCTCCTTAGGGATACAGCTCTACCTGTAATTTATTCCTACATTATTCTTGTGTGTAATATTATTTTTGGCATGTTAATGTATTGTCAAAGAATTCCAATCTAGTGACATGACAAAAGCTGTATTTCATTCTGGAATGTAAAAAGTGTGAAAATCAATTGAATTATATATCAATGACAAGCAATAATGATAACCAGTATATTCTGGGTAATGTCAACTTTTCCAAAATGATTAGCAGCCAAGAGCTATTAGATTAATTACTAGAATTTTATTCTTACTTTTATAATCATTTGGATTTGCTGAAGGGAGATAAAGACTCAAAGCCCTTTTACTCCCCTCCTCCAAAAGAAAAAAAGTGATTTGCCAGAATCCACATAATTCAGATGATTAACTTCTTTTCTTGGCACTTGACTAAACCCCTGAGTTTATGCTGGCAAATAAAATAAGTGCTGAAAGCTGAAGTCACTCTTTGATCTAGTAAATAAACCCACATAAAATTTGCCCTCAATTATGTTCTTTAAATTTATGACATATCTAATACTGTAGCAAGATGGTGACAAACAGTGATTTCTTACTGAAAAGACATGATGCACTCTGTGAGCATGCTTTAACAATCAATGGGCCTCTTACAAACAAACAAAACTGCAGGGACATTTTTCTTTTTACATTTGTTTATTCATTCATCTCAGTGATCATATACGGAGTACCAGGACAGAACAGAACTCTGTGTACTATATTTTAGGGGCTAGAAGAGATGCAAAGATAAATGGAAAATACACTGAGGCCTGGAAGGACACAGGTTCTGACTGAACTGTCATGTACAGTTGTATAGGTTGTTCACTGAACAAAGGCATCAAACTGAAGGGGAAAGTAGAGTCTGAAATACAGCTAAAATGTTACTTACCAAGCTCGGGGCCTTGAAACAAGACTATAACAACAACTACTAGTAGTAGCAGTAGTAGTAAGAGCTTATTTTTACTGAGTAGTTACTATGTTCCAGACATGGTTCGGGTGCTTTGCAAGTATTTACATGTCTAATCCATACAGCCACCTGTGGACAAGGCACTATTATTATCTTCATTTAATATACAAGTAAATCAAGCACAGAGAAATAAACTGATTTTTTGAAAAGTCAAACAGGTAATAAGCAGTAGGGAGTTGACTCACTAACTAATACACTGTGCCCTGAAAAGTAGGCATATGTTAATAGGAAGTATAAGCAACATTAAGAAGCATACTCAAAACTCTCAGGAGAGTTCAAAGGGAAAGGTGCTCCTTGAGAGGGCCCTGAAGGATGCCTCTAACAGTTATGGGCAGGGAAACCTACTGGGCAGAGGCATTCTGTGGACAGAAGCCCTGAGGTCACTTCTTACAGCACTGAAGCATTAAAGAAAGACTCTGGACCATCTTTCCCTGCAGGGTCACAGATAAAATCAAGGGTGATTTCAGAGTGGGAGGGTCACATGATCAACACTCAGGGTTGGGAAGATGAATAATCCCAGCCTATATGTTTCCCATTATAATTATATAATCCAGCCTACATCATAAAGGCTGGATGGGTCTGGAGGACCAGAGAGAAGAGGGAACAGACTTGTCATTATGCCTAAATACCACTTCATTTATTAGCACTTGTCCATTTTTATGAGATACTTTTCTTAATTAATAAATTCAATAAATACTCTCTATTCATAGCAAAATATCCAGCCACTGCTCTTGAGATAACTCAAGTTTCCACACGCGAAACAAAACAAATACACGTCCAACTGGTGATAGGTTGTAGCTAGTGAATCAAACCTCCCTTAGTTGTCTTGATATCTGATAGAAGTAAATAGGATCAACACATATTTTAAATATCTTGGCCAAGACAATTTAAATTACCAAATAGTCATACTTATGATTAACACATAATTTTTTCCTCTTTTTGTAGAATATGACCTTTTAAAAATGTGATTTTACATTCAGTGGGAATTCAGCAAGCCTTCCATACCAATCTGTGCTCTCATCATAGGATCAGAAAAATAAATGAGAGAATTTTTACTGAATCTGTGAGTGGGAGAGGCAATTACTGTTGAATTATAATCATCTTAAAATTATAAGGGATCAGAGTAGTTATTCCGGTCCTTCTCTCCAGTGTGGGATACTTGCTGAGGCTTCTCTTACTAAAGACTCCCTCTAGTTTCTACTTAAACATTTTCCATGGCATAGAGCCGCTTATCTTTGATGGGTTGGCTGTTCAGACATGTAAAACCTCATTGACACAGGCAGCAGAGGGAGATGATTCCCAGGAGACTAGATCTAAAGAAAGTGACCAAATTCATGTCCAAAATATCATGAAGAACTAAGTCTAGATTGGGGACAACATCAAACTCTCAGTACTCCCAGCTCGAAGCAGCTATGAGAGAGTGTCCTCAGAAGGTACCACCCTGGCAGTTGGGTAGGCAACCCACATTCAAGTTCCTGATGATTCAGAACAAGATTCTGTGGGATTGAGAAATAGGGTGCAACTCTCTAAGGGAAGGGATCAGCAAGCACATTCACAGAGGATCTTGGGGTTCCAGCCAAAGGTGCTGGTCCCATTGGGGAATTGGAATGCTGAGCTGGAAAGAGAAAGGAGTAGCCGGAGTTTCTGGGCCAATAAAGTCCGTGGGAAGCTGCACCACCACAGACGTGACGATGCCAATAATCACCCCAAGCAGGACAGGAATGCAGCCTACAACAGCAAAACGAATCACCCACCCAGGAAGTAGGTGATTCTAATGAAGCACTTTCTTGTCTTGCACTGGCAGGAGAAAGGAAAAGGCAAGTCCCACCAGGCAAACAGAGAAACATCATTCTACACTGAGGCAAGGACAGCAAGAGGCTAGAGGATGGGTACAGGGGTGATGCCAACTGTGACTTCCGGTTTGCTTTGTGTATATTTCCTTCTCTCATTTTCCAGATGTTCTACAATGAACAGTATTTGTTACATAAATAAAATGTGATAATTCATTTAATAGGGGAAAATCCATCAAAACTAACATGCTTTTATTTTTTCACATCACTAAGAGATGAGTTGCTGAAAGAAGGAATGAATGTTATAGGTTTGAGGAAATGCATGCAAGGTTTCACTGTCCTTGGAGACACTATTTCCAAATGACAGGATCTTCGAGTTTAAAGCCAACGTGTGCAGGAACCCTTCACTGAGAAAGATAGAGACAAAAGAAATTGATGAAGGTGGGAAAGAAAGGATGCAATGTTTTTCCATATCCCATTCATGCAATTGGAGAAATAACTTGCAATGTTTATCTTAAAACTAAATTGCATAATTAATATCCCATGGTGAGCAAGTCAGTCCTAGGAGATAAGTGCAGGGAATGCTCGTATAGGCACTTGCATGACCCAGTTTAAAGGTGTTAAATCTCTGGAGTGTGAGGAGATGAATTTTAAGGCCACAGAAACAATTGATTATATAGCAATCAGTGAATCGGTGCATTTAACTTATAAAGAGGGAGAATTAGCCAACCCTAAAGGAATTTGAAAAACTGGTTTCTGAGAGTGGACATGCTTTAAAGCCCACACAGAGTCCATAACGTCATTTTCTTTTTCAGTTGCAGAAGCCCTGAAGGCATACTGTAAAACTATAAGAAAACAGTATCTAGGGAATTATATGAAGCAATCAGCCTCATCAAGCTCACTTTCATAATGCCTTTATGAAAGGCAGTGATTCTCTGAGTTTCAAATGCAATGATGTTCGTTAGATAATAGGAGAGAAAATTTAAAGGAGATTTAGAGACAATAATGTACTTCAGGTGACTATACTATATAATCATTTATATCAATGGTAAAAAATCCACCTGCCAATGCAGGAGATGCAAGAAATGTGGGTTTGATCCCTGGATAGGAAGATCCCCTAGAGGAGGAAATGGCTTCAGTATTCTTGCCCAGAAAATTCCATGGACAGAGGAGTCTGTAGGCTACATTCTGTTAGGTCACAAAAGAGTCAGACATGACTGAACACACACAAACACATACATCCTTCATAATAAAGGCAGTTACCAACAGCTATCACAGATAGCCAATGACCCCTATCTTTGTTTAAAATAAGCTTAAAAGTTAATCGCTTTTTTTTTTTTTAGGATGAAAAGAAAGCATCTGTAGACAAAAACCTTAAAAGAAGTTTTCTCACATGCAAATGCTAATAAGTAAAACTACCTCCACTTTGGAGTCCACTTCATTAACGAGCATTGTATGGAAATTTATCATATGATCTCACTGAAGGTATGCGGTTTCTCATTTTTCGAGCTTAGGTAAGCATGTTATCTTAAAACTTAGTCTTTTTCAATAATATCAAAGCCTCTAAAACTGCAGATTTTTCAAACCAACAATTATTAAAAAATAATTATACAGAGTGAAGTAAGCCAGAAGGAAAAACAAAAATACAGTATACTAACGCATATATATGGATTTCAGAAAGATGGTAACAAGAACCCTGTATGCGAGACAGCAAAAGAAACGCAGATGCATACAACAGTCTTTTGGACTCTATGGGAGAGGGCAAGGGTGGGATGATATGGGAGAACGGCACTGAAACATGTTAATCATCATATGTGAAATCAATCACCAGCCCAGGTTTGATGCTCAGGGCTGGTACACCGGGATGACCCAGAGAGAGGGAATTGGAAGGGAGGTGGGAGGGGGGTTCTGGAAGGGGAACACATGTATACCCATGGCAGATTCATGTCAATGTATGGCAAAACCAACACAATAATGTAAATAAAATTAAAATAAATAAATTAATTTAAAAAAAAAGAAAAGAATTAAGCCTATGTTTGAAGACGTTGCTTAAGGATATTCACAATGTTACTACATCAGACCAAAAGCAACCCAAAAGCCCAACAACAGAGATAGGTGAAGAGAGGGTGCTACATCCAGGTAACAGAAATCTCTGTAGCCCTCAAAAGTCATGTTATGAAGTTGTATTTTATCATCATTCCATATGATCGATAACACAGTGAGTGTGCATGCCTGGGCGTGCACCAAAATCTGCAAGCACAGAAACCAAAGCAGTAAGTATGACTCATTATGTGGCGTCATAATAGATGATTTGGCCAGTCTTTTTTACTTGCCTATGGTACTACTGTATTTTTCTACAAAAGAGAATTTCTCATGATTTTTTTTTTTGATACCAATAATTTTATTATTCATCAGTTCCTTTCAATATGGTTTTAAACCCTACTTAGCTACTAAGTAGAATGCCCCATGGTACACAGCAGCTATGAAAGTGAAAGTGGAAGTGTTAGCCACTCAGTCACGTCTGACTCTTTGCAAACCCAAGGACTGTAGGCTTCTCTGCCAGTGGGGATTCTCCAGGCAAGAATACTGGAGTGAGTTGCCATGCGCTCCTCCAGTGGATCTTCCCAACCCAGGCATCGAACCCACGTCTCCCACACTGTGGACAGACTCTACCATCTGAGCCACCAGAGAAGCCCTGCTTGAAGTGTAATTGACTTAAACCACCACATTAGGTCCTGGTACACAACACAAGGATATTTCTATATTTAACAAAATGATCACCAAGATAAGTCTAGTTACCATGCAAAGACATTACATTATTATTGGCAATATTCCTCACCCAGTACATTTCATTTCTGTGACTCATTTATTTTGTAACTGAAGTTTGTACCTCTTTATTAATTTATTATATACTTTATTAATCTGAGCCTCAGTTACCTCATCTGGAAAATGAAAAGCATGAATTAAATAAAGGATTTCCTTCCAGTTCTAAGAAGAAAGACATCCCATTTCACCACGCCACAGTATGGAAGAAGGTTTTTGTCAGCAGCAGAACCAAACCAAACTAGACTATCTTGCCATCAGGCTGAGAAGGGAGGGCAAAAATAGCCTCCAGTATGTTTGTTATTTACAAGACTAGAAAGAAATCTTTTCAAAAAGTAACTACACAGCTTGTGTGCCTGTGTGTGTGTGCTCAGTTACTCAGTCATGCTTGACTCTACAACCACATGGACTGTAGCCCACCAGGCGCCTCTGTCCATGGGATTTTCCAGGCAAGAATACTGGAGTGGGTTACCATTTTCTCCTCCAGGGGATCTTCCTGACTCAGGGATCAAACTGGTGTCCCCTGCAATGGCAGGCACATTCGTTACCATTGTGCCACCTGGGAATCCAACTACTCAGCTTTGTGTTGTGTTAGTTGCTCAGTCGTGTTCGACTCTTTGCAACACGATGGTCTGCCCGTGGAATTTCTAGGCAAGAATACAGGAGTGGGTTGCCATTCCCTTCTCTGGGGTGTCTTCCCGACCCAGAGATCAAACCAGGGTTTCTTGCATTGCAGGCAGATTCTTTCCTGTCTGAGCCACCTACTATATTTCCTATGTGAATCATCTGTGTATAGAAAGCTGGTTTGCATGTTAAATTAATGACCTTCTTTATCAATTAGCATTGTGTTGCAAGCACAGAAAACTTGGTTCTAAATGATTTAGGACTCCCTCTGAAAAAAAAAAAAAAAAGAATTTTTGAGACTTGCATAACAGAACAATTCAGGATACAGCTGGTGTTAGGTGTTGAAAGGTGAGCCATTTCCACTGAAGCCACAAGGTAGCAACAGGAGGGAAGGAGGGTGAATAGCTGTGCAGGTACTGAAGGAAACACATATGCCACCATTTGCAATGCTGACCCACCTTTTTTCTCCTTGCACCCAACTGCAGAAATGAATTGCATTACAAATGATTCCATTGCCATTTTTTTCCTGCACACATTTGCAAATAAATACGCTACCTGAACCAGCATAAAAGCACAAATCCAACATTTAGATTATTAAAAGTACATCCTCCTTTTTAGATTGATTTTCCATGTAAACAGCCCTTGGAATTATCGTACAGCCTTTGAGAAATTAAAAAAGTTATTCAGTTAAGCTATCCTCCAGTTAAGAGGAGATGATGTTCTATCTTATGTAGACTTGGGTCTATGCTTATAACCTCACTCTGTGCTGTGATTCAGTCAAAACAAGAATAATTTGCTCAGTAATACATTCTGTTACAAGGTCTTCAGCTTTAATAATTGCAAAGTCACATTTTGCTCTTTGCCAGGCCATCTGAAATAATACAAATGCTGCCCATTGACAGATGAGTATTTGACAAATCTTGGAGTAAATACAGGACACTGTTTACATAAGTTTATAACTCAGGCATTTAAAATGTTCTTCTTCTTACCTTGTAAGAATGCAAAGCAGATTCCATATTGTTAGGTTAACTTAGGAGGATGTTTCTTGATTTCTAACAGTTCTTACCCAGGAAAAGTATGGCACAGAGTTGGCAACTTAGAGGCTGGAGCCAGTCTACCTAGTTTCAAATCATTTTGAGTAGTAGTACAGAACCTTGAGCACCCTTCCATTCCTCAGCTTCCCAACTGTAAAATGGGGATAATAACACTCTACCTGCCTGATAAGGCTGTTTTAGGACTAATTAAGTAGAGAACTTGGTTGATGGTCATCATTACAGACACTTTTATAAAATGTGAGTAATTTCTTCCAGAAGACATCCCCATCTCCTCCTATAATTGGTGCCTATTGGGGAAACAGATGAATCTGACTTTGTGATGCTATGGCATACACTTGGTGTGCGTGTGTGCTCAGTCGCTCAGTAGTGTCTGACTCTGCAACCCTATGAACGATAGCTCACCAGGCTCCTCTCTCCACGGAATTCTCCAAGCAAGAATATGGAGTGGGTTGCCACTTCCTTCTCCAGGGGATCTTCCCGACTCAGGGATCAAACCCACAACTCCTGCTTGGCAGGTGGATTCTTTACCACTGAGTCACCTGGGAAACCCCATGGTGTACACTTAGGTTTATGGAAAATGAAAACAGAGAAATTGATATCTAGGACTGTTTGAAGAGCTTTTCCATCTTTCCTACAACTACAAGATCCTAAACCTGGGCTACCTACCCTATAGGAAATATGCAACCTTTGTAACAAGGAATATCCTACTATCTGGGAATCTTAAGAACTGTAAATTATCTTACAGTTTGTCTAGTCTACAAGTTTGCCACTGAGATCAATATCCATACCTGAGGCAGTGGAACAAGCAAAGGGAACATCTAGCCTGTCACAGTGATTAGAGGATGCCACAAGTATTTACTATCCAGGGCCTCCTCAGGGCACCAAATGCCTTGCAAAGTGCATATCCACCATGCACAGGATAGATTCACAAGCCTTGGTAAATACTGCACTCAGGGAAGAATCGCCCTGCCCAAAATGACAATAGTGCCCCTTTTAAGAAACACAGGATCAGACTTCCCCAGTGATGCAGTAGAAAGGAGAAAAAAAAAAGAAATGAAAGTGTGATTTGCTCAGTCCTGCCTGACCCTTTGCGACCCCATGGGCTATTACCCCACCAGTCTCCTCTGTCCATGGAATTCTCCAGGCAAGAATCGTGGAGTGGGTAGCCGTTCCCTTCTCCAAGGGATCTTTCTGTCCCAGGGATCGAACCCAGGCCTCTCATACTGCAGGCAGGGAATCCTCCTGCAAACACAGGGGACACAGGTTCAAACCCTGGTCTGGAGAGATTCCACGCACCACAGAGCAACTAAACCCATGTGACACCACTACTGAGCCCATGCTCAAGGGCCTTCGAGCCGCGACTACTGAGCCCTGCGTGTGAAGAGTCTGTGCTCCCCAACTCGAGAAGCCACCACAATGAGAAGCCCACAAGCAGCAATGAAGAGTAGCCCCTGCTCGCTGCACCTAGAGAAAGCCTGCACACAGCAAAGTAGACCCAGGGCAACCATAAAATAAAATAAATAAATTTAAAAGATTAAAAAAAAACACACACAAAAAATCTCCAATCTCTTACTGTAGGGATATACAGTCAAATGCCCTAGAGTTATCCCGCCAGTGTGAACACCCGCTCTAAAAGAGAACTTATCTTCTCAAAAGTCATCACGTCCACTCTGGTCCAGTTCAAAATATCAGATGGGGCTTTCCTTATACTGTCAGTACCTATCCTCTGGTCCTCGTTTTGTTTCCATGTGGCCCACAGAATAATTTGAAAGGAACAAAATGAAACTTACCCATTCTCCAAACCAATATAAAATATTTATACATTATGATGTCAAAGTTGCAGCTCTAAGGAACACCAGATGTTTCTAGAACAGTGAATCTGTCATTTCGAATTTTTTCTCCCTCAGTTAAAAAAAAAGCAAAGCATCACAACTCAGAGGGGCTGCAGTAAAATGCAGCTTTTCCTAATGAGATTAATAATAATCTCAACTAGATCCTCATTAACAAGCAGGATCCCGATTTATGCCTAGCTCAACCATGCCTGCGCACTGACTCCAGGCTGAATATCCCATTGCCTTTAACGTCTATGTTTAAGATATACACAAGGAATGAGAACGCTCAATAGTATAATTATGGAGGAAAGTAACGTGGCATCTGTGCTTTCCACCCTAAGTTAGCAGAGGTGGGGAACAGCCCAAGGTCAGAGAACACATCTACTATGGACTGGAGAGTCATTTATGTGACTGGGAAGGCAGTGGAGTGAGGTTCCAGAGTCAATTTCCTTGTTGTGGTTGTTGCAGTTTTTTTTTACCGAAGTCTAGCAAATATACAGAAATGTCCAAATCCTAAGTGAACAATCTAGAGCCAGTTTTAATGGTGAAACCTCTCAAACTTGCAGAGTAAAGCTAGATTCTCTGCACACTTTCTGCAATGTTAATAAAAGATGGAAAACTATGTTAACTTTATGTATCAAGTATAATCCTAAAATCTGCTAAGAATAAAAGGAAAGAGAGAAAGAGATACAGTTAGAAAGAAAGAGGAAAAGAGAATACATAGGCTAATATCAATTGGTCATTTGTTAAAAATTCAAAATAAAAATAATACAAATTTCTATCTACATTTTACTGAGCACTAAATAGATGTCACTTCCTAGTGAGACTTACATTGTCTTATTTAATCCTAAGGATACCTAACGGAGTGAGTGAAAGTCGCTCAGTCATGTCCAGCTCTTTGCAACCCCATGGACTATACAGTCCATGGAATTCTCCAGGCCAGAATACTGAAGTGGGTAGCCTTTCCCTTCTCCAGGAGATCTTCCAAACCCAAAAATCAAACCCAAGTCTTCCACATTGCAGGCCAATTCTTTATCAGCTGAGCGACAAGGGAAGTCCAAGAATACTAGAGTGGGTAGTCTATCCTTTCACCAGTGGACTTTCTTGACCCAGGGATCAAACCAGAGTCTCCTGCACTGGAGTCAGATTCTTTACCAACTGAGCTATCAGCGAAGCCCTACCCATGGGGTAGGTGTCATTATTCTCCTATTACACAAGAGAAAAAAATAACAGAGCACTAAAGTTAAGTACCTAGAGCTGGTAGTCACCACTGTAAATGACGAAGCTGAGATTAAAATTAAATTCTTATTCCTAGGCCCTGGCTCTTCATCATCACAATTAACAAACAGCATGGAAGAAACTTTTAACCAAAATTTACTGCCGCCTGATAGGGTTTTTTTCACAGATGCAAAGAGAGTTTATGGATTATTTTTAAAGACCTACAAATATATTCAATATTCATAATATTGAATAAACACCCATAAATACACATCAGAAAGATCACATATCTAAAAGACATATTTGAAGTCATCTAACAAAATTCAAAATCTCTTCTCTCTTAGAAGTGTTTAAAAATATCACATGGCATGCTTAAATTATGTCCACTAAAACTGGCATAAAATAAAGATGCTTACAATCAACATTATTATTTTTCTCTGGCCTAAAAATTCTGATCAATGCTGTAAGATAAAAATAATAAATAAGAGGTCTAGTTTTTAAAAAGAAGGAAAAATATATAATTGCTTGTACCTAAAAATATTGGTTCTCTAAAAAGTTTACAGAATTAACTAAAACCTGTTAGTATTCACAAGACAGTTCAATAAAAAGATTGGATGCAAGACAAACATACAAAAATCAATAGCTTTCCTGTAGATCAGTGATAACAAGCCAGAAGATATAATGGAAAATACTGGGAAAACTCAATAGGTTCTGTGTCTCAATCATTATCTGCAGTAGAAGTCAAGGATCCTTTTGTGGGGCTAAGGGCTCTTTTAAGTATGTCTATTTTTTGAAGTTGCAATAATAGCTGTGATTTTTCACAAGGTCAGCAATTACTTCTCTTTAATAAATGACTTTGTTTCCCTAAATAGAAAAGGAAAGATCCAACAACGGTTCAGTGCAATTGCTGAAATCACAGTGTAAAATTCTTGCCTTATCAAGAACCCATTTAAGAATTACTGAAATAGTTACAGCAACAACATTCTGTAAATAAGGACCCCAGAATCTTTCCTGAATGTTAGAATAAATAATATAATGGGGTCTGTTTAGCTTAGTACAGTAGCTGTCCTAAAGGAAGACCATGTGAGACCCTCAGGCGGTATGTTTCAAACTTTTTAAAAGCTTTTCTTTTCAATCTCACAATGATAACGTTCTCATTTTTCCATCAACATGAGTTTCCTGGTGCAAAAATACCACACTTTTATAATGTTTTACTGTAGCCCTGCATTAGGCTAGTTGAAAACTCTAGAATAAACAGAGAAGCAGTTCCTAAAGAAACCTCTTTAAAAGAAACCTGAATGTTCAAATATTACTTTCAGCTGCATTTCTTTGCTGGCACCTCGTTAGAGAACCAAGTAATGAAATCTCAATTTCCCCCATTAGTTAATTAGCACCTTTGCATCTTAAGTACTGAAAGTGTTACACTGTTAATTACCTACTAGTCTGCTCTCAAAAATCAGTGGCTGCTCATGTTTTTTATTTTTTCTTATGCATGGGTTTACACAACCCTAAAAAAAAAAAAAATCCTATAGTCTTCCATGTGCATAGACTAAATGTTACAAAATATAGTGTTTAACAGCTAAAGGTGAGTTCAAGTCAACTAGTGCCCCTGTATTGATCTCTTATTTCTCCCAACACTTTTTTTCTAATCCTCTCCATAATTACATGAACTGCTAGAGCTTTCCTGACGCTGTCAATTCCTCCTGCATCCATTTTCAAATGGCTAGCAGAGAAGCCGTCGGGCACTAGATCAAACTGTCAATGTCCCCCACTCAGGACAATTGACAATCCTCTTTGCTCCTGGCACATCTGTCAAGAGCCTCCCAGGGTTCTTCCAAACTCTTTCCTGATGGAAGAGAGAGCAAGGAGGGTGGAGGAGGCAGAAAGGTATTGATCCATTCTTTTAACATGCTAATTGGCCCAGGGACTGCTTCAGTCATTGCCAAGCTGGACACTTCAAAAGGAAATTGTTTTTCAAAGTGGAGATGTCTTTTTCAAACACTTAAAACTGAAAACAAATGAATCTAAGCATCAAGTTCACAGTGCAATATGAAAGAGGTTGAACAAACAGAAAAGCGGAGAGTGATATATGCAAAAGTGCCCTTTGCATTCATTAATTAATGGTAACAAGAAGTTCGAAAGTTTGAAAGACACTAAACTTCTAGAGCCTGTGTGTCCCCCATGAACAATTAGGATATAACCTACTGTATACCTTACAATATTCCTTGGGAGAAGAATAAACACTGATATAATTAAACTGATACAAAATGGTAATAGCATTGATGTTGATGAATGCTTGGACTTCTCCCTAATGGTGAAAATGGAACAAAACTGTTTGTTAATTATATCTCTAACTGGCAACACACCGTAATGGCTAGATGGAAAAAAAAAGGAGGGTGGGTAAGAGCACCATTATTAAAGGAACTTTGCTATCGGTTTATTATTTCATCAATGAAACACACAGTACAGATAAGACTGCAAGACATAATTAAGTGCATAAGGTTGCAAAGTATTGTTACGCTTGTAAAACTAATTCATCAAACATGATGATTTGCTCAGTTTTCAGGTCATGTATTTCTGGGGATATATTGTTATCTGTGAATGGTTATTAACAGAAAAAGCCATAGAAAAGAGATGGCAGCTTTGGTAATGAAGAAGCCCCGGTGGAAGGCAAGAGCTGGGAAACTGCGTCTCGAATCAGGGAAGTTCTTAACGACAAAAGCCCATGAGAAAAGCATTCCTTACTGAGCTGCGTCTTAACTGATCATGAGGTTGGCCCATATTTACCTGCCATGGTATTATGGAGGAAATCAGTATTCTGTTAACCCCTGACCCCTTGGATTTGCAGCAGACAAAGGACCAATCTGGAGGCCTGGGAGAACGCCACCAAATGTCAAACAGCAGGGAAGCAATTGTTACGGAAACAGTTGGCTTGGGCACAGCCAGTTTCATTGAGGCAAACTGCTATTCACAGAAACAAGCCATGAGGAGATAACGCCATAAAATATGAACCAAATGGAACCTTTTTTGCCTTACTTTTAAATTGTTGGCTTTATGGGACTTCATGCTGAACAGTATGAAAAAAATCCAATTTGCTTTGAAGCGCATTAGTCTGTCTAACATCCTAATTATTGTTTACATTGCCATTTGCCTTCTATTAAGAATTGAATAATTACCCAGCACTTCATAGTTTAAAAATACAAGCAAACAGGATTATCTGGGTAATTAAGAAACTGTACCGTAGCTTTGTACCGCTGTGGAAAATATCTGTACATGGAGGGGGAGATGATAATTATCAATCAACTTACTTCAAATGGTATTTTCAGGATTCTGAGCAATTGGAGATCTGTAACTTATTAAGAAGAGGTTAGTAAGATCACCTTTGAGAAGTGTGGGTCTGTTTAAATCCATCCTTAGAAACAAGAGCCAGATAAGCAGCTGAATTTTCTCATCCACTAATGACACGACAGAACATACCAAGTACAGAGCCTTCTGCTGTTCTTTAATCCTAATAATCCATCCCAAATGGACTTTGAACAGCAGCATCATCAAATTTTGTCAGGCCATGTGGAGCTAAACCAAAGCTCTTCCACATTTAGATGTTGTTTTAGCTGACCCTGCCTACACTTAATTACACTGCAAAGTCTGGCTCTGCCCGTTTGCTGCCCTGTGAAATTAGTTCGAACTCAAAACTAATTGAACTTCAAAAACATTTCATGCCAAGACCTCTTCCTTTATAGAATACATACGATCAGGGCCTTCTGAAGACAGTACTGTTTTCAAGATGAGAATGAAGTTTGTTGGGTTAAATATGTATTGTACTCGCATTTTCATTCTGAGGGAATAAAGCAAAGGTTAAGTAAATTTGGAGACACTGGTGGGGTGGGAAAACAGGAATTCAAAAGGCAACATTCAACCCAAAGCGAATACACATTTAGGATAAGGAACAGAATTAGCGTCAATACACCTTTGAAAGAAAGGTGTGTGGGACGGGAGAGAAAATAAGGGATTTTAATCATGATTCTAGGTATGCAGTTGGTTATCTTCATTCATAGATGTATGACACTAACGCGATGAAATTGCCAATGATGATTTGTGCCATCTACACTTTCAGGATCTATTTGTTAAAGAGTGACCTAACACCTATTTTCAGAACTTTCTGAGATCTGACAATTCTTTCTCCAAGAATTTTATCTTTTTACTGGACAATCTTTGAAAGCCCTTTGTTGGGCCACTTCTAAGCATTCCTAGCATAATTTGCACAGTGCTATCTCCTCCCTCCTCAGAAAAAAACAGGGAGACTCCTGCTGAAACTGGCAGGAAACAGACAAGCCAAGGGATTCACCAAGACTAGATTCCTTTCCAAAGGTCAAAATAAAATGAGCAGCAGGAGCTTGGGTTGTTTCACATGGGGCAAGGGGCCCCGGGAGTGACAACCAGCCACACTGGGGGAGGGTCGGGGTGTGGGGGGGAGTTGCACAAAAGGGGCCCTGTCCAAACACCCCATTCTCCATCTCCCACCCCCAATCTCTGGAAGCATTCAAATCAAAACTGAATTAATTTGCATGGTGTCTAAATCATTGGGTTCTGCATAAACAGAAGGAGATTTTGGCTGGAGTTTCCAAAGGAAGCTCTCTAGCCTTTGTGAAAGCGGGAAATGGGTGTGCTGTTTTGCATGAGGGCGCATACAGAATATGCAAACGAGGGATCTGCTGCCGGCAAAAAAGCAACCCTAGGCCGACAGCTGACGACCCGCATTCACCCAGAAAATGCTCTGGGTCTCCAAAGGGAGTTGTCAGCAGCACCAACCTGATTGTTTCCCCAGAAGCCCAAATAGACCCTGAATATTCATAAAATGTCCATTTAGTCATGGGACTATTAATTACCCTCCAGATATGGGACCCAGTGACCTCACCTGCTCCCACCCCCCACCGCAAACGGCCCAGAGGTACCAGCTGTAAGGGAGAAAGGCTTTATGCCCTCAATGAAAAAGATACAGTCTCTCAGGGTCCCATGGGCCAGCTAAGGCTTTCCTTGATCATTCCTTCTCACAAGCACAGTAAAACTAAAGAGAGCACTGAGGCATGCTATTGGATGCAGATAAACCGTTTTTAAAAAGCTAAGAGCTACAAATTGCTGCCTGATTTTATAGAAACATCTAAAGGGTAGAATAAATGTCATCCGTCTAAGCTACCTAAATCTCCGAGATTCTGAAAGTTTCTAGAGCTTCCTGATCTATTTTGACTCTAAAGTGTCTGCAGACAACCCAGGTACACTTTCTGTACCTGCAGGAGAAACAAAAAGCTGATGGTTTTTTGTGCAGCACTTCTCAAACTTTTAGCTTCCCTAGTGGCTCAGAGGTTAAAGCATCTGTCCGCAATGCATGAGACTCAGGTTTGATTCCTGGGTGGGGAAGATCCCCTGGAGAAGGAAATGGCAACCCACGCCAGTATTCTCACCTGGAGAATTCCATGGATGGAGGAGCCTGGTAGGCAACAGTCCACGGGCTCACAAAGAGTCAGACATGACTGAGCAGCTTCATTTCACTCTCAAACTTTTGGGTCTCAGGACCCCTTTACAAACTGTTTAAAAAGACTGAGGATGCCAAAGTGCTTTTGTGTATGTGAGTTAAAGCTACCAATACTACCATTAGAAACTGAAACTCAGATGAATTTATTTAAAAGTATTGATAATTAAACCTACTAATTTTAACACAAATAACACATTTTAATGAAAAAAGAACCATATTTTCTAAAACTAAATTAGGGACGAGAGTGACATTGTTAATGTCTGGCTTAATAGAGGACAGCTGGATTCTCATATTTGCCTCTGTTTAATTTGATGAGATGTGATGAGATGATATCACATATCAGGTAGCCTCTGGAAAACTCCATTCATGAGAATAGGGGAGGGAAAAGGCAAATGACATATTAAAGTTTTGACCTGTAGACCACAGGAAAGGGTCTTGGGGAAACCCAACTGGACACACTTGGGGGGCCACTGCAGTAAGCTGAGGAACAGAGGACCTAACCAATAGAGACAAGACCAGTCATTTCATACCATCCCCTACACTTCCATTTGTCACCACTGTCCTCACCTCCCCGCTCAAAAAATGCTTTAAAACCTAAACCAGATTCCACTGTTGGATAAACAATGACCAAATGGCCTATAGTATCACCATATTTCTACTGAACAACAACAAAAATAACAATAACATTTTCCACTTCTTAAGTGCTTAATGATTCTGGGCACAGTGCTAGACCCTTTATACAGACGTGTGTGTGTGCGCGCGACAAGTCACTTCAGTCATATCTGACTTTTTGTGACCCCACGGACTGTAGCCTGCCAGGCTCTTCTATCCAAAGGATTCTCCAGGCAAGGATACTGGAGTGGGTTGCCATGCCCTCGTCCTTATATGTGTGTCTCATACATAATAACATATCACTGTCACCAATTTGCAAATATAGATTTGAAGTTAGGGAGGTTAAGTTACTGACCATAACCACCCACCTAGTTAAGTAGCACACCTACAAACTAAACTCAGGTCTCAAACTCCAAAGGTAGATCTTAGCCATTCTGTACTAATAATTATGTTAGCGCATAGACTGCAAAGACTTTGGAACATCCAGGTGTAGAGGTGGTTCATTAATATAATGAAAAGAGCTAAGACCCAACTGAAGTAGGAATTATAAACAAGGACTTCATTAATGCATGTCACATGCAAAGATTCTGATATATCATGTTGACTCCATGAAATGTTACTCTGCCAAATAAATGTTTAATATGAAACAGGCCACAATTCCTTATGTATTTATTTATTCATTCATTCAATGAACATTTAATGAGACCCAACTATGCTTCTTAATTGTCAGCAGTGTTACTTGTCTGGTTGTCCTGGACTGAACTCCTTCCATATATATGCTCATGGTCAAGAAGGTATATTAAAATCATTTGTCCAAGAAATCTAACAAAGCAAGGTTAACCATTCCATTTTTTTTAAAGTATATGTATGATTTACAAGTTAAACAGTTGGTTTAAAAATATTACCAGAAGAAACTAAGATCCCCTAACTATCCATCAACAAAGAAAAAATTAAATAAAGTATGATATATTCACACTACAGAATATTAATTATCAATTATGAAGGATGGAGAAAAGTTATACTCTCTAATATGGAATGATGTCCAAGACAAACAGTCAAATATCATAAAAACGAGATGACAAGAAGGTGATTCTGTTTCAGTTATTTTTTAAAATACACATGTATAGATACATTTGGGTTATCTACTAAATCATAAAGACTGATAAATCAGAAATTAGCTGGAGTAAGAGTTTGAAGCATACAATTCTTTTGTAATGTTAAATTCATCAATTAAATGCAAAAAACAAATGCCCCCCAAAACCTAAGTATTAAAATTCAATGATGTGAAAGTCAAACATATATATCATGATCACCTCTGCTTTGCACAGTAGTAGCTGAAAAGCCATTTAATCGGTCTTTCTCCTAAAGACTCAAGTCTTAACAGAATAATTATGTCTTAATTCATTTTTGAAAAGTACAAGGAAGCTCAGTCAGATTAAAATAAGTCATCAAATCTTAAATACCGGATTCAAAAATCCCTAACTGAGATAATTCCTATGTGATGCTTTAGTGAATCCAAAATAGACCATTGCCTGAATTCACTCACAAAAGAAGCCTGGTCACATGTAGAAGGGAAAATAAAAAAGTATAACAGAAAAAGGACAATAATTAAACCCTGCTCTTCTCGGATATAAAGAATTGCGTCTTTCAGTGATCACAGCCATGCTTCAAAGTCAGAGATAAAAGCAACCATGTGATTTAAGCAATTGATTCTTAAAGACATGATTCAAAGGTGGAAGAAAAATTTCAAAAGTGGAAAGAATATAACCGCATCTCTCTGAACTATATTTTAAATGCATCCTTTCTGGTACTTCTTTCTCCTAAGGTTCTTCTATAGTATATTAGGAAAACAAAGTAGTCATTTTTTTAAACACAGCCCTCTCTCTTTTTTCAGAGCATGAATATGAAATATTTCTACTTTATAGCCATCAAAGCATTTCCATCTTGTTTTCTCTCAAAAGAGCTTTTAATAAGAAGCTTTTACTGATATGAAGGCATCATATATGTAATGATACATAATAGAGGTCCCTAAGTATATAGGACCCCAAACAATTTACAGCAAAATTATATATTTAAGCAAGATTTGATTCCTACCCACCTTAATTTTGTCACAGTTGTGAATATTTGTCCTTAAGTGACTCCATAAGAATGTTTTTTTTATTAGTATTATTTTTATACATGCTCTCTGAAAATGCCGCTTACTACTATTGCACAAAGAGTAAATCTGTGACTTCCCTTTCATTTTTCAGCTTTTTAATTAAGCAAAAAATAAGGTAATAAAGAATCTTTCATTTCTTCCTCCAGCTTAATATTTTTGAAGTAATAAAAATAACCCTGTAAAACATCTGGAACATTCCCTCATGGAGGGGCAGGGTACATACTAGGGGACAGGGAGACATGTCTGAGGTGGATTTCTTTTTTCCTTTCTCCGACTAACTAGAGCAGTTACTTATCCTTTGCACCCTATCACTAGGCAAGTTCAAACTACTGCTAATGCCAGCCAGACATTCTCCTGCAGGAGACAAATGAGTGGCTTCCACTCTTTTTTTGTCCTGCTGAGACTGAGCCAAATCATTTCAGAAAATGTTATTCCAGGGGAGGGTGAACTTGCAGCTGCTGCAGAGGGCAAGCCCGCCATCGCCCTGCCACTCTTGACACTTTTGACTGGGGCTCCTTGCCCTCCGTCTGCATTTGCATGTACTGCTTGGAGGTAAGAACTCCAAGAGGAAGTGTCCTTCTGTCTTCAAGGTCCCTGGAGGATTCTGGCAGAGGATCAGGGTTAGATTCAAACAACAGCATACCCCAGGCCCCTACCCGCCCTGGCCATTTTTGCCCAGGGATCTTTTGTCAAACATTTAAGATCTTAATCAATCTTCACTCTGACCTCCCAGACCCCAAGGAAGATGGATGAGGAAGTAGCTGACCTTTCACCTGTCCTTCTATTTGTCCTGCCACAGAAGACCCATTGAAAAGACAATTGGGGAGGGAATCTGCTGCCAGATTTCTGAAGACTTGCCCATTCTCTTTTATATCCTTTCTTAAGCTCCCTTTACACCCTGGTCTTTCTAGTTCCGCTCCCAAATCACTTTTCTTTCACTCAAAGAAAAAGTTCTCTTTCCTATAGCGGAGGGGAAAAAAAAAATAGACACTCTCCAAATATCATTTTCAAATGATCCTTACTCTTTGTTAGGGCAAAGGCAATACTTCCTATCTTTGTCCTTGACTTCTAAGAGTGGCTTGAAGATGGACTTCCCTTTTACCATTTCAACTCAACCCCCTTAATAGTCAACAGCTATGACCTTGATAAGAGTGATGAAAGAAGCTAGCATTAACATCAGGTTAATGCTTTATGATCTAAACAGTGATTTTTTACCAACTTTACATCACTGCGTGCTCTAAGTCTCTAAGCTAAGTACAATTATTAATAACCCATTTTATAGATTAACAAACAAAGGGACAGAGAGTTTAAGAAACATGCTAAAGGTCATGCAGCTAAGTGACCAAACTGAGACATATTTCCTTGTGTGGATGTTTTTTCTGCTCTACCTACCTAGATAATCCTGATACCCCAGTAATGATGGCACACGCCTGTGTACACGCGTGCAAAGTTGCTTCACTTGTGTCCACCTCTTTGTGACCCCATGGTTCCTCTGTCCATGGGATTTCCCAGGCAAGAACACTGGAGTGTGTTGCCATTTCCTTCTCCAGGGGAACTTTCCAACCCAGGCATTGAACAACCGTCTCTCATGTATCTTGCATTGGCAGGCAGGTTCTTTACCACGAGTGCTACCTGGGAAGCCAAATGGTGGCACAGATGGCAGCAACTATTTCTTATGACTCTTAAGTATGTTTACAGACTTGAGTTATCTCTTTAAAAAAATCTCACTCAAGTTTGGGATTTAAGAATTCTTATGATTCAGGTTTTTTTCTTCCTCCCTAAATTCATCAGAGATTCTTACCTGATAGTGTTTAAAAACAAACAGTGCGATGTTTTGTGCAAGAAGTGTCTTCTTGAAAGATTTAATCTTTCTACAAATGGCCAAGAAAGTACGTGGGTAGCAAGAGTGAGTGCAAAGAATGAAGATTCTCAACAATAGCTTAATCAAACTTCCACTTCCATTAAACATCTAGTCTTGTGTTAGGAACAGTTGGCTCAGAAATGGACTGAACCTAAACCATTCAGCCTCAACCTTTCTATGAATCATGTGATGAACCGTATTCCTAGGATTATTTCCATAAAGCCAACCACTACCATGTTCAATTGCCTTTACATTCACTCCCCCCTCCATCTTCTTTTCTTTTCTTTCTAATTTGGGTTGTAAAAATGTCAAGGAGTTTCACAGTGCAGCAATGTATGAGTTACTGGGCTGTGTAACAATTGGAAATCAATGACATTAGATACAGAGAGATGTACTAATGCCAGAAACATGAACATTTGAGTAAGAAATGGAAGACAATGTGTTTTTTAAGAAACATATATGCAAGAATCTTGACATGTTAAGATGTGCAAGCCTTATCTTACAAAAATCAAAAAGGAAGAACAATTTACTCTAAGATGCGATGCAGTATTATTACCCTATTCATTTCACTCTTCCCGCTATGATGATAAGTTAGGTGCTAACAATGCACTCATATTTTTCTAATATTAACACTGGAATATACTTCAGGGTTTCCGTTTGGTACAGCTTACCTAGTAGTTGCTAAACAAGAAATTAATCTTTGTAAAAAAAAAAAGCCTTGAAATTCAAACGTCTAAATTTTCAACTTTACCTTTCGACTCAAGGTCAACAGAAAAGGTTGCCAGTCTTTATCCTGTTTTATTTTTTCAACGCATTTAAGACATTCATTGTTAGCTACTTCTAGAAATAATTACAGCACAAAGAACACTTATGATCTCTGACAGGAGAAATATATAACTCTATGACACCAAACTACCCTAAATGCAACTTTCTTTAGGTTATAACTGTTGATTTCCAATTGGTCAAGTGGATTGCTCTACAGTCAATCCCACCCTGTCATTAAAATGGTTGAAATGCCAGACAAATTGTTTGGCAGTCAGTTATTTCAGGCTCTTTAATCACCAAATCAGATGAACCATGCGGTAGTGTAGTCTCCAGCTCAACAATCACCCTGAGAAAAGATTAATCTGATGTGCTCCAGAGATGGGACCCAGAGTTACACGCTTTAGTAGTAACCATAATAAGATTGGCAGCAGCAGACTATTGATAACCACTGAAGATAAATAACAAGCAAAAATACAAGTCTTGAGATAACTGATTTTTGTAAGCTTTAATTCACACGTGATATGAGCAATCCATATAAATATGGAATACTCCCAGCCTTTACTCAAAAACAAAGCTACTATAAGAAGTCTGCAAACTCTCCCCAAAAGGGGAAATAAGGGAAGAGGGAATTGCAGACTGGGAACTTTTAAATGAGAGGAAAAAAAGTCACCTTAGTAATATGATAAATAATCATTAACGTGACCAAAAAAAAAGTGGATTTCTGCAAAAACTCAATAATCAAAATGGATCACAATTTACTACTGCCTCTGACCACAGATCCAATAAGAAGACTCTTACTAGCTCTTTATCACCTCCTCAGGGGAATCAAGAGGTCTTTCATCAAGATTCAGGTCACTTGGAGACCCCATCAATGGGAGCTCAATGGAACAGAAGCAGGTGAAACGCTGTCACTTCACTTTGCGGACCCAAGTCTATCTACACTGCTTCACAAGGCAGGAAAAACTGGACTTTGCTCACACAGTTCGATTTTAATCAGCAGGAGCAAACTGGAACAACAAACCCTAATTTGCCATTGAAATCATTCATGGACATATCCACAGGAGGAGAGATGTTTACCGACAGGAGAACCAGGGTTCGAAAATGCGTGGGTCCTCTTGAAGCAAGGATCAATCAGGGCCCTTTCTTCAGCTTGTTCATTTACATTTCAGAGGGCACATCAAGCCGGTTCACATCTAAGTGCCTGTTAGCAAATGTGTTTGGTCTTCTGCTGATTACAGCAGCATCATTTATTTTGTCAGTATTAGAATCGTCTTAGCTTTGCCACCTGGAGCTGTAGCACTTACTCATTAGACCCCTCTGTCCCACCACATCCCACAGGGGCTGCTAATTACTGGCTTTACTCCATTTAGTCTCATCTCTGATTTAATTACGGTGCACTAAGCGCTAATGAAAAGTACAATATGGCTCTCCTTACCTTGGCATTCTCCATTCCGCTCTTCATGCCCGGCATTGCATAGGCAGTTGCCAATGGGTACCAGCCATTCACCATCTGCCCCGCAGTACATTTTTGGCACATCCTTCTCTTCTGAGTTGTTGACACAGGAGCCTCGAACTTCCACCAGGGAAGAAGTATCAGCGCCCGTGACCGTGTCCGGAAACTGGGCCAGATTGCGAACGGTGAGCGGACACTTCTTGTAGAACACACGGACTGATACCAAGGCGATGCAGGCCCCCACATCCTGAAAAGCCAGATAGAACCCCTTTTTGCTCAACGGCCCCACATCCCGGATCTCCGTGTTTAGCTTCATGATTCGGTCGCCAATGTCTACTTGGGTGAAGCTCTCATCGGCTGCGATGGTGTCAATTTTGGCAAACTGGCTCTCTCGAATAAAACGTTCTTTGTCGTTATCTGATTCATAGTAGTACAGGTTAAATGTCTCCTTGCAAGTGCCCATGACACCCGGAAGGCTGTTGCAGTCCCTCAAGGTGAACTTGATCTCAATGTACACTCTCTGAGCCCCTTCTCGGGTGATCCAATCAGTTCGCAGCCAGTTATTCTGGCTGGGTTCCATCACGTTGCAGACTTGGTAGGTTCGGATTGGTGTGTTTTTTTCATCCATAATACTCACTTCCTCCCACTGCAAAGATCCAAAGGAAAGGCATCAATTGCAAACATTTCAGCATACAGTGATTTATCAATTCTGTTTTCCCCTCATAGGACAGTGATGATTTTTGTTTCAATAAGAAAGAGAACTACCCAGCACCAATTCTTCATCAAGATGGTACTGTATTGGGAAGCTATTTTCTTTTCATTGTTTCACTCTTTTGCCTAAAATTCCAGAGGTATTACTGGATTGATTGCTTCTGAGTTCTCGGGCAGTTCCTGGTGGTGGTCTAACAACCTCAAATTCACCTATTACAACAGCTGCAATTTCAAGTGGCAACAGTTCAAATTTACTCATAAATGAAAACCTAGGGATGTGTATTGTTCCAACAACTGAGCAGAGACCTGCAAATTAAGAGCAGGAAGAGCAGAGTTTGCCAAAGGAAGACAATTATCAGTTAATTAGTGGTGCTCCTGTCAGAACTTTGCTCTCTAATACCTAAAAAAATTGGCAGCCGATTTTGTTTTTTCTTTTCTCTTTGGCATTGTCATTACTCTTTAAAGGGGTAAAGAAAATCTCACTATTCTGGTTTCAGTAATCCTGGAAAGATAGAGAGTAAACTTTACGGCTGGATTTCTCAAATACACTGTCATTTAAAATGGTAGGACACTTTTCAAGAGCATGTATTCAGTCCAAAAGTTTGTATACTGTTCTTATTTTTAAAACAAAGCCACATTAAGTAAACATGAATGTACGTATGCATTGCTTCTAAATAGTCCGTGGATATTGAGAAAAAAATAGTAAGTGGTATTTATGATGGAAAGCCCAAGAAAATTAAAGGATGGTAGGGTTTTCTTTCAATCTACTTTGTAACATAAAGATTCTCACAGTGGGATAATCTGAGTTCAGCAAAATTCACTGTGACTAGCATTCTAGTTTCATTTTCGCTGTGCTTTTAAAACAATCCTAAAAGCAGCAAGATAATTTGGGGGCTCCTACCAGACTAGTAGGCAGCGTCCAATTCTTCGTTAACATCTACAGTAATGGCTTTATATAGAGCTGGTATAAATCAGCTTAAATATCTAACACATGAATATAATTAGAAGAAAAAAAGATAGTTTAAAAAAATCACATTCTATAATAGCTCCACTTAAAGCTCCATTCAATCCAATGAAGTACATAGAATCATAATGTATCTTTTAACAGGTTTCCCATCTGTGCATTGGAAAACTATTAATGGATGGAAATGTTACTAATGTGAAGGGCCATAATACATAAAATTCTGCATCCCTTTCATCTGCTACCATTATGAAAGTTGGAACTGAGAGAGATAAGTGCCCTGTGGTGATTAAAATTTATTTTTATCCACTAAGCAATAAATCACCAGTAATTTACTTATTTGGGGAAATTCATGTAAATCCAAAAATAGATCCCCACCTTCAAAAAAACCTACTCAGCATGCTTCTCATCTCAGAACAAAGGAAATATGGGAAAACACATTTATCAATGTAAATGAAAGCACGTAGGGACATCTTCACAGTTCATACAGATAATTCAGATCTAATTCAGATTTTCCAGCCGAACTTAATTATCTAAACACATTGATCACTTCACCAGAACAATGACAAATCTCCCCTTAGTTTTGCATTTTACAATCAGTGTCAGAAACTCAATATTCTCCTTTAAATGAATACTGCCAAGAAATTAGGTTTTTGCTACAATGTTGCCATCAGGAGTCATCACTTTTCATTATTTTCATATTCTGCTTAGCTGTTCTAATGGAAAAATGAAACCATAACTCATTTTTGACCTGATGGTATTGTCAAATAAGGTTTCTTTTTAAAGATAACAATAACAACAAACAAATGTATGTTATTATTGGTCAAAATTATAATTCAAATTTCAACCGAGTTGTGAACTGTTCTAAGGTAAGTAGATATTTCAGAATAATCAAAAAAACTCAAATATGCTTTTACACTAAAGAAACAACTTTTTAAAGCCAATCCATTTCCTACTTGGTAGATATCCAATTTATCCCTTCATTCTAAGTCTGAAAATATCTTCTTTACTACAAAAGCTAGAAATTAATTAAACTTTATAATTTGGCACATAATTTTTCAAAGGCTACTATATATTTTAGAAGGACTAATTTTCTTACAGACAAGTTCATTTCTTACCTTTCATAATAAAACATTACACATACATGGCATTTCAGGAAAGGGAGAGACAACATTCTATATTCAGAAGTCCACATTCTGCCCATAAAAAGTTTTGGGTTGTGTATAATCAGCTATGCATACTATTTCTTTTTAAGGGACATCAAGACAACCAAAAGAAGTTTTGTGTCTAGAAAAAGTGATCAGATGGTCTTTCAACAGTTCTCAGGAGCTGTGTGGAAGGAGATGTCTGTGGCATATTAAATTGCAATAAAAGTTTTCCAGAAACTAGACGACCATGAATGGTACTCAAAAAATGTGCTACTCCTTGCTTTTAAATAGGTCGAATGTACTTGAGTGTAACAGGTCAGGTCCAAAATCATGCTAGATATGTCCTCTCTTTAAACTTAGGAACAATCAGTAAGAAAAATAGAGCTCATTATATTTTTTAATGCAAGCACTGATACCTTCATTCTCAGTTTTGCCAGCAGTTCTAACACTTTCAACCTACACAGCAATACCCCTGGTGTAGCATGGGAAAGCCTCCTTGAATCAGTGACCTTTCCAGGGTATAGGATTAACAAGAGTCTGACTCTCACAAGATAAAGCTGTACCTTTCTTCGAATTCAAAGGATGAGGGCAATTGCCTGCAATCAGCGGTGAATACAGCCTGTCTACACTGCCAGAGACCTGCCAATCACTCTCCCTCCCATTAAAAGCAAAAAATGGTTTTGAGGGCAGACTAGAATTTTTCAGCAAAGACCTGACCAACTGCAGTCAAGTTCAGGCTGAAAAACAGGAAGGCAGGGCAATCTCCATTTTATTTCAAACGTATGACAATACTGGCTTTGGAAAAAACCAACCTAAAATTCTCCTTTTTCATGTCCGCTTTCTTGCCTTATTTGTGACACCTATCTTCCATAAGTTTCTATGAATCTTTTTTTTTTTAATCCCTTATTGTTTATTCAATGGCCAGGGGTGAAGCGCCACACTGTATGCCAGCATTACAATTTTTGCCTAATAAGGACTCCTAATCTTTCACCCCCCATTGCTTTTAATCAAATGACTGAGTCATAGACCATCAAGCATGTAAAGGTAAGGATGATATGCTTAGTTTCTAAAACATTAGACAGTTATTTCAATTTGGCAAAAGCCAGAGTTACACGTTATACTGATTTCTTTCCAAAGTTGATTCATTCTTACCTGTTATTAAGGTGTTAGGGACAGGGGGATAGGATAGGAGAATGTGGCTATCAACCTAATTCTATTCTCTGAATCTTCTGATAAAGGCAGTGATGGCAAATTCAAGAAGAAATGAACAGTGATGCACTCTCTCATACTTTAAGAATCCAGTCTCCCTGAACCCCAAAGATCCAAGATTCCAAATACTTTAACTGTCACATAGAGTACCAACAATGCATAAACATGGGGCTTTTTTTTTTTTTTTCAGCATAGACATTGCCCCTGGTGTGACACCTATGCAGGTTCATAAGGCTTTCTCTCAGTGTGCCAGTGAACAGCAGCTGATTTAAGGTCCTCATAGCAAGTTACAGAGCCCCCCACTGCTCACACACAGAACTAAACCTGCTTCTGGTACAATTTGAAATGTTTTCTCTCTGGTATCTTTATTCATTCATTTTCCTCATCTGGAACAGAACAATTGCTCTAAAATTAACCCTGTCAGGATTTCACGGCTATCACAGGAATAGGCATAAATTCTAATTTGGTCCCCAGATCATATTTCTTGTCGGTGTTTTAGTTTTAAATGGGCATATAAGGCGATGCTTCCACCAGTCTCCTAGTTTTGAAACCCCTTTCTGCCCTTTTGGATTCCAGTTCTGCCATGACAGAGCTATCCAAAGGGAGTATAGGATTTCTCCAACAAAGCGTAATTCACTTCATAGGCCATAGTGGAAATCTGACCCCCTGGCCACAATCAACAAGAATCAAGCCATTAGAACTCTCAGAAAGTTGCTAATCACTCCTTTTTACCCTGTGGATGAGAGAGCAATTCGAAAAACTTACCCCTCCTTCCAGAGGGCTGGCTATCCACCCAAGTTCTCCCTGAACAGATCTGGAATCCAATAAGGTAACTGCAAAAGAAAGAAAGAAAGAAAGAAAACCAAAGAAAAATAGATTAATTTCCAATTGCAAAAAGCCAATACTACAAAAAACCATTTGCCTGAGCGTTTCCATATGTGCAGAGGGTGTGCATATCCAGCTCTGATCAAAACCTAAACTCGGTCTCACTTATGTAAATAATCATTACTCACTTGATCTTCTCCCCTCTTTAAATCTGCAGGTCCTTATTTATTTAACTTGCTTAGCATTTAAAATTCCATCCTGGGACTCAGTTGATTCATTTTCTAAAAAGGATGAATAGAGAATCTCAAGTACAATTCAAAAAATAAATATATCTATGTAAGGCAGTTACACTCCAGAGCAAAATCTGCATTCATCTCTGTCTGGTATCTACTAGAGTTATTTGTTTTTGCAAGTTTCAGATGACCGCATAACTCATCATCATGGTGACAGAGCCACAAGTGAATTCTATCAGAGAGTACTCAAAGGGTCATGAAAAGGCTCTCTCTCTTACCATTCTTTTTTCCCTCCACCACCAAATAAACAGGCTCTGGATGTGGTATCCGCTGCTTTTTCAAATATCAAAGTTTCAGAAGGGAGGGATGGCAGACGTGTGGACTTAGGATGCAAATACACTATAAGTATTCGCTTTCCCAGGTCTTTTTGAGGACAATCGGAGACTACTCCTTTGGCCTGGAGGAAATCATTGGTTTAAATTTGAGATATGGAGGAGGGCTGCCGAAAAGATTTACAGTGCTTGTGCTACACCTATGAGGATACATCCAAGCTTAGGACGACCCGGAGGTCGACTACACAGCCTTCGCACACCGCGCAAGATGAAACAGTCCTAGGCACGGAGGGCATCGAAAAGGACGCCATGAATTCCTGAACTCTCCACATTCTCTTTCCCACTGAGAGCTGCAAGCCTGGGGGTCGAAAGGCCCATCTCAAAGAAACCAGTGGGTTATTAATTTGATCAGCGAAGCTAGCTCTTTGGTCTGGGGGAGGGGTGGGAATGCGAACCCTTCATTCTTGCTCCAGCGCACCCCAACTCTGTCTTGCCCCCCGGCTTCTGAATTTTGCCCACCTCCCCATTCATTTCACCCCGACGTCAAAATAGTTAAACCGAGCCTCTTTCTCCTGATCTTCCAGAGAAGCCTGAATTCCTAGGGTCTGTTAATTATTTTAAAATGTAGAGCTTTCCCTGGTTTGCTCCAGCCCGGAGTTGCGCCCCCCTCCTTTCTCTCTCTCGGTCCCCAGAGAAAAGCCCGCTACATCCATTTGGATTTATGTAAGGTGGATTAGGGACACAAAGGGAACAATAAGACCCAATTTACAAAAAAAGGGAGGGAGTAGAAAGGGAGGGTAAAAGGGAGAAAAGAAAACGTGATGGGAATAAAAAGCAACAAAATGAATTAATTTTTAAGGGGGAGGAGGGGTCGGAGAGCGGGTGACCCCCCCCCCCTTTCGACAGCAGCCTACAGCTCCATCAGCACCTTTTTTGTCTAGGGTTCCCAAGTTTTCCTTCCAAAAGAAAAAGCAAGGGGGGAAAACAAATCTCTGCGTTTGGTGCAGAAAGGTCTTGAGGGACGTCCTAACAAGAGTGCGAAGTAGTCAGGAGAACGTGGGATCCAGGATTCGGCTCAGAGGAATGACTCTGGGGACCGAGGGGGCAGGAGCGACCGAGACGGCCCTTCTGAAGCAGGGAGGAGACCAGAAGAGCGAGAGAGCGCCCGTTTCCTCCCAAACCGAGCCGTGTCTGCCGGCAGGTGTGTGGATCTCTGGGAGCCTCCGTCTGGCGAGCTCTGGATACCGGCTGCCCAGCTAAAGCTAAGTTGGTTTTTGGCTCCCTCCTTCGGAATAGGTAAAATGATAGATCCTACGGGAATGGATGGACTGATCCTGGAGAGACTGACAGACGGATGGACGGATGGGTGGATGGGGGAGGGTGAGGAGGTGGAGGAGTAGACGAGACGGATGCGCGCAGGCTCGAGCGCGAGCATTACCAAAACACACGCGCGCCCAATCGGGACACTCGAGCACAGGCACACAATTGGCCGCGTCCACGCGGGCACCCACATCCACGCATATGCGCTCGCGCGCAAACACACACGCGCACGCCACTCTTCTTTCTCTGAGATCATTGGAAACTAAATGATCAACCCCCACCTCCACGACACAGACACACACACAGCCCTCCCAGCACGTCCAAACCGACGCGCAGAAAACTGAGCACCCGAACGGAACCAGTCGGTCCCGCACGTTCCCTCCAAACTAACCCGGGATACAGTTCTGGGGGCCAAAAGCTAAAACTCGAGTACATTCAACTTGCCAGCGGGTTCCCCAGGTCTGGGGGTGGCATAAGTAGCTTGGGGCCCCCTAGGCCGACAATCGCACCCCCAGGGCCCGGGGCCCCAGTGGGAGAAAGGTGTTTAACACCGGATGCTAGAAATCAGGTCACCGGCGCCCGGCGAGCGGCGCCACTACTGCTGTGCGGCGAAGGCTCGGGAGCCGGGTCCCGGGAAGCGCAGGGCTTGGGAAACTTTGCATAAACCAGAGCTCGCAAGGCTTTCGCAAGAGCCCGAGAGCACTACGATACCCTCAAGGAGCTCTAGGCTTCCGTTCCCCCTCGATCTGAGCGGAGTTGGGAAGTAGGCATAGGGCCACAAATTTTATTTATTTGTTTTTTTTATCTTGGGGTTGTCTCTTGTGCGTCCCCTCGGGGCGCATCCACCGGCTGCCCTCGCCTGTGGATGCCGATAAACTTCGTCCTTTCGCTACAAACTTGGGCAACCCTTCACACGCACGGGTCACCGCCCCGCAGCAGGCTGCCCGGCCGCTCCCCGGGGTACCTTCGCGGTTCCCCCTCGCTCCAGCTCCCTTCTCCGGAGTCAGGGCGCACCGCTCGCTCCGGGATCCCCGGGCACCCTCCGGCCTCACACTCCCGGGGACCATTCAACAGCCGATCGTCGCTTCTCCGTCCCAAACCGCAGAAAGGTCGCTTACCTTCATTCGCGGGATACACCCTGGAACCGGTGACAGCGTCGCAAATCCCAAAGAGAAAAGAAAAGAGGACGAAATAAAAAATCCCAGCCATGGTTCGCCGATGCCAACGCTGTTCCTGCCGCTTCTATCCCAGTGGAATAAATGCTTAACTTAGGAGTGCAGCAGGCTGAAGACATTGCCAAGGGGGTGGGCCAGGCCCGTGACGTGCACCCGCCAGTCCGGGGTTCTCGACCAACGGTAGCGCAGACGGGCTGCCTGGCTCCGCCCATGATGAGCTGAGCCCGTCCCGGAGTCCCGCCCCCTCTGGGCTCGGCGGGGCGTTCAGTCTCCCGGGATTGAGGGGGAGAGTTTTGCCGCGTTCCTCCCCCGCTGGAGGGAGGCAGCGGGGTCCCCTGGTCGCCCCTCAGGGTTCCAGCCCCTGAGCGGCGGAAGGAGCTTTGAGAGACTCTGAATTGGTTGGGGGGTGGTCCGAAGAAAGGCTGGGCACCCGGTGTTCCTCCTCGGGCTGTTTGAGATGGGGGAAAACGCTCTTTTATTGCCATTAAAAAAAAAGTATCAAGTTGACCTGCCTCTTCACTGTTGCTCTTTTCTGAGGGTTGAAGTGTTCGCGTCCCGCGCGCCCCGACTAGCACTGCACAGTCATTCCTTGCGCCGCCGCCACCGCCACTCTGCGACCTTGCCCCGTTTCGTGTCTTTGTGGCGCATCTCCATAAGAAATGCTCTTTGGGGAGAGTTTGGGGACTGGATTATTCCTTTTTCCCAGGCTCCTAGTTGCCTGGAAAGCTGGACCTAATCAGTCCCCGACGTCGAGTGCAGTGCTCGGCCAGAAGCAGGGCTCTGTCCCTGTCTCCGGGGGATGAACGACTTTGTAGCAACGGAGAAGTCCCCTGGGGAACCATCTCCGCACTCAGCCGTGGGGGCACCCCCTCCCCACCCCGCCCCGGCTCCGGGACAGGACTCCCCACCCCGGCAAGACGCCCGGAGGTAGCCTTTACTGCCCGGAATCGACTGTGTGCTTCCCGGTGGGGAGTCCCTGGAGCCGGGCCTAGCAAGCCCGGGTCGCAGGGGGTTGGAGCGAAGAGCTGATGAGGGAGTGCGGGGACCAGTGGTAGGGCAGACGGGCCGCCCGCCCGAGCTCAGGAGCTGCCCGGAGCGGCGGCTGCGGCTCTGCGCTCGGGGTAGCTTCCCCTTCGCTGGTCCGGACCCCTCTCGCCGCCGCCGCCAGGAAGACGGTGTGGGCGATGGGACCCGCAGAGATACGCGCAGCCGCCCCTGCTGGAGTGCTCGAGTGTCCCTGTGGCCCTTCTAGGGGAGCCGGCAGCACTGGGCCCAGGTTTGTCCCCCGATGCCCCGGCCGCGGGTTCAGCAAACCGAACGCTGCCCAGAGACCGCAACGCAGCAGGCGCCCTTGCGGCCCGGCCCCCGACGCAACTCTCCGGACGTTGGAAGACGCCCCGATTCCTGACGACGTCTCCCCTGTTCCTTCCTCCCAAACTGCCCCTCCTCTGACTCCCCGAGGGGTGAGACCGGGTTTTCCTCCCGAGCCTGGGTCCCAGCGGGAGGGTGACCGCCGGGAGGTGGAAGCGCCTTTCCCCTCTCCGGTGGCGGCTGATCGTGAGCCAACCGCGCCACCTGCCGGCCATGAAAGGAACTGCGCGGCATCCCCCTACCCCCGCCCCCGGAAGGGCAAGCGGACAAAGACAGCACCGCGTATCCCGCCGAGAGGAGGTCTGTCGGTGGGCTGTCTTTTCACCCACCCTCCCCTGTCCCGAGACCCCCAGGCCACACTTGTGGAGCTGTGGCAGGAGGCCACGGAGAGGACCCGGGAATCCTGTCGCACTTCTCGCCAGCTGGATGGCAGAAGACGGAATCAGAAAGCGTTTCAAGGAGAAACTCGTAGTCAGTATCCCAGGGGTAACCTGAATAGCTGCTATCCCTGAAAAATCCCAGATAAAGCGGGAAGGGTGTACGGCAAGGTGCAGGAGAGAGAAGATCTCGCCCACGGTTCCAGGTCATCGACTCTTGGGGCACATCGTGTCGCCTCCACTTGTGCAAATTTAGGCCCGGTATAATAAGATGGGCAACTTTTACTTGAGCGCTGCTGGGCGAGGCGCTGGGCAGTAACTGTGTGAGCCTGGTGGCTTGGAGGGACAGCTCGTGCGGCTTCAGACGTTCTGATTTCTCCGTGAAAGACCTGCTGAAATGTCACAGTCTGAGGAAGTGGATTTCAGTCATTGTAGCTACTGATTTTACACAAGTAAAAGAGAGAAAAAAAAATGCACACTTGGGATATACATATGTGTGTGTGTATAAATTATTTAACAAATATACGAAGTCCTTTCAAGGAATGCATTTCTAGATTCTTTCATGCCCTGAGTTTCTAGGAAAAGGAGATGAATATTGATCCCTGTCATTCTATACACAGATGCAGCAGATAAAAGGAGCAATCTGAATTCTTTTTAAAACGGTTTTGAAACAATAGTTGCTAGTTGCCTCTCTGCAAGATTTGATTTTTGCATGTATGGGTAGTTGAAATGGGAAATTGACTGCCTGCCTTCTCAAAAACAGTAGCATTTCTAAGACTTGAACCAACCCTTCCCCCCTACCCTATATGCACGCTGAATTTTAAAATCTTTCTAGCTACAGCTGCCTGAAAGCAAGGCTTCATTTGCTAGAGGACATTCAGTGACTTTGGTCCCCTTTTTTCTTCCCATTTCCCTTTTCAAGACCCAAAGCAGCCCAATAATCTGGAAATGCAAGAGACAGGAAATGCTAACTCGGAAAAACTGAACTATAACTTTCTCTTTAAAACATTTCTGGGCTGAAGATCAGAAATGAGCTGTTGCATACTGAAGTATTTAGGATAAAAGTATATGATAGCTTGGCTTTCTTTAGAAACATTCCAATAAAAAAAAAAGTGGAAAAGAAAGAAAAAGTATAAGGGAATAAATAGATAAAACAGTAGTGGAAAATTTTGGTGTATTTTTAAGTGCTGAGTAATGGGACTCGTGAAGTCATTACACTACCCTTTCTATGATTATGTTTATTCAGTGTTTTCCATTAACAAGTTGTAGTATAATTTTTTCAAAAAAAAAGGAAAAAGAAATGTTAGTCACTTCAGTCGTGTCTGACTCTGTGTGACCCCATAGACAGCAGCCCACTAGGCTCCCCCATCCCTGGGATTCTCCAGGCAAGAACACTGGAGTCGGTTGCCATTTCCTACTCCAATGCATGAAAGTGAAAAGTGAAAGGGAAGTTGCTCAATCGTGTGCGACTCTTAGCGACCCCATGCACTGCAGCCTACCAGCTTCCTCTTCCGTGGGGTTTTCCAGGCAAGAGTACTGGAGTGGGTTGCCATTGCCTTCTCTGACTAGACATGATTCCTCCTTAAAAAAAACAGGGCAACAATGAAAAAAACCAAAAATGATAGTGGTCTTAGCCCATCAATGGACCAAACGGTATTGGTCCATTCACTTTCTGTGCAAACCCCCTACTTTCTAAGAAAACACTCTGGAGTTTTCAGACACTTGAGAGTACTTATAACAAGTCACTCACTCAATGGAGTCACAAGCATACAATAGAAAACTACATCAAAAGCACCTAAAATCACCTGCTTTCAATATAAATTGGCTTGCCTCTAGTAAAACTAGCCTCCTAACTGCTGTAAGAAGTTGAGAATACCTTGAATCCAATAAGAAATATGTCAAAATATATAGTCTTATAAGTTTAATGAAAATAATAATTCAATAATTTGAATTTGTGATAAAATTTTTCTTTTTTTTTCATTGCCTACCATAAAAATTTGAGCTACAAAGTATGTTTTAAATGCTTATTTGAATGAAGGTTGAATTTCAAAAATATCTTTAATGTGTAAAGACATTTTAAAATAATGCCAGGTCTCTTAGAATTTCTATCTTTAAGTGGAGGGCCAGTTTTACCAAAGTAATAAGACCTTTGGACAAATAAGCAACAAGAAAGAAAGTGCTTGGAAGGCTAGAGAAAAGGTCAGAATGAGAATAGAAATCCACTCTGCCTTTTACTAGATGCTCTGCCAGAGTATCAAGCTAGTGCAGCTGGACTTCCCTGGACTTCAGTCCCTTTCCTATAAAATGGAGCCTCCAACAGTGCTCCAGTGACTTCCTGTCATTGCCAGAACCAGGATTTTCAAGACTGAAATCCTAACAGCTCTTTTACTAGCTGTGTGTCTCTGGGTAAGTTACTTTAACCTCTCTGGATATGGTTTACTTATCTGTGAACTGGAGATAGATACGTGATGCTTCTAAAAATTGAAAAAAAATTGTACAGCAGATTGTGTGGTATTCAGCTTGTGGTCAGTAGCTATTATTACTTTCAAATAATATCTCATTAGTAAGGATTAATATTTATTAAATAAGCAATCATTTGTTCAGTTTGAACCTTCTCTTCCACAAGGAAACCAAGCTCTGTGATTTACCTTTTGCTCTCCATGAGGGGAGGAGGCTTTATTTCACCAGCTCCTGGAGTAGATATGGAAATAAATTCTAAGTATTTCCTTTTCTTTCACTGTTGATTTATTACAGCTCGCACTTAACTGCTGTTCTTAGTCACTCAGTTGTGTCCAACTCTTTGAAACCCCACAGACTGTAGCCTGCAAGGCTCCTCTGTCCATGGGGATTCTTCAGAATACTGGAGTGGGTTCCCATCCCCTCGTCCAGGGGAACTTCCCAACTCAGGGATTGAACCCAGGTCTTCCGAACTGTGGGGCACATTCTTTACTGTCTGAGCCACCAGCGAAGCCCATGAATACTGGAGTGGTAACGTATCCCTTCTCCAGAGGATCTTCCCAACCTAGGAATAGAAGTGGGGTCTCCTGCATTACAGTTAGATTCTTTACTAGCTGAGTTACCAGGGAAGCCCCTTAACTCTTTTATCCCTACATGATTCAACAGGATTTGACTCTAGGGATTGTAGCTGTCTTCAGAGGCAATATTTCAAAAATAATTAAATGAAACAAGGTGTAAGGAATCAAAAATGCTACCACCAAGTCAAGAAGTTGGTGATATTAAATAACCTAAGCTCTAATGAAATATCCACTTTTGTCAGAAAAATGCTCCCAACCTCACTATCACCTGAAATATAGTGACCTGAAACACCGATTGATGGGCTTCCTAAAGCTCCCAGCAAACTTCATTGGAGATTTCAACTTTAGATGTCAAGGCTTTGATACTATTTCTTATACAAATAAGAAGCAGGATACTTGTTAGCCCTTGACACCCGAGGGGGAATGTAAGCCACAGAACTCAGATCTTGACTCTTCAGAAGGGTGAGATAGCAAGACACAGGAAAAGACCTTCAGAATCACTGAGGCAGAAAAAGACAAGAAATAGGATGGGGGAATATTACTCAGCCATTAAAAGAATGAAATAATGCCATCTGCAGCAACATGGATGGCCCTAGAGACTGTCATACTGACTAAAGTAAGTCAGAGAAGGAGAAATACCATATGACATACTTTATGTGCAGAATCTAAACAGAAATGATACAAATGAACTTATTTACAAAACAGAATCAGACTCACAGATTTGGAGAAGAACTTATGGTTGCCAGGGGGAGACATAGGGAGAAGTGACAGGGAGTTTGAGATTGATATGTACACACTGCTGTATTTAAAATGGGAAACCAACAAGCTTCTACCGTATAGTACAGAGAGCTCCACTCAATGTTATGCAGCAACCTGGATGGGAGGGAAGTATGGGAGAGAATGGATACAGATATCTGCATGGATGAGTCCCTTTGCTGTCCACCTGAAACTATCTCAACATTATTAAATGGCTATATGCCAATACAAAATACAAGGTTAGAAGAAAAAAAAGAGAGAAAGGATGGGAGTTTCAAGTTCAGTTCAGTTCAGTTGCTCAGTCATGTCTAATTCTTTGCAACCCCATGACCTGCAGCATGCCAGGCTTCCCTGTCCATCACCAACTCCCGGAGTTTACGCAAACTCATTTCCATTGAGTTGGTGATGCCATCCAACCATTTCAGCCGATGTTGTCCCCTTCTCCTCCTGCCCTCAATCTTTCCCGGCATCAGGGTCTTTTCAAATGAGTCAGCTCTTCGCGTCAGGGGGCCAAAGTATTGGAGTTTCAGCTTCAACATCAGTCCTTCCAACAAACACCCAGGACTGATCTCCTTTAGGATGGACTGGTTGGATCTCCTTGTAGTCCAAGGGACTCTCAAGAGTCTTCTCCAACACCACAGTTCAAAAGCATCAATTCTTCAGTGCTCAACTTTCTTTATAGTCCAGCTCTCACATCCATACATGACTACTGGAAAAACCATAGCCTTGACTAGACGGACCTTTGTTGGCAAAGTAATATCTTTGCTTTTTAATGTGCTCTCTAGGTTGGTCATCACCTTCCTTCCAAAGAGTAAGCATCTTTTAATTTCATGGCTGCAATCACCATCTGCAGTGATTTTAGAACCCCCCAAAACAAAGTCTGATACTGTTCCCCTGTATATTTGCCATGAAGTGATGGGACCGGATGCCATGATCTTAGTTTTCTGAATGTTGAGCTTTAAGCCAACTTTTTCACTCTCCTCTTTCACTTTCATCAAGAGGCTCTTTAGTTCTTCTTCACTTTCTGCATTAAAGGTGGCATCATCTGCATATCTGAGGTTTTTGATATTTCTTTCAGCAATCTTGATTCCAGCTTGTGCTTCAACCAGCCCAATGTTTCTCATGATGTACTCTGCATACAGCAGGGTGACAATATACAGCCTTGACATACTCGTTTTCCTACTTGGAACCAGTCTGTTGTACCATGTCCAGGTCTAACTCTTGCTTCCTGACCTGCATACAGGTTTCTCAAGAGGCAGGTCAGGTGGTCTGGTATTCCCATCTCTTTCAGAATTTTCCACAGTTTATTGTGATCCACACAGTCAAAGGCTTTGGCATAGTCAATAAAGCAGAAATAGATGTTTTTTTGGAACTTTCTTGCTTTTTTGATTATCCAGCGGATGTTGGCAATTTGATCTCTGGTTCCTCTGCCTTTTCTAAAACCAGCTTGAACATCTGGAAGTTCACAGTTCATGTATTGCTGAAGCCTGGCTTGGAGAATTTTGAGCATTACTTTACTAGCGTGTGAGATGAGTGCAATTGTGCAGTAGTTTGAGCATTCTTTGGCATTGCCTTTCTTTGGGACTGGAATGAAAACTGACCTTTTCCAGTCCTGTGGCCACTGCTGAGTTTTCCAAATTTGCTGGCATATTGAGTGCAGCACTTTCACAGCATCATCTTTCAGGATTTGAAATAGCTCAACTGGAATTCCTTCACCTCCACTAGCTTTGTTCGTAGTGATGCTTCCTAAGGCCTACTTGACTTCACATTCCAGGAAGTCTGGCTCTAGGTGAGTGATTACACCATCGTGACTTTCTGGGTCATGAAGATCTTTTTTTGTACAGTTCTGTTGTGTATTCTTGCCACCTCTTCTTAATATCTTTTGCTTCTATTTGGTCCATACCATTTCTGTCCTTTATTGAGCCCATCTTTGCATGATATGTTTCCTTGGTATGTCTAATTTTTTTGAAGAGATCTCTAGTCTTTCCCATTCTATTGTTTTCCTCTGTTTCTTTGCATTGATCACTGAGGATGGCTTTCTTATCTCGCCTTGCTGTTCTTTGGAACTCTGCATTCAAGGGTCAAGACTTTTCTGAAACTCTGTGTGGTGCTGTATCTGAATTTGTGTTCAGCTCTAACGAACATTTCTCAAGTGCCAAAGGTCACATGTTTAAGATGTAAAGTTGTCCTTTCAGCCCAGAGCAGGCATGGCACCCACACATGGGAGTGGGGGGACCCAGTTGGAACCCAATAGAAACCATCAGGGAACTTTTGTTCTCCTGGGAGCTGCAGAGAGTGAGGTGGAGAGAGGGAAGACACCTAGTTCAGTTCCATAGCAACTCCAGAGGCCAAGAACAAAACATTTTTTGGAGACAATTCACCTCTCTTCAGAAGAATGCAGAGGAGATCATTTGCACCATTTTGGGCTGCACTGAGAACATGAGTCAAACATCAAAACTATTTTATTTTTCAGGCATCAAAGCCATGCCCTGGAAGAAATGTAAAATGCTTTTTTCTTGGACCCTTTTGATAAAATACCTTGGAAATGGTGTTCATTCATTTTTACTCAAAATACCAAAGTAAAGCTGCAAGTTACAATCACTAAATATTTTAGCTATTAAATATTGTAATGTTTAATAACTCTGTTGATTTGTGATTATTAAAAGAGCCTTTGGAATTAAAAGTGTTTCATGGTTAAAAGCTAATAATAATATATAGGGTCTCCCACATTGCAGGCAGAGTCTTAACTGGCTGAGCCACCAGGGAAGCCAGAGTATATATAGGACTATCCTCCAATTAAAAATAAATTAAAAAAATATGGTGTTAGCATAAACTGGAACTTTTTTTTAGCTGTTTTAAAAGAGAAGTAATTTTCTGGTTAAAGAACCAATTTCTTGGAAGTGCAGCAACAGCTATTTCTCCTCTTTTTTTTAAAATTTTTATTTCTGAAAAACTATGTGTAATTGCAGTGAAATGCTGTAAGTAAGAAAAATAGTAGGATCATAAACATAATTTATGATCTAGTGTATAATGAGAATGCAAGTTTGAAAACCTAACTCTGTTTTCCTGCATCATTGTCTAAAGCATTTGTATAATCCTGGTACTCCAAATATTTATTTTGTAATTTCAAAATATCTCTGAATATTCTAAAGATGTCTAAAATGTCAGATATATACTGTGAACAAAACACTGTTGCCTGCCAATTCAGTAAAAAATGAACATCATTGGCCATTGAGTCATCAGCCACAAAGCTGCTTCCAAGGGCACACCCTGTGGGGGATTTAGGATGGAAAAAAGTAGGAGACTGGCCCTTGGTAGTTCAGATGCATATGAAAGGAATCATTTCAACATGCCCAGGATCTTGTATCTTTCCATACATACAAAAGCACTAAAATGATTAACTCAAGATGTCTGGGTTTTGTGATTAGCAGTAATCTTTTGATGTTAGACAAAAATTTTTTTTCTTTTTTTTGCTTTTTCGTTTGTTTTAACAAAAACTCTTATATATTCTGGCTCTTCCCTTACCTCTTTGGAACATTTCCTCATAGCTTTCTGAGAAGGTTGCTTTCCCAGCCTATAGTTCTCAGTAATGTCCCAAATAAAACAGGATTCTCAACCTTTAGGTTGTGTGTATGTTGTTTTTTTTTCAGTCAACACTAAAATATAAATTCTTTAAAAGTTTATTTAATTAATGGAACTTTATAAGCATATTTATAGAGGAAATGTTGCTTCTGAAATTATGTTTATATTTTATCTGTTTAACCTAATCATTTATTTTAATTAAAAAAATAAATATGGAAAACCTTTTCCCTAAAGATTATGTCTCTTGGCTATTTATTCAAAAGGATTAAAGGGGAAATTCAGTAAAACCTCCAAGAAACAGTATGTGCCTTTTTTCCCCCCTGAATTACTTGAGGCCCAATGTAAATCACTAAAACCTTACTAAAATCAATTAAATGCTAGTAAACTCCCTATTTTGGGCTTCCCAGGTGGCTCAGTGGTAAAAAAAAAAAATTCTCCTGCTATTTCAGGAGACACAAGAGACATGCGTTTGGTCCCTGAGTCAGAAAGATCCTCTGGAGAAGGAAATGGCAACCCACCCCAGGATTCCTCCCTGGAAAATCCCAAGGACAGAGGAGCCTGGCAGGCTACCATCCATGGGGTCGCAAAGAGTTCAACATGATTTAGCAACTAAACTACCACCACCACCACCACCACCAAATTCCCTATATAAAGAAACATAAAATATTTACAAAATATAATGCAAAAGTGAAGTTCATGAACATGGTTTAGTTAAAACTGGCATTATTTGGACATTGAATATTTAAAAACAATGAAAATTTCATACGAAATAAATGCTAATTCAGGAGTCTATGCACAAACCTACATCATATACAACTTTAAAATATATTAAGCAGCCCTCATCCACTTAGTTATATGTGGAATCACTTTTTCTTAGATCATGCCTATATCCGTACAAATAAACTGGCTGAAATTCAGGCTAACAATGAGTTATTTGAAGTAGGGAGGTGAAAAGAAATTCGGTTATTAACGGATCATTTGACTCATACTGACATTTAAAGTGTATCAATTGGACCATTTGTTTTTCTTCTTATTCAATTCTATAGGTATGTATCCCAGGTTTTCTTTCAGTGGCGCAATCAGGAAAAAGTTAAAAAATTAGGCATTACCACACAGAGAATGGTAGTCCCATGCCATTTCTTGTTTAAATTTGTGCCTTCTAGATTTTAAACTTTTTATTTTGTGTTGGGGTATGCTGCTACTACTGCTGCTAAGTCGCTTCAGTCGTGTCCGACTCTGTGCGACCCCATAGATGGCAGACCAGCAGGCTCTTCCATCCATGGGATTTTCCAGGCAAGAGTACTGGCGTGGGGTGCCATTGCCTTCTCCTGTATAGCCGCAGATTAACAACGTCATGGCAGCTTCAGGTGAACTGTGAAGGGACTCAGCCATACATATATATGTATCCATTTAGGAAGAACATCCTTAAGCATCTCTAGCTGGGTTGGAGACTAAGTCATCCCAGTGTGGGGTAAATCTTTCTTCTATATAGAATATCTGTACTTGAAAAATAGTATAGGATTTCTCTCCTGAGACTTGATGCTTCACTCTGACATTCAGGATTAACATGTGGGTTAAAATATATGACCTGACTTTTAAGTCTTTATCTCTTGTAGCTCTGAATTAAAACAAATTTGAACCAAAACATGCACAGGTGATTATCAGAAGTGTTCTAATATGCATTAACTTTGAGAGTGACATCCCACTGCAGCAGTTTTAACCTACCTATTTATATGACATTAGGCTCCTAGGTAATTGATCATTGGCAGGAAATCATTCAAGTCTCTTACATTAAATGGTCATTTGACTACAGCTCAGTAGAGTTGGGCCCCATTTCCTCCATGTGTCTCATTATATTCTTATCTGAAACTTTATAGTTTTACATCAGATTGTTATCTTTTAAAAACACTTTGATAAATGCCTAGTTGTATCTATACTGCTTAGCAGGTCACCCTGGTTAAATGACTCTGAGAACTCAATTTACAATGCAGAAATAACGGCACAGATTGAACAATCAAGGCAATGAGGAAATTCAAGATGCTTTGGGTCTTGCCATTTAGAGTTTTCTTTAGCAAAACAGTTCTTGTGCCACCTTATAATAAGTATTCTTATGTTATAGATATCCATCTATTTATAAACTTGGGTACTTGTTTTAAAACCTGACTTTGATTAAAAATAAAACTAGTTGGCTTTAAAGCTTCTCGTGGCTGCTAAGCCTGGAAGGGTCTTGTGATTTAGAACCTTCCTCTTGCAGTATTCTGACTGAATCTGCTCAGCTCTTCTGTTTTTCCCATGTCCACCTACACACAGCTGTCCATCTCCCGGCAACCTTTTTGCTGTCAGTCAAGTGACAGCCTTTGATGGAAGCTTTGTGTGCTAAGGCCTCCTGAGACCCAGAACTACGTTTGGATAGAAAAGGGTGATGGTGATGGCTGGGAGGACGTAACTAATTCTTCTTTAAAAGTTAACGATGAAAGGCTACCAGAGAGTTCTACAGAAACTTTCTCAAACACAGGCAAAAATGCAAGCACATACATATCCTAAACTCCCACATCTGTAGCCCAGTATGCAATGTGATGTCAAACGCTTTGGGAAGGCAAGCATTCCAAGGCTTGTTGATGCAAAGAATAAAGCTCCTTTGCTGAATTTTATTGGGGGTGGGTGCAATAGTTTCTCTCTTAGTATGAATGATCAGCGGGTCTAGCTTTTCCTTTCTTGGATTGACTGAGTTTTAGCTGACCTGTAAGTACTGATATGTCTTCATAAAATTACTTGGGAACACTTGTTTTTGCTAACTGGAAAGTAGTTGAAGGAATCTTATGCTTGTGACTTTGCACGGACTGCATCTTGTATAATGTTATGTCTTAATATTGGGAGGAGGTTGCATTCTACAATATGAAATCCCGCCATTGAGCTGTTTCTGTTTATACATTAGATTACTTCTCTGAAAAGTCAGATAGGTATTAGCACAAATTAAAATTTCAATCGCTAGAAAAAATGCCTGGGTTAAGATGTCTTGCTTTAATTGTTTTGCTTCTATCTGCGGCCATCTGCATTCTGATTATAAGAGTCTCTAAAATTTAGCATCCTAGTTCCTGATCAACTAAAGCTGCAGGATCTTTAAAGAAAATGCTTCAAGTTTACAATAACATTGCTAGGAACCCTGATAGTCTCTAAAAATAAGCAGATTAATTTTCACATTATCACAGGAAATGAAATATATTTGCTTCTTTTCAATTAAGAAAATATTTAACATTTTAAATACTTAATACATTATAGTATTAAATATAAATATAAAATACATGGTAATATACTATAGTTTACTTTTGCACTAGTTATACTCAAGTTTTACTTTTGCTATCTGTCTAGTTTTAGCTTTTGTTTTCTGGGAGATAAGAAGATGTAAAAGTAAAAAGCATGGAAGGTAAAAATTTGAATATTATAGCTTATCATCATGTATAAATTATCTATTTTGTTGTGGTTCTTGGAACACAGTCATTGTAACAACTGGGTTTCTGGTCTACCAGGCAAAAGGCAAGCAAGAGTTTTTCAGAGGCAAGAGTGTAACCAATAAACCTGAGCAAATAATTTTATAACCCTGGAGCTTACTTGGGATGTTAACACAGATGGTTGGCAAATCCATGGGGGATGTTTGAGCAAATGTTTGATTCACCAATGCCTTAAACCTGTTGAGTGCAAAGCTAATAATTACCAAGAAAATAATTTTATGATTCTTTTATCTGAACACAACTAATCTTCAAAAACAGTGCTTCTTTTGGTACTCAGTATAAAAAAAAATAAAACTAATCTAAATGTAAAGATTTCTGGAAAAATATGCATACATGTAACTAGGAGTTGAAAAGATAGGAAAGTCTTTAACTTTTAGAATTAAAGCCATATTATTGATTATTCTCAGTTTATACAGATCCTCATTCAAAGATAATTTACTTATTTATAATTCTGTAATATGTTTTGCTCTTCATGTTCTGATGAAATACACATGCATAATTTAAATCTAATATCACTTAGAGTTGAACTTTTTTGACAGTTGATTAATTTTCAGACTGATTTAATTGGTGAGAACAAATGAAGTAGTACTTGGAATTAATATTTTAACACTCTTGGAAACCCCCAACAAATTACACTTGCTTGTGGATAGAAATAGGCTTTTAGTAAATTGTCTTCTTACTAAGATAATACCAAGAATAATATTGGTCTTTAGAATTCAATTTGGGTTGGTTTAGTGTATTTTAATACAAAGTGTACTTGGAGATTATCTGTACAAATATCACACACACATATGCACACACATAGGCACACACTCACAGAAACACTCTTGGTAAGCCACTGAGATTCATTATCTCTAAAGAATATTCTTTCAAGTAGTACAATTTTGCCTTCTAACTCAGAATAAAAGCGATTTATATAAAGAGGGGGAAGAATGGTTGATTGTTCAAGAAAAAAATAAACTCCTAAAAATTGACATCTGTATAAAATTGCCTCTTGAAACTTCAAAATAAGTTATTGATTTTCTCTTTCAAGTTCATATTATTGAATTTCTCCTTAATTCTTTCTTCATCATGGAAAACATACATTTTCCATTTATGTTCAAGGTATTTAATTTGGAAAATAATAACCATAAAAATGAATTTCAGTAGACAGTCATATTATGCATGGAGTGATGTTTTCCTATACACACACACACACACACACACACACACACACATATATATATATATTCATCAGTGAATCAGGTTATAATTAACTTATGCTATAAAATGCAACTAGCTGATGGTAAAAAATTTTCCCCAAATTTTGGAGGTTTACTTCTTTTCTGTGACCACATAGGATTTATATTGACTTTCCTTATGGGTCTCATTAATTATAGCCATTTGGGGAATAAATGCAAATTTTTTTACACAATTACTTGCTTCCTGCCAAACCAAAATGAATGGTCTTTGACCAAATTGGACAAATGTGCACACTTCTGTAAACAGAGCATCTAATCACATTCCCCATTGTCTCTGTAGTCTAGTTTTGATTTCAGGAGCTTGAAGCCTGTCCCCAAATGCTACCAAAACTAATTTCTCCTTTTAGATGGTTATTTAGACTGCCCCCAACATAGAAAGGAATAAAACCCAAACCAAACACAAATAGCTTAGCTATTAGTTAGCAAGTGTACTTAAAAGTTGGATGGTTTAGAACATTTAAACTTGTGATTAAAATGACTCTCAGGAAAATTAATGTTTTTACACATTTTCCCTGTTCTCTGTTTTTGTCAGGAATCAAAGAAAATTTAGAATTGTCTGACCTTTGAAAAATATTGTCAGAATTAAGCATTGTATAAATATCTTTTTCTTCATGGATGTGGCAATAATAGGCTCATAGAAAGATTTAACATTGAAATGTTTGACCATTTCAGAGTAACTTTGACTGCCCATGATGTGATTTGTAACTTTACTGAGACCCAAATTCAAATTACGCATCAATGGCTGAAGCAGAAAAGAGTCATTTAGTTAAAAGACTCTAACTGTCCATCAATATTCAACTTCATCTCAGCTCTCATGTTTTCTGTTCAAGTCACACACAGTAACTCTACATTTATCACATTCTAGGAGGGAAATGGATGCTCCAGTGAAAGCCTTAGCTTCTTCATCTGAAAAATGGGACTAATAATATTGCCCAGTTCAGGATTGTTATAGGAATTCAGTCAGATGCTCTATATTCAGTCATAAGCAGAATACCTTATGCACACACATAAGAATACCTTATGCACACAGGCACACACACACACATGCACACAAACTGCTTCCTTGCCTTTGTTTTTCACAAAGTGTGAGTCAAGACTTCTTTCCTAAACCTGAAATTTACATGGAAGTAAAAATATAATTAAAAAATTCTCTCTCCCAAACACAGATAACAAAATCTTAACTAATGGAATGTAGATTCTGTTTATAATTTTACAAAGCAGAGTACAAAAATCAAATAATTTAACTCAGGGTACTACAAACACACCAGTGAAATAAATGCCATATTAAGAAAAGCAAGAATCTTAGACTGGATTTTTGGATATTGGACAAGTAATCGCATCTGTGAAATAAATGCCATATTAAGAAAAGCAAGAATCTTAGACTCTGGATTTTTGGATATTGGACAAGTAATCACATCTCTTGATGCCTCAAGGGATCATCAAACTTGATGCCTCAAGTTTTTTCTCCTTGGTTCCTTTCAATGCTAAAATAATATAATCCTAGTTGTACCAATTTTCACACTTCATCCTTGAGGAAGACTAGAGCTTCATATTCAATTGCATCAAAGTAATTATCTACTATTCATAAACAAAGCAAACATTGAAGGTCATATGCAACTTGATGTTTTTGTTTGTAAATCCTAATTTCTATAAAAATTCTATAAGGAGAATCGTTAAAACCTGTTTTGCATTTTATATAAAAAAGCTTTATTTTCCAAAATTACATGTTTAAAAATTCAAACCTACTAAAGGAATATATGTAATGCTCTGTATATTTAACTTTTGTTTTAATGTTAACCTTTATTGTGTTGATGAATGCAAGCTTATGAATTCAAAACTCTTCAGTTAAGGGTCTTCATATATAAAACAACCCACTTAGATCTGCATTTTTCAAATAGCAAGGCAACAAGCAAACCAACAGATGGATGCATTTTTAATTACTCAATCTATTGGTATCTTTTGGTTAGAAAATTTTCTTGTAGGTTGTAACAAAATCCTTCATTGGGAGCAAAAATAAGGACAATCTCAGAATGACAGGTTTCCTAAAAGAATTTATATTTCAATACTTTGATAACATATTCACATTTTCTATGGTGATAAATTAAACTAAATTATTGGTGGAAAACAAATCAAACAAAATAATTTGAGGTTATTGTAAATCTGAGACATGAATAAAATTACCATCAGAATCTAGTTTCTTTCATGTTTACAAATTTTAACTGAGTTAAGTAAGCCTGTATGATCTAGTTCAATTCAAGGCTGTTTTTGCAATATTGTAAAGAAATAATTTACAATATTATGCTTCAATTTTTCATTTGCATTATACTAACAAATAACTCGAGAAAAAAGATGCTCTTTGTTTTGGAAAAATCGCTGTAAAAATGAGAAGACAATATTCATCAAAAGAAGCCAGATGAAAAGTTGTGAAAGGTTTTCAGAGATTATATTGGGTGGTTCCCAATTTTAAAAGCTGTCTTTTTATAATAAGAAAAAAACAGTCTATCAGATTATCTCTTCATAGGCACAGGATAACGGCAATGGAGAAGTGAAGTAATTATTTCTATAATTCAGGCACTTAAAACTTTCTTCCGAAATATCTTAATGATTGATATGATAATTTTGACTGAACTAGTCAAATTACTCTTTCACAGTTTGCCTTCTCATTACATGACTACATACAATGTAAGTGTGGATGGAACATTTATAAATGTGGAACACTAGACTCATAGCTTACAGTACCTTTCAAGATTCATCCAATTATATATAATCACTTACTTTTTGGCAACATAGATAGTAACAATTTGACATTCTTTTCTTCCAAAGCACCTATTTAGAACTTTTTCTCTGGGATCCTGTAGCATGGCTATACACAAGATTTCAATGTGCAACATTAGACCATTATAACTATGCAACTGTTGCCAGCCTCTGTGGCACATAAACACATGAAATAGAGTTAATGCATAAATTGGGCTAGGAATTGAATGAATAATGAGTTAGGCAATATTTTATCAGTCCATTTAATAATCTCAACATAATGCATGCTTCTGCAGAAGCTACCAAAAAAAAAAATCAGTTCTAAATTAGAAATTCAATGGAATTTTTCTATACAAAATCTGATGATAATTTGTGTAATTTTTCATTTTAATTGATGACATTTTTACATCTTTGTCAGTTAAAAATATAGTATAAAAGGTAAAATCAAGTATACACAATTTCCAAATGATCTACTAGTAAATTCAGGTACAGAAACTGAGATAGGCTTCTGCAATCTAACCTCATTATCTTGATGAAAGTTATGCATAAAATGAGTTGTACCTGTAGCCTTTGGAAAGTGAATAAAGAACACATTTGTTGGGAAAATGCTTTAACAATGATATTAAAAGAAAGAAAGCAGAAGATCTGTTTAGCTTAGTTTTCCTTCTTTTTCACTAAGATGAATAGATAACTTTCAAACTGGAAAGGAAAGGAAAAAAGATTGAAAATCTAAGCAGTCAACAGTTAGTCTCTATAATAGGTGCCAGGCTACCATGATAACTAATGGTTTTCCCAGGATTAGGGAAAGAAAGAAGAACTATAAATAATTATAAACTTCCAAGTACAGTTCAATTCTTCTGCAGGAAAATAAAATAACTCACAGGTATGATTGTAGTATAATGACTGATAGCCTTCAAGACACCTTGAGAATGGATGGGATATGAAAAAAGTGGCAAGCTGCAAATGATGTCTTGGCATTTGAAAAGTTAAAAGGTTGAACAGAAATTATAAACTAGTAAGATCAATAATGAACTCCGAAAAAATGTTCTAATATGTCCTAAGAAATTGTTAAAAACATAGCTTGGGAAAGTATAGAGAAAAACAGGTGATCACTAGGCCTCAGAACTGTTTCACTGAATTCAAATCATACTTCAATGCCTAGAAGATACCTGGCCATTGTAGGCACACAATAAATAGTTATTGACTGCTGTTCTTTTCTGGTAGAATAGTTTGATCAGATAGCACCACAGTGCACAGTGCATCTTGATTTTAGAAAGACAGTTGACAAAGTCTCTTTATTAATGGACACGATGGCTCTGTCTAGTTCAACACATTTATCAGTAGTAAGATGACATTGAAAGTAGGTTTATCATGCCTCTGACTGGCACACAACTGAGAGGCATGGCTAATGTACTGAGTGAGAATCAGGGAAATTTACCTTAGAATAAAGCACACAAGCAAAATTTTACAGTTATAAACATAAAACCTTGGGTTTTTGATTTTTAAAAGATCAGTTATAGAAGTCTGGGATAAAGAAGCTATGACTTCCTAACAGTTTATATGAAAACAGATCTATTAGGTTGAGTGGATGAGAAATTCAATATATGTGAGCAACCGGAAAGAGAAGGTAATGACACAAGCACAGAAGTAGCCTGAATAAACCAAACTCTGTGTCCGGATGAAGAGGTGCAAGAGGTTTACTGTCTCTGCACAGTGTGCACCAAATTTGGAGTTGGAGGTTCCTTTCTGGATTCCTCATTTTTGCAGAGACATTGACAAATGACGCAAGTCTGGAGGAGGGCGGCAAGGATGGTTGAGCCTTGAGGCCATGACTTATGAAAAATTGTTGAGGGGAGTGGGTAATGTTTAACAAAGAAGCTTAGCTTAGCAGACCACAACAGCTGTCTTCAAGTAAATGGAGGGCTATCATGTGGAAGAGAAGCACCCGTGCTTTACTTTTTTTCCCAAGGGCAGAACTAAGATTAGTGAGTAGATTCTATGAAGGCAGCTGATTTCTTGCCAATGTAAGGAAAAGCAATTTTAAATTTGAGCTTTTCTCTATCTGATGTTCTGTAAAGCAGGGCCCCCAAGGAAAGACTTGAGCAGAACCTGGTTAATCCTCCATCAGCATTGCTTTAAGAGGGAATTCCTGTGTTGACGGGAAAATAGAATTCTTTAACTCTGAAGAGTATTTATGCAATGATGGCTAAAACAAGCAAATTGCTAGGCAATCCAGAAAGAATTAGGTATGGAAATTCTGTGTGGATGCGTTATTGTAAATGTCTGTAAGGATTAAGAATGCAGTACTGATCAGAGGGGAGATTTAGAAGAGAAATCTATCATCTAGAATAGTGCTGTCCATAAAAATATAATATGGAACACACATATGAGCCACATATGTAATTTTAAATGGTTTAGTAGACAGTTTATAAAATAAAAAAGCTAATAATAAATTTTATTTGATCCCAGATGTCAGAAATATTACTATTTCAATAGAGAGTCCAAATTTTAAAATTAACTGAAATAATTAGCACTCTTTTATTCATATAACCTCTTTGAAGACCTTTGCATATATTACAGTTTCTTATGGCACATCTCAGTTTCAACTACTCTCGTTTCAAGGGCTTAAAAGCCGTATGTGGCAAGTGTGAGCTAAAATCCCTAAGCATGGCTAGTTAAAGTAAAACAAGCTTTTAGTAAAATGAGGAAGCACTGTACAGGTTACCAAGACATTCCAGAAACACGGCCAAAATGAAGAAGGTAAAGCTGCAGGATGTTTTCTTCTGGCGACCGCAAGAGGTGTAAGAGCCAGGAATACAGGTGGAGTTTGACCAAACGGCCATCTGAGGCTGAACTGCACCTGCCCCACTCCTGGTTGCTTTGGCAACCGGACTCCCTCCCCATGCTAATGACATTATAATGAGAACATCCACATGCAAATGAATTAAGCAGTAATTACAGGCAGATCCTTGCTTGTTCTACTAGCTCCACTTAAGGGGGTGGTGGTTGAGAGAGGACTTGGGGAGAGTTTGGTACCAACTGAGGAGATGGCAACAGAAAAAGATTTGACTTATGAAATAAAATGGTTATCTGGAGCCTGTACATCAGACAACAAATTCATGTAGCCACATATCTACGTTGTTCCATATTTTCTGCTTTTCCTGATGTTACCATCACTTAGGGAGAGACAGACCACCCAGGGGAAAGAGGGCAAAGAAAAGGGAGACAGCAGCAACTTCACAGGAAGGCCAGGTTTAGGGAGAAATGCCGACCCCTTTTTCTACCCCTCACCAATTTCAAAATAAATTGCTTACTAACTGCTCCACCTTTCAACTCACCCATGGGGAGCTACACTGAAAAAAATTGAAACTTTGGGAAAAGATAAAACTGGGAAAGAAAGTCTATCCTTTTCTTGGGTCTGGTTTGCTCTTAATTGCTTTTTATAGTTTCCCCAAGTAGATCAGAGTCGTGCATTAATTAATAGTGACCCAGTTGAATGCTCAACTTTAGAAACTTGATAACCCTGGAAACAAGAAGAACTTGGCTGATGTGAGGACAGCGAATATACTGAGGCTTTGCATCTTGTAGGAATTTTTAGGTTTTTAGAATCTTTTTTGTTCTCTTGGAAAAAAAAGAAAACAAATATATATATTATATATATATAATATATATATATATATATCAGGTTGCTTATTTTCAGAAAATATTCAGCAGCTGATAAAACAATTAGACGTGTATTAAAGAGTATATCACTTTGGCCACCATACCAATAAGTACAATAATATTAAGAGTGTGTATCAGTAACAGCTGCAAATATGGGTTTATAAAGGAATAATATATCACTCTTTTCTTTTGAAATAGTAGAGAAAATTATAGTGCTTACTACATGCTAGGGATTGTTCTAAGCTGCACAGCAACTCTATTAGGTAACCGTTATTATTAGCCCATTTTACAGATGGGGAAATAAAGTAACTTACCTAAGTTCATAAGTGGTGGAGACAAGAACTAATTCCAGTTAGCTTGGCTCCAGAATTCTTCAATATGTTACAAAGTATCTAAGATAGAATCTTCAAAAAGGTAGACCAATTTTCATTAATGATTAACCGATCAAATATTTTTCTGTCTATTCAATAGAACTACCAATTAATCCAGTGGAATTATTTACTCAGTTACAGCATTTAGAGGAAACAATGGAATACAGACTAGGCCAATTTGGCAGAGTGGAGAGTTCACACAGAGCCTTAAAAGAAGATGGTGGTAAGGGCTCAATCATTAAGGAATCTGAAGACAAAGAGGTTCTAGAAAGTTGTCTTTGAACATCTTTGATGTGGAAGTTTTTGAGGAAATTTAATTTAGCAGTAAAGTGTCAAACTAAGAGGGAAAAGAGAATTGAATGTTGAGAGCAGTGAAACTATCATATTTTTACCCAAGTGCTTGCATGCAAATACTGTGGTGACAGAAATAAAGAAAATAGTCAGTGAACAGAAATTTTCTAGGAAAAGAACTCAAGTGAAACTCTGGATAGTGGATGAAGTGGGAAACCTGAGGAAAACAGAAAAGTAATAACTCAAGGTTAAAAAAGAAAAAAATATATGTACTTTTGTGGTATTCTTTCAAAAAGAGAATCCTAGAATGACAGTGGGCACAACTTTAAAAACACTTTATCTGTGGATATGGGGTTGTACAAAAACTGGTCTTTTACCAATTGTCTAAGGGCTTCCCATGTGGCACAGGGAGTGGTAAAGAATCTGTCTTCCAATTCAGGAGACACAGGAGATGTGAGTTCCATCCCTGGGTTGGGAAGCTGCCCTGGGGGAGAGCATGGCAACCCACTCCAGTATTCTTGCCTGGAACATCCCATGGTCAGAGGAGCCTGGTGGATGACCATCCACGGGGTCGCAAAGAGTCGGACACGACTGAGCACGCATGTTGTTTGGATGCTGAAGTTAGACAAACATAGTGTCAGAAGTAAATGTGTTAAAGGGGAGAACATCTTATAATTGGGAAGAAAAAGAGATTTTTAAGTTTTTGGAATCATCTACTTTTTGTTTTACTTTGTTCAAAGTATAATCCCAAGTTCCCGAAAGACTTTTTAACAAATGAAATCACTCATTATGGAAATTTACCTTCCACCGTTTATCAACATTTTCATGCATTTAGAGCTAACTAGAATTAGAGGTGTTTACTACATAAAAATGTTCAGATTGTTTTAATTCAGTGTAAGTTTTTCTAAAATTATGCATCCTCACTGAAACTTTTAAAGTAGTGTATATGCAAGAAAATCTCCCCATTCATCACTGAAGTTGCTTACCTACAGCAAATCTAATGTAGGCATTAATAATGCATCCTTTTCGGCAAATGTGAATGTTATATAAAATTCAGGAATCTAAGTATTGACTACAACATGCTGAACTTGGTTTCATTGAATTGATTTTAAGGACCTTTATTTCTTGAGTCATGGAATAATACCTTGAGGATTTCAGAAATTTTAATCATAAAGCTTTATTATGTTTTATCTATAGCTTTCTTTCAAACTCGCTTTTCAGCCACTCTATGGAAAAGTACTTATTGAAAATGATTTACTGAAAAAGATTATTTGTGCAATGCATACTAAGATACTCTGTGTAAAGCACTTAATTTGAATGAAATATTTTACATTACAACTGATGTTAGAAGATCATAATTACACACATGAAAAGTCTTCTTGGTGTTCTTCTTTTATCTATTTTCAAAAGAACACGTGGATTTCATATATATTCTAACATTTGCACTTTTTTTTTCTTTGAGTCCAAGGTACTATGTGAAGTGGTAAGAATACTGTAGGGATCAAGTATCAAAGTCCCAGTCCCCTTAGAGGCCACTTCTAGTGGGCGAGAGGGACAATAAAGTGAATGAACAAATCCCATCATGCAATAAGTGATAAAGGCAATGGCAGCTGAAGGTGGAACCACATTATTGTTACACAGATAAGGTGTCAGAGAAGTCAGCTCAGGAGGTAGTATATCCACATACTGACTGTGTTCTCTGGTATGTCCTCAGTGTCCACATATGCAAAGTATAAGTTACATTTGCATACTCTGTATGCTGAACTAAACCCTTATTCAACAAAGTTAAAATGTCAGTCTCCTAGTGCCTCATCAAAAAGGAAGAGATATTTAAAATATTGATTAATTTATTTTAGCTTAACCTCTTACTTGCATTCGACTGGTTATTTAAATTATATTTTAATTCTAACACAAAAACGTGGTTTATAGAAAACATGTATTGAATCAATTCTTTTGTCCTTAGGTTCATATTTTTTTGACTTGTATTTTAAGAACTGGGTTATATACACTACTTTTGTAACTTGAATAACATCAATATGTTCTTAATACTTACTAATAATCGTGTGTTTGATTTTGCTTTGCTCCTTTTCCCAACCTACATTTTGGTCCACAATTCATAAATGAGCACTAAATCAGAATTTTCCATCAAACAGAGTAAGAACTTGTCTTTTCCACTGGGTAATCTCTACCATTAATATCCATGATAAATATAAAATATTTTTATTGAATCAATGCCCCCAGATAGGAGTTGTTTCAGGATGCAATATAATACTAACATTGTACCAACTCTGGGAACTCAAGCTAGAGAATATATTTAGAAATGGATACAATGACTTGACTACAATATAAATTAACTCTTTGTATGAGTGTGGAAAATGAAGAAGCAAGAATAGCTAAAAGCCAGGAAGAAAGTGATTAATATGGACATATTCAAAAAAATGTGAGAATGGAGATGAAAACACTGTGCTATGCTATTACATATTTTCCCAGGTAAACTTGAAGTGTCAGCTTCAGGATATGGTTGGTATGCTCATAGGATTGTTTCCCAACACTACAGTATATTCAGTCAGTCAGAGTCCCAATTATTTTGCATTCAAACAACTTATTGCTTTGGAGAACTGTCCTTTATTTGTAATTTTATGGATTCCTATGATTTAGTACGGAGAAGGCAATGGCACCCCACTCCACTCCAGTACTCTTGCCTGGAAAATCGCATGGATGGAGGAGTCTGGTAGGCTGCAGTCCATGGGGTCACTAAAAGTCGGACACGACTGAGCGACTTCACTTTCACTTTTCACTCTCGTGCATTGGAGAAGGAAATGGCAACCCACTCCAGTACTCTTGCCTGGAGAATCCCAGATATGGGGGAGCCTGGTGGACTGCCATCTACGGGGCCGCACAGAGTAGGACACAACTGAAGGGATTTAGCAGCAGCAGCAGCAGCATGATTTAGTAACAAATACAGCTCGATGCACCGCAAATGGGCTATTAACACTATGGTGTAAACAAATCTGGGCTTCCCTGGTGGCTCAGTGGTAAAGAATCCGGGAGGCTGCTAATATAGGAGACACCAGAGACTCAGGTTCAATCCCTGGGTCTGGAAGATCCCTGGAGAAGGAAATGGCAATCCACTCCAGTATTCTTGCTTGGGATATTGCATGGACAGAGGGACCTGGCAGGATATAGTCCATGGGTTCACAAAGAGTCGAACACCACTTAATGATTAAACAACAACACAAATAAGCCTACAACATGAAGTGTCAGCACAGCTTTCAGAGTGTTAACGTGCAAAATCATTCTGAACAAGCATAGGACTTTCAGGCTACCAATACCCTTAATTTAAGTGATAAAATTGAACTGCTTAGCTTTATATTTTTTTGATATGAGCTAGTCAATAATTTCCAACCTTGTTTCCAACTCTGCATGTTGTCTTCAATTTTCTTATACAGCCTTAGGACATACTAAAAGAATGAAAGTAAAACCTTTTAATAGGTTATTAAGCAACTCATGTTTTAATATTGAATTAGGCCCTGTGAGGGCCAAAGAAACACGACTACCCATGGCCTCTGCACTTGGAGAGCTTGTAATTTTGTTGGTAAGATGAGATAAAAGCAAATTGTTTACAGAAATTAAACAACACGAGAATATCATAGAAATTTAATTATAACTAATTCTAATGTTAAATGCGTGTGTGTGTCTTCAGGCCGTGTGGTACTTTGAAATTAAATGAAAAAGTACTTTGATGTACATGACAGGTTGCCATCACACAAGTGATGTGAAACCACAGCTTATTTCTTTTTCTTGCTCATCTTAACCCAATCCATATTTTATATATTTGAGATAATTACTTTAAAGACTTGTAAGGAAAACAGAGTAGAGGAAGTAATCCAGGCTTATTCTGTGTCCCTGAGCAGTTGTCCCCGTGAGCACTTCTGAGCACCCATGGGTCCTTGCCTGGTCCCTGTTGCTCTGACCTCCTGGAACAGCATGGTCGCGCTAACCCAATTTATGAGATGCCACAACATTTGGTGGCATCGGCATCCTCGTTCGGCTCTGATTGTCACTCTCTGTCACCAGATGAATTGTCTCGAGTGGTTGTTATGGTGTGTGATAATAAAGACGGCATTAGCAAACGTTGGGGTGGAGTGGGTAGAGGCATTCTTGAACCTCCCCAGGCAGGACAGCAAGAAAAGAGGAGGTGGCAGGATGCACAAAAGTGCTGATGCCAGAAGGCCTGACACGCTGCAGGCGGTATGTGACATCTCATGGCTTTTGGCTGTTGTTGGGTGCGAGGTATGTCAAAGTCATGATGGATGACTTTCAGCTCTTTCCCATTATATCATATCTGTAAGAAATCCCCTCTTCGTCAAATGTCTTTTTGTTCCCCTACCCTGAGCCGCAGATGGCATCTACCCACGCATCCCCATTGTGGGAAGCCTACAGAGGACTCCGCCATTCTTCTGGGGATCCTGCTCACGGTTGAATTGCTAGCATTCAATTAAGACTCAAAATTATGGCTTTGGGCAGTTTAACCTCTTTTAACACAGAGCAATGGTAGTTTCTGTGACCATTTAGGAATTTCCAGACTTGCCACTGATACATTTCATTACAATCTGAAAGGAGAGAATCAGTGGGTAAAATCAAAGCAATTGTTTTTTCTGTTCACTTCAGAATGAAATTATTCTTTACAAAGAAAAAAAAATTATCTTTGTGAATAAAGCCATTTGTATATATACCTGAATTCCTCACAATGAAGGGATCTTTCTATTATAAAATCCAGCCTAGGAATATTGTCATTAAATGCAAAGGTTAAACATACATGAGCTGAAGCAAAGCTGCTTCTTTCTTTTTCTCTTTAGCTCAATGGCATAGATTTTACATGTCTGATTTATGCAGCAAATACTTAGGAAAAATTGCAATAATGAGTAATATGGAAAGGGACAGACTGATTATACACAGCCTTTCCTATTCCTTGCTTATGATTGTACCAAGCATCATATAAAAGAGAATGTAAGCTGTAGTTATGAATAAATAGAGTGAATGAGCACAAGGATTTTTTCTGAATTAGAGAAAAAAATCAATATGTCTTCTAGGTTGCTCCCAAGTTCAACGTAACCTCTATAAAATGTACATGGTGTGGGCTCAGATAACTCAAATGGAACATTCCAAACTAATGTTCAAATATTTGTGAATTGCGGTGACATTAGTTCGAGAGGGTGAGACCCTCAGATCCTGGGAAAGCTCAGAGTGCAGGTAGATTGGATTTAGAGGGTAGGATCAAGGTACACACCTTGATGATTATCAATGGAATGTTAGAATTCCCAGGAAGCATTCTTTGTGTGCACAGATAAAGAATTAAATGGCTCTTGGAAAAGTCAGTATCAGGAGGAACACTCAGTTAAAAGGAGAGATAAGAAAGCAATCAAAATAGGAGAGTTAAGGAAAACAAGACAGGAGTTTGGTCAAATACTTGAGGAAAAAGACGAAGAGTCATGGATACAATAAGTAAGGTCACTGACTGAGAAGACTAATGCTTTTTGAAGGCTGACCTTGTGAAATGATAATCCTTATCTACACCAAGGACGATGGGAAAATTATAATATTTAACACTTTCATGCTTACTATGTGCCAGAAACTGTTCTAAGTGCTCCACATGTATCAAACAACCTTTTGAAAGATAGGTACCAAATCTATTAATAATTTAATATGATATCTTTCGTAGCCCCCCACGTATATGCATTCTCTTAAGGCATTGTTTCCAAAATTACCAAATCATATGATTCTCCGCTGTTCATTTGCTCAGTTGTGTCTGACTCTTTGCGATCCCACGGACTGCAGCAGATCAGGCTTCCCTGTCCTTCACCATCTCCCGGAGTTTGCTCAAACTCATGTCTGTTAAGTCAATGATGCCATATAACCATCTCATCCTCTGTTGTCCCCTTCTCCTCCTGCCTTCAATCTTTCCCAGCATCAGGGTCTTTTCCAATGGGTCAGTTCTGAGTCAATTTCTGTATTTAAAATTACAGATTCCTAGGGCCCTCCCACAGAAGTCTTATTTGGGCTAAGAGCCGTTACTTTTAACAAGTAACCCAGATAATTTTTTTATGCTCAGAACATTTTGGAAAACACTGACTTAAAAAGTTTTTTAAATTTCTTACATCAGAGTTAAGTCTAGCAAAAATTTATACTTCAGATATATTTCAAGCAGTGAACATTTAATACACATCTTTTCATGATTTTATGAGCACTATGGATTATAGAATATTACTAAAGAAATGTAGCCTAAAGTTCAAAGGTAACTTGACAGTGGATAAAAGGATTTTCAGGTAAAAGTCTTGCCCGATTGGTTTTGTTAAAGTTCTTAGAAATAAATAAATTATAATGAGTAGAGTGCTCATTATGAAATGGCCTCATGATGTACTGTAAGTGAGTCTTGTCACAGTGTGGCCATCAAAGCTGGTTTCTGAGACCATAATAATGACCAGGGCATCTTTCTCATTGAACTATAAAACATATAAAAGAAGATTTTGTATTCTAATGAGGTGTCACACTATACTGTCAGGCAAGCTCAAAATCTTCTTCTCTATCAGCTCTACAGCATCTAGAATTCTGACTTGATTTAGCAGGACTTTATGAGTCAAAAGGACTAGAAAAGAGGAGATTTTTTTTTTCTTTCAAAATTCTGACTATAGCAGTTCTCCTACTCAAAACAGTTATTTGAGTATTCAGAGAAAATCACCAGATGTCTGTCTTAGTTTTACAATAGAAAATGGAGGCATAAAGGTGGTTGGAAATCACTTCTTCTTTTGTAAAGGCCATAATTTGTAAAAATCAAATAAGTTCCAAGGTAAAAATGTTATCAGTAAAGTGCTAGGCTCTCAGAAAATCCACACACAAAGGAAAATTTAGCTGTGTGGGTTCATAGAGCTGCCAAGCCATTTCTGGGCATCAGATCCCTAATCATGAGAGGGATGCAAGAGTGAAATAACCATGCAGGGTACCACTTCATTCTAACAAAAGGTTTGGGCTGGAGCCCAGTCACTAAATAATGAATCCAAAAAAATCAAGCTGAATATTTATCAAACTTTAAATTTTCAATACATGAATTTGAAGCATCATTATAGTAAATGGATTATGAATATCTGATTGTCACCTAGGAAAATTTGTGATTTGATTATCTTTAAAGAAAATATAAACTTTATTGCTTAGTAAAAATGTGCCCATGAAACCAAAGGACAAGTGGAGAAAAAATGGGGGGACCATCTAATACAGGGTCTCTCAACTTCTGTACTGTTGGCATTTCAGGTTGAGCTCCTCTTTTTTGATGAGGATTCTGACTTGTGTGTTGAGGACATTGAGCAGCATCTCTGGTTTCTATTTACTAGACCCCTGGAGCACTCCCTACCCACATGGGCAATCAAAAATATCTCCCAACATTGCTGCATGTGCCCTGGTAGAGGGGAGCAGGTAGGGTTATTCCTAGTTGAGAACTACTACTGTTGTGTAAGCACCCCTCAGAGCAATGCTAATCCGTTTTACTAAACCACTGTATTAGGTTCTCAAGAAAATGTTCCCAAGGGTGTTTGTAATCAATGGCAGTATAGCACTATTCTTTTTGGCTAGGATACACTGTCTTTTTTTCCCCCTTAACCTAACATTTCTAAAATCCCTGAAAATGGACTCAATAGAAGCCTCCAAAGCATTCTGTCCACAGCAAAGCTAATATAAATACATGGATAGAGGAAAGAGATTTTCCTTAGACACTCCAGGTGCTGCAGGCAGTGGACTTACTCTTCAGCTGTTGTTTAGTCTCGAAGTCATATCCAACTGTTTTGCCACTGTAGCCCACCAGGCTCCTCTGTCCATGGGACTTCCAGGGAAGAATACTGGAGTGGGTTGCCATTGCCTTCTCTGGGGTATCTTCCCAACTCAGGGGTCAAACTCAAGTCTCCCGCATCTCCTGCACTGCAGGCAGATTCTTTACTGCTGATTCAGTGCTGCGCTGTGCTTAGTTGCTCAGTTGTGTTTGACTCTTCCTGACCCCATGGACTGTAGCCCACCAGGCTCCTCTGTCCACAGGGATTCTCCAGGCAAGAATACTGGAATGGGTTGCCATGCCCTCCCCAAGTGGATCTTCCCAACCCAGGAATCAAACCAGGTTTCTTACATTGCAGGCAGATTTTTTGCTAGTTTTCCCTTGTGGCTCAGCTGGTAAAGAATCCACCTGCAATGCGGGAGACCTGGATTCGATCCCTGGGTTGGGAAGATCCCCTGGAGAAGGGAAAGGCTACCCACTCCAGTGTTTTGGCATGGAGAATTTCATGGACTCTATTGTCCATGGGGTTGCAAAATTGGACACCGATTGAGCGACTTGCACTTTCTTTACCTTCTGAGCCACAAGGGATGCCCAGGGAAGCTGATTCAGTAGCCCATACTTATCCTTCCAGCAAATAGTACAGGGTTATTTGCTACTGGGAGGTGACTTCTCTTCTCTAGACACATTTTTATTTTGCTTGTTTTACCATACTTAGAGCTAAGAAGACATAGGCCTCAGTGTCTTTCTAGGTTTATTTATAATGTCTTGTATTCCCTTCTTACATATAGCTCCTTGTATATTCCACTCAACACTAGTTTTCTTCTACTTCACACTGCAACTGAAATCTCTGTGGCAAGGAATCTCATGTCCTTGAATAGCGCTTTGTTTTATGTAGGTGCAGGCTGCATTTTGCTTGCAGGTGAAGTAAGCACAGGAAACTTGCCTATTAAACTTGTAAAGAGCCTTGGTCAGAATGAAAGTCAGATAATACTCAGGATCTAGAACGACAGGAAAATACTGCTCTTCCTAATAACTTTACAATATTAGGAATAACTTCAAAATGGATGTTGGTACATTTAATTTGTTAGGGACATTAGCCTCATAGAAGTAGATTGTCCAAAATTCATATTGTTTTTCAGAAAAGTATTTTCAATTATTATATCCATATTCTAAAAGTAAAAAGTACGTATCTGTTAATGGATGTATTTATAACTCAATATCATTAGCAAGGCTTCCCTGGTGGCTCAGCAGTAAAGAATCCACCTGCAATGCAGGAGACATAGGTATCAAAGGTTCGATCCCTGGGGCTGGAAAATCCCCTGGAGGAGGAAATGGCAGCCCACTCCAGTATTCTTGCATTCTTGCATGAGAAATCCCATGGATAGAGGAGTTTGGCAGGCTACAGTCCGAAGAGTCATACACTATTTAACAATTAAATAACAACAAAATCATAAGAAAATGCAATGTTTCCTAAGTGTTTCTTCTTTTTTTTTTTTTTGCTACAGAGAATCAAGTAAGCACCTTCAAAAGTAAGCTGTCTGAGCAAACTACCTTGAATCATACATTTGTCTCTGTCCTGGTAGGCTGAATAGAATCATGGATTATTAATTTGCTACATCTCCTCTTTCTGCAGCTATGAGCTTGCATTTCTGATAACCATCTGCTCTCACATGTTCCCTGTCCCACTCTGTGTCACACGCCCTCTCCCCCACCCTCTCCCCTACACCCTGTTGATGTAGAATGGTAGAAAAGAGTTGAGTTCATTGGCTTGAATAAGATGAAAGCTCTTTAAGGTCAGAGGCAGAGACACATTTTTAAAAGACTGAATTACTTAAAATTACATGCATGCAGAAAGACTCTCTAAAAGAGCACTGTCTAAGAGTCCCAAGAACTTTTTTCCCCCCGAGAAATCAGCAGTTGTTATTTAGTGTAGAGTACTACTTAATATTCACTTCAATCAATGTCCCATCTCTAATGATTGCTTCTCTGAGTGGCATCCACCCAGGGCTCCAGCAATAAATATTTAATAAAGGGAACTCCTTCTACTTTTTCTTTCTTTTCCCCTTATGCATTAAATGAATTACATGATTTTAACAAGCAGAGCTGCTCTCTCAAACTCTACTATGTTGATATTTCACACTCCTGAAAACTCTCTCTGTACTGGATTGATTTACAGTGAAACATTTAGAAAGACTGAAGTTTTTGGGGGTGGATTTGGACAAAGGGGGGGAATCCATAAAATTTAGATGCTTAGCTCACAAAGTAGAAAGGTTCTTCAGCATTGGTGAGCATTGCCTCATATTTGGTCATTTCAATGGTAGGGCATAGAAATTTTGCTTACTGCAAATGGGAAAATAAAGATATTTTACTGGCTTTGTGGAGGGCTTGATTTCCCAGAGACCTTTTTTTTTTCCCCTCTCCTTTTCTTCTTTTTCTTTTTTTGGTCGAATTCTCTGTGTGCTGAAGACATTCTGTTCTAGTGAGCTCTGCACTTCTTATTCATGGCAATTACGTTCACATCTTTGATCTTGGATGAGATCTCTTGTGCATATTTTGTTCTATTTATGTCTTTGATCTGGTTTCTTGTGATTTTTTTAAGGTTGTGTTTTTACTCAAAAGACATTCAGCCTATGATATCTAAAAAGGAAAAAGAGATAAAATTTATTTTATCCATATGAAATTGTTTTTTTAGGCATATGGATAAATTAGACTATGTACCTCTCAATGACTTCTTCCAATATGCCGATAATTTGTGTTTTTCAGCTGTCATAACAGTGAAAAGCTCAACAATCAGATGGATTGCAACAGAGCTGATCAAATTCAGCTCAACAATTTTGCAGTCTTGCTATTGCATTTGTCATAAAAGAATCAAATCGATCTTCCAATGATATGGACTGTGATATAGCTAGAGAATAGTAAGAGAATAAATTCGTAGAGTTCTTGCTTATGGCTAACTTAAGGAGTCTTATTTATTTGTTATCACCATGATAATTTTATTTAATATGAATTTATTTTCTTGTTTATGTAACATCATTTATATTCAGGTTTCAAGAATTCACCCAGGTAGCTTCAAGGTGATATGTATTACTAAGGGGAGATTAGGTAATCAGATAACAGCTAGCGGTCGCTGTAGAGATGGTAAAGTGCTATGAATAAGGGGGCCGTGCGGGACCTAGAAATGTACATGACAAAAATTGGTCACCATGGCAACATCTGAGCAGTGGGAGACAGGAGCTGAACTGAGCAACACAGAGCTGCAGTGGCCTGATTGAAAAGAACTGCCTATAATTTAGCTTGACTGACTTGTTATGTAATATGTTTTTTGTACTATGCAAATGACTATAGAAATGTGAGAATCCAAAACAGTCTATAAATTTAGACTGCAATAAAAAACATACACTTTTCTTTGAAAACAAGGTTAGGAATTCCAATTTGTAGCAAGCAAGCCAGCAGGTTTTTTGTTCCTAATGATCTTAGACTGTAAGCATTATCACAGGTATTTCTCTATAAAGCCATGTCAGTAAACAGGATTTCCATATATTAGAAGCGTATTTATGCATATGTTAAATATCATTTTAAAAAGCAAGTAAAACCAGAATTAGAAGGCAAAGAAAAGTGGCACAAATATAAGAAATTGTAAGCTGAATAGCTCCATGGTGAGCTTCTTCATAGAAAATATAATTCAATACAATTTTTCTTTTAATTTCTTTCTAGCAAGTGTTTGCTCTTTGAATTAGGTGGATAATTGTCCTTATTTTCCTTTTCAATTGGTTTGTGTGGCACAGAGTTAGTTACACAGATATAAGGGACCTCAAACATCCATGTGATCTAGCAAACAAAAGCTGACTGGTGTTTTTCAGTTTTATGTGTAGGCTAAGGGAACTGGAATATATGTGGATTAAGGACAACACAAATATAACCTATTAAAAATGTTTTAGAAACAGTGATACCTCAGTCAATATATCTTCTAAGCATAGAATTCTTTCTTGAGATTCAGCAGTGTTAAGAAAGAAGCACTTTATATATCATTTAAGCAGGATGATGAAGAATCATATAGTTTAATGGCAATATCCCTGTTAAACTGTGCATGTATTAATGATAATATACTTATTAGTAGCTGTAGAAATAGATCTTAAATTTACTGAGCATTTTGTATGTGTCAGGTGGTTTGTTGCCTTGTCTAATCCTTCTAAAAGTGGTGCAAGGTAGAAACAAACATTCCTCAGTTTTGCAGGTAGAGGTTTAGAGAGGTTAAGTAATATGCCCAAACTACACAGATAGTAAAATTTCTCTGACTAGAACCTAGGGCCATCTGGTTCCAAAGCTTTGTTTTCTAAGCATGGTTCCTTATTGCCATGTATTCAGATTCTTCTTAATAAGGTCTTTCTTCTCTATTTCTAACACTTTTCTCTGCCCAGATCATGCCTTATCAATTTATTGCAGGCTTTCCTTGATGAATCCCAGTTTCCAGTCCTACACCCAGACACTGGGAACTTAACCTCTTTGTTTTTTTAATCTGAAACTCACAAACTTGCCTCTTATAAATTTTCTGAAGTTTTCTTCCCTTATGATAATGTGTCACTTAGACTTTCCTTCTATTTTATTTGGCTAAACTAGATTAGCAAGAAGAATTTGTCTTTGTTTGAGTCTTGAATGTCCTCATTCAAGTAATGTTTGTGTATAGATACCAGGAAGGGATCAGGAAGTAAAAATGAAGAACTGGCTAGAATTTAATAGAATTCAAAACTGACCTAGGCTGGAAGCAATGAGTCAGAGGGCTTCTCTCTTCTTGTGTCTGGTTCCTGTCACTCAACATCATATTCGTGATTATTCTTCCTTTTAGTTTGTTATGTGCCATTTCTGCAGAGTATTCCACTGTATGATCATTCTGCAATTCATTTATTTTTGTTGTTTTTAGTTTAGGGCTAGTATGAATATTCTAGCATATGAAAAATATATGCTCATATTTCTTTAGGTGCTGGAGTTGGTGGCCCATGGGAAAAGCATCTAATCAACTCTTGGCAGTAAACACTGCCATGGAGTTTTCAAACACCATTATACCACTGGCTTTCCCATGAGCAAACAACACAGGAAAATTCCGTTTGTTTCACAACTCAGCAACAGTTGGTGTGGTCAACTGATTTAATTTTAATCATTCAGAGGTTGAGAGGTGGTACTGTTTTTGATCACTATTGAGACTAAGCATCCTTTGACATGTATGTAGTCCACACATACATCTTCTTTTATAAGGTACCTTTTCAGGTATCTTATTCAGTTTTTCTATTTGTCAATCTGTCTTTCCCTTATTGACTTTTTGAAGTGTTCATTTTAAGTCATAAACCAATGCATTGACAAATTATTTACATAGGAAACTATTCACTCTTTCTCATTTTTTACCTTCTTTCAAGATCTTTATCTGTTTTATCCTTTTATGAAATTTTTGTATTAGTTAAACTACAATCTAGTCAATGATAATAAAAATTCCAAAATGCAGTGGCTTAAATATGGTAGAAATAGTATCTTTCTCATTTATCCATCTTAATAGCCCAGGATGTTGAGAAGCTTGACTGTGTCAGGGGCCCAGTCTCAATTGATGTATCTGAAATCTTGAAAGTATTGCTTTCGTCCTGAAGGTAGTTTCATCACCATTTTCAAACTCAAAGTGAAAAGTAAAAGTGTTAGTTGCTCAGTAGTACCTGACTCTGCAGCCCCTGGACTGTAGCCCATCAGGCTCCTCTGTCCATGGAATTCTCCAGGCAAGAAGATTGGAGTGGATAGCCATTCTTTTCTCCAAGGGATATTCTTGACCCATGGATCAAACCTGGGTCTCCTGCATTGCAGGCAGATTCTTTATCATCTGAGCTGCCAGGGAAGCCCTTTCATCCTCAGACTCAAGGGTAAAAGGAAGAGAGGTATGTGCCTTCTCCTTTATGGATAAGGCTCGAAGATTACATACCTTAACTTGCATCCCAATAGGCAGATTCTAGCTTTATAGCCAAATCTCTCTACTAGGATAAAGGCTGGGAAATATACACTTAATTTGGTGCTGGCTTTACTTACTTTCCTATTTTATGGAATAAGGGGAGAAAGAATATTTTTGATTTTTGCCATCACTTGAACTGCCAAATCTCTAATCCCTGAATTTAGAGATTAGGAAGATTTATTAAGTAGGCACTGCCAGTGTATTTCTTCAGTTTACAAGACTGGAATCTGAAAAGTACTTAATATCCCTTGCAGATAGCAGTCCCCAAAGGGATAGCATTTCAAACATTTTCTCCTAGTGCATTAAGAGTTTGCTTAAAAATTTCACATGGAAATAAAGTCAGATATATTTAAATTGTCAATTAGGGTCACATCATTTATAAACTTGGAGGAGGTCATGGCAACCCACTCAGGTATTCTTGCCTGGAGAATCCCATGAACAGAGGAGCCTGGCAGGCTAAAGTCCATGGGGTCACAAAGAGTCGGACACAATTAACACACTGGGTGACCTTATTTAACTGAATTACCTCTTTAAAACTCTATCTCTAAGTGCAATCACATTTTGAGGTACAAGAGGTTAGGATTTTAATAAATGAATTTGGAGAGGAACACAATTTAGCCCATAACAGGTGTAGAAATTATACTAGTTGACTATAGTGGTGTTAGTGTCTACACAAATAAATATTTGTTGTTGTTATTCAATCGCTCAGTCATACCTGACTGTGACACCATGGATTGCAGCACCCTAGGCTTCCCTGTCCTTCACTGTCTTCAGGAGTTTACTCAAACTCATGTCCATTCAGTCAGTGATGCCATCCAACCATCTCATCATCTGTTGCCCCCTTCTCCTCCAGACTTTTATCTTTCCCAGCATCAGGGTCTTTTCCAATGAGTTAACTCTTCCCATTGGGTGGCCAAAGTATTGGAGTTTCAGCTTCAGCATCAGTCCTTCCAATGGATATTCAAGGTTGATTTCCTTTAGGATTAACTGGTTTGATTTTCTTGCTTCCAAGGGACTCCCAAGAGTCTTCTCCAACACCACAGTTCAAAAGCATCCATCCTTTGGAGCTCAGCTTTCTTTATAGTCCAACTCTCACATCCATACCTGACTACTGGAAAAATCATAGCTTTGGCTATACGGACTTTTGTAAGCAAAGTAATATCTCTGCATTTTAATACACTAAGTTTGTCATGGCTTTTCTTCCAAGGAGCAAGTATCTTTTAATTTCAAGGCTGCAGTCACCATTCACAGTGATTTTGGAGTCCAAGAAAATAAAGCTTGTCATCGTTTCCATTGTTTCCCCACCTATTTGCTATGAAGTGATGGGACTGGATGTCATGATCTTCAGTTTTTAAATGTTGAGTGTTAAGCCAGCTCTTCACCCTCTTCTATCATCATCATCCAAAGGTTCTTTAGTTCCTTTTTGCTTTCTGCCATAAGGGTGAAATTATCTGTATATCTAAGATTACTGATATTTCTCCCCGCAATCTGGACTGCAGCTTGTGCTTCATCCAGCCATCATTTTGCATAGTGTATTCTGCATATAAGTTAAGTAAGCAGGGTGACAATATACAGCCTTGTATTTATTTCCCAATTTTGAACCAGTCCATTGTTCCATGTCCAGTTCTAACTGTTATTTCTTGACCTGCATAGAGATTTTGCAAATAAACATTGACGAAAGACAATATTAACACAAATAAATATTAACCAAAGAAAAAGAAAGTTTTACAAGATATTCCAGTCTAACAATTTTCAATCAAGTTATACAAAGTCCATATAACTTTAGAAACAATTTTTAAAATTTTCAGAGAGTGACATCAAGATGACCAAACAAGACATTTCTTACTTATATCTTCTACCCAAATAATTTGGCATCCATCCAAGGACAAAGTTGCCTTTGTGGGAGCTGAGGGTTCCATATAGGGAGTCCATGAATGAAAAGAGAAATTTTGAGAAGACAGCTGAACTGCCAGTTGTGATCCCAGCTGTACACCTGAAAACAGCTCTCTGCCTCTTAGGGCTCAGTTACAGACACTTTTGATTTTGCTTCTGTCACCAGCACCATAAACCCAGGACGCAGAAGGAGTCTCCACCCACTCATGTGTCAGGTAACAAGGTTGCAGACTTTGGTCCTGACTGTGGACCCAGAAGTGCCTCATGAATTGGCTTCAGCACCTCTCCCCTCTGGGAGCCCATGGAGAACACTCTCAGACAGTCATCCTTGAATGAGAAAGCTCTTGTGACATTCCAGAAGTGCAGTGAGAAATTCTAGCACCCTGATGGGGGAGAAAACACAGAAAGGGATGCATTAAAAAGGGTAAGAAAAATAATCTCACTTAATTTAAGTCAAACAATTTTACTGAATCTAAATCACACCTTCCTCAAGGTGGCACAGCTCTATACCAAGAGAGCTTTTTTTGGCTTGTGATTTCTCCTGTAGGGGAAAGTGAATGAGAACCTGGCTTCTCCAGCTTTGCCAGTCACTGCCTAAAAGGCCTGTTTTTTCTCTTGTCATATCCATAGTACTGTGTTGCATTCCTGAGGGCATAAGTAGTTGGCAGAACAGCAGCCAGGGCTCAGAACAAAACATATAAAGTGGTAGTGGATCCCCCTAACCACATCAGAGACTCAATGAGAAGACCTGCCCATGAGACACCAGGAATACTTTGCCTACTGATCCCCCAAGCTGATCCATAGGCATCTCCAACACTCCTAATACTTCATTCATACACCTCTGCACTGTGCCGGACTTCTTGTATATATTCCAGATGGTGGCAAAAGCAAAATTTTGCAGATGGCTAATAACAGAGCATGCCGAAATATGCAGGCCTGGAAGAGACCATTCTTGGGAAAGCAAAAGAGAGTTTTCAGCACATGGCCTGGCTCTAAAGGGTCTGTTGTTGTTGTTGTTCATTGCTAAGTAATGTCCAATTCTTCGTGACACCATGGACTGAAGCACTCCACACTTCCCTGTCCACTAGCTCCTACTATTTGCTCAAACTCATGTCCATTGGGTCATTGATGCTATCCAACCATCTTGTCCTCTGCCACAGGAGGGAGGGAGCAAAAAGTGTAGAATAAGTATATCTACAGATGGTCTGAGAAAGCCTAGAATATCTAGCAGAGCTGATGGAAGGTATTTCTTCCTTAAAATCAGTCAGTAGAGCCTGGAGGATGTGATGGCTACTTTAAATGTGACGACAAGAATACAAACCTTTAATGAACATGAAAAATCAAGGCAACACCATGAGTAAATATAATAACTTCTAGTAACTTACCTTAAAGACATGGAGATCTGTTTTACCCCACAAAAAATTCAGAATAGTTGTTTAAGGAAGCTCAATGAGTTATTAGAAAACATAGCAAGCCAATTCACTGAAACAAGAAAAACAATACACAATTTTAAAGTTTATCAAAGAGATAGAAACTGTAGAAAAGATCCAAACAGAAATTCTGAAGCTGAAGAATACAATGAATAAAATGAAAATTAGTAAAACAGACAGCATCAATGTCAGAATGGATCAAGCAGAAGAAAGAATATGCAAATTGGAAGACAGTATACTTAAAATTATCCATTTAGAAGAGAAGAAAGAAAAAAGATTGAAAAAAAATGAATAAAGCCTACCTGATCTGTGGGATATCACTATAAGAAAAAATCTAAGTTGATGGAGCCCAAAAGAAATGAGGAAAAAGGCAGCAAAAAACTTAAAGAAATAATGGCTGAGAATCCCCCAAATCTGGGAAGAGATTTAGACATTCAAGTTTGCGTAGCTCATAGATCCCCAAGCAAATTCAATTTAAAGATGGTCTCTCCAAGACACATTATAATATAATAAAATACAGTAAAGTAAAAATGCAAGAAACATCATCATAATAAAAAAATATTAAAGACACAATCTTAAAAGCAGCAAGAGAAAAGAAGCTTGCAGTCTGCAGGGGAACCCCCATAAAGCTATCAGTGATTTTCTCAGCGGAAACCTGAAAGGCCAAGAGAGAGAGGGATGATATATTCAAAGTGCTGAAAGAAAATAAAATTGCCAACCAAAAATATTCTATGCAGCAAAGTTGTCCTGCTGAAATGTAGAGAGAAAGGCTCTCCCAGAAAACAAAAGCTGAGGGAGTTCATGATTGCTAGATTTGATTTATTAAAAATACTGGCCTTCCCAGATGGCTCTAGTGGTAAAGAACCCTCTTGCCAATGCAGGAGATGTAAGAGATGTAGGTTTGATTCCTGGGTGATGAAGATCCCCTGGAGATGGGCATGGCAACCTACTCAAGTATTCTTGCCTGGAGAATCCCATAGACAGAGGAGCCTGGTGGGCTACAGGCCATAAGGTCACAAAGAGTCAGACGTGACTGAAGCGACTTCAGAAACAAACAAACAAAATCATTCACAAAGGAATCTTCAAGCTGAAATTAAAGGATAGTAATTAGCAACACGAAAACATACAACACAGTGGTAAATATAAGCATATTGTCAAATTCAGAATACGTTAATATGTGATGTGTTAACCACTTCTAGTATAAATGTTAAAGAACAAAATTATTAAAAGTTACTGTAGCTACCATACTTTTAAATAAATGCATAGCATTAAAAAGTAGATTATCTCATTAAATATAATATATGAAAGAGGAGATTAAAAGTATAAAATGCTTTTCATGATAAAAGTTGTTATCAGCATAAAATAAATAGTTGTATCTATAGGATGTTTTAAGCCCTATGGTAACCACAAGACAAAATCCTGCAGTAGATACACAAAGATAAAATGAAGGAAATTAAAGCACAGTCCTATTGAAAAGTATCACTTTACAAAGGAAGACAGAGAGTTTAGAGACTAGAAGAAAGGAACATGGGACAGAAAAAAATACGATTAAGATTAAAATTTGTAAGCCCTCACATATTAATAACTACTCTAATGTAAATGGATTAAATTCTCCAATCAAAGGGCAAAGAATAGCTGAGTGGGGAAATAAAACAAGAAATGATGAGACCTGGCCATACATTGCCCCCAGGAGACTCACTTTAGCTTCGAGGACATTTACAGGCTCAAAGTGAAGAGATATAAGGAGATACTATGTGCAAGTGGAAACCAAAAGGCAACAAAGGTAATTATGCCTATAGCAAATAAAATGGGATTTAACTCAAAAGCTGTAACAAGAGATAAAGAGGGCCATTATATGATAATAAAGGTGTCCATTCATCAAGAGAACAGAATAGTCATAACCAGGTATGCACTGAATATGGGAGACCTCCAAATATTTTAAGCAAATAGCAACAGGTCTGAAGGGGAAAATAGACAGAAATGCAATAACAGTAGCGGACTGTAACACCTTACTTCGCTAATAGATAAATCACCCAGGCAGAAAAATCAATAAAGAAAGGGAAGATTTGAACTGTACTTTAGACCAAATGGATTTAACAGATATATGGAGAACATTCAATCCAAGAGCAGCAGATCACATATTCTTCTAAAGTACAAATGAAGTATTCTCCAGGATAGGTCACATATGAGGTCACAAAACAAGTGTCAGCAAATTTAAGAAGATTTAAAACATACCAAGTATTTTTTACAACCATGGTGGTATGGAAGTAGAAATCAATAGCATGAAGAAAACCGAAAATTTAATAATATGTGAGAATTAAACAATACACTCCAATGGGTTAAAGAAGAAATCAAAAGGGAAATAACAAAAAAAGGAAATTTAAAAAATATCCAAACAAAAATGAAAACTTGGTATGCCAAAACTTATGAGACACAGCAAAAACAGTTCTAAGAGGAAAGTTCTTATAAACACCTGTGTTATAAACACATGTTCTTATAAACACCTATAATTATAAACACCTGTGTTAAGAATTTTATTCAACCATAAAATAGAAGGAAATTCTGCCATTTATGACAACAGAAAAAGATAAATGCTGTGTGGTTTCATTTATGTGTGATCTAAAAAAGCTAAACTCAAAACAGAAAGTAGAATGGTGGCTGTCGGGGCTGGGGGAGGGGTGAGGGAAAAGTGAAGCTGTGGGTCAAAGTGTTCAAACTTTTAATTATAAGATGAATAAGTTCTGAGAATCTAATATACAGCATAGTGATAATAGTTAACAATACTATGTTATATACTTGAAAATTGCTGAGAGTAAATTGTAAATATTATTACTACACACACACACACAACGTAATTACATGAAGTGAAGGAGGTGTTAACTAACCCTATTGTGGTAATAATTCTGCAATAGATACATTTATGAAATCATCACATGTACATCTTAAAGTTACACAATGTTACATACAAAATATGTCTCAATAAAGCTGGTGGAAATTTTTGTCCAGCATTTGCAAGTTTCCTTTCTTCCCTTGTGAACTTGGATATGAATGTTTGTAGGGGTTATCCCCTCTTCCCCCATTCTTACTTAGTTACTGAGGTTCTTTATGTATTACTGAAGAGTCCAGTCACCAACCATTACTATGTTCCTGTGCAAAAGTGCATTGCTACAGCCAAGAACACACCTACATTTAACTGTAGGCTTAGGAGTGAGAGCAGAGGTTTCTTCTCATACCCTCAGCCAGGCTGTGTTGGCTGTAGACTTGAAGGCACTGATACGGTTTCCTGTGGCCAGACAAAGAGGACCTGGTGCTTGTGATAAGAACTTTTCATGCTTAGAGTTTAGAAACCAGGATATGAACTCTGAATTAAGGTAAGCATAGAAACCAGAACTCTGAAATGAGGTAATTAATATGGACAGACGCAAGGAAAATAACAGGGGAGCAGGTACTGAGGATGAGAAGTGACAGTGGTAGACAGAGAGAGCTGGGGTGGAGAGAGTGGATCTTAGCCATGATTTTGGAAACAGGGCAGATGGTGATCCTCTTTTGTCTTTGTCATTCTGCCTCCCCTCTCTCTTGCCATCACTGACAAGTAGAGAAGAAGGGTGTTTGGAAAAGTGGAAAGTATATATGGCTGGGAAGGAAAGATAACTGTAAGATATCTAGTAGCTGAAATAAAGAGGGGCTGAGCTAGAAGTGGAAAGAACAGAGAGATTTTGTAGCAATGTAGCTGGAGTTGTCATCCTTCTTGTTGCTATTGTTCAGCGACTCAGCCATGTCCAACTCTTTGTGACACCATGGACTGTAGCATGCCAGGCTTTTCTGTCCCTCACCATGTCCTGGAGCTTGCTCAAACTCATGTCTATTGAGTCAGTGATGCTATCCAACCATCTCATCCTCTATCGTGCCCTTCTCCTCCTGCCTTCAATCTTTCCCAGCATCAGGGTCTTTTTCAATGAATCTGTTCTTTGTGTCAGGTGGCCAAAGTATTGGAGTTTCAGCTTCAGCATCAGTCCTTCCAATGAACATTCAGGACTGATTTTCTTTAGGATGGACTGGTTTGATCTCCTTGCAGTCCAAGGGACTCTCAAGAGTCTTCTCCAATACTACAGTTTGAAAGCATCATTTCTTTAGCACTCAACCTTCTTTATGGTTGTCAGCCTAGACAAAGTTAAATGTAACTTTTATTTCCCATCTCATCATAGTAAACCTACATAATCTTGTAATCATTTATACTTTTCTGTTTTCCTTTTTTATCAGGAATCATGGTGATGTTAGGGCTTTCCAGCCCTAACTTTAGGTAATGTTAGGTAAAGAACTTGCCTGCCAATGCAGGAGACATAAAAGAGGCAGTTTTGATCCCTGTCAGGAAGATCCCCTGGAAAAAGGAATGGCAACCCACTCCAGTATTCTTGCTTATAAAGTGCCATCAACAGAGGAGCCTGGCAGGCTGATGTCCATGGGGTCGCAAATAGTCAAATATAAATGAAGCGATTTAGCATGCATAGTAATGTGCTCATTCTTTCAAAAGAAAAAAAATAACATCACAAATAAGGGCAGAATTAGTTTAATTAAATTTAAATTTATTTAAAAGTTGTGAGACTCAAAGCCCCATTTGGAAATTCTATGTCTTATATTTAATTCTGAAAAACCACATACTTTAATTTTATGTAGCAATGAAAAATAATAGAAATGGATGAATGTTTTCCATGACTATTTTTCCTCACTAGATGTTACTAGAGAAGAGCATGAAGTCATTCAGATATAAAAGTATTTGAGTTCTCTCCATGCATGTATATTCTTTTCATTTGCATCTCTCTGTATACTTAGTGCATCAGTGTCAAAGAAGCTCATTCTATGCACAGGGCCATATTCCTGCTGGAGCCATTACCTACATATGGAAAAGATATAATTCTAAACAAATAACTAAGCCATTGCCTAATTTTTCTTTTGTTTCCTCACTCTATTGCCTATTAGTATCTCTACACTGAATGCTTCCTGGAAGAAAAGCACCATGCTAGCTAGCAGTGATGAGGTTTTACCTGGTCTGAAGAAATACTCTTTGCCCTTCAGCAATTTAGGAAGTAAGTGGGGTGTCAGCCATCCTAATTCCCAACCCACATGTCAGGGGAGAGGACTGTCATATGGCTACATAATAATGATCACTCTGTAGAGGTTCTTTCCTCTGTAGGCACAGAACTCTGTGGCCTGCTCAGACTCGACATATATTAGATTTCCTGTCTGGAAGATCTGTGCCATCTGGGACCTGGTGGAATGGGCCAAGAGGATGACACAGGGTATAGTTTCTGTGTTTTTGTTCGGGCATCTGAGCAGCAATGTTGCATGGGTTTATAGGAGTATACTGTAACAAGGGTCTTAGTACACATGGAATTGGAGATGAGAGGAGTTATTTTTCCTCTGAGTAGACCTTAAAGGGAAGATGAGGTGAAGTTCCTGGAATAGGAGATACCAAGTAGCGGCACAGAAATGAACACAGTTTTATAAATTAGCCATTGTTTGTACATATTTACAATGCAGTCAAGGTCTAAGAAAGAGGGAGAGGAGATAAGTTTGTTTCTTGTTCACAGACTTTGGAATCATTCAGAAAAGACTTTTTTTAAAAAAGAAAAGACTTATAATTGGTGGAGTGCCTGGTGTGTACCAAGTACTGTCCTACATCCTGGGTGAACATCAATGAAGAAAATAAAGAAATCCTCTGCTTTTGTGGAGCCTGTGTTTTAATGGAGAGAGCTGCAAAGCAAGAGAAATAAATAGGTGTGTTATATATTGTCTTAGAAGGTGACAAGTGCTATGGGAAAAAAAAGAACTTGGCTTACGGGATGGAAGGTCATGGGAAAGAATGACATTTGCGCAGAGAATTGAAAGAAATGAGGGTGGTAAGCCACGGATATAACAGGACAGAAGAAACAAGAAGCATAAATGCCCTGGGGTGGCAGCAAGGATAACAGTGAGAAGGCCCAGAGCAGAATGAACAGAAGAGAGAACAAAGGGTTGACATTCAGAAAGGAAATGGAAGCCAGACTATGTTGGTGCTACTGGACTCTTTGACTTTTACTCTGAGTCAAGAGGCAAGGCTCTGGGGCATTTTGAGAAGCAAAATATGCCCATGCATCCAAATATTTGATAAACTTATGTTTGAGATTCGGTTCACAGTGTGTTGGGGAATTTCATCCCTGGTGCCACCTAATGAAGGGCCATGGCAGGCTGGGAGCAGAGAAAGGATTTAGCTGGCACAGAGTCTTAGATGTGGAGAGTAACTTAATCAAATGCTTTGAGAAGCGTTAGAAGCATGATTCAAGCCTCATCTTTAGTGAACGTCCCGACCTCTACAGACCACCCTCTGGAAAATAGCATTTTCCTGGGGTATTTTTCTACTCTTAGAAGCCTGAAGTGCTGGCAGGTGCCTTTAATATATCTCCTATAATAAAATAAAATGCTTTTTCAGGGAGGAAGAGTTGTCTTTATCTTATCTAGTACTGTACCTTAATGAAAGGAGTTTGGGTTCTTTCCTTCCCCTTTTGCTTTGAAGGGCAAAAAGGAGCAGAGTCTGAAATGACTAAATGTTTGAAATGGAGATGAGGGTGGAAGAAGGGGACTTAAAATCATACTATCTGGTGACACCAAACATATGCTTCTCCTGAGGCACAGAATAGTAGGACATGGACTGTGTAACCATGAAATAGGGTTAAACTGGTGTAAAGAAGGTAACCCAGCTAGTGACAAGAGCTATGGAAGGAGCTGGATGGGAAATGAGTGAACTTAGACAACAATATAGAAGCCAAAGCATTACCAATTGGCAATAAACTGAATAAAATGTGCTAAGACAGGATCTCCTATTTGTTACAGTGCTTTCTGAATATACTAGCATATTCATTTCTTCAGGAATGCTCCAAAGTCTCAATATCCCTTTATGGTTTGATTCCCACTGGAATTTCCCTTTGAAACAACTTAATATCTTAAGTCAGTATTATTATTTTTTATATATATTTTAGTGCCAAAAAGAGAGAGGGAGACAGCAAGAAAGCTTCCATCTTACTTCTAATTTTTTGTTTGTTTGTTAAGGAAGAAAATACCTAAATATTTTGTACATTCTATAAAGAGCTGGCAAACGTTTTCCATAAAGAGCCAGGTAATTATTTCAGGCTATCCATTCTCTGCTGCACTCCTTAGTTCTATAGTTGTAGTGTAAAAGCAGCCATAGTGTGTAAGTCAATGAGTGTGGCTGGGTTCCAATAAAACTTTATTTACAAAAACAGGCTGCGGGCCAGATTTGGTGCTGGAGCCAGAGCTGGCCATTTCCCAAATTACATTACCATTTTTAAAATCTGCCTCTGTTGAAGATTCTTTTACTTGCAACTATCTGCTGTTCAGTTGATGTGATTCATTTTCATTCGTATTCTGCACCATATTTTCCACTCAAATGTAATGATTTTAACAGCATAAATTTTAAAAGGTTAAAAATTTTCTTTTTTTTTTTAGGTTAAATCTCAGTCTTCTGCAAACTTTTAGGATAGATACAAGCAGTGGCAAAGCTTTTAATTGTTCACTTTCTTTTCCCTGAAGGAAATAAAACTCATCATTTCTGTGTCATTTTTATGCCACAGCAGCTATGTCATCACTAGTTTTCCATTGCAAATGTAATACAAAAACTGAAAATTAATTTTCTATCATTTGAATCAGTGTCCCGATGCCTCAATATGGTGCTAAAGTAAAACTGTAAAGTTAATGGAATATTATAATCTGCAAGATGCTCTTTTGTTGAAGAAGGAAAATTGGCTCATCCTCTATGGTTTGAAAGGTTTATAGCAACAGGACCAACTAAATCAGCAATTAACAGTAAAAGCACCAAATGAAAATGGAATGGTCCCAGGCTTTTTAATCGAGACAATAGAAATTCCTATTGAAATACTCTAAGGTTCTCTCTGTCTCTTTTTTTTTCCTTTGACTGATTTTTAATGCTTAGGTAAACAAATGCCTTGGGTTCTAAATCTTGCATTGGAAAAAAAAATCAGTATTAAAAAAGAGCAACATTATTCTTTGCCTGCGCGGGAGTGATTAAAATGTTGACAGCATCCCAGTGTCCCTGAGCTTTGAGACAGCTGCCATTGCTACTGAGCGCAGCCATAGAGTCAGGGCAGGGTTTATTAGTAAACTGCTCTGCTGGGCCCCCGACGCTCTGCCTCCATTTTACACTAGCATCTGTTGCTGTATTTTAAAGCTTTATTCCACAAACTTTGACAAAGGCAAATATTCCATACCATACGTATTTGCTCCTCCAACAGACTGGTATTTTATCAGTTTTCCAGGACAGTGATTATAAGCTTTTGTTTCTAGGAATCGATGCTGCATTTTTTGCCCCCCTCCTGGCTTTTCTTAATAGCAGAAACATCTTCACTTCTTATACGATTTGTGTTTAGAGAATGAAAATTACAGTGCGTTGAAATGTTTCCTTTTTGGCAGAAGGGAGAATGAATGCGTCTATCGAGCCTTACCACATACGACTTCCAGCATCTTTTAGGCATTTTCAGTTTGTCCAAATTTGTGGAGACAGCCTTAGTCACACGTCATCCCCTGATGACAACAGCTTCAAATGGGACTGTACCAATGCTACAGAGATATCCATTTAAAAAGAGAAGCATGTAAAATCCAGATTTGAAATTCAATAAGGAATTCAGAGGAAAGTCTAGCTTTCCAGTCATCGCCTACCTAAATGAATAGGCAAACTATTGCATAAAAAAAAAAAAAACAACTAAAAGGCAACCAAAGGAAGTCTTGCTCACTAATGCCTGAAAATAGCTCCGTCTGGAAAGGTATGCTTTTAGACTAAGAAAGCAGAAAAAACTAATTAGACAAGAAGCAACCATGAACAAACATGTTAGCAGAATCAATAACTGGAACTGATCAGCTATTTCTTTAATTGTGCCAGCTGGGCGTCTGTAATATGCTTAGCAGAACGTAATTACCAGTTTCCATCCCATAGCAAAGATCTTTTCTTTTTTCTTCCTTTTACATAAATACTGGGAATATGCCATTTATTAATAATAATAACAATTTTTCAAACTGAAAAATTAGTGGAAAATGAGACAGCTCATGTAAGATAATATTTTATGAATAATTAGGAGGAGGCCAAGCAAGGATGCCAATGATGCTAATAAGAATGTGAGCTATCAAGGAAATGTAACTAATTTCTTCATTTAAAGGCCATTATGGGTACCATGTTCAAAGCTGCATTATTAAAAGTAGGGACAATTTTCTTTGCTATTATAGCATGAGTTTCATAGTTTGTTTGCATTTGTAGAGCTGTGACTGGTTTGAGCCCAAATCTTTGAGCCTACTGCAACTTGAAGGACCATGGAATACAGTTGTCTGGTACCATTAGGAGGAATTAAGACAGACTATCAGTTGTGTACATGAAAAAAGAATAGAGCAGAGAAAGGTTTCACTCGTTAATTCAAAGAAAAAAAAACCTGGCCCAATTGATTTGTACATCTTTTTATCCCCTGAGTGACAGCAAAAGAAAGGTTTGTAAGCATGTAATAGACTGGAAAGACCAGTATTTTAAAGTCCACATTAGCTGTGTAACCAAAAGAAGCTTATCGTTTCTGACATATTGCTGTGGGAAACTGGCCCCTTTAGGGCAGTTTTCACCTGGAAAAGTGACATATTAAGAAAAATATGTACATAGGGGATGAAGGGCAAGCCAGAAAATACTGGAAAATTCCAATAAAAGAAAAGATTTTCTGATGCTCACTCAAAAACCTAAGATGTCTTTTTCTGGAAGGAAAATGTTTCCTCAATTTATTTTGAACAGAGTGAAAGATTTGATAACAATAAATGCTTTGGCACATTTGTTCCAAAATGTAAAGAGCTTGTTGGTGAAAGGGGGGAAAAGAAAAGAAAATAGACATTCAAGTGACAAAAGATTTGAGGTCCTCTTTTATTTTTTTTAATTTTTTTCTGAGTCCCACTGTTACCAGTGAAATTAGAAAAAGGAATGCTTTACCCACTAGGCATAACTCACTAGTGCTACACTGGAGTTCTTGACACCTGGGTTCTACCAGCTCTGGAGAATGGTTCCTGTTTCCTTCATGAAGTTCAGGAAGGAGAAGCCCTGCACCATTCCACCTAATTACCAACAATTAAGTTCAATTCAGTTAAATTTGGTTCAGGTGAGTGCTATCTAACAAATCTTTATTGTGCAACTACCAAGGACCAGTCTATCGTGAACAACTCATCTTTAAAGTCCCATCACCTTTTAGTCCCAGAGGAATCATGAGTTTCTTTTTTCCCAGGCAGGGTAAAACCAGGCTATTCCTACTTGGCAGCAAAGAAATAAGTTACTGAATCTAGGAGCTTCCAACCTTGGGGTTGCTAGCTAATCTGGCTTCAGCAGGAATGAGATAAGAACCCAGTTCTCACATCTTAATTTTCTTTATTGCTTTGTATAGGTTATTTGACTTCTCTGGGGGCTCATGAGTCTTATCTGTAAAATGAAAGTTACAATATTTATTTATCTCATCGTTTTCTTTTGGAGGGAAATTTTAAAAATTACAGAATAGTACTGAGAATAATATAACAAACACCTAGGTTCTTAATATCTAGAATTCACAACAGTTTATGGTTTGTAATATTTGCTTCTAATATATTACTTTAACATTAAAAATGGTGGGCAATATGTATGTGAATATCAGCTAGAAAAATGGAAAAAATCGGTATTCTAAGTTTATTAGACTCAGGTTGAAATAAAAGACATATCTGTTTACCATATGATGAAACTTTGAGTTAAGATGTAGAAAGTGGGCAATTTGGTAACCATACTGCTCCTGTAGGTCCCAGGCTCAAATGTCTTGAAAGAGAAATGGCCTTTGTAATCAAATTTTGCAGACACTGAATAGTTAATTTCATTAGTCCACAGGGTGAGGCATAGAAAGAAGTATGAGCTTTGGAAAAGAATATAAAAGCATTTTTCATACCACAGAATATTCAAAAAGAAAAGCCTATATACAATCTTAGTTTGGAGAAGGAGTAATTGAGGTCCAGATTTCACCTTATTAGTGACACCAAACATGAAGATGGTCTTTATCTTCTTTGTCCGTTATGGCAAAACGCTAGTCACTTGTGGATACTGACCACTTGAAATGTGGCCACTGTAACCAAGGGACTGAATTTTAATTGTATTTAACACTGATTAATTTAAATTTAAGAGCCACATATAGCTCATGGCTACCATGTTAGAAACTAAGCCAGCCATTCTACCTGTGGATCCAAATCACAGGTCTGTTACTTGATGTTTCACTTTGAGTAAGTTACTTAATCCCTCAATTACTCTGTTCTTTTTTCTATAAAATAGGAGGTTTTGATGATTTAATAGTTTAAGATAAAATTAAGGGCTCAGAAAGGTGCTTGGAATGTGGTAAGTGCTGTATGAGTGCTTTGTTATATTTATTAATGGGAGTGAACATTTTTATGTTTCAGATTTTGTGTGTATGTGTCTGTGTGATTTCTTGCATATAACCTTTGCCCATTTTCCTGTCTAGTCATTTGTCTTTATCTTATTGATCCACTCCAAATTAAACTAACTTAAAAAAAAAACCCTCCCTGCTAAAGCATTTTAAAGTGACCTGTATTTAAAATGCTCAAAAGGAAGTAAAGGAATGATATCTACCAAAAGTACAGTATTTTTTAGGTTATCTCTAATAGAAGTTTCAAAAGAAGAGAGTGTGGAGGGAAAAGATAAAAAATGAGAAATTTACAGAATTAAAAAAAACAAATCTCAGAACTTGCTTTGAAAATCAAAACAGTGTGCTTTGAATATCAAGCAGGTAAATCAAGATAGATCCACACATAGAAACATGGCAGTGAAACAAGAACAACAGGAAAAAACACAAAACCCAATCTACCAATCTCCTGTTGGCTTTTTGCTTGCTACATATTTTCCCTGGGTTAATTATTTTTTACTGCTGAAATAAACAATAAGTTATTGCTCTTTATTTTGGTGAGAATCTGTAGATGGTAAGCTCTCTTAGTCTCTGTATGTTGAAGAATACCTTTCTCTGCATCCCCACCCCCAAAATGATGATTCAGCAAAATATGAAATTCTCAATTGTTTTTTTTTACCCCTTAACCTGATGCAAAAAACTGACTCATTGGAAAACACCCTGATGCTGGTAAAGATTGAAGGCAGGAGGAGAAGGGGACGACAGAGGCTGAGATGGTTGGATGGCATCATGACTGACTCAATGGACATGAATTTGAGTAAACTCTGGAAACTGGTGATGGACAGGGAGGCCTGATGTGCTGCAAAGAGTTGGACATGACTGAGTAACTGAACTGAACTGAACTGAACCCCTTAACACTATGAAGATATCAGTTCCTCGTCTTCCGGTCTCCATTAGGGATAATAAGAATTCTTTATCAATCTAATGGATGTTTACTTGAAGTAAAGTATAGAACAATAATAACTAATGAAAATACTATTGTCTCTTCCATAATACTAACAAAAACTATGAGGTACTTACATGTAAAGTAAAAGATGTATAAGATCTTTGTGGAGAAAATTATAATACTTTCCCAGAAGATTTGAATAGCTTTATATTTAGCTCATGTCAATGGATATGTATATATATTCACTGAATATGTGTAAAAACATATAAATTCTACCTAAATTTCATTCAATTCTAATAAATGTCTCAACATTTTTTAGTAGAATTTTTGGCAAACTTATCTTGTAAGTATGATGGAAGAGCTAAGGGTTGGAAATAACACAGTTTTGAAAAGCAATATTAAGGAATTGAGAACACATACTATAAGGTAAAAATATGTGGTAGAACATAAAGTGGGCAAAGAGAGAGGCTGAAAAACTATAGAACAGTATAGGAAACCTATGTTAATGTTATTATCTGCCTTAGCATCGGCTTTCTTCTTTGGTTTGGAACTTAGTTTTGCAATTTTATTTGAAGGAGGTTTTTGTTTCTGTTTTATTTTTGTTTTTCTATTTTTTGTCTTTAGCGGTTTTGTAATTTTGAATTTCTTCCACTGAAGTATTTTTCTTCTAGCTTAGAACTAGATCTTAAAATACAATCTGGAGGGACCTGTCTTGCAGCAATGCCGAGAGTGTCACAGATCCAGTGTGGTGAGCAGCTTGATTCCTGACCACACAAATGCCAGAACATAGCTTCTTTTAAAGTCTTGATCCCAGAACTCTGTAGGTCAGCTTTTTTTAAAATTAACTTGTCTCTCTTCACAAGCTAGCAAGCCTCACCAGACTTATCCTCAGACACTGAGTTCTTATCATCAACTTTGCAGCCTTAGTTCTTGTGTGTGTGTGTGTGTGTGTGTGTGTGTGTGTGTGTGTGTGTGTGTGCACGTGCGCGCACTCAGTCGCTCTGTTGTGTCTGACATTTTTGCAAGCCCTGTAGCCCACCAGACTTCTCTGTCCATGGACTTTTTCAGGCAAGAATACTGAGACGAATTGCCATTTCCTCTCCCAGGTAATCTTCCTAACCCAGGGATCGAACCTGCATCTCCTGCCTTGGCAGGCAGGTTCTTTACCACTGTGCCACCTGGGAAGCCAGTAATCTTCATTCTTACCACCTTTCATTAATTGAATACTCAATTCATACTGCTGGCTTCCAGCAATAGAGCCCATCAGACCAGGGTTTTCAGCTCTGTTGTCTGATCCCTAACACCTCTTTCTGCTTTTCATCAGTGGATATTTCGAGTTACGAATTTATGGAGTCATCCTGCATAGAGGTCTCTGGATCACTATCAGTTCTTTTCAAAATTCACTCACATTAAAATAAGAATTTATAAATTCTTGTCTTTTAAAAACATCTTAATTTGAGTAAGAATAAAATAAATGTCTAAGTGATCATCTAAATTGAATTCTAAGCAGATTCTGCTTTTGGCATCTTTACATATGAAAGTATTTGATGAAAATAAAAGCTAGATACTCATGAAGCCATAAAAAAATGGAGTATCTGCCCATTTTCAGCTCCTGACTGTCTCCTGGCTAACCAACACAGGACACATATATCCATACTTGACCTATAGCAGTTGTTTTCAGACTGTGTTCTAGAAAGTCTGTGGAGGTCAAGTTGAAGAGCTCTTTTTTTTTTGTTTTGTTTTGGGGGTTCCTGTGTAATTTTTCATTTTAGAGACAGTTCCACTGCTATTAGGACTTCCCATATGGGGCTAGTGGTAAAGAACCCACCTGCCAGAGAAGGTAGATGTAAGAGATGTGGGTTTGATCCCTGGGTCAGGAAGATCCCCTGGAGAGGGGCATGGCAACCCACTCCAGTATTCTTGCTTGGAGAATCCCATGGACAGGCGAGCCTGGTGGGCTGCAATATTAGGGTCACACAGTCAGACATGACTGAAGAGACTTAGCACACACACGTGTACCCACTGCTATAAATGTGTTCAAAGATTCATGGCCTCTGGTAGAAATCAATCCATTAATTACTAGCTATAATAGAAACTTGATCTTCTCCAGGATTATAATAATACTTGAGGTAGTATTTGCAAATAACCACTACACAACCGATGTTCTTAGTTTTCTTATCTGCAAAGAGATCATAATAATAACTATATCACAGCTTGTGGTGGGAGTTAGATGAGATCATATGTTGAAAAGAGGGCACAGAGCTACAATAAGAGGGAAGCTGGCTGATGAACAAATCATTCTCTAGCTCAATGATTTTCTCTTGTACACCAGTATAGCAGTGGAATTATCTCTAAAACGAAAAATTGCATGGAACACCAAAACAAAAAACAGAAATAGCTCTTCAACTCCACAGACTTTCTAGAACACAACCTAAAACCCCTTGGCCTGAGATTTCTTCACTTTTTCTAGAAGAATCTGTAATGCTATACCATCAAACTTCCCCAGGTAAACACATCTCAAAGAGACACTTCCATTCTTAGTGAACAAAATATCCACAAACTCTAAAGGAACTCCAAGAACAATAAAGATCAACGGAGAAATCAATATGTATTATGAAGCACAATGCTGTGTTTATACCCTTCCCAAGGAATTTAAAGAGTAAGATTTATAACATGTGTTTAAATTGCTATTTAACAATATAAGACAAGACTCCTCGGTGGCAATCTGGAGGAACAGATAAATACTATAGGAATTCTGTGGTAGAAGAATTCAGGATGGTGGCTCTGGGTGAACTGAGGATGCCTCATGGAAGTCACAAGTCTTAAGGATTCCGCTCTGGTGGTGAGCGATGCTTATGGAATTGGCACCAAGGTAGGAGTGGTTAAGGGCTTGGTCTCTGGATCCAGGCTTCCTGAAGACAAATTCTGATCCTGACTTTTCCTATTTCCATGATCTTGGGAAAATTATTTAGCCTCTCTGTTTCTCAGTTTTCCCATCTGCCAAATGGATTTTTAATAACAGTACATTCCCTAATAGGGCTGTTGTGAAGATTAAAAGTTTCAATTTGTCAAATGTTCAGAGCAGTGCTTGACATCTAAGTAAGCACTGTTCTAGTGTTTGTTCAATAAAATAAATTAGGATTTGAAGAGTGTCTGACTTGACTCAAACTGCTTTTCCAGAGCTCTATTCAAAGCACTCAGTGATGGGAAGGAGGAGTTTTTCTGAGTCTCCAAAACAGATGGGCTTGATTTCTTCTGCTGCTAAGATTCTTGGCTATTTCTAGACACATATGAAAACAGTGAACTACAGCATGATCTTGAAGCACCTCTTGCTTGCTCTGTGGTTTCTGCAAGCTAAATTCATGTAGATGGAACAGACAGAAAATTTAGGTTAAATGCAGTATTCTAAAAGCCTGATTCATGAATCTGGTCCTGTGTGGAGTAAGCTAAGCACGCATGTCTTTGATAACAGTGCTCCTTCTGCTGAGGTGAATTAGCTCTTCCAGAGTCCCAGGGGACTACTGAACATGTAACTTTTTCCAATTAGGAGCTCTGAAAGAAGTTGTATTTTTTGGATTCTATCATTTAAATTGTTCTGCTCTCTTGTACTAAACGTAACCTGTCATAAGTAGAATTGGACAAGCTATCTTGTCTAAGTATCTATCACCCAAGCACTGATTTGAAATAACAACTAAAGAGATAAAGAACATAAATCTGCCATATATGTGTGAGCATGAGGGCTTGGAGGTAGGGCAACTTGAAGCCATTTCATTGTCAGCTAAGACAACAAAGCTCTTTCAAGGGTTACTTTCTAGCACCAAATTACAGTCTGCCCAAACAGATAAAATTAAATTAGACAACTTATAAATTAAATCTTCCACGAGCAAGATTGTGCTGCCCCAAAAGGAAGTATTACTCTCAGGCAATCAGCAGCTTCAATATCATGACAGCAGGATCTGTTGCAGAATGTAGAAAGTCATTCAAAGAGATTGTCCTCCTCTCTGCCTCCAGCTCCTAGCTCACTCAGAGAGAATGAAATTGACATTGGCACACTGTTTGGAATCATAGTTGGTGCAGACCCATCTGGATCTCAGACATTTGGCGTGATCTTCCTTTTAGAATGGTGTTTGCAAGGTTGGTCTTCCATATCTGCAGGAGGCCATTTTAATAGCATGGTATTAGGGCTGCCATCCGAAAACGCTTTTTTTTTTGTGGGTGGTTTTGATCACCACCTCCTGTACAGTGTCATGAACCTCTGTCCATAGTTCTTCAGGCACTCTGTCTATCAGATCTAGTCCCTTGAATCTATTTGTCACTTCCACTGTACAATCATAAGGGATTTGATTTAGGTCATACCTGAATGGTCTAGTGGTTTTCCCTATTTTCTTCAGTTTAAGTCTGAATTTGGTATTAAGGAGTTCATAATCTGAGCCACAGTGAGCTCCCATTTTGATTTTGCTGATTGTATAGAGCTTCTCCATCTTTGGCTGCAAAGAATATAATCAATCTGATTTTGGTGTTGACCATCTAATGACGTCCATGCATAGACTCATCTCTTGTGTTGTTGGAAGAGGGTGCTTGCTATGACCAGTCCATTCTCTAGGAAAAACTCTGTTAGCCTTGGCCTTGCTTCATTTTGTACTCTAAGGCCAAACTTTCCCATTACTCCAGGTATCTCTTCACTTCCTACTTTTGCATTCCAGTCCTTTATGACAAAAAGGGCATCATTTTTTTTGGTGTTAGTTCTAGAAGGTCTTGTAGGTCTTCATAGAACTATTCATCTTAGAGCTTCTTCGGCATTAGTGGCTAGGGCATAGACTTGGATTACTGTGATATTGAATGGTTTGCCTTCGAAATGAACAGAGGTCATTCTGTTGTTTTGGAGATTGCACCCAAGTACTGCATTTAGGACCCTTTTGTTAACAATGAGGGCTACTCATTTCTTCTAAGGGATTCTTGACCACAGTAGTAGCTATAATAGTCATCTGAATTAAAATCATCCATTCCAGTCCATTTTAGTTCACTGATTCCTAAAATGTCAATGTTCACTCTTGGCATCTCCTGTTTGACCACTTCCAATTTACCTTGATTCATGGACCTAACATACCATATTCTTATGCAATACTGTTCTTTGCAGCATAAGACTTCACTTCCATCACCAGTCACATCCACAGCTGGGCACTGTTTTTGCTTTGGCTCAGCTTCTTAATTCCTTCTGGAGCTATTTTCTTCACTCTTCTCCAGTATCATGTTGGTCATTTACAATGGAAATATTGACAGACTTTATTTTCTTGGGCTCCAAAATCACTGCAGATGGTGACTGCAAACATGAAATTAAAAGACACTTGCTCCTTGGAATAAAAACTATGACAAACCTAGACAGCACATTACAAAGCAGAGACATTACTTTGCCCACAAATGTCTGTATAGTCAAAGCTATGGTTTTTCCAGTAGCCATGTGTAGATGTGAGAGTCGGGCCATAAAGAAGGATGAAGAATTTATGCTTTTGAGCTGCGGTGTTGGAGAAGACTCTTGAGAGTCCCTTAGACAGCAAAGAGATCAAACCAGCCAATCCTAAAAGAAATCAGTCCTGAATATTCATTAGAAGGACTGATACTGAAGATGAAGCTCTAATACTTCGGCCACCAAGAGCCACTTCATTTGAAAAGACACTGATGCTGGGAAAGATTGAAGTCAGGAGAAGAAGGAGATGACAGAGGATGAGATGGTTGGATGGCATCACTGACTCAATGGACATAAGTTTGTGCAAGCTCGAGAAGATGGCGAAGGACAGAGAAGCCTGGCATGCTGCAGTCCATGGAGTCACAGCGAGTTGGACACAACTGAGTGAAGATGCTAAGCTCCAAAATATCTTCCCCACTGCTTCTCTATCAGTCTTACTGGACAGTTGTTCATGATAGTTAGATTAAGGAAGCAGTTGACAAACCTTTCTTGTAAAGGGTCAGGTAGTAAATATTTTAAGTTTTGTGGCCATTTGGTCCCTGTTGTAATTACTCAACTCTGCCATATAGCAAGTGAAAGCAGCAATAGACAATATGCAAATAAATAGCTGTGGCTGTGTCCCAGTAAAATTTTATTTACAGAAAGAAGCAGCTGGCTAGATTTGTTCTGACACTTTGTAGACAGAAAGAAGTGGCTAGTTACATAAGATGGGGCTTACCAGGTGTCTCAGTGGTAAAGAATCCACCTGCCACTACAGGAGCTGCAGGAGACTCGGATTTGACCCATGGGTCAGGAAGATCCCCTGGAGAAGGAAATGGAAATTCACTCCAATATTCTTGCTGGTAAATCCCGTGGACAGAGGAGTCTGTTCAGCTACCAGTCCATGGGGTTGCAGAGTTAGACATGACTAAGGACTGAGCAGACATGAACACACATACATAAGACAATTAGATAATTATCAGATATATCTTTGTAAACCTGGAAGCTAAGATAATAGTTGAACAATGTACATTCACTTGTAAATCCCAAGATTTCTATAAATAGTAAAAATATCTTTCAGCTGTGACGGGGAAAGAAAACATTTTCAGATGTGCAGAACTTCAGAAACTATACCATCAAAGAAGTTTCTGAAATATCTGAGGAATTACTTTAGCCAATAAAAATTAACCAGGTTGGGAATGCAAGATGGGGAAAGACAATGTAAGAAGAAATGATGAATTGTAAAATGCAGAGTAAGTAATGATAATAAATTCTATGTGTTAAAAATGAATTTTTATAAAGGACTAGCTATGCTTTAAGAGAAAATTTAATAATACCCTGGATTAAAAGCAACCATAATAAAAAAATTGAAAATATGACATTGAAATTCCGATATTGATGGATATAATTTAAATCTAAAGTACAGAAATAAAGGCAAGTTCATGTGAAGATGTACATGATAAAGGTAGTATGACAGGTCAATGAAAAATGATGGATTATTCAATATAATTTTGAAACAACTGGCTAGCTATCTGAGAGAAGCTAGTGAAGGACTTCTATCTCATATACAAAATAACTTGCAGAATGACTGAATAGCCATGTAAATTTAACACAGCAAAAGGAAATACAGGCAAATATTCGTTAAACTTCAAGGTACAGGGACCCTCATAAGCAAGACAAGAAATTCCATATTTTTTCATTAAACAATTAACAAGTTTGAATCTATAAAAATATAAAGGTTATGTGTGAACAGCATAGCTGAAATATAGAGTGAGAGTAAATATTCAGAAGGGTGTCCCAGATGACCACAAAATGCAACAAAAAATATGATTTTAAAAAACACTGTAATAAGTTCTGACAGGTCTGCCTCTGACTGTAACACCATTTAATTCCTACATATTACTTGAGCTCTGATTCAGGGAGATAATTGCACACATAAACAAACAAAAAGATGCAATAGAAAACAGCAACATATACTACAAAAGTAAATGTTTTCTTTTTCCCTTAACTGAGCAGAAACAAGGTTTTTGTAGAGTCTTAAACAAAATCTCTGAAAGAAATCATCTAAGCTCCAATAATTGGATACATAAAGATGACCCTCTCCCCCAAACCCCACTCCCGCTACACACACTGACATATATAAAGACTTTATCAATCTTAAATTAAGAATAAAGGATTGAGGAGGGAGATGGGAGGGAGGTTCAAGAGGGAGGGGACTTATGTATACCTATGGCTGATCCATGTTGATATTTGGCAGAAACCAACCAAATTCTGTAAAGCAATTATTTTTCAATTAAAAAATAAATAAATTTTATTTATTTATTTTTTTATTATTGTTTTTGCCATACATTGTCATGATATCACCATGGGTTTACATATGCTTCCCCTCCGGGTCCCCCCTCCCTCCTCCCTCCCCCCCGGGAAATCTCGCTGCACCAGTCCCGAGCATCAATCCTGGGCTGGCGATTGATTAGACACATGACAATTAACATGCTTCAATGCCCTTCTCCCATATCATCCCACCCTTACCCTCATCCACAAAGTCCACAAGTCTATTCTATACATCTGAGTTCCTTTTGTTGTCTCCCATGTTGGGTTCTCATTACTGTCTTTCTAAATTCCATATATATGTGTTAATATACTGTATTGTTGTTTTTGCTTCTGGCTTACTTCACTCTGGATAATGGGCTCCAGTTTCGTCCATCTGAGTAGAATTGCTTCAAATGAATTTTTTTTTTAATGCTGAGTAATATTCCATTGTGTATATATACCACAGCTTTCTTATCCATTCGTCAGTTGATGGGCATCTAGGTTGCTTCCATGTCCTGGCTATTGTAAACAATGCAGCGATGAACATTGGGGTGCACGTGGCTCTTTCAATTCTGGTTTCCTCGGTGTATATGCCCAGCAGTGGGATTGCCGGGTCATATGGCAGGTCTATTTGCAGCTTTTTAAGGAACCTCCAATTTTTAAAAAGAATATAGGAAAAAAATCATAAGACATCTGAAAATACTCTGAAGTCGTATTATGACTCTCAGGACTAATCGGAGTAATGAGATTAGATACTTCTATATGAAATCAGTTTAAAAGAAACAAACAAGCAAAAGTTAGAAATTATAAAACATATACTATCAGGACTTGCTTGGTGGTCCAGTGGCTGAGACTCCCTACTCCCAAAGCAGGGGACCTGGTTTCGATACCTGGACAGGGAACTAGCTCCCATGTGCTACAAGAGATCCTGCATGCTAAAACTAAGACCAGGCACAGTCAAATAAGTAAAATAAAAATAAATACTTTAAAAAAAAAAAACATTCTGGAGGGGGAGCATATGTAAACCTATGGTGATATGTCATTGTATGGCAAAACTAATAAAAAAAAAAACAAAAAAACAAAAAACCAAACAAACAAAAAAACATATACCATTGATACAAATCCTTAAGATACTGAATAATAAAATGGGAAAGAAACAAGTTAGGGAAGACTGGATTTCCACAGAAGTTTAATTTTAAAATGAAATGGAGGGAGCACATAGCAGATTGTCTAAAGCAGAAAACCAGTTTAGATTTTAGAAGATTAAAGCCAAAAATTCCCCTTTCCTAAGACAAGTAAGCATTCAGAAATTAGAGCACCCACATACCTTTCCTAATGAAATCAGATGAAGAAATGCTACAGCAGATGACTAGGTTAAAGAAAATAATGCACTAAACAATAGGAAGATATACAGCATAAAGATTATAAATAAAGTCAGTGTATAATAATTTGTATATAAATAATGATTGGGAAAAGGGTTATAAAACTTATGAAAACATGAAAATTCTTAGAATTTTACACTTTCCAGAAATTATTGAGCAAAGATGAATCAAGTGTGTCCATTCATAATGGTTTGTTTACTCCTATAACCTACCTTTATTCCTATAAAATTATGATTGGTAAGTTCAGGAGAAAAAGGAATTAAGTTTTTTCTAAGTGTATGAGCCTCTGTGAAAAGCAATCAAAGATGTTATTTCCCATTTGTTAGAGAAACATTTATATATATTTCAAAGGTAGTTAGCAGAAAAATTGAATGTATTCTTCTAAATCAGACAATGTATTATTTCCAAATAAGACTTGAGTAATATTACCAATGAAACTAAAAGGAGAAACCATCAGGATGCACATTAAAAACAACAAAAAGGTATAGGAAAGAAAACAGGGCTGGAAGAAATGAGGAACTGGCTTTGTTTTATTTAGATAAATTTATTTAAAAAGAAAATGGAAAATACATATTTTGTTATTAAAATTAATGTAGATAGGCAAAACTCATCCATTAAAACACAAAAATTTCAGATTTAAGACACATACCTAAAATAAAACGCTGTAGAAAAGTTAAAAAGAAATGAGCAAAGACATGTTAACACAGAAAGGAACCGAAAATAGTTCATCTACAAAGTTTCTCTTTTCTCATTTAAAAAACTATAGCCTCAAATTAGAAACAACCTGGTGTTGAGCTATAATTTCTGGCTCAATTATATGATTGGATGCTAAAACTTAGTGTTGAAGACACAGTAATAAATTAATAAAGTGAATTACAAAGCAGTGTGATACTGACATTAATGTGAGTGACATTTTAAAGCTATACACCATCCTTAGATCACGTCAGAGAAAGGTGCTTGAGTTAGTTCTTTGCTTCATAAATTGCCTGGCAGGAGTGAAACCAATCATATGACTCTCTCCACAGACTGAAAGTCTCCATGCAAGAATACAAGGTAATATAAATAGGCTAGGTATAAAAGAGGAAATGAACTCTATCCAAAAGAGATGTAGAAACGGCCCATATGGAGGATAGCAAACCCAGTCAAATCTCTCTTTTAGAAAGTAAAAATGCTAAAAGCATTTAACGAATTAAGAATAGATGTACAAAGAGATGGCCCCAATCTGTTTCTTTATTTGGCCCAGCCAATCCTTGTCCTGGAAGCATATGAATCTGTAAAGACTTACTTATGATGAAACAGTTTCTCTAGTTACACTGTGTCCCTATGTACCCCTGAAACAAATCCTCGTTTTCAATAGTACTCTGTGATGTTTCTTTCAGAACTTACAGAGCTTGATATATATATATATATATATATATATATATATACGAACAATATAATCCCATTTCTTATAAGCATAAAGAAATATCTGGAAGTCTATGCACTAAGAAGTTGTGTGGTTAACTCTGAGTGCTGGCATTGCTCCTGATTCTAATTTACCTCTTGTATTTGTATTGTCTAGTTTTTCTATAATAAATATGCATTATTTATGCAATAGAAAAGCAATAAAAGGTAATTCAAAATTTAATTTAAAGGCAAATTAATTTTATAAATGAACAGCAATGCTTTCCAAGCCATTTGGTAATAGGCTTATATAAGTTTTAAAATTGTTCATATTCTTTGACTGAGTCATTCTACTTCTGGGAATCAGCCCTAAGAAAATCATCTTTGATACAGAAAAAGCTTTACAAAAAGTTGTTTGTGAAAGCATTATTTATAATAGTTCAGAGATGGAAGCAAACTAAATTTTCACTATAAAAAGTTTGGAAATGCCATTTAATGGAATATTCTGAAAGATAATACCAATATGGAAATAATATGGAAAACTGCTTATGAAAGAATGAAATTCACAATGAGGGACAAAAGTACTATTTTTGTAAGAAAAGTTATATAACTACATATTTAAAAAATAAAAGTTATAAAGAGTAGAAGTAATAAACATCACAGCTCTTCTTTTTCTCCCATGATGAAATCTGACTATAATTACTCTCTTCCCCAGTGGTAAGGTGATATAACTGTCAGCTTCTTAATAACACACTCAGACCATGTTCTCACGTCTACCCAGAGACACAAAGCTTCCTGACCAACCACCAGTCCCATCAATGCTCAGTTTATCCATCTTTGACTAGTGGACCCTGCTTATAGAGTCTAACACTCTGGGAATAGGAAAGAGATTGATGGGAAGAAAGAAGTGTTGATCTAAAACAGATTTCCAGTTATTTCTCTAGCAAGATGGATTTATTCAGGATCAACAGACAATTGTAATTCTGGGTCTGTGACCATGGTGAGCCACATGCAAGTTCCTGCAGAGCAAGGAAAATGAATAGCTAGGAGCTTGATCTGGGTTGAGACCTCAAGGAGGTCTGATCTAGTGATTCCTTGATGGACTTGTGGAGAAGAAATTATTAATCCAGCGAAATATTGGAGGATGAAAAACATTTTAACTGGTGGGAGCAACCTGCATCCAGACCATTCAGTTCAGTTCAGTTCAGTCACTCAGTTGTGTCTGACTCTTTGCGAAAACCCCATGGACTGCAGCACGCCAGGCTTCCCTATCCATTACCAACTCCCAGAGCTTGCTCAAACTCGTATCCATTGAGTCAGTGATGCTATCCAACCATCTCATCCTCTGTGGTCCCCTTCTCCTGTCTTCAATCTTTCCTAGCATCAGGTTCTTTTCCAATGGGTCAGTTTTTCACATCAGGTGGCCAAAATATTGGAACTTCAGCTTCATCCAGATCATTAGGTGCAGAGAAGTACTCAGAACACTCTAGAACTAAAAGAAGGGTGAAGTATGAAAAGCAGTGGCTCAAATTGAGTAAGATTAGCTGCAGAGGTGAGACAGGGCCAGACCATGCAAGGGTTCTCTAGTCTGACATAAGGCTATGAGTTCTTGTTCTAAGAACAATAAGAAGCTATTAAACGGACTTCCCTGGTAGTCCAGTGTTTAAGAATCCATCTGCCAGTGCAGAGGACACAGGTTTGATCCCTGGTTCAGGAAGATTCCAAATGCTGTGGGCCACAGCTACTGAAGCCCATGAGTCCTAGAGCCTGTGTTCTGCAATAAGAGAAGCCACTGCAATGAGAAGCCTGCACACCACAACTGGAGAGTAGCTCCGGCTCGCCACAACCAACAGAAAATATTTAAATAAATAGATAATTATATATATTAATAAATAACAATGTTTTTTTTAAAAGAAGCCATTAAAGTTTGGGAGCATAATCCTATTTCCAATTTGCAAAAATTACCATAGTTATGATGAAAAGAACAAATGAGGGTGCTAAACTATGGGTGTGTGTGAGAAGACATAGAAAGTCCTGGTAAGACACTGATATAATAGTGCAGGTGACAGACACTGACAGCCTTGTGCTTTGAGTGGAGGTCGGGAGAGGTAGATGGCTTTGAAAGATGTTTGAGGGTAATGATCACATGATTTAGTGATGGGTTAGATATGGGGGACTCAGGAAAGGTGAAATTACAAGGATGACTTGCCTAGGGCTTTATGCTACAAAGATAAGTTAAAAAAGGAAGACTCTATCTTAAGAGAAGTTAGTCATTGGGTTGGGACAGGAGTGATGAGCAGCTTTGACCCAGTATGGTAAATGCTAAGATAGAAGTAAGCCCAGAGCTCCAATGGGAACATAGAAAATATAAGTAAACTTACACCAACCTGGGAGGTAAGAAAATGCTTCTCAGAAAATGCCCAGTTAAGCACAATCTAACAAATGTGGGTGAGGACTGGTAGGAAAAGGAAGGTGAAAATAGTGTTCCAGCAAAGGCAACCACAGAAGTCAAGAAGCAGAAGATGAGAAATAGCACTTAGTTCAAGATGGAGACCAGCTTGAGGCAACCAAGACCTTCAGGGTACAGCATTTAGAAAGGTATTTATTTCGAGGTGTACTTGTATGATCCTGACAATCAGTACCTCCTTAAAGTTTGCATCCTAGACACCTTGCCTGCATTACCCTCATCCCTGCCCTAAAGATGTGTCTACTTACTGATGTCTATGTGTGAGGCAGAGAGTAATAGGAGGAGAGGTGGCAGTGTTGAGATGAGGAAGGTCTTGTTTTGCGCCCTAAAAAGTTTAAGCTTCATTCTATAGGGATAGGAAAATGTCAAAGGGCATCATTCATGAGTTAAAGGTCAGTTCTATATTTTTGATAAATCTTCGGATGTAGACTAGACAAAGAGAGAAGATGAAAAGAAATCAGTGAGACTTGTTAAAATGTTATTGCCTCAAAATCCAAGGGGCAGATGACAATGGCTTGGTTAGGAAGATAGTATTATATAATATAAAAGTCTACATAGTCATCAGATATTTAGAAAAAAACTTGGAAAAGTGTCAAAGACAATTTGTAGGTTTTGCAGTTAGATGATATGCCATTTATTGGGATTTTGTATGTGCATATGTTCACACACACACACACACACACACATACACACACACACACACACACACATACACACAAACACACACCTGCCTATGTTTAGAAAGCCACTGGACTATTCACTGGAGTCAACCACCATATTTTCCAATTATACTGCCCTCCTTTGCGGAAAAAAGCAAAATCATAACCCCAAACTTAGCACCTGGTCTACTTTCTGAACCACAGCTTTTATCCTGAAACGTTATGGCCATGAATACTTATAAGATTTGAGTTTAATTTTACAAGCAGTAGATGGTGGGGGGTAATGATTTGCAGTATGAAAGAACCACTTTTCTTTTTAACACAAAGAAAGACAGGTTCATGACTGTAAGCTCTGTAAGATCCAGTAGCATGTCTATTTTATTTAAGATCACATCCCCAGCAGGTCCTGGTATGGGGTCGGTACTCACATATTTATGGAATAAAAGAATAGTATTTTAAGACCAAGGGATCTGTTAGATTTTCTGTGAAACGAGCTGGCCTCAAAATTCACTTCAGCTCAGTTCAGTCATGCAGTCATGTCCGACTCTTTGTGAACTCATGAACAACAGCACACCAGGCCTCGCTGCCCATCAACAACTCCAGGAGTCCACCCAAACCCATGTCCATTGAGTCGGTGATGCCATCCAACCATCTCATCCTCTGTCGTCCCCTTATCCTCCTGCCCTCAGTCTTTCCCAGCATCAGGGTCTTTTCAAATGAGTCAGCTCTTCCCATCAGGTAGTCAAAGTATTGGAGCTTCAGCTTCAACATCAGTCCTACCAGTGAACACCCAGGACTGATCTCCTTTAGGATGGCCTGGTTGTATCTTTTTGCAGTCCAAGGAACTCTCAAGAGTTTTCTCCAACACCACAGTTCAAAAGCACCAATTCTTTGGTGCTCAGCTTTCTTTATAGTCCAACTCTCACATCCATGCATGACCATTGGAAAAACTGTAGCCTTGATAGATGGACCATTGTTGACAAAGTAATGTCTCTGCTTTTTAATGTGCTTTTTATGTTGGTCATAATTTTCCTTCCAAGGAGTAAGCATCTTTTAATTTCATGGCTGCAATCACCATCTGTAGTGATTTTGGAGCCCCCCAAAATGAAGTCAGCCACTGTTTCCACTATTTCCCCATCTATTTGCCATGAAGTGATGGGACCAGATGCCATGATCTTAGTTTTCTGAATGCTGAGCTTTAAACAAACTTTTTCACTTTCCTCTTTCACTTTCATCAAGAGGCTCTTTATTTCTTCTTCACTTTCTGCCATAAAGATGGTGTCATCTGCATACTGAGGTTGTTGATATTTCTCCTGGCAATCTTGATTCCAGCTTGTGCTTCTTCCAGTCCAGTGTTTCTCATGATGTACTCTGAATACAAGTTAAATAAGCAGGGTGGCAATATACAGCCTTGACGTACTCGTTTTCCTAATTGTAACCAGTCTGTTGTTCCATGTCCAGTTATAACTGTTGTTTCCTGATCTGCATACAGATTTCTCAAGAGGCAGGTCAGGTGGTCTGGTACTCCAATCTCTTTCAGAATTTTCCACAGTTTATTGTGATCCATACATTCAAAGGCTTTGGCATAGTCAATAAAGCAGAAAGAGATGTTTTTCTGGAACTCTCTTGCCTTTTTGATTATCCAGCAGATGTTGGCAATTTGATCTCTAGTTCCTCTGCCTTTTCTAAAACCAGCTTGAACATCTGGAAGTTCATTGTTCATGTATTGTTGAAGCCTGGCTTGGAGATTTTTAGGCATTACTTTACTAGCGTGTGAGATGAGTGCAATTGCACGGTAATTTGAGCATTCTTTGGCATTGCCTTCTTTCTTTGGGACTGGAATGAAAACTGACCTTTTCTAGTCTTGTGGCCACTGTTGAGTTTTCCAAATTTGCTGGCATATTGAGTGCAGCACTTTCACAGCATCATCTTTCAGGATTTGAAGTAGCTCAACTGGAATTCCATTACCTCCACTAGCTTTATTCATAGTGATGCTTCCTAAGGCCTATTTGACTTCATATTCCAGGATGTCTGGTTCTACCATCATGATTATCTGAGTCATGAAGATCTTTTTTGTACAGTTCTTCTGTGTATTCTTGCCACCTGCTCTTAATATCTTCTTCTTCTCTTAGGTCCATATCATTTCTGTCCTTTATCTAGCCCATCTCTGCATGAAATGTTCCCTTGGTATCTCTAACTTTCTTGAAGAGATCTCTAGTCTTCCCTATTCTATTGTTTTTCTCTATTTCTTTGCTTTGATCACTGAGGAAGAGTTTTTTTTTTTTTAATCTCTCCTTGCTATTCTTTGGAACTCTGTATTCAGATGGGAATATCTTTCCTTTTCTCCTTTTCTTTTCACTTCTCTCCTTTTCACAGCTATTTGTAAGCCCTCCTCAGACAACCATTTTGCTTTTTTGCATTTCTTTTTATTGGTATGGTCTTGATTCCTGTCTCCTGTACAATGTCACGAACCTCCGTCCATAGTTCATCAGTCACTCTGTCTATCAGATCTAGTCCCTTAAATCTATTTCTCACTCCCACTGTATAGTCATAAGGGATTTGATTTAGGTCATACGTGAATGGTCTAGTGGTTTTCTCCACTTTCTTCAATTTAAGCCTGAATTTGGCAATAAGAAGTTCATGATCCGAGCCACAGTCAGCTCCTGGTCTTGTTTTTGCTGACTCTATAGAACTTTTCCATCTTTGGCTGCAAAGAATATAATCAAACTGATTTCGGTGTTGACCATCTGGCAATGTCCATGTGTAGAGTCTTCTCTTGTGTTGTTGGAAGAGGGTGTTTGCCATGACCAGTGCAAGAACAATCTGGAAGGAATTCTCAGTTTCTACGTTATCATTCCTGGCAGTATACAGAACAGTGGGTGGGGAGGACACAAGAAGAAGCATTCAGTGGATATTGGTTGAATTGCTCTGTATCTTGCTGATATGAGCTGATATTGTTCTTGTATATGTTCCTTTAGGTCAGTGAGATCAACTGATTGTGGCTGGGCTCAGCTGAGGTTGCTGCCAAGGCATGGACACAGTTCCAAGTTATCTGCACATATTTCAGGCTTCTGTTTGTGTTATGTTTGCAAATATCTCATTGGCTAATGAAAGGCACATGCCCAATGCCAATGACAAGGGGCAGAGGTAATTCTTTAAGTCTAGTTTAAAGAGCTATAAAGTCACATGGCAGAAGTTATAGATGCAGAGGTGAGTGAAGAGCTGGAGCTAATAATTTACTATGTTCCTACTCTTGGTCACAATCATTCATATTCTTACCATTTGAAAAATATACTCACCTCCATCTCAAGACCTCCAACATCTTATTCAATCATAGCAACAAGCTCTAAGTCCAGGATTTCATTATTTATATCAAGTCCAGATTTACTTTCTTTTAATCTAGAGTTGTATGTTTTTCACTTTTAAAAAATTAAACCTTTTGAGATATTTTTATATTTTCAATTTTAATTTTTTCCTTTTGGGAGCATGATGGTTAATGTTACAAGTCCACTTCGTGGGACTCTGAGGTGCCCTGATATTTGGTCAAACATTATTCTGGGTCTTCTCTCCACAGTGTTTTTGGATGAGGTTGACATTGCAATCTGAGTAAAGCAGATTGCTCTCTCTATTGTAGAGGGTCCTCATCCAACCAGTTGAAGACCTAAATAGAATAAAAAGACTGAATAAGAGAAAACTCCTCTTGCTTGATGATATTTGAATTGAAATATCAGCTAGTCCTGTGCCTCAAGCCTGCTGGCCTTCGCAGTAAACATAGCCCATCCTCTCTCCTAGATCTCCAGTTTTATGACTCATCCTGTAGATATTCACAGCAGCATGATGCTCCAAGATAACATGAAATCATATCCTACAGAAGTACTTCCAAAATATTCCATGCCTATTGTAGTCATTTAGGGCCACATGTACAGATTCTCTGAATTACAGAATAATCTTTTCTGCCCCCTATGGTTCATTGGTGTTGCTGTTCAGTTGCTAAGTTGCATTCAATTCTTTGTGACCCCATGGACTGTAGCATGGGGTCATGCTATAGTCTTAGGCTTCCCTGTCCCTCACTGTCTCTCAGAGTTTGCTCAGACCTATTGCTCAAACTCCATTGAGTCGGTGATGCCATATTAATAAAAATATTGATAAACACAGGGTATGCTACAGAACAAGCACTTAACTGATTCAACTGTGGGTTGAATTACCCTGTGCCTTGTTGATCCGGTCTTACATCTGTATCCCTGATAAGACTCAGGCAGACCTCAGTCTGAATCTGGACTTTTCCCTCACAGTTACGTGACCTTGGGCAAAATATTTAACTTCTTTGAGATTCAGTTTCATTGCCTATAAAATCTAGGATATCATGCCCACTACACGGGGTTATTATAAGATTTAAAGGAAATAGTGTGTCAAGCATGCAGGACAATTTGTGACACAATGCATGTACTCAAGTAATGAGGGCTGTTACCATAGTAATGATGATGCTGGGGATGTGGGTGATGTTAGCTCAACCTTAACCACTGGAAAAAACACAGTGGAAGAGCTATAAATGAACAGTAATGATGGTGGCAGAACATTTTCAAAAATAAATATTTTTTACTCAACACCAAATATCAGTCTTATTCCATCTAGTGGAAAAGGTAAAGCAAAACTGATGTATATGCTGTAAGTCCACTAAGAGGTACTAACTTGAATGGATGGAACCATCAATATTCTCTTTCCTAAGTCTAAGTGTTAAATGGAAATCCCAAGTCTTACTCATATTTCCTAAGTTAATTATGAATCAGATATAATCAATGATGTTGTAGGGAAAACACTAAAAATAAAACAAATGAGTCTAGAGGGATAAGGCTTTAAACAGAGCTGTGAGAGATGGAAACCACCAGCATCATTTTTCTCTGTCCATTTTGGTGAGAACATTTTAGGAAGATTTTTTTTTCTTTTTCCCTAGGCTTGCTTATCATTGTGGGAGAGTGATAATATAAAATAATCTTCTCTCAGCCCTCAAGCATCTAATGAAAATGTACAACCTTCTGCTGTCAGTACAGCAAGGACATCAGCAGGCCATGTCCTGGAAAGAGACCATTCTTTGCCACCCTCTATATCCATTCAGTCTGAGAAAACATCACTTTAATCTCAGCCCACCAACAAGGGCTGTACTGTCCATGTTATCAAATCCATGTTATCAGTTTTTAATCAGTAATCTCCATTTCCGAAACTGCTCATGTCTGTCACAGCAGAGCTGGCTGGATGATGACTTCAAACATATCTTTAAGTTTCCTGCTTCTCAATAATTTAGGGCCATTTCCTGATAGCAGGAGCATATCATTGCATATCTGTCTAGGCAGGATGTGCCCCTGGGAATGACTGCCTGTTGAGGGGAAATCTATACCACCTTCCCCCGACCCCACCTCCGCCCCAGCCTGGCTGAAACAGCACAGGATGGTTCTAATGAAACAAATTCATAGGTCTTTTTAAATTTTTTACATTGATTAATTAATTTATGGCTGTGCTAGGTCTTCATGTCTATGTGCAGGTTTCCCTAGTTGCAGCAATTGGGCTACTCTCTAGTGGTGGGGTAGCGGGCTTCTCACTGTGATGGTGTCTAGTGTTGTGGAGCCCAGGCTCTAAATTGCAGGCTTTGGTAGCTGGGGCTCATGGGCATAGTTGCCCCTCAGCAGTGGAATCTTTCCAGACCAGGGATTGAACCTGTGTCCCCTTCTTTGGCAGGCAAACTCTTAACCACCAAACCACCAGGGAAGTCCAAATTCATGGGTCTTAACGAATGCAAATACAGCCCCTCTGGGAAACTTGGGTGACTATAAACTGTGCTTATTTTCCCTGCCTGACTTTGGAACCAAGTAGAGGTTTATACCTGCCTTAGGTGTGGAGAAACCACAAAGTTAGACCCCCACATTTGCTGAGATTCAGGCTGGGTGGGCCCTTCTGACGCCTGAGCTGTAATGCTTGTGATGTGGAGGAACAGAGCAGAAGGCTGTGGGCTGCCCAGCGCCCACAAGAAAGGGTGAAGAAAGGGTTGGTCTCTGCATATCCAGGTTCTCAACTGTGTCTCATCAATCTGAGGAATACCCCATGGATGCTGAGTTGATGGATCTATATCCAGTGGAAAGAAAAACCTGAAGGGTGAAAGATACCCTTTTCCCTCTAACAGCCTTGGCGGAGTTTTTCAACCTTGGCACTAATGGCAGTTTGGACCAGATGCTTCTTTGTTGATGGGCTGTCCTGTCCAACATAGCCTATTTAGCAGCATCTTGACCTATACTCACTAGACACTAATAATACCCTCTTCCCACGTGATGACAAACTAAAAAATATCTCTGCCACTTTTGGGGTTGATGGTAAAATCATCCTTGATTGGGAACCACTAGCCTAGACTCCAGTTCTATTTGCAATAAATTGGTTATTTCTGAGCACTCATTTCTGCTGAGCACTAACTGTAGGCTAGACTGAGGCAGGGGGAAGGCAAAGAAGACCTAGCTCTGGCCTTAATTAGCTGGGTCTCGTGGACCCACAGAGAAGTTTCTAAGGAAACATCTGGTGGTGGTGTGCCCAGAACCATCATGAGAATTTGTGATGGTTCCCAGCCATGGGGAAACCAGCTTGAATCAGGAAAATCCAGCTTGACCATGTAGATGCTGATCTGTCATTTCTTCCATGGTGAACTGCCTCTTAGGGAAACAGATATTTCTCTTCAGGCTCTTCTATTTCTGTTTGGAGAATGACTACGGCATTGGGGCTTGACATTCAGAACGTATGCCTGCAGCCCATGAAATTCGTTTTCTCTCTGAGCAATGGGGCTCTTCCACTCTGCCTCTCTGTGGCATCTGTGAGATCAAAGCCATTTGTTTGATGACAAATATTAAAGCTTAAACAACTTAATCTTGACAGAAGGCAGAATCTCTAAGAGGAATGCAGAGAGTTTAAACAAAAACAACTCACCAGTGCCCTCATCCCAGTACGTTTGAATATTTTATACCAAATAGAATTAACCATTCACTAATATGATTGCTATATATAGGATATTATGTCATTTTTTTAAGGAAGTAACTTCCCATTTTTATTACCTAAATATGGCAGAAGATGGTGACCTCAATGTAAGGACCTCACAAGGAAACTTTTTCTATGGTACCTTTTTTCCACAAAGTTGTCAGACACCTGGGGGACAAAAAGACATTTGGGCTTGATGTTATAAAAAATAATTTTAGAGCAATAGGGAGGAAAATCATGTCCTTTTATAATAATAACTCTCACAGTTTTTTAGGGCACAGGCCACTTTCACGAAAGATTCCCTTTGTGCCTTCCTTCTTTCCAATACATGGAAACATTGCCAAAAAATCAAGCAGGAATATATCTTTTATTTTTAAACAAGATGCTAAATTGAAAAGAAGGAAGGATAAGACACTCACTAGGAGACCTCAGGCTCAGATCTACTTCTTTCTGTGAGATGATTTTTAAGCAATTTCCCTGTTATTATTATAAGATTCTCTCTCTCAACCTAACTTTCCTAACTATATTTATTTTTTAATTTAAATTTTATTTTATATTTGAGTATAGTTGATTCACTGATGTATGGTTGATTTGAGTATAGTTAGCTTCCCTAGTGGCTTAGATGATAAAGCATCTGCCTGCAAGGTGGGAGACTTGGGTTCAATCTTCGGGTCAGGAAGATCCCCTGGAGAAGGAAATGGCACCCCTCTCCAGTACCCTTGTCTGGAAAATCCCATGGACAGAGGAGCCTGGTAGGTTACAGTCCTTGGGGCCGGAAAGAGTTGGACATGACTGAGCAACTTCACTTTCACTTTCGTAGTTGATTTGCTATGCGGCATCATTTCAAGTGCACAGCAAAGTGATACGGTTATATATATACTGAGCTTTCTTATTTTATTTTATTTTATTTTTTTTATTTTTTTTTAATTTTTATTATTGTTTTAGCCATACATTGTTATGATATCACCATGGGTTTACATGTGCTTCCCCTCCGGGTCCCCCCTCCCTCCTCCCTCCCCCCCGGGAATTCTCGCTGCACCAGTCCCGAGCATCAATCCTGGGCTGGCGCTTGATTAGACACATGACAATTAACATGCTTCAATGCCCTTCTCCCATCTCATCCCACCCTTACCCTCATCCACAAAGTCCACAAGTCTATTCTATACATCTGCGTTCCTTTTGTTGTCTCCCATGTTGGGTTCTCATTACTGTCTTTCTAAATTCCATATATATGTGTTAATATACTGTATTGTTGTTTTTGCTTCTGGCTTACTTCACTCTGGATAATGGGCTCCAGTTTCGTCCATCTGAGTAGAATTGCTTCAAACAAAGGGTTTGGGAGGCTTCCCTGGTGGCTCAGTGGATAAAAGTCTGCCTGCCAACACAGGGGACATGGGTTCACTCCCTGGTTGAGGAAGATTCCGCATACTGTGGAGAAACTAAGCTCACGTGCTACAACTACCAAGCCCATGCTCCAGAACCTGCGAGCAACAGCTACTGAGCCCACGTGCCTAGAACCTGTGCTCTGCAACAAGAGAAGCCACCACAGTGAGAAGCCCATGCACTGTAACAAAGAGTAGCCCCTGCTTCGCCACAACTAGAGAAAGCTGGTGGGTAGTAATAAAGACCAAGCACAGCCAAAAAGAAATAAAACTTTTAAAAAACAAAGGGTTTGAGCAAGATAAATTCTAAGTTCTCTTGAAGTTATGGAATTCCATGAGTTTAAGGAGAGAACAGTTTAAAATGTTTTTACTAATATTGAATCATTCTATTTCTGCGATAATGTTTATTCAAATCTACCCTGGCTTACAACTAAAAATAGACTAGCAATTTGGGCAAGAAAATAAGTACAGATACTGTCTCATGACAAATATCAAGGTCCAAAAAGACTACTGTGAAGACTCCCATAATGGTATATACATTATATTTTTCAAATAGTCTTCATATTTAAAATTTAAGAACTTACCTATCACGTTTAGGCATCTTGAAATATGAAAGAAGTCTGCTCTCTGCTCTTGATAAGAGAGCCACTAGAATGAAGTAGAGTAAATCCTGGTAAGGCAAAGGGGTGTAAAATATTGTGTTTTATAAGAAAAATGTATAGATCAAGAATATATAATCTTCATCCACAGTTCTTGGCTCAGAAGTTCCCAAAACTCTTGGTATTTCATTATCGATAAAGAACAATAGTATAATATTTGGTCTCTTGTCTTTAGATCCTGAAAATGCTTCAGGAAAGATAACTTTTAGATCTCACCCAAGGGTGGGGCTGATTGCCACAATCACCCACCCTGTGATTTGGGGGTTGAAACTTTCAGTCCCATCCTCTGATTTCCAGGGAGGAGAGAGGACAGTGCAGGTTGAACCAACTGCCACTGGCCAATGATTTAGTCAATCATGGCTATGTAATAAAACCTCCATTAAAAACCCCAAAGGACAGCTTCTTATCCTTTCTCAGAGAGCTTTCATACCGGGGAACGAGAATGCTGCTGCTTACCACCCTGCTGGGTCCATGTTGCTTAGGAACACGAGCTCCTTTGTTTGGGACCTCACCCTATGTTTCTCATCATCTGGCTGTTGATTTGTATTCCTTAATATTTTTTATAATAAATCAATAATCTAATGAGTAATGAGATTTCCTAAGTTTTATGAGCTGTGCTAGCCAATTAATCAAACACAAGGAAGGGGTCGTGAGAACCTTTGGTTTATAGGCAGTTGGTTAGAAGCACAGGTAACAACCTGGGCTTGAGACTAGCCTTGGAAGTAAAGGGTGGTCTTGTGGGACCGAGTCCTTTACCTATAGAATCAAATTCTTTGTCTGGGTAGATAGTGTCAGAATTGAGTTGAATTCTCAGACATCCTACTGGCATCTGAGAATTGCTTGTTGATATGGGGAAGTCTCTTTATGTGGAATTGGGTCCAGGGATCCTTTTCAGGGTGAACAAGAATACAACCAAGCCTATACTTAGTTTCTCCAATCCCAGGCTTATACTGGCCTGGGATTCCCCAAGGCTCATTCCCCCATCTTCACCTCCATCCCCCCGACACTCTGTGTGTCTGTCCAGGGAAAATTGAAAACACCCCACCAAACATCTAGACATACACACATACAACATACACATACACACGGGCCTGAGTGCTTACAAGTGGCTAGCTAAATCCATAAAGAAATGCCGGAAGGAGAGCATCACTTTCCTAAACTCAAAAGACTGAATTTCACTGAATGTAGTAGGGTAAAACATTTGAAATTTAAAACCCCAAAAGCCATGGACAGAGAAAGTATATGCACTTAGTATAAAAGGACTGTAAAATATATTTCCAGTCAATGACAGTGAATCTTACATAGAAATCTTGGTTGATATTTTGGCTGATTAGACAACCCTGGAATGTAAAATGTTATTCTGTATTGAATACCACATTTCTACATAATGACTGAGGGTGATTTTTCCTGTTTAAAGACAGAAGATTGGTAGCTAAATTTGGAGAAAAATGTTATTTGCATTATGGTGTCACTTGCAATATAAATTAATCTCCTTGGAATACTGAGATCCTTGGTCATGCTCCTAAGTGGCATTTATTAATGTTCTTTATCATGTCCAGGAACTAATAGTACTAAGTGAGGGTGCTTCTTTTCAGTGAAATGAAACAGTGTAGGAGGGGCAAAAAGGGTATTTATGGCTCTCCTGTGCATGCTAAGTTTCTTCTATTGTGTGCAACTCTGCAACCCTATGGACTGTAGCATGCCAGGCTCCTCTGTCCATGGGATTCTCCAGGCAAGAATACTGGAGTGGGTTGCCATCCCCTCCTCCAGGGGATCTTCCTGACCCAGGGATTGAACCTGCATTTCTTCTGTCTCCTGCACTGGCAGGTGTTTTCCTTACCATTAGCGCCACCTGGGAAGCCCCATTATGGCTGTCCCAGGAATGCTTCAAAGAGGATTCTTAGAGATATCAAAATACAGGACTAATTCATTTACTTTTCAATAATAAAAAGTAGGTATAATTTATCTTTTGAAACTTCGCTTAATTTGAACCCCCAATTCTATTGTTAATGCCTGTCAGTTTCCCTTGTAATTACAATCTGCTAAAATTTCAACCAGAAGGTTATGAATATCTTTTAAATTCTTTGACATTTGTAAGAGAGCTGTTATTCAGGCAGACTGAATTCCACCAACAGGAGGAAACATGGAGGCAAGGAGTCAAGCAGACCAGACATGGATTGAGAATCTTATAGGGATAAACCCATAGGCTGGGATGTCGTTCCTAAAACATACCTGACACCGTTCCCCCATCCTGTGTCTGGGTGATATTAAGCACAGTATTTAGAATCCTTTGCAACCCAGGCAGCTGTGACTGTTCGATTATCCTGGGCACCAGAAATAAGACTTATTTCTCATTCTTTTTTTGTGGGGGAGAGGAGAATTTGTGGGATAAAAGACAAAGTCACAGCTAGCTGGATCAAATATATTTCTGAATACTCACTAAGCGGGTGGTCCAGAAGTCCTGTTCTGAAAAATGCCTTAGACACAAATTTTACAAATGAGAGAGCTAAGTTTCACAAGGGTGTGCCTTGACAAACACCAATATAATTGATGACAACCATAAATAGTATGTTTCAATGGCATCACCATGTATACCAGCCCACCCATCAATCAGAAGCATGCATCTGCATTTTAAAATGTGCTTATAATTGCTTATTATTCAGGTTTACCATTAGGAAAGCACTCTTGGTCCTATATACTGTGAGTCATTGAGTCTCTACTATATCTTGTTAAATGATTTGCATGATCTAGACCCTGATGTCCTACCACGACATTTTCCTCTTTTCCCTTTACTGGCTGTTCACAGCGTCCAAAGACATGACAGAGACCCCAGCTGTGACACTCTGGATCACTGCCAGGCCCCAGGCATTGAGGCCACGCTTGCTGCAATTCTCTTTAGCTAAGTTAGACACATACTAAAATGAATACAAGGATCCCAAAGAAATTGCATTGTAGGACACTTAAACGAAGGCAAGTGAACACAAGGTGGACAAGGGAAAGCTTTCAAAACCTTGAAATTGAATTTGGAGTCACTAATACAGCTGGGAAATGATAGCACTGAATGTCTCAAGGTCACTGGCGACAGAGAAGGGGGCTTTATTTCAAAGAAATTGCCCTGCCTGCCTAGATAAAAAGGAGACATATACACAGCAAAGAAAAGGAACAGCTGCTACAGAGCAGTAGCAAGAGGGAGGCTGCAAAACAAATTATCAGTGGGGAAGGGAATGAAGACCACCACACATTTCTGCCATCATTGGGCCAGAATAGCTCTCCTGTCTCACTCACAGGACAAAAAGTAGTCTGGCTCCAAATGTCTGTTTAGACCCAGTAGAGCCATTTGCAAGAACGGGAAAAGCTGGAGGATAAGATGATGTTTTCCACTGTGCCAAATCAGTGGCTGTAATACACCTGCTGCCACTGGTTCATAAAGGCTGAAGCGTGTTTGCAGCCACTTTGGACCACATGGTTCCCACAGTCAGAGGCTCTTCCCCAGAAACACCATTTTCCACTACCTGTGGATCAGACATCTAGCAACTTCCAGGAGACAATATAAACAGACTGAAATCTTCCTTGCTTCCGGAGGGGACATAGATGATACTGCAGAGCCAAGATTTTCTCCTATGCTTTCTGCTAGAAATTTTACAGTTGTAGGCTTCCCATTAAGTCTATGATGTGTTTTGAGTTCATTTTTTTGTCTGTGGTGTAAGACATGGTTCCTAGTTTGAATTTTCATATGGAAATCCAATCATTCCAGCACTGTTTGCTGAAAAGACTATCCTTTCTTCAATAAATTGCTTTTTCAACTTTGAAAAGAATCAATTAGCCCATATGTGTGTGAGTCTAGTTTTGGACTCTATTCCATTCTGCTGATCTATACCTTTATCCTTTTGCCATTAACTCATTGGCTTGATGACTGTAGTTTATAGCAAGTCTTGAAATCAAGTAATGTGAGTGGTTCAACTTTGTTCTTTTTCAAGACTGTTTCAACTGTTTTAGTTCCTTTGCCTTACCACATGTATTTTGAAATCATTTTGTTGATTCCCACAAAAAATTCTACTGGGATTTCTTTACTGGAATTATATTGAATTTATATATTATTATTATAAATTGCTTCATGAATTCAGTTCAGTTCAGTCGCTCAGTTGTGTCCAACTCTTTGTGACCCCATGGACTCCAGCACACCAGGCCTCCCTGTCCATCATCAACCCCAGGAGTTTTCTCAAACTCATATCCATTGAGCAAGTGATGCCATCCAACCATGTCATCCTCTGTCATCCCCTTCTCCTCCCAACTTCAATCTTTCCCAGCATCAGGGTCTTTTCAAATGTGTCAGTTCTTCGCATCAGGTGGCCAATGTATTAGAGTTTCAGATTCAACATCATCTTCCCATGAATATCTGAATATTTCCTTTAGGAAATCCAAGTCCAAGGGATTCTCAATAGTCTTCAACAACACAGTTCAAAAGCATCAGTTCTTCGGCACTCAGCTTTCTTCATAGTCCAACTCTCACATCCATACGTGACCACTGGAAAAACAAGAGCCTTGACTAGACGGACCTTTTTTGGCAAAATAATGTCTCTGCTTTTTAATATGCTATCTAGGTTGGTTATAGCTTTTCTTCCAAGGAGCAAGCATCTTTTAATTTCATGGCTGCAGTCACCATCTGCAGTGATTTTGGAGCCCTCCAAAATGAAAGCATTAACCTATGGAATGTGTGTTTCTCTAAATAAATCCACTTCTCACCTATCAGTTTGTCTCTTATTGAATTCTTTCTGTGATGAGACATTGAGAACCTGAGGCTCAATGTCCACTGGCAGTTGAATCTTCAGTCATCTTGGACCCAGTTGGTTCTAACCAGTTTTTGTCATATCATATTTTGAGACCAGATGTGTGATCACAGTTAAAAGACAATGAGTCCAAGTTCCCAGTCTGGATTTTAACTGGGCTCAAGTCTTAACCTGAGGTGTGCAGTTTCATCACCGCACATAATATTAGCTGACTCTTTGAATTAAGAAAAAATATTTGAAAATTATGATTTTCCTTAGAAACTGTCACAGGTGCCTTGCCACCATGCTTATGTTCTGTTAAAGCAAACTTAGCATCTAGTTCAGGGGCAAAGTAGAGGAAGAAGATATCAGATGCATATATAATTATATGGGACAAAGGCATCAAAAAATGAGAAAGCATAAACTAGGCATATGCCTAATGGAATGGGCAGAAGAAGAGTAATAGGGACTCTGAGCAAGCAGATAAAAAAGGAAGATCATTGTGCCATTGACTGTTCATTATAAAATCCCAGCAGTACCTAAAGAGAATGATTGTGTCTGAATTTGTTAAGAGGAAGATAGTTTAATGGACAGTAAATTATGGAATTACTGGGAAAGGTAATCTGAACAGGAGTAAGGTCAAAGATCTAAAATTAAAGTCTCCTGCAGGCTCCCACATAGAGTTAAATTTCCATTAAAAAAATCCTGTTACAAAAATATTTTTCATGTTAAACCATGCTTCATGATCTTGCTTTATGAAATTACATCTTATTTGCTTGAAGGAGATCACTTGCCTGACTTCAGCTAACTAAATTCTTATTACCACTTGAGAGCAGGTGAGCTCTCTCAGAAAATCTTGAGCTTATACACACTGGATGGTCCCATACTTTCAGGCCAATTTTTCTATTTTTCTATTATTATTCTGTATTTTATCTTAGCACTGCAAGGGCACTCTGACCTCTTAATTCCTTGAGGGCTACAATTAACCAGAAACACTCTTGACTGAAAAAGGAATTGAATGGGAACGCTTCACAGGTCTTCGGTCAATCACTTAAGAAAATCTATTTCATTTAAGTCATTCCTGGAAATTTTTGTATTACTTAACCATATTGTACACCCTTTTGCTTCCCTTTCATGATGCAAAGCACACATGTTAATGTGAAAGAAGCATATCCACTTAATAAAAAAATCAAATTTTTTAAGTGACAAATGTTTTAGTTGTAATATTAATACTGATTTCTTGTTCTTTCTTCATGACACCTAAGCAACACATTTACATTCATAAATTATTGAAATTCTATATGATTAGTAGTAAAAGGTCCTTTTTAGGAAAATAAAGTCTTACCAATGGAAAGCAAAAGTTTTGCTTGAAAAGTGTAGGAAATACATTCCCTTAGCAAAATGAGATAGAAAGTCCATTGTGTTGGACAGAACACTGGACCAGACTCATAGGCTCAACACTTATGTCTGTTAATTATAAGTTGTATAATATTGGATGAGTCATTGACTATTTCTGGACCTTGAATGTCTTTGTGACATGAAATAGGGATAATAATAATGATTATCTCATGCAATTGTGGGACTTCCTGGGTGGTGCTAGTGATAAAGGACCCACCTGACAATGCAGAAAACTTGAGAGACGTGAGTTCAATCCCTGGGTTGGGAAGATCCTCTGGAGGAGGGTATGGCAACTCACTCCAGTATTCTTACCTAGAGAATTCCATGAACAGAGAAGCAAAGAGTTGGACATGACTCAAGTGATTTAGCACGTGTGCATGCAACTGTAGTCACGATTAAATAAAATAAAGCGTGAAAAAGTCTTGGTAAATACTCTAAGACTCTGTAACTGTAGTCTGTCTGTGTGTGATTGCTTATAAAGTTTTAGGTCTGCTCGGTTTGACCCTCAAGTCCCCATCCAGACTATACTGATGAGAAACCTGCCTTCATGCTGGCATATTTTCTACAACAGCTGTAACTAAGTTATTAAGAGTTGTCATTCCTCCCACCCAGTGAGAATGACTGGCTGTGTGTAGCCCCTCAAACCCTCCAGGGAGGAGGAGTCAGGGGGTAGGGTGGACGGTGAGAGACATTGGCCCCATAGTACATCACTTCCTCCATCTCAGACCGTGACAGCGTTCAACCCCAAAGAACAACAAGCCAACTATTTCTTTCATCTTCAGGGCAAGATGTTGGATGCTTTAAGATCACAGATGTTGTGTATAGAGTTGAGAGCAAAAATGATCAGACACGCTAATATGTTTTCATCAGCTTTTGAAAGAGACCCTTCCATCCACACCTTCCCCTTCCAACATATACCCAATGGTTATATACCAAAACATGTCATTAAAGAATAAATTTTTCTTTTTGCTGACAAACAAAATCAGATGCTAATCAATAGGAATTCAGTTGGCAGAGACTGTCTTGCTCATCAGTGAAATTACATCTGGAGCTTGTTGGCTTGATGGTAGGAAACCCTTCTGATGGAAAGCTAAAATGAAAAAATATGTGCTCTGTCACTTATCATAGGAAAATGTAAACAACCATAACATTCAATCAATCAAGCAGACAAACAAAAAACCCCTCAGTTGTTAGGGTGTTACAAATCAATTTTATCATTCTGTGCCCCCTTCCAATAAAATATGAGCAAATAAAATAAAATAGATTTGTTTATTCAAAATTTAAATGTTCTTTACTGGTGATTACTCTCAAGAATAGTTGAGGCTCAAATAGGTCTGTCCTATTGTTTTTGTGACCACCTGTTTCACTCAGAACTAACCCTTTCAGTCATAGTCAAAGAAGTTACTACCCTAGTTCTGTAGCTATTGTTTACCCTTTAAAGGAAACACAAAACATTAACATTTCCTAACAATAAGTCTCCCTAGATGGTCTCAGGAAGGTAGAACAGAGTCATTGATCAGTGAAGATCCATCCATCAATTTGTAGTTCTAGGGTAGTTTTGACAGTTTTGTGATTAACCAAACTCTTAACACATGAAAAGGACATTGCTTCCCCATTCTTCTTGCCACCAAATGTTGTGAAGACAACAGAGTGAGAAAAACAAATAAGCATAAGCACAGTCTATAATAAGATTGTGATTAAACAAGATATAGTAGTATTTCTCTCAGAAATATTTCTAACTTCACTATAAAGTGTGTTTTGTTTCCTTCAGATAAATACCCAGAAGCAGTACTGCTGGACAGTACCGTAGTTCTATGCAAGTTCTATTTTTAATTTCTTCGGGAACCTCCAAACTGATTTCCATAATGACTTTATCAATTTGCAGGCCCACCAATGGTGTACAAGTATTCCCTTTAATCCACATCCTCACAAACACCTGCAATTTTTTGTCTCTTTGATAATTGCCATCTTAACAGGTATATGGTGATAGCTCATTGTGGTTTTTTGCATTTCCCTGAGGATTAGTGATGTTGAGCATCTTTTCATGTACCCATTGGCTCTGTATATCCTTTTTGAAAAAAAAGTCTATTCAGTCTCTCTTTGCATTTATTAATTGTTTTGTTTTTCATTAACAAGCTGTATGAGTTCTTTGTATATTTTGGATATTAACTCATCGTAGGATGTGCAATTCAATGTGCTCAGTCACTCAGTCATGTCCAACTCTTTATGGCCTCATGGACTATAGCCCACCAGGCTCCTCTGTCCATGTTCCAGGTAGGAATACTGGAGTAGGTTGCCATGTCCTACTTCAGGGGATCTTCTTGACCCAGGGATCAAACCCATGTCTCTTGCATCTCCTTCACTGGCAGATGGATCCTTTGCCACTAGTGCCACTTATGTGGTTTTCCAATATTTTCTTCCACTTCACAGGTTGCCTTTTTATTTTGTCGAGACTTCCTCTGTTGAGCAGAAGCTCTTTAGTTTGATGTAGCCATTATCTCAAAGAAATATCTGTATGGAATTCACTCAAGAATACTAGAGTGGGTTGCCATTCTCTTCTCCAGGGGATATTCCCTACCCAGGGATCAAACCCAGGTCTCCTGCATTGCAGGCAAATTCTTTTATTATCTGAGCCACCAGAGAAGCCCATATGTATATATACATTCAATCTTAAAAAGAAAGAAATTCTGTCATTTGTTACAAGGTGGATGAACTTGGAGGGCATTATGCTAATTAAAGCTAGGGAGAGAAAGATAAATACTGCATGATATCATTTATATGTGAAATACAAAATAATGAATTTATAGAAACAGAGAGTAGAAAAGTGGTTGCTAAGGACTGGGGTTTGGGAGAAATAGAGAAAGTTTGGTAAGAGGTAAAAGATACAAACTTTCATCTATAAGATAATAATTGCCTGAGGACCTTAAGAAAACATGACAATAGTTGATAGTACCATCATATAATTGAAATTTGCTAACAGAGTAGAGCTTAATATTCTCACCAAAAAAAAGGTAAATAGATAAATATCTGAGGTGATTGATGTGTTTATTAACTCACCATGGGTTTATTTATTTCACCATATATACCTATATAAAAGCATTACATTTCATGCCTTAAATATATTACAATTTTACTTGTCAATTATATTTCAATAAAGCTGAAAAAAAATTTTCAATTTGTCAAGCTTTAAAATAGAATGTTGAATGCTTTGGGCTCCATCCTTCCTCCCACCCTTCCTTCCTTTCTCCCTCCATCCTTCCCTTCCTCTTTACCCACCTTCCTTCAATCTTCCTTCTTGTCTTTCTTCTTCCTAGCTGAAGGGTCGCCAAATGCTTTCACATATGTCAATTTACCTTATCTTCACAGATATCCTAAGAGATAGGACCACTAGAATGATATTTGGGTGCTACAAATTAGATTAGTGATTATTTTTCAAGGTGAACCATTTTATAGTTGACTCATCTGACATTTGAATTCAAATTTCCTGAAAACTAATGCAAGATCTTTTTTTCAGCATTTCTGACCACTGAATTCCTAGGTCTTCCCCTGTGGTTCAGCCTTCCCTTGTGGCTCAGCTGGTAAAGAATCCGCCTGCAATGCGGGAGACCTGGTGTTGATCCCTGGGTTGGGAAAAACCCCTGGAGAAGGGAATGGTTACCCACTCCAGTATTCTGGTCTGGAGAGTTCCACAGTCTGTATAGTCCATGGGGTCACAAAGAGTTGGACACAAATGAATGACTTTCATACATGTGTCCCTGGTGGCTCAGATGGTAAAAAATCGGCCTGCAATGCAGGAGACCTGGGTTCAGTCCCTAGGTCAGGAAGGTCCCCTGGAGAATGGAATGGCAACCCACTCCAGTATTCTTGCCTGGAGAATTTCACGGACAGAGAAGCCTTGGGGGCAACAGTCCATAAATCCCAATTGCTATTTAATTTAGATATTAAATGTCTGTCTTTTGGTCAATCCAGCCCTTACAGATGCATTGAATAGAATCAGTTTAAGTGTGAAAATCTAAGCAAGCAAAAAAGGGTATTGAAAACAGTTTCAAAATTCTGGGAGAACTACTAAAAATATCAACAAGAATAAGCATTTTCTAGCTTCATCTTTCATATAAATAGATGCTACTGCTGACAGTGTTTCTTCCAGAGCTGGACTTCCCACTGTCAGCAAGATGCATGCTGAGATATTTACAGTGATCATGTTTTACATCACACTATCTACACCCTCCCTGGCTTTCTCAGCATTTTCTGAGCAGGATGGGATAAAAAGCGGGTATCATGTAGCTATGACCTCAAAAGCCCCAGGCTGGGCATTGTCAATATGGTATGTTTTCCAGCCTTTGGTTCTTTGAATCCCTGTCTTGGCAACTATACAGATTGCTATGCACTGGTTTGTGTAATTTAGCACCTCCTCATATTAAACTTATAGTCAAGGACAGAAGACCCCCATTAAAACTGAGTTTCCAACCGTCCTCACTCTGCAAAGTCAGTATTGATTATCTCCTTGCCTGTAATAAACCAAGAAGGACCACCATTTTGGCTGTCCTGAATGCCCCAGTGATTTAGATTCACCTAGTTGTGTGTCTGTTTGCCCATCACTGCTTTCAACTGTTGGGGGAGGTTATCAATACTTTCGATAATCTGAACTTCAAGTATATAAAAAAACATTTCTGAGGAAGGAGAAACAGTGAAAAGGAAAGAGAAACAAAAGGGGCTACCAGAACGAGCAGAGATGGTTAGGTTTGCACAGAAGTTAAAAAATTAGAAAATTACAGCCTTACAAAGTCTGATATCTCTCTTGGACCATTCATTTCCATTCTCCTCTCTGCCTTTGCTTCACTTAAAGTTCTTCTTCAAAGTCTCGCCTGTTCAGTCTCTCAAAAACCTCTGCTTAGCAATAACTGTACTGAAATTCACCATCAATGATGAGTTAGCCAGGAGTCACAGGCTGACCTTCTTATCTCTGGACTGATGCTGAAGCAAACTTTTCTTTGTACTTTGCACAGAATGCAACCTCCACTCTCCAAATCTTGATGATTCCTTCTGTGCCTCCATTGCCTTGTTTGTACTCCTTTCGTAGCATTCATTTGCTCTGGATATGTTATACAAGCTGTTGCTTACATATCTGTCTGCCCCCATTCTTAGTTCATAATGTCCCTGAGGCAATGACTGTGAACTTTTAGAAAACTGAGTTTGATATTCGGACGTAAACATAGACATAATGTATCTCTGAAATCTCTAACAGTGGTTCTTAACAGGGCAATTCAGTCCTCTGAGCTGGGGATAAAGTGGTGGCATTAGCCATATCTGGAAGCATTTTGGTTGCCACAACTTTCAAGGGAGGAATCCTAGTAGTATCTAGTTAGTAGAGGGCAGGGCTACTGTTAAATTTGCTACAATGCACAGAAAAATCTCCCCACTAGAAAGAAGTATCAGGCTTGAAATATCAATAGTGCTGAGGTTGAAAATCCTCTCTAACCAAGCAAATTATCATCCCCAAATAAATCCATATATATGCCTCCAAATGGGTTATTTTCCTTAGGTAGATCTGACCAACATATCTGTCACGAGAGTGTCTTAACCCAACCCATAACATTTCCATCATACAATAACTTCTTTCCCCAGTTATAGTTCATTTAAATCTTTATAATCAGTTGTAAAGTTTGCTCAGTTCAGTTCAGTTCAGTTGCTCAGTCGTGTCTGACTCTGTGATGCCATGAATTGCAGCACACCAGGCTTACCTGTCCATCACCAACCCCTGGAGTCCACCCAAACCCATGTCCATCGAGTTAGTGATGCCATCAAGCCATCTCATCCTCTGTTGTCCCCTTCTCCTCCTGACCCCAATCCTTCCCAGCATCAGGGTCTTTTCCAATGAGTCAACTCTTCACTTGAGGTGGCCAAAGTGTTGGAGATTCAGCTTCAACATCAGTCCTTGCAATGAACACCCAGGACTGATCTCCTTTAGGATGGACTGGTTGGATCTCCTTGCAGTCCAAGGGACTCTCAAGAGTCTTCTCCAACACCACAGTTCAAAAGCATCAATTCTTCAGTGCTCAGCTTTATTCACTGTCCAACTCTCACATCCATAAATGACCACTGGAAAAAACATAGCCTTGACTAGATGGACCTTTGTTGGCAAAGTAACGTCTCTGCTTTTAAATATACTATCTAGGGTGGTCATAACTTTCCTTCCAAGGAGTCAGCATCTTTTAATTTCATGGGTGAATCAAAATCTGCAGTGATTTTGGAGCCCCCAAAAATAAAGTCCTACACTGTTTCCACTGTTTCCCCATCTATTTGCCATGAAGTGATGGGACCAGATGCCATGATCTTAGTTTTCTGAATGCTGAGCTTGAAACCAACTTTTTTACTCTCTTCTTTCACCTTCATCAAGAGGCTTTTTAGTTCCTCTTCACTTTCTGCCATAAGGGTGGTGTCATCTGCATATCTGAGGTTATTGATATTTCTCCCAGCAATCTTAATTCCAGCTTGCGCTTCCTCTAGCCCAGCGTTTCTCAAGATGTACTCACCATACAAGTTAAATAAGCAGTGTGACAATATACAGCCTTGATATATTCGTTTTCATAATTGGAACCAGTCTGTTGTTCCATGTCCAGTTCTAACTCTTACTGCCTGACCTGCATATAGGTTTCTCAAGAGACAGGACAGGTGGTCTGGTATTCCCTTCTCTTTCAGAATTTTCCAGTTTATTGTGATCCACACAGTCAAAGGCTTTGGCATAGACAAAAAAGCAGAAATAGGTATTTTTCTGGAACTCTCTTGCTTTTTCGATTATCCAGCAGATGTTGGCAATTTGATCTCTGGTTCCTTTGCCTTTTCTAAAATCAGCTTGAACATCTGGAAGGTCACGGTTCACATATTGCTGAAGCCCGGCTTGGCGAATTTCGAGCATTACTTTGCTAGCATGTGAGATGAGTGCAAGTGTGTGGTAGTTTGAGCATTCTTTGGCATTGCCTTTCTTTGGGATTGGAATGAAAACTGACCTTTTCCAGTCCTGTGGCCACTGCTGAGTTTTCCAAATTTGCTGGCATATTGAGTGCAGCACTTTCTTTTTTTTTTTTTTATTAATTGTTTTTGCCATACATTGTCATGATATCACCATGGGTTTACATATGCTTCCCCTCCGGAACCCCCCTCCCACTTCCCTCCCCCCACGGGTAATTTCGCTGCACCAGCCCCGAGCATAAATCCTGGGCTGGCGATTGATTAGACATATGAAAATTAACATGCTTCAGTGCCCTTCTCCCATATCATCCCACCCTTACACTCATCCACAAAGTCCACGAGTCTATTCTATACATCTGTGTTCCTTTTGCTGTCTCGTATGTTGGGTTCTCGTTACCGTCTTTCTAAATTCCATATATATGCGTTAATATACTGTATTGTTGATTTTGCTTCTGGCTTACTTCACTCTGGATAATGGGCTCCAGTTTCGTCCATCTGAGTAGAATTGCTTCAAATGAATTTTTTTTTAATGCTGAGTAATATTCCATTGTGTATATGTACCACAGATTTCTTATCCATTCATCAGTTGATGGGCATCTAGGTTGCTTCCATGTCCTGGCTATTGTAAACAATGCAGCAATGAACATTGGGGTACACGTGGCTCTTTCAATTCTGGTTTCCTCGGTGTATATGCCCAGCAGTGGGATTGCTGGGTCATATGGCAGGTCTATTTGCAGCTTTTTAAGGAACCTCCACACTGTTTTCCATAGTGGTTGTACTAGTTTGCATTCCCACCAACAGTGTAAGAGGGTTCCCTTTTCTCCACATCCTCTCCAGCATTTATTGCTTGTAGACTTTTGGATGGCAGCCATTCTGACTGGTGTAAAGTGATACCTCATTGTAGTTTTGATTTGCATTTCTCTGATAATGAGTGATGTTGAGCATCTTTTCATGTGTTTGTTAGCCATTTTTATATCTTCTTTGGAGAAATGTCTGTTAAGTTCTTTGGCCCACTTTTTAATTGGGTTGTTTATTTTTCTAGAATGTAGCTGCAGGAGTTGTTTGTATATTTTTGAGATTAATTGTTTGTCTGTTGCTTCATTGGCTATTATTTTCTCCCATTCTGAAGGCTGTCTTTTCACCTTGCTTATAGTTTCCTTTGTTGTGCAAAAGCTTTTAATTTTAATTAGGTCCCATTTGTTTATTCGTGTTTTTATTTCCAATATTCTGGGAGGTGGGTCATGGAGTATCCCGCTTTGGGTTATGGCAGAGAGTGTTTTGCCAATGTTATCCTCTAGGAGTTTTATAGTTTCTGGTCTTATGCTTAGATCTTTGATCCATTTTGAGTTTATCTTTGTGTATGGTGTTAGAAAGTGATCTAGTTTCATTCTTTTACAAGTGGCTGTCCAGTTTTCCCAGCACCACTTGTTAAAGAGGTTGTCTTTTCTCCATTGTATATTCTTGGCTCCTTTGTCAAAGATAAGGTGTCCATAGATGCGTGGATTTATCTCTGGGCTTTCTATTCTGTTCCATTGATCTATGTTTCTGTCTTTGTGCCAGTACCATACTGTCTTAATGACTGTGGATTTGTAGTATAGCCTAAAGTCAGGTAGGTTGATTCCGCCAGTTCCATTCTTCTTTCTCAAGATTGCTTTGGCTATACGAGGTTTTTTGTATTTCCATACAAATTGAGAAATTATTTGTTCTAATTCTTTGAAGAAGACCTCTGGTAGCTTGATAGGAATTGCATTGAATCTATAGATTGCTTTGGGTAGTATACTCATTTTCACTATGTTGATTCTTTAATCCACGAACACGGCACATTTCTCCATCTGTTTGTGTCCTCCTTGATTTCTTTCATCTGTGTTTTATAGTTTTCTATATACAAGTCTTTTGATTCTTTAGGTAGAAATACTCCTAAGTATTTTATTCTTTTTGTTTCGATGGTGAATGGAATTGTTTCCTTAATTTCTCTTTCTGATTTCTCACTGTTAGTGTATAGGAATGCCAGGGATTTTTGTGTGTTGATTTTGTATCCTGAAACTTTGCTATATTCACTGATTAGCTCTAGTAATTTTCTCGTAGAGTCTTTAGGGTTTTCAATATAGAGGATCATGTCATCTGCAAACAGAGAGAGTTTTACTTCTTCTTTTCCAATCTGGATTCCTTTGATTTCTTTATCTGCTCTGATTGCTGTGGCCAAGACTTCCAAGACTATGTTGAAAAGTAGTGGTGAGAGTGGGCACCCTTGTCTTGTTCCTGATTTCAGGGGGAATGCTTCCAGCTTTTCACCATTGACGATAATGTTTGCTGTGGGTTTGTCATATATAGTTTTTATTATGTTGAGGTATGTTCCTTCTATTCCTACTTTTTAGAGGGTTTTTATCATAAATGGATGTTGAATTTTGTCAAAGGCTTTCTCTGCATCTATTGAGATAATCATGTGATTTTTATTTTTTAATTTGTTAATGTGGTTTATTACATTGATTGATTTACGAATATTGAAGAAACCTTGCATCCCTGGGATAAAGCCTACTTGATCATGATGTATGATCTTTTTGATGTGTTGTTGGATTCTATTTGCTAGAATTTTGTTGAGGATTTTTGCATCTAAGTTCATCAGTGATATTGTCCTGTAGTTTTCTTTTTTTGTGGCATCTTTGTCGGGTTTTGGAATTATGGTGATGGTGGCCTCATAGAATGAGTTTGGAAGTTTACCTTCCTCTGCAATTTTCTGGAAGAGTTTGAGTAGAATAGGTGTTAGCTCTTCTCTAAATTTTTGGTAGAATTCAGCTGTGAAGCCATCTGGTCCTGGGCTTTTGTTTTTTGGAAGATTTCTGATTACGGTTTCAATTTCCGTGCTTGTGATGGGTCTATTAATATTATCTATCTCTTCCTGGTTTAGTCTTGGAAAGTTGTATTTTTCTAGGAATTTGTCCATTTCATCCAGGTTGTCCAGTTTATTTGCATATAGTTGCTGATAATAGTCTCTTATGATCCTTTGTATTTCTGTGTTTTCTGTTGTGATCTCTCCGTTTTCATTTCTAATTCTGTTGATTTGGTTCTTCTCCCTTTGTTTCTTGATGAGTCTGGCTAATGGTTTGTCAATTTTATTTATCTTCTCAAAGAACCAGCTTTTGGCTTGGTTGATTTTTGCTATGGTCACTTTTGTTTCCTTTGCATTTATTTCTGCCCTGATCTTTAAGATTTCTTTCCTTCTACTAGACCTGGGCTTCTGCATCTCTTCCCTTTCTAGTTGCTTTAGGTGTAAAGTAAGGTCATTTATTTGATTTTTTTCTTGTTTCCTGAGGTGAGCTTGTATTGCTATGAACTTTCCCCTTAGCATTGCTTTCACAGTGTCCCATAGGTTTTGGGCTGTTGTGTTTTCATTTTCATTCGTTTCCATGCATAACTGAATTTCATTTTTGATTTCTTCTGTGATTTGTTGGTTATTCAGCAGTGTGTTGTTGAGCCTCCATATGTTGGAAGTTTTGAAAGGTTTTCTCCTGTAGTTGATATCTAATCTCACTGCATTGTGGTCAGAAAAGATGCTTGGGATGATTTCAATATTTTTGAATTTATCAAGGTTAGATTTATGGCCCAGGATGTGATCTATCCTGGAGAAGGTCCCGTGTGCACTTGAGAAAAAGGTGAAATTCCTTGTTTTGGGGTGGAATGACCTATAGATATCAATTAGGTCTAGTTGATCTATTGTATCATTTAAAGTTTGAATTTCCTTGTTACTTTTCTGTCTAGTTGATCTATCCATTGGTGTGAGTGGTGTATTAAAGTCTCCCACTATTATTGTGTTGTTGTTGATTTCCCCTTTCATACTTGTTAGCATTTGCCTTACATATTGTGGAGCTCCTATGTTAGGTGCATAAATATTTATAATTGTTATTTCTTCTTCCTGGATTGATCCTTTGATCACTATGTAATGTCCATCTTTATCTCTTTTCACTGCCTTTATTTTAAAGTCTACTTTATCTGATATGAGTATTGCCACTCCTGCTTTCTTTTGGTCTTTATTCGCATGGAATATCTTTTTCCAGCCTTTAACTTTCAGTCTATATGTGTCCCTAGGTGTGAGGTGGGTCTCTTGTAGACAACATATATAGGGATCTTGTTTCTGTATCCAGTCGGCCAATCTTTGTCTTTTGGTTGGGGCATTCAGCCCATTTACATTTAAGGTAATTATTAATAAGTATGATCCCATTGCCATTTATTTTATTGTTTTGGGTTCCAGATTATCTATCCCATCCATGTTTCCTATCTAGGCAAGTTCCTTTAGCATTCATTGGAGGGCTGGTTTGGTGTTACTGAATTCTCTCAGTTTCTGCTTGTCTGAGAAAATTTTGAATTCTCCTTCAAATTTGAATGAGATCCTTGCTGGGTACAGTAATCGGGGTTGTAGATTGTTTTCTTCCATGACTTTAAGAATGCTCTGCCATTCCCTTCTGGCCTGAAGCGTTTCTATTGAGAGATCAGCTGTTATCCTTCTGGGATTCCCCTTGTGAGTTATTTTTTGCTTCTCCCTTGCTGCTTTTAATATTTGGTCTTTGTATTTGATATTTGTTAATTTGATTAATATGTGTCTTGGGGTGTTCCGTTTGGGGTTCATTCTATTTGGGACTCTCTGTGTTTCTTGGACCTGAGTGGCTATTTGCTTCCCCAATTTAGGGAAATTTTCAACAATTATCTCTTCAAGGATTTTCTGATGGTCTTTCTTTTTGTCTTCTTCTTCTGGGACTCCTATGATTCGAATATTGGTGCGTTTAATATTGTCCCAGAGGTCTCTAAGATTGTCCTCATTTCTTTTAATTCTTTTTTCATTTTTCCTTTCTGTTTCATTTATTTCTGCCATTCTGTCTTCTACCTCACTTATCCTGTCTTCTATCTCTGTTATTCTACTGTTGGTTCCCTCCAGGGTGTTTTTGATCTCATTTATTGCATTATTTATTGTATTTTGACTCTTTTTCATTTCTTCTAAGTCCTTGTTAAAGCTTACCTGCATCTTCTCAATCCTTGCCTGCAGGTTATTGAACTGCAGCTCCAACTTATTTTCCAGGTTTTGGATCATATTCACTATCCTTATTCAGAATTCTTTGTCAGGTAGACATCCTATCTCTTCGTCTTTTGTTTGGCCTAGGGGGTATTTATCCTGTTCTTTTACTTGCTGGGTATTTCTCTGCTTTTTCATCTTGTTTATCTTGCTGTGTTGCCCCTTTATTGTGGGGGTTCCTCACTATGAGAGGGGTTAGATGTGTGGTTTGTAGAAGTTTCCTGGATGGGAAAGCTTGTGTGGTGTTCTGGTGGGTGGATCTGGGTTTCCTCACTGTAACTAACAATGGAGTGTCCAGTAAAGAGATTTGAGGTGTCGGTGGACTTGGTTTGACCTTGGGCAACTTGTGTATTGAAGCTCCTGGCAGTGTTCCTACGTTGCTGGTGAATTTGCTTGGTATATCTTACTCTTGAGCTTGTTGGCCCTTGGGGGTTGATTAATTTCAGTTTTGGTATGGAGGAGGTTGATGAGTTCCTATCGATTAATTAACCCTTGGATACAGGAGTTTTCTGGAATTCTCAGGGTCTGGGTTTAGTCTCCTGTCTTCCAGTAGCCTCAGGGCTCTTTTATCTCTGCACTGATGGTGGCAGAACCTCTAGTTTAGTGATGAGAAGTTTCTTCACAGTGAGGGACACCCTGTCAGGTACACAAAGTTACATGGCATGGACGAGAAGGAGAAGAGAGGAATCCGATGGTGAGGGAGTGAAGTGGCCAGTGATTGCTCCTCTGTGTGCCCTCCACAGCCTGGATCCCTTGGAGATGTTCACAGAGTTATATCGAAATGTGAAGAGTGTGGAAGGAGACAGAATTGACCAGAGAGAGAAAGGAGAGAGTCAGATGGATAGAGACAGATCCAGCCAGTGGTCAGTTATTTCAGTGTTCTTCACAGCTGGTAACTCTCAAGCAGAGTCCCAGAGTTGGGTAGAGAATATACAGAGGAAGAGGACGTTGAAGGTGTCTTGGTAGGAGAAGAAAAGAGAAAAGAAAAAGCAAAAAAAAAAAAGAAAAAAGGAGAGACAAGAATGGGGAGAGAGCAGTCAAGCCACTGATCTCACTCCAAGGTAACGATGAGTATTGGAGCTTGGGTCCTTAAAGGTACGAAGTTGATACCCAATACTAATAGGCAAAGATTAAAACTCTAGAGTAAAGACGGGATTCTCAAAATACTATTACAAAGAAAAAGATAGAAAGAAAGATAAGGAAGAGAAAAAAACAAAAACAAAAACAAAAACAAAAAAAAAAGAGGAGAAATAAGAATGGGGAGAGAGCAGTCAAGCCAATGATCTCACTCCCAGGTAGCAATGGGTACTGGAGCTTGGATCCCTAAAGGTACAAAGTTGATACCAAATACTAATAAGCAAAGATTAAAAATCTAGAGTAAACACTGGATTCTCAAAAGTACTATTATGAAAAAAAGAAAGAAAGAATGATAAAGAAGAAA
>ML660197.1:20687529-20961282 GCA_007570785.1 Antilocapra americana | reverse complement strand
AAAAAAAAAAAAAAAAAGGGTATAAAAAAGTTTTAAAAATTTAAAAGATGTTCCTAGTACAGTTATAACTAAGGCTTTCTCTGGTGCTGGTGCGTACTGGGAGGGGTCAGTTTATTTTTCAGACAATTCCTTGGGTCCGGCTTGTACTTCTCATGGTCTATAGACTCCAAAGCTGTTGCCTCTGCTAGCTTAAGCGTCTTCTGTTTGCTGGTCTTTTATGTGTCTATTCAGCGCTCTGGAGTTTGCCCTGCTCCTGCTGAGTGCGCTTCCCCCGCCCCTTCTGCTCGGCTCTCTGTCGTCCGCCTGGCGCAGTTGGGGAGTGCAGCTTCTCCCCTCCCCCGGCCCAACTGCTCGGCTTTCCCGACGTGCAGCTAAGCACGTCTTCTTAGGTGTGCAGAGCGCCGATCCGTCCAGAATCCCCAGTAGTCTTGGTTAGCACCTAGCTCTGTGCGCAATTTGGACGAGGAAGCCTCGCCGGGGCTGGGCTATGCCCGCTGGTCTCGGGCAGGGTTTGGGTCTGTCCGCAGCCTGAAGGCGCCCAGCTCCGCCCAGCCGGCCGCCTCCCTGCCGACTCCGCCTCACCCTTTGGTCTCGCCAAGGCTGGGTTAGGCCCGCTGCACTCGGGCGGGGGCTGGGCCAGTCCGCAGCCCACAGGCGCCCAGATCTCCTCGGCCGGCCGGCCGCCTCCCTGCCGACTCCTCACACCCTTTGTTCTGTGTCACCCGGCCGGCCGCCTCTCTGCCGACTCCACACCTCTCCTTGTTCTGCGTGGGCCTGGCAGGGGGGCTCTTCCTGGGGAAGGCTACTTCTCAGTCTATCTCCGGTTAGCCCCCTGGGTTGGGTCGCTCAGGCTGCTCGGTTCCCTGAGCGCGCAGCCCGCCCCTCCCTGAGCAGTCCGCTTTGGCTAGTGGGGGGTGGGGCGTCCGCCGCCGCCGCTTCCCTGTGCCTTCCAGCCAGAAATGTAGCTTGCAGGGCTTAATTATTAATCTTCTTTTACTCCCAGCTATCTTGCTCTCCAAGATACACCGCAAATCCGCCCGAGAGAATGCTCCCTGGTATTCGGAAACCTTTCTCCTCTTTTTTTTTTTTTTTTCCTCTTTATTCCAGACTCCCCTTCCGGGACGGATCCCCGCCCCCAACTCTGTCTCTCCCTTTACTTTTTTCTCTCTCTTTTTTCTTTTGTCCTACCTCCTCTCGTCAGCAATGGGCCGTCCCTTCAGATGCCCGATGTCCTCTGCCAGCATTAAGATCCTGTTTTATGGAGTTTGCGCGGTATTTAAAAGTTCTTTTTTTATTGGGGAGAGAGTGGTTCCCCGTCCTATTCCTCCGCCATCTTAGTTCCCCTCCCGAGTGCAGCACTTTCACAGCATCATCTTTCAGGATTTGAAATAGCTCAACTGAAATTCCATCACCTCCACTAGCTTTGTTCATAGTGATGCTTCCTAAGGCCCACTTGACTTCACATTCCAGGAAGTCTGGCTCTAGGTGAGTGATCACACCATCATGACTTTCTGGGTCATGAAGATCTTTTCTGTACAGTTCTGTGTGTATTCTTGCCACTTCTTCTTAATATCTTCTTCTTCTGTTAGGTTCATACCATTTCTGTCCTTTATTGAGCTCATCTTTGCATGAAATGTTCCCTTGGTATCTCTAATTTTCTTGAAGAGATCTCTAGTCTTTCCCATTCTGTTGTTTTCCTCCATTTCTTTGCATTGATCGCTGAGGAAGGCTTTCTTATCTCTCTTTGCTATTCTTTGGAAGTTTGCATTCAAATGGGTATATCTTTCCTTATCTCCTTCGTTTTTCACTTCTCTTCTTTTCACAGCTATTTTTAAGGCCTCTTCAGACAGCCATTTTGCTTTTTTGCATTTCTTTTCCATGGGGATGGTCTTGATTCCTGTCTCCTGTACAATGTCATGAACCTCTGTCCATAGTTCATCAGGCACTCTGTCTATCAGATCTAGTCCCTTAAATCTATTTCTCACTTCCACTGTATAATCATAAGGGATTTCATTTCGGTCTAGTGGTTTTCCCTATGTTTTTCAGTTTAAGTCTGAAGTTCCATTAAGGAGTTCATGATCAGAGCCACATTCAGCTCCCGGTCTTGTTTTTGCTGACTGTATACAGCTTCTCCACCTTGGGCTGCAAAGAATACAATCAATCTGATTTTGGTGTTGACCATCTGACGATGTCCATATGTAGAGTCTTCTCTTGTGTTGTTGGAAGAGGGTGTTTGCTATAACCAGTGTGTTCTCTTGGCAGCCTTTGCCCTGCTTCCTTCTGTACTCTAAGGCCAAATTTGCCTGTTACTCCAGGTGTTTCCTGACTGCCTACTTTTGCATTCCAGTCCCCTATAATGAAAAGGACATCTTTTTGTGTGTTAGTTCCAAAAGATCTTGTAGGTCTTCATAGAACTGTTTAATTTCAGCTTCTTTAGCATTACTGGTTGGGGCATAGGCTTGGATTACAGTGATATTGAATGGTTTGCCTTGGAAATGAACATAGGTCATTCTGTCATTTTTGAGATTACATCTAAGTACTGTATTTCAGACTCTTGTTGACCATGATGGCGACTCCATTTCTTCTAAGAGATTCCTGCCCATAGTAGTAGATATAATGGTCATCTGAGTTAAATTCACCCATTCCAGTCCATCTCAGCTTGCTGATTCCTAGAATGTCAACGTTCACTCTTTCCATCTCCCGTTTAACCACTTTTAATTTGCCTTGATTCATGAACCTAACATTCCAGGTTCCTGTGCAATATTGCGCTACAATATCGGACCTTGGTTCTATCACCAGTCACATCCACAACTGGGTGTTGTTTTTGCTTTGGCTCCATCCCTTCATTCCTTCTGAGTGTTGTGACTGTGATGGCTCACTGAGGTGGCCGAGAGGAGCTACTCTGGGGCCGAGGTCAGGGGCGGCAGCCTCGCTTTGCTGGAGCAGCCCTGAAGAGAGACCCCACATCCAAGGTAAGAGAAACCCAGAAGTGCAGTCGAGAGGTGCTACCCCACGCCCAAAGTCAGGGGCGGTGGCAGAGAGGAGCTACCCCACGTTTAAGGAGCGGTGGCTGTGCGGGCGCAGGAGGGCTGAGAGGGGCTACTCCACATTCAAGGTCAGGAGGGATGGCTATGAGGAGATACCCCTCGTCCAATGTAAGGAGCAGCAGCTGTGCTTTGCTGGAGCAGCTGTGCAGAGATACCCCACGTAGTGTTGCCCAAGGTCATCAGAAGGCAGACACACTGAAACCATAATCACAGAAAACCAGCCAATCTGATCACACGGACCACAGCCTTGTCTAACTCAATGAAACTAAGCCATGCCATGTGGGGCCACCCCAGATGGAAGGTTCATGGTAGAGAGGTCTGACAGAATGTGGTCCACTGGAGGAAGGAATGGCACACCACTTCAGTATTCTTGCCTTGAGAACCCCATGAACAGTAAGAAAAGGCAAAAAGATAGGACACTAAAAGATGAACTCCCCAGGTCAGTAGGTGCCCAATATGTTACTGGAGATCAGTGGAGAAATAACTCCAGAAAGAATAAAGGGATGGCACCAAAGCAAAAACAATATCCAGTTGTAAAGTTTGCTAGCTGGATTTTATTCTTCTGATTTTAAGGAAGTTGAGACTAATAATGGGTAATCTGTAAAGGTTTTGAATAGAGGTATTATAGAAGATGTTTCAGAGTCCTTTGTGCTGCAAGATCAAACCAGTCATTCCTAAAGGAAATCAACTCTGAATATTCATCAGAAAGACTGATGCTGAAGCTGAAGCTTCAATACTTCAGTCACCTGATGTGAAGAGCCAACTCATTGGAAAAGACCCTGATGCTGGGAAAGTTTGAAGGCAAAAGAAAAAGGTGGGTAGCAGAGGATGAGATGGTTAGACAGCATCAACAACTCAATGAATGTGAATTTGAGCAAACTTCAGGAGATAGTGGAGGACAGAAAAACCTGGAATGCTGCAGACAATGGGGTCACAAAGAGTCAGAGATGGCTTAGGCACTGAGCAACAATGAAGGTTTCATACCTAGAAAGCTGGCAACAGAACTGGAATCTAGGACTTCTGACTCTGTAGTCCTGAGAAAAAGAGTAAAGGCACAAAGGCATAAAACTTCAGGGCATGTTGGGAGATCAGCCAGCAGTAAATGCTGCTAAATCCTAGGGTACAAGAAGGTGAAATCACCCCTTAAGCTAAAGGTGAACTGGTTTGAGGTCAGATGGTTGAGGCTCCTGAATTATTTTTAGGCATTTTGAACTTAACAGAAGCGGAGGGTTGGGAATAGATAACAGAGTCATTAGTTAGAAATTTTCTTTGGAAGGATCTGTCTGGCAATTGATAGGCTGCTTGGAGAAGGAATCATTTAGAAGGTACAGCAGTTCTTCTGGTCCCATTTGTGACCACAAGGGGTGAATGACAAAGAGCTATGTACATCAACTCTTAAAAGTTGCTAGAAACTGTCACAGTCCACTCCAGAGAATGTCTATGTGTTTAGAGGGCAAGTAACCACCCTCTGGGAGTTTTTGTACACACTTTGTGTCTGTGCTATCACACACTGAACCAAAGACACAAATCCTTGGACTTCGTGTTTAAGACCAATAACCTAGACATATGGAATCTATAGACTTACATGTGCCAGATGGAATTAAACTATTTCCAGAAATTGAAAGCAACCTGGAGAGACTTCTTTCCACTTAAACTCATTGAGCCTTCCTGAACAAAGTGACCCACTGCTGCCTCTTAGAGTATGAGGATTTAGAAAACATATTATAGGTGAGGGTTATCAGGGGGGTTGCTCTCAATAAATCTGAGCCTGGTTTTGAGTTTTGAGATGAAAAATATTCTAAGCAGCTAGAATTTCAGGGGGGGCGTATACATGTTCTCAAAAGAATAATATGCAAACATGGCTCAGAAGCCTCCCACTAGTAATACCTGGAGTGAAGTGTATTCTTGAATGCATTTCTTCCTAACTTCCCACAGATGAAACAGAAGCCAGTGTCACCTGTGATCTATTTCTCATATAACTAGTGGTGACAGCTTGTTTTGCATTTTTTTTTTTTTGCCTTCTTTTTAAACATCAGACTAATCCATCATGAACAGCAATTGCTTTCATTGTATGGGCCTTTGAATTTCAGAAGGCCTAATTTGTTTATTTAAATGAAAAAAAAGTTTCCAAAAGAAAGCAAAAAAGCTAAGAAAAGGTTTAGCTTCTCCCTGGCAGCCAAATATTCATTTTGCCTCTGGGATCACCATTTCAAGAGCTGTTAAGACAGAATTATTTTGTAAAAACCTCATTTAGAGGAAGGATCTCTATTGAAATGGCTGGAGGACTTTTCTGCCAGTCACAGCCATTCTGACCTTCCAGTTCTTTGGGCATTTTTACAGCATAGCTTATTCAGTGACTTGGTGAGGATTTTATTCCCAAATCTCTTAATATTTGAGCAAATATTTACCTCATACATCATTGCTTTGGTTGTGGCATCTAGGATAGAACTGGAAATGATTTAGACCAAAGAGATGATACTCATCAATGAGTATGTGTCTCTCTTTTGAGTTACAAACGATCTCAAGTCTTTTTTTAAATTTATTTTTAATTGGAGGATAATTGGTTTACAATGTTGTCTTGGTTCCTGCTATACAAAAATGTGAATCAGCCATAAGTATACATATGTTTCCTCCTTTGTGAACCTCCCTCCCACCCAGAGTACCAGAGGACTTGGAAGCAACTTAGATGTCCATCTACAAATGAATGGATAAAGAAGCTGTGGTGCATATATACAATGGAATATTTTTCAGCCATTGTAAAGAATGAATTTGAGTCAGCTCTAGTGAGGGTGATGAATCTAGAGTCTGTTATACAGAATGAAGTAAGTCAGAAAGAGGAAAAAAAAAAACGGTGCTGATAAACAGATTCGCAGGGCAGGAATAGAGACACAGATACATAGAGAACAGCCTGCAGACACAACAGGGGAAGGAAAGGGTGAGACAAACTGACAGAATAGCACTGAGACATGTACATCAGCATGTGTAAAACACAGGGAATCTCAATTTTTTAATACTTGTTCTTCCATATTGGCCTGGAAGGGAGAAAATTCCTGAGGTAGGACTTGTCTTTGTGGACATGTCACAAGAATGTTCCAGAACATTGTACAGTTAAATTCCTCTCTATGAGTACTTACCTTCAGGAAAGGATTCTGTTTCAACACAAAGCTTAAGAAAGACTTCTGTCAAGATATACCTGGTATACTGAGGAAAATCAAAACCAAACAGATATGTGGATTATGTGTCTACAATCAAGATTTTACTGAGTTCCTATTAAGTGCCATTCCCTGTAGAGATTATACTGAAATGTGACCTGCAGTTATACCATCCTTAAGAAATTTAGGTGTGGTTGGAGGGCAATACACAAATTTACTCAAAAAAAAATGCAGAGGGATAAACAACAGTGTCTGATCAAGGGAGAGGAGTTACTTGATGTAGGGATTAAGTGTACTTTTATAACTTAGAGCAGAAGGAGGTAAATGAAGGTTGACAAACTCAGAGAATACCTTCTTGAAGTGATAACATTTGAACTAGATTTTAAGTCTTAGCATCTGAGTATATTACAGTGAGGAGATGTAATTTCAAATCTGGAGAGGAACACAAGCAAATGAAAAACTGAGAGGACACAGAAGCATTAGACACTAAGTGGCAGTGTAGACAGAAATCTTTCTGACAAAGTTCAGTTCAGTTCAGTTCAGTCACTCAGTCAGGTCCGACTCTTTGCGACCCCATGGACTGCAGCACACCAGGCTTCCCTGTCCATTGCCAACACCCAGAGCTTACTCAAACTCATGTCCATAGAGTCGCTGATGCCATCCAACCATCTCATCCTCTGTCATCCCCTTCTCCTCCTGCCTTCAATCTTCCCCAGCATCAGGGTCTTTTCCCAATGAATCTGTTCTTCACATCAGGTGGCTAAAATATTGGAGTTTCAGCTTCAGCATTAGTCCTCCCAATGAATATTCAGGACTGATTTCCTTTAGGATGCACTGGTTGGATCTCCTTGCAGTCCAAGGGACTCTCAAGAGTCTTCTCCAACACTGCAGTTCAAAAGCATCAATTCTTTGGCACTCAGCTTTCTTTATAGTCCAACTCTCACATCCATCCATGACTACTAGAAAAACCATAGCTTTGACTAGATGGACCTTTGTTGGCAAAGTAATGCTCTGCTTTATAATATGCTGTCTAGGTTGGTCATAACTTTTCTTCCAAGGAGTAAGCATCTTTTAATTTCATGGCTTCACTCACCATCTGCAGTGATTTTGGAGCCCCCCAAAACAGTCTCTCACTGTTTCCCCATCTATTTGCCATGAAGTGATGGGACCAGATGCCATGATCTTAGTTTTCTGAATGTTGAGTTTTAAGCCAACTTTTTCACTCTCTTTCACTTTCATCAAGAGGCTCTTTAGTTCTTTGCTTTCTGCCACAGGGTGGTGTCATCTGCATATCTGAGGTTATTGATATTTATCCGTAAGGTCTTGATTCCAGTCTGTGCTTCATCCAGCCCAGCATTTCTCATGATGTACTCTGCATATAAGTTAAATAAGCAGGGTGACAATATACACCCTTGGCACATTCCTTTCCCAATTTTGAACCAGTCTGTTGTTCCATGTCCAGTTCTAATTTTTGCTTCTTGACCTGCATACATATTTCTCAGGAGGCAAGTCAGGTGTTCCCATCTTTTGAAGAATTTTCCAGTTTGTTCTGATCCACACAAAGGCTTTGACGTAGTCAATAAAGCAGAAGTATATATTTTTCTGGAACTCTCTTACTGTTTTGATGATCCAGCAGATGTTGGCAATTTGATCTCTGGTTCCTCTGCCTTTTCTAAATCTAACTTGAACATGTGGAAGTTCACAGTTCATTTACTGTTGAAGTTTGGCTTGAAGAATTTTAGTATTATTTTGCTAGCGTGTGAGGTAAGTGCAATTGTGTGGTTGTTTGAGCATTCTCTGGCATTGCCTTTCTTTGGGATAGGAATGAAAACTGACCTTTTCTAGTCCTGTGGCCACTGCTGAGCTTTCCAAATTTGCTGGCATATTGAGCACAGCACTTTCACAGCACCATCTTTTAAGATTTGAAATAGCTCAGCTCGAATTCTATCACATCCACTAGCTTTGTTTGTATTGATGCTTGCTAAGGCCCACTTGACTTCTCATTCTAGGATGTCTGGCTCTAGATGACTGATCACACCATCATGGTTATCTGGGTCATGAAGATCCTTTTTGTATTAGTTATTCTGAGTATTGTTGCCACCTTTTCTTAATATCTTCTGCTTCTGTTAGATCCATACCATTTCTGTCCTTTATTGTGCCCATCTTTTCATAAAATGTTCCCTTGGTATGTCATTTTCTTGACGAGATCTCTAGTCTTCCCCATTCTATTGTTTTCCTCTATTTCTTTGCATTGATCACTGAGGAAGGCTTTCTTATCTCTCCTTGCTATTCTTTGGAACTCAGCATTGAAATGGGTATATCTTTCCTTTTCTCCTTTGCTTTTTTTTTTTTTCTGACAAAACCTAGGTTTTAAGTACAGTAGTGTAGAATACATGATTATAGAATTTAGTGGGAACAGATTGAAGCCCCTTGAAATCTTAAGGGAAGAATTTGGACTTGATGTCACATGTGATTGAGTTATTGTAGATTTTTGGCAGGAAGATCCATGATGAAAGCAGCACTTGTGTACAAAGTTGATTTGGCAGGGCATCAGTTGGGAGACAAGTTAGAGAAGGCAGATATGTAGCACTTGTACAATGATTTGTGCTTACATTCATTCAAGAGGAAGAAGGAAAGAAGGGATAAATCTGAGATCCCTATTGAAGCCTTGGTGACTGATTGAGGGTCAAAGGATTGAGCATCATTGAAGGTGACTCCAAAACTAGAAGTGGGACTATCATAATCCACAGAAGGAGCTCTTTCACAGGTTCAGGAAGAAGCTCCTATCTCTTTCCCCAGAAGAAATCTCCTTCATTCTTACCCTAAAGAGAATGGGGAATGAATAAAAAAATCAAATGCAAAAACTAGCTATGATTCTCTCAAAACTATTGGAAGACTAAAATGGTATTTCTGAAGAATAAGTCCTTTCAAACAGAATACATTATTGGTTTTATGGAGTACTTGATTTAGTTCATTTTTTAAATTCTGTTATAGCAATGCCAATGTATATAATTTTTGAGAAAAGATCACTTTAGAGATAAAACATAGCACTTCATTCTTAATGCTTCCTATTCTTGTAATAGAGCTCTTGACTGCATAGGAACCAAACCTCTTCCTTGGTCTATTTTGTCATAGCTTCCTTCTACCTCTTATATCCTTATAATGGCCTTCCACAGTGGCTCAGATGGTAAAGAATCCACTTGCAATGCAGGAGACCTGGGTTCAGTTCCTGGGTGGGGAAGATCCCCTTGAGAAGGAAATTGCTATCAACTCCAAGACTCTTCTGACCACTAATACCAAACCCTCTTTCACATAGTGCACTGAGGACGGAACAGGCTTCCTTTGCAACTACCACTCACAACTCTTCCTACCAAGGATCCTTCATCTACTTTTAACTGGGACAATCTATTGATGTTGTTTGTGGCTCAGTCATGTCCAACTCTTTGTGACCCCAAGAACTGTCTGTAGTCAGCCACGCTCCTCTCTCCTTGGGAATTCTCCAGGCAAGAATACCATAGTGAGTTGTCATGCCCTCCTCCAGGGGATCTTCCCAACCCAGGATTCAAACCCAGGTGTCCCACGTTATGGGCAGATTCTTTAGCCTCTGAGCCACGGGGGAAGCCCAGGAATACTGGAGTGGGTAGCCTATTCCTTCTCCAAGGGATCTTCCCAACCCAGCAATCCAACTGGGGCCTCCTGCATTGCAGGGGGATTCTTTACCAGCTGAGTTACCTCAGAAGCCCCAGGGGGCGCTAGTGGTAAAGAATCTGCCTGCCAGTGTAGGAGACGAAAGAGAGAGGTTTGATCCCTGGGTCGGGGAAGATCCCCTGGAGTGGGAAATGGAGACGTTCTTCGTTATTATTGCCTGGAAAATCCCGTGGACAGAGAAGCCTGGCGGGCTACAGTACATAGGGCCACAAAGAGTCGGGCACAAATCAACTACCGAGCACACACACAGTCTATTGACAGTTAACTAGAAAGTAAGCTAACGTATAATCAGTGTCTTGCTGTGCTTTGTCTCAATTCTTTTCACTCTAATCCAAGGAAATAATCTATATGAAGTTGTTTAGTCTCTAAGTCATATCTTTTGCAACCCCCGGAATGGGAATAAAATGCTTGGAACTGACTACTCTGGCCTCTTGGGCTACATAAGGCAGTAGAAGGTAACTTTGGAAATAAATATAGCCTTATACATACAGCAGGCCGCCTCTCCTAATTGCTTATTTTTATCGTGTTGCTGAAACTGCACGTCCATCCCATTGTTCAAACACCTTCACCTAGGGCCTTTTAATGGAATACCTTAACTGCAGTGAGTTTTAATTCATGAACTTTCAAATCAAATTAACGACTTTCCTAATCGGAGATGAGCAGAAGCAAATAGTGTAGAGGAAGAGCCCTAGGTTTGGTGCAGAGATTGAACCCAAGGGAATTGAATACTCAAGGTAATTCTGATTTGCATTGATGGTGTCTCTTGCTTTAGCAATTCCCTCTTTCCTGATTTAATCCAAAAGAAAACTGCCCTTAAATCTGTGGGCAAAATCTAGTCTGTAGACATTGTAGCTAAGCTTCTTCCTTGTGGAAATGCCCTTTGCCCCAAAGAATCTCATTTTCAGCTGCTGAGTGCCAAGGCGGCAGCTGTGGTAGAGAAGCTCAGAACATGATCTCAGGCCAGTTGGGAAGATTACCAACGTCTGAATTCTGTCTTTGCCATTTGTCAGGTTTGGGGTTTTAGTAAAATCACTTAACAGTTTCAACTTGATTTTTCTGTAACATTAGGATAGTAATAATTGCTTGGTTGTTGTGAGAATTAAATAGGAATATATGTAAATAAGAATGTACACAGGCATACAATAATTATCTAGCACTGAATAAAATATTGCAACTTATCATTGCACTCTGTGACCTCTCTATGAACCTGAGGAACATCTTTGTCATGATAAATGTAAATATCTTAAGTTTGTTCTGGATAAAAGAGAACACATGTTATTCTCCAGCAAAGTCTCTCTTATTACTGTATCTATGTTGACTAGTAATAGAATCAGTTTCCCAGCTGATTTCAGGTTAATAATTATTGGATATTTTAATAGTTTTTCTGTTTAGTCCCTGACCCACCCACCCCCCCCCACCCATCCTCCAACCTAGTTAATCAATTGCCTGTCACAGCCAGTTTTTCCTTAAAAAAAAAAAATAATGTGGTTTATGGTTCCTTTAAAGTTTGTGAAACCATGAACCTCTCCAAAGAATGATGCATCCAAGTGTACGAAATTTCATAGGCTGTTTTTAGGATTAACAGACCCCCCCCCAACCAGATCTCATGTACATACCTTCAGGATTTCTAGGGACTCAAGGCTGAGAACCCCAGGCCCTAAATATTTTTTTCAACCTAGATGACTCTTTCCTTTTTTCTGACCTTCACCCTAGTTTCAATCCTCAGCATCTGTTGCCTACATACAACTTGATCTCCAGATTCTTCTGTGCTATTCCTCCTAGCCAGGCACCACACTGCTTCTTGAATCTTTTGTCTCTACAGTAACATTTTGTCACCCAAATTGTTTAAAAATTTTTTTTAGATTTTTGATACACAGCGGTCCTCAAAACTTTACTATGGATAATGAACTGAAGAGATTCTGAATGTAGACCCAGCATGGATTCCTGTGATTTACATCAAAAAAATATGTAGTGATTCCAACACTAGTAGTCCCAGATCACACTTTGAGAAGCATGATCCAAGATGATCCCTTGAGGCTACTCTCCTCATTCATCATTTGCTTAAGCTTGCCACTGTACTTTTACTAACTGAGTATGTTTAGAACTCATCCTTTGTTTTCAGTCTACCAAACTACTTCCACAACTTTGTTGAAAACTGTTTATTCTCTATTGCTCAGTACAACTACCTCTCTTCTATGGCTTCTTTCATCATCAATTCCCCTAATAAAAATGTATTCACACCCTATCCTAATGCACCATTAGAGCATATGGTAGACTCTCCCTGAATTACTGTCAATTGTATGCAGGTTGGGCTTGGAGAATGGCATGGAGTAGACTATATTCAAGCCCCAAGGTCCAGGATTTTTTTGGATCCTCCATTTAAAAACTGTAAGACATCCCCAAAATTGCTTGCATCTCTTTGGGGCCTTAACATCAACACCTAAGAGAAGAAAAAACTAATGCCTTCTTTCCCTGGTAGCTCAGATGGTAAAGAATCTTCCTGCAATGTGGGAGACATGGGTTCAATTCCTGGATGGGGAAGATCCCCTGCAGAAGGAGCTGGCAACCCACTCCAGTATTCTTGCCTGAAAAATCCCACAGATAGAGGAAACTGGAGGGCTACAGTCCATGGGTCACAAAAAAAGTTGACTTAGAGACTAAATAGCATATGTGTAGAAGACTTTTTGAAATTGTAAATTTTACCAAAAGGTGTTCTTTTTGAGCTTCTTGATTTAGTTTTATAAAAGAAAAACCAGCTGGTAATAGAATGACAGTTCTTCATTTACTTTCACTAATCAATTTAGATTTATGAAGTCAGAGCATGTTTTAAGTGCTCCATCCATTTCCTTCCTGCTACAACATCAACCAAGTTATGGATCTTACCTCTCCTCTGAGATTTCCCCTTTATTTGCATAGAATTTTCCCTTTCCTTAGAACAGCAAAGCCTAGCATAATCTGCTCTTTATCACAAAATTTATTGAAATACAGACATAGTGTGTAACTACCCTCCCAACTCCCCAAACTACAAAATAAAATGGAATTGATTAGTGATTGACTTCAAAGTGAGTAATTGAGCTTTAATGGGTTTATAAAAGGGATTGAAATCAAGGCAATAAATTAAAAGCAAAATAAAAGAGTAAACAAGAAAGGATGTTTTACAACTTGGTTCCATTACAGTCCATGCTAACCAGATTAAAAAGTAATTGCCATGTCAAGAAAAATTATAGTGGCCTCTGCAAAATGAAAGAACAGTGGGCTCTTTTTGTGTAGGGTATAAAACAGACAGAAAGGAAAGGAAAGGAGTGCAGGGCATGGGGAAAGTGCAGACTACTTTTTCCTGATGGTCATTATGCTTTCAATATCTGAAATCTCTTCATAGAAATAGACATTATCATCAGCATATGCTAATGAGCAGATGGATTTCAACTGAACTCTTTAATGTCTTCTATTATCTTTGTATTGCTTGTCAGGGTATACTTATGACTGTGTGGTTTATATTTTAAAGTCCCTAAATCAGTGACATTGAAAAAATAGAATATTTTCAATAATTTATGAGGTTTTTTTAATAGAGAGTTTTTTTTTTATTAAAGAGGGTAACATATTATCTGAAATAAGAAGCACTGATGATTAGAGACTCAAAAGCCACCATAAAATAGAGAGATTTCATAAGTAAATTGGATGTAGTTATGTCTCTACAAGCCTTGATGATACGTCATGGGGCACTTAGGGAATTGAATGCCCAAGACCACAGCTCATTATCTCTGAGAATTCATGGCTGGCTGGTGAGAAGCCTAAAGAGTGGCAAAGGGCAGATGTAGGAGCAATTTTTTAAAATAACTGTCACTAAAATCTCCACAGCCTGAGAACCTATTCTCAAATACATCTGAAAAGATATAAGCATCAAATTTCAAGATGGACTATCCATTGATCAATCTGATAAGCAAAGCTATGTGACTTCAAGTGTACACAGGGGATCATGCGTGTGCAAGGTCAATGGCAAAGAACTGGAATTAGCCAAACTTCTCCACAGACACATCTGTCCATTAGTGGGGAATTCCAAGTTAGACCGGGAACACTTGTGTGAGATTCCTGGAAGAGTCAAGGTAGCCTAATGAAGAATCTATTATGATATAATATGAACGCTTTCCAAGAGTGCTAAGATCAGCTCTCCAAGAGCTGGAGAATCTTTGACCACCACAAAGTCTTACGAATCACATAGAGATTGGTCACGTCAATAAGAAAGGAGAATAGATCTGTTTGTATTATTATTATTCACTAAATGAGGACTAACATTACCTTGTATTGTACATTTACTTTAAGAATCTGTAATCTTGGCTAGATTGAGTTTAATAGAATAATTAGGCAGATGTTTAGATAATGACACAGATTAATCACTCCCTGAAAGATTAGTCACTATTGACACTTAATGTCTTTTTTATAATCCTTCTTTGAGTAGATCTGAGATTAAAGTTAAAAGATCAACTGTTACTCTAAAGTCATATGATAGAGATTTCTTTTTCTTGTGTTTGTATTTAAAGAATTTAATGTGTTTAATATATTTTCCTCTCTTCAAGCTCTGTTTATAAAGCCCGTGACCACAAAAGAAAAGGCATGGTTCAAATTGATTTAAAAACTTGGAAAGAATTTTATGTCAAGTTGAAGAATTGTTTATATTCATTTCCATAATGCACTGGTTTCTAGTTTGAGTTGCTTTAATCAAATTTACTCAGGCAAAGTTATCCCAGTTGCTTAGAATTATTACAGGATTCAAAATACATATATAGGTATATTTTTAATTTTTCAGATGCTACAAAACAAAACATTGATTTAGAAAAAGACCAATAATTTAATTCAAAATGAAATAACATAGGACCTGGTAGGGGGAAAAAAAAAAAGAATGGTTCTTAAACATGCTAAGATATTCACTAAATTCACCAAAGATAAAATAAAAGCAAAATAAAACTACACTGGGTAGGATATTTTCACACATCACAGTAACAAAAATCCAAAAGTTTAATAGCATATTTAGTTTGAAAATTGTGGGGAAACAGAAGTATTTGACCATATCTAGAAAAAAAAAATGTGAAATCTTTATGGAGTTTATACCACAGATATTCTCATGCATGAGTAATAAATATTTTAAGGGTAAGTCATTGTGTAATGGTTTTAATTGGCAAAGAACAGAAACAACATTAATGTCCATCAAGAGAGTAATGATAAAATAAATCATGGTAAATTCATATAATGGACTACTATGCAGCTATGAAAAAGAGATAAAGAATGAAATCAATCTCCAAGATAGATTGATAACAATAAAATAAGTAATGTGAAGAATGGCTTATATAGGAAGATATCTTTTGTGTACAAATGAGTAGAAATAAAACTGTATCTTTATATCTGCATGTATGTATCTAGAAATTCTGAAAGGATATATATACATTCCTTGCAGATATGTGGACAGGTAGAAGTAAGATATGCTTGAGAGTTCTAATAAAGTGTATTTTAAATGACAGCAACATATCATTTTGCTGTTTTGTTTATGATAATTGAAAGACAGATAAATCTTAACTTCTTAACTTTGAAACTGTTAGGTTTTGGTACTTTGATAACTCAAACCTAGATTCTTCACCTGTCTCAAAGTGTACTTAATTTGACTCATTCATTGCTGGTCCTAAAGATTGCTCTAGGAATCTAAATTCCAGCCCTTTCCTAGTCTTTCATGAAGTCAACTTATTGTTCTTTAAAGATCCACACATACATAATTAATTACGGTAGAGTATATGTTCAGTTGCTTAGTCATGTCCAACTCTTTGTAACCCTATGGACTATAGCCCATCTGGCTCCTTTGTCCATGGGATTTTCCAAGGAAGAATACAGTAATGGATTGCCATTTTCTCTTCCAGGGGATCTTCCCAACCCAGGGATTGAAATCGTCTCCAGTGTCTTCTGAATTGGCAGGTGGATTCTTTCCTCAGTGAGCCACCCAGGAAGCCCATATATAGTAGACACCTACCTTTTTTGTGAGGGTATGTTCAGGAGGCCATATTGAATCCCCATCTTTGCAAGTGTAGAACAGTCTGCCTTGTTCTGGGACTTTCTCCTGTATCACATTTCCTCTAAGTATCTCCTACACTCTACACATATTCCTACTCCACGAAATAATTATCTTTACAATTTCTGATAAACATTCATCTCTCCTGTGATGATCAATTCTCAGTTTAAACTAGTACCTGAGGTATAATGTTCCAGTACCCTCTACTTTTCCTTTCTAAGGGAAAGTTATTTCTGTGATTATCTCTTTAATGCTAATTCTTGGCCCCCAAGTGTAAATTCTATGAGGGCAGAGAATATGTCTGTTTTGTCTCTGCAGCAACCTCTAGGCTTAGTACAAAGTCATTCAATCAATATGTGTTGAATGAGTGAAGCTGTTATAAATGCACCCAACTGAAATTTTTATTATAAATAAAGTTATTATTTTTATTATTAGCTAGTACATAACAATGCATGGAAGGCAACAAAATGTAGTATGAGCTTGCGTTTCAGGCAGACCTGAGTTACTTCAAGTTAGCATTGACACTAGTACTTAATCCTTAGACAATTCAAATTTCCTAATCCTCAGTTGTTTTTTCTATAAAATAAAAAAAGAAAAGCAGTGATGGTAGCCATAGGGTTAGTTTGAGGATTGAATGAAATCAAGAATGCAAAAAACAGGACAATGTCTGTCCCAAGGCAAGAATTTGACTATATGATCCATTATGGTTATTATTATTGTTCTTGAGCTGAAGAGTTTGGCAACTAATGCTCTGTTGTTCTCGGAGATATTTATTAAATTCATATGATTTAAATTTATGGCACAGAAAACTGAAAAAACTTGTTGGGCCTTTGACTCCCCTCCCAAACAATCAAAACCAAGAGTTGTTTTTGTTGTTGTTTTTTTAGTTGCTAAGTCATGTCTGACTATTTTGTGATCTCATGGACTATAGCCCACCAGGCTCCTCTGTCTATGAGATTTCCCAGGCAAGAATACTGGAGTGAATTGCCATTTAAAGATCTTCCCAACCCAGGGATTGAACCTGCATCTCCTGCATTGGCAGACAGATTCTTTGGCACTGAGTCACCAGCGAAACCCCCCAAATAAAGAGTATTAAGTCTATATATTAAATGTATACATATAAAGGATTAACTGTAACTCGCTGATATTCCCTGAATCATCTAGCAATTAATTGATGATAATATCTTAAGATATGTGATTCCAAATGAATGTTTTCAACATCTAGGGTGAGAATTTCCTATGGTAAAAAATTCATTCCTCTCTAAGGGATTAATTCCACATATTTCCTTTGTTAAAGGTAAAGTTATTTCAGAAATAAGTATTCAACAGAGTTCTCCAATAGTGTAAATTAAAGTGGACTGTTATTTTACTATTAATATTTGCATTGACCCTTTCCAGGAAACCATAAACACAGGGTCAAGAAAAGAAATAGAACACAGCCCCAAATTTTTGTCCTCCCAGGTGATACAGTGGTAAAGAATCTGCCTGCCAGTGCAGGAGATGCTAGAGACATGGGTTCATTCCTGCAGTTCAGTTCAGTTAATTTCAGTTGCTCAGTCATGTCCTACTCTTTGCAACCCCATGCACTGCAGCACACCAGGCCTCCCTATCCATCACCAACTCCCAGAGTTGACTCAAACTCATGCCCACTGAGTCGCTGATAATATCCAACCATCTCATCCTCTGTCATTCCCTTCTCCTCCTGCCTTCAATCTTTGCCAGCATTGGGTCTTTTCAAATGAGTCAGTTCTTCACATCAGGTGGCCAAAGTATTGGAGTTTCAGCTTCAACATCAGTCCTTCCAATGAATATTCAGGACTGATTTCCTTTAGGATGGACTGGTTGGATCTCCTTGCAGTCCAAGGGACTCTCAAGAATCTTCTCCAACACCACACTTCAAAAGCACCAATTCTTCTGTGCTCAGCTTTCTTTATAGTTCAACTCTCACATCCATACATGACCACTGGAAAAACCATAGCCTTGACTAAACAGACAAAGTAATGTCTCTGCTTTTTAATATGCTATCTAGGTTGGTCATAACTTTTCTTCTGAGGAGTCAGCATCTTTTAATTTCATGGGTGAATCAAAATCTGCAGTGATTTTGGAGACCCCCAGAATAAAGTCTGCCACTGTTTCCACTGTTTCTCCATCTATCTGCCATGAAGTGATGGGACTGGATGCTATGATCTTAGTTTTCTGAATGTTGAGCTTTAAGCCAACTTTTTTACTCTCCTCTTTCACTTTCATCAAGAGGCTCTTTAGTTCTTCACTTTCTGCCATAAGGGTGGTGTCATCTGCATATCTGAGGTTATTGATATTTCTCCTGGCAATCTTGATTCCAGTTTGTGCTTCATTCAGCCCAGCATTTCCCATGATGTACTCCGCATATAAGTTAAATAAGCAGAGTGACAATACACAGCCTTGACATACTCCTTTTCCTATTTGGAATCAGTCTGTTGTTCTATGTCCAATTCTAACTGTTGCTTCCTGACCTGCATACAGATTTCTCAAGAGGCAGGTCAGGTGGTCTGGTATTCCCTTCTCTTTAAGAATTTTCCACAGTTTATTGTGATCCACACAGTCAAAGGCTTTGGCATAGTCAATAAAGCAGAAATAGGTGTTTTTCTGGACCTCTCTTGCTGTTTTGATGAGTCAGAGAATGTTGGAAATTTGATTACTGGTTCCTCTGCCTTTTCTAAATTCAACTTGAACATCTGGAAGTTCACAGTTCACTTACTGTTGAAGCCTGGCTTGGAGAATTTTGAGCATTACTTTACTAGCGTGTGAGATGAGTGCAAGTACATGGTAATTTGAGCATTCTTTGGCATTGCTTTTCTTTGGGATTGGAATGAAAACTGACCTTTTCCAGTCCTGTGGCCACTGCTGAGTTTTCCAAATTAGCTGGTATATTGAGTGCAGCACTTTCACAGCATCATCTTTTAAATTTGAAATAACTCAACTGGAATTCCATCACCTCTGTTAGCTTTGTTCATAGTGATGCTTCCTAAGGCCCACTTGACTTCACATTCTGTGATGTATGGCTCTAGGTGAGTGATCACACCATTGTAATTATCTTGGTCATGAAGATCTTTTTGTACAGTTCTTCTGTGTATACTTGCCAGTCTTCTTAATATCTTCTGCTTCTGTTAGGTCCCTATCAGTTCTGTCCTTTATTTTGCCCATCTTTGCATGAAATGTTCCCTTGGTATCTCTAATTCTCTTGAAGAGATCTCTAGTCTTTCCCATCCTGTTGTTTTCCTCTATTTCTTTACATTAATCACTAAGGAAGGCTTTCTTATCTCTCCTTGCTATTCTTTTGAACTCTGCATTCAAATCGGTGTATCTTTCCTTTACTCCTTTGCTTTTTCACTTCTCTTCTTGGGTCAGGAAGATCCCCTGGAGAAGGAAATGGCAATCCACTCCAATATTTTTTGCCTAGCGAATTCCATAGACAATGGAACCTGGCAGACCATGGGGTCGCAAAGAGTCGGACATGACTGATCACACTGATTACATTTTTTTGTGAGTCTGTGAATTTTCTTTTGTACACCTTCTTCCTCAACTGCAAGACCTAACAACAACTGCAAATGTGTTAAGAGATGATGTTAAGTAGTGGTTAAAATCAGAAGCTGGATTCAGGACATTTAATCCCAGCTCTACCCACCACTTTCTAACTGTGTGGCCTTGAGCAAGTTTTTCAAAACCACACTGCACTTCAGTCTCTTTGCCTTAAACATGGAGTCAAATGAAGTTCTTTGGATTGTTGATTAAGTGAGGCAAAGCACCTAAAAGACCACCTGATAAAGAAATGCTAAGTGAAGGCTCTTATTTCCATGTGAGAAAAGTCTTATTACTTCCCTATTTCTGTAGATCAGATGTCAAAGCCACATTTATACATCCAGGAATTACAATCCAGACCTGAACACAATTCTTTTTAATTTTTTAAAATAACCTTATCTATCTATCTGTTTATTTATGGTTGCATTGGGTGTTTGTTGCTGCATGGGCTTTTCTCTAGTTGCAACACGCAGGAGCTACTCTCTGTGCTCAGACCCCTCATTGTGGCGGCTTTCCTTGTCTCGGAGCACAGACTCTAGGGTGCAAGGACTTCAGTAGTTGTGGCACACAGGCTCTGTAGTTGCAGCTTCCAGGCTCTGGAGCTCAGGCTCAACAGAGGCTTAGCTGCTCAGCATATAGGATCTTCCCAAATCAGAATCAGAAATGGAACATGTGTCTTCTGCATTGGTAGGTGGATTCTTTACCACTGAGCCACCAGGGAAGCCCTAACAGTTCTTTCATCTCTAAGATTCACATTTGTATTTTGTTTGTTCAAATTTTTTTTAATGCCAATTTTTCCTTAGTCTAAAGGATGTATTCTCATCCCGGGCAATATTGCATTAAAGATGCAAAATTTGAGTCTTTGGAAGGAACCAAAAGTTCGTAGCTGTTAAAATGGTTTGTGACCTTTGAAAGGTCATTGTATCATCAGCAGATCACAGTATATCAGAGCTACAGATATACAGTATTAAAAGTTCATGTTGTGCTTAGTCGTTCAGTTGTGTCTGACCCTTTGTGACTCCATGGACTGTAGCCTGCCAGGCTCCTCTGTCCATGGGGATTCTCCAGGCAAGAACACTGGAGTGGGTAGCCTATCCCTTCTACAGAGGATCTACTGGACCCAGGGATGGAACCAGGGAATCTCCTGTATTGCAGGAGGATTCTTTAACAGCTGAGCTACCAGGGAAGTCTTAAAAATTTCATGGATGGGGGAAACTTGAGGAAAAATGTCTAAAAAAGCTATTTAGGGGGATGATAATGAAGACAAGCTGAGAAACACTACTCTAAGTATAGAATGGGGTCACCTATTTCAGAATCTCACCAATGATAGGTGCATGCCTGCCTCTGCTATCCCCATCTCCTCACCTTAGAAAGTCCAGGGTGAGGCCACGGGAGTCTGCATGAACACCAAGCTCAGTTTGAGGACTACCCCCACCCCTAGTCTGTTCCAGGTGTTCCGAACTCCACAAGCTCCCACAGCCCTGGACCATGGCCACCCTTCTCCCTGTCTGCTGTTTGGTACTCTCCTCTCTCAGTGGATGTCCTGATGAGAGCAGCGTCACCTGGAAGTGCTATGATGGGACTACATGCTCCAGTGTCGCTGTTCAGTATTAGGTGGGTTTCATTATTTTTAAAAGGGTGACAGATAGGATTTCAAGGGCATGTACCTTGGAAAGGAAGTCACCCCTGGAATAGCAGACGAAAGATGTAAAACAACTGCTTTTGCTGGTTTCTTTTTTGTTCCCTGCCAAGAGTGAGCTAAAATCATTTTTGATAACCAGCTTTTCAAACTATTCAGTTGAAAATTTTTAGGAAAGTTACATTCTATGAAAAAGAATGTGGGGCCTATTTAAAGAAAAGCACCAACGTTGCAGGCAGGGCCAGGGGGTGAAATCTGCCGGGAATCCACAAGCCATGACAACGGCTCGTCCAGGGACAGATCTGAGGCTGGGTCCCAGGATACTGGGTTTAAGTCATGGGTTGACTGCCATCAGCTGAGAACCTTGGGCAAGGTCCCCACCTGAGGTTTCAGTTGGCCTCAATTTCTTCCTATGTGAAGTGAGGGAATTGGAGTAGAGGGTTTCTAAAGTCCCAAGTAGATCTAAATTCTCTTTTCATTCACATTAATCATTACAGGCCACCAGGCAGGTAAATTCCTGGTGGGAAAGGGAGAGCTGAGCAATTAACCAGAAAGGGAGAAGATATTCTTGGTAGCAAACTACAAAATTATCAGCTGTTTTTTTTCCTCTTTTGAGTTTTCACAAAATGGGAGAATATAAGAATAGAGAATTGCAGGAAGCATTGGGATAAGAGGAAGAAAAGGTTACCCCCCACAAAGCTAGTCAGGGACCCAAGTGGGTGGTGGGGAGGCTGAGACACACATTTGGGCTAGAGGCCTGGAAGAGGCCAAACCCAACTGTACTTCATAGCAATGCATAGTCTGTATGCAAGTTTGAAGTTTTGTTTTTTGTTTTTTCCTCTATCTGCCCTTGCTGGAGGGCTCAAAATGTTTTTCCACTGTGGTTAAACCAGCTCTCAAGTATCCCTGAAGCCAAATCCCATATTTTAAAATTAAAGAATAAATTAATTAAGAATATCATGTATGTATGCACACATATACCCATTTACCTTTCTATAATTACATCCATGCATATACTTATGTAAGGAGGGCATGGCAACCCACTCCAGTATTCTTGCCTGGAGAATCCCCAGGGACAGAGGAGCCTGGTAGGCTATAGTCCATGGAGTCGCAAAGAGTTGGACACAACTGAGTGACTAAGCACAGCACATACTGATGTGTTAGGAAAGACTATGCTTTCCTTAGAGACCAGATATATTTTTCCCTTGCAAAATGCAAAACTGATCGTTCTTGCTTCTGGGCTTTATCACCAGGAAGATGGGAGCCAGTATTCGTATTTCACCTTCAACAGTGTGGGTCTGTAGGCCCTGCACATTTATGTTCTGATTCCACCCACTCCTTCCCACACCACTCCATCTTCCCTTCCCCTAATCCTAGCCCTCTTCTTGGGCTCTAGCCCCAACTCCAGCACAGTTGCCCTTCCACCTGCCAACTGTAGGGAGCATGTTAAAAGCTATTCACCTATGTCCCTTTGGGGACATTTGCTTGTGATATTGTTTAGTAACATAATTCCATTTTCTGTAATTGCATCTTCCTGCCATTTCTAGCCACTCTCTACTCAAATCTGCTTCATGCCTTCCTACTTCCTATTCATATTTCTCCTCTGTTCATGGAATTTCCCAGACAAGAGTACTGGAGTGAGTTGATGTTTCCTTCCTTCTCAATGGGATCTGCCCGACACCAGGATTGAACCTGTGTCTCTTATATCTCCTGCATTGGCAAGCAGGTTCTTTACCATTCATGCCACCTGAGAAGGGCTCAGGTTATTTGTATTTAGTGATCCATGATTTTTTTTTTTTATTATTGTTTTTGCCATACATTGTCATGATATCACCATGGGTTTACATATGCTTCCCCTCCGGGTCCCCCCTCCCTCCTCCCTCCCCCCCGGGAAATCTCGCTGCACCAGTCCCGAGCATCAATCCTGGGCTGGCGATTGATTAGACACATGACAATTAACATGCTTCAATGCCCTTCTCCCATCTCATCCCACCCTTACCCTCATCCACAAAGTCCACAAGTCTATTCTATACATCTGCGTTCATTTTGTTGTCTCCCATGTTGGGTTCTCATTACTGTCTTTCTAAATTCCATATATATGTGTTAATATACTGTATTGTTGTTTTTGCTTCTGGCTTACTTCACTCTGGATAATGGGCTCCAGTTTCGTCCATCTGAGTAGAATTGCTTCAAATGATTTTTTTTTTAATGCTGAGTAATATTCCATTGTGTATATGTACCACAGCTTTCTTATCCATTCATCAGTTGATGGGCATCTAGGTTGTTTCCATGTCTTAGCTATTGTAAACAATGCAGCGATGAACATTGGGGTGCACGTGGCTCTTTCAATTCTGGTTTCCTCGGTGTATATGCCCAGCAGTGGGATTGCCGGGTCATATGGCAGGTCTATTTGCAGCTTTTTAAGGAACCTCCACACTGTTTTCCATAGTGGCTGTACTAGTTTGCATTCCCACCAACAGTGTAAGAGGGTTCCCTTTTCTCCACATCCTCTCCAGCATTTATTGCTTGTAGACTTTTGGATGGCAGCCATTCTCACTGGTGTAAAGTGGTACCTCATTGTAGTTTTGATTTGCATTTCTCTGATAATGAGTGATGTTGAGCATCTTTTCATGTGTTTGTTAGCCATTTTTATATCTTCTTTGGAGAAATGTCTGTTAAGTTCTTTGGCCCACTTTTTAATTGGGTTGTTTATTTTTCTAGAATGGAGCTGCAGGAGTTGTTTGTAAATTTTTGAGATTAATTGTTTGTCTGTTGCTTCATTGGCTATTATTTTCTCCCATTCTGAAGGCTGTCTTTTCACCTTGCTTATAGTTTCCTTTGTTGTGCAAAAGCTTTTAATTTTAATTAGGTCCCATTTGTTTATTCGTGTTTTTATTTCCAATATTCTGGGAGGTGGGTCATGGAGTATCCTGCTTTGGATTATAGCAGAGAGTGTTTTGCCTATGTTATCCTCTAGGAGTTTTATAGTTTCTGGTCTTATGCTTAGATCTTTAATCCATTTTGAGTTTATCTTTGTGTATGGTGTTAGAAAGTGGTCTAGTTTCATTCTTTTACAAGTGGCTGTCCAGTTTTCCCAGCACCACTTGTTAAAGAGGTTGTCTTTTCTCCATTGTATATTCTTGGCTCCTTTGTCAAAGATAAGGTGTCCATAGATGCGTGGATTTATCTCTGGGCTTTCTATCCTGTTCCATTGATCTATGTTTCTGTCTTTGTGCCAGTACCATACTGTCTTAATGACTGTGGATTTGTAGTATAGCCTAAAGTCAGGTAGGTTGATTCCTCCAGTTCCATTCTTCTTTCTCAAGATTTCTTTGGCTATACGAGGTTTTTTGTATTTCCATACAAATTGAGAAATTATTTGTTCTAATTCTTTGAAGAAGACCTCTGGTAGCTTGATAGGAATTGCATTGAATCTATAGATTGCTTTAGGTAGTATACTCATTTTCACTATATTGATTCTTCCAATCCACGAACACGGTACATTTCTCCATCTGTTTGTGTCCTCCTTGATTTCTTTCAATAGTGTTCTATAGTTTTCTATATACAAGTCTTTTGATTCTTTAGGTAGAAATACTCCTAAGTATTTTATTCTTTTTGTTTCGATGGTGAATGGAATTGTTTCCTTAATTTCTCTTTCTGATTTCTCACTGTTAGTGTATAGAAATGCCAGGGATTTCTGTGTGTTGATTTTGTATCCTGAAACTTTGCTATATTCACTGATTAGCTCTAGTAATTTTCTCGTAGAGTGATCCATGATTTTTATCTGCTTATATTTTCCCATTTTATAGTCAGGATCGTTATTAGACATCAAAAATCATTGGTGAAATAACATGGAGACTCGATAGCCAAAATTGAAAAACATATTTTAACTTTTCATGAAGAAAATTTCAGATATAAATAAAAATAGGATCCCCATGTACCCAATCTCATATTCCTCAATTAGGAATTCAAGTGCAATCTTGCCTTGTCTATACACAACCATTACAGGATGTTGCCCCACTGCACACTGTTTTGAAGCAAATCTCATTTGTCATATCATTTCATTTGTAAATGTTTTGGTAAAAATTGCTAAAAGAGAAGGATTTTCTAAAAATAAATTTTTAAACAGGAAGTAGAAATTGGCTATGAAGAGGAGAGATAAATCAGGAGCTTGGGATTAACATACACACACTACTCTATGTAAAAGAAATAAACAAGGATCTACTATATAGCCCAGGAAATATATTCAGTATGTTGTAATTACTTATAATGGAAAAGAAAAAGAATATATATACATGCATATGTATATATGTATAACCAAATCACTTTGCCATACATCTGAAACTAACATAAAATTATAAATTAATTATCTATATTTATTGAATGTTTCCTATATGCCATGCCTTAAATATTAATTTATCTAATAAATTTAATGTCACATAAAAAGAACAGGGGGTATTATAGGTGGGGCTTTTGGCTCAAAACTAGTGATTCCAAGTCATGAACAAAAACAGCAATAAACTCAAGATAAAAAGAAATTTTCTTGTAAATTACTTGCTTATGAAATTGGGAAATAATAGGATTATGCTAAGCAGTAATTAATAACACTTGAAGTCTGGTTTTGTAACAGGTAGAGAAAATTTGGCTACCTTAATAGCATCAAAACTGGCCTTCAAACCACAGTGCTACACAACAATAGGGCTTCCCAGATGGCACAGTGGTAAAGAACCCAATCCTCCTGCAAATGCAGGAGATGCAGGAGACTCAGGTTCCATCCCTGGGTCAGGAAGAGCCCCTGGGGTAGGAAATGGCAACCCACTCCAGTATTCTTGCCCAGAAAATTCCATGGACAGAGGAGCCTGGTGGGCTAGAGTCCATGGGGTCACAAAGCATCAGACACAACTGAGCACACCCACATATATACACAACTATACACACACTGCTGCTACTGCTGTTTAGTCACTTCAGTCGTGTCTGACTCTGTGCGACCCCATAGATGGCAGCCCACCAGGCTCCCCTGTCCCTGGGATTCTCCAGGCAAGAACACTGGAGTGGGCTGCCATTTCCTTCTCCAATGCATGAAGGTGAAAAGTGAAAGTGAAGTCGCTCAGTCGTGTCCGACTCTGTGCGACCCCATAGATGGCAGCCCACCAGGCTCTTCCATCCATGAGATTTTCCAGGCAAGAGTACTGGAGTGGGGTGCCACTGCCTTCTCCGATACACACACTAGAAGACCAAAATTAAAAAGACTGACAATGTAAAATGCTGGTGAATAAGAAACAGCCCTTCCTTAGATTGCTGGTGTGAAGGTAAAATGGTAAAAGCATCTTGAAAACCTGTTTGGTGGGGTCCTATAAAGTTAAACATAACACCTACCCCACAGTACTCTTAGGTACTTACTCAAGAGAAATTAAATCATGTCTATGACGGGAATTGTTCAAGAATGCTCAGATAAGACTTTTCAAGATAAAGGAACCCTGGAAACAACAAAGGCCCATGAATTGCACAATGTATAACATATCCATACCATGGAATTCTACTTAAAAAGGAAAAACTGCCGATACATGTTGAATAACAATGGGATGGTTATCAAGTAGCCATCAGATAAATTTGTCAAAATTCATCAAGATATATGCTTAAGATATATGCATTTTAAAAACTATAAACCACAATAAAAATTAACTTCAAGAGAAAACTAGCTTATCTGGAAAAATACATTGATTTAGGGCACAAGGTAGAAAGTGAACACTGCTTTTCCTTTCTCTCTATCTTTTACTTCCTGTTCATGTGAGACATTGGTGTCAGTGCACCCCGACTTTAGAAAACAGAGAAAAATTGCTCCACAAAATAAAATGAGCGTTTAGGAGGAAGAAAACAAGAGAGGAAAGAGAAGAGGAGAGATGGAACCCAAAGCCAGGTTTATGGGCTGAAAATACGCCTTCCTGGCACCTGTTGATGTTTAATAAAATTTACTGAACTGGAAGATCTTTGCAAGTGACTTTATTATTGTTCTAAAAACCAATAGTGAGTCTAGATCTCACTTTGAAGAAGAAATAATGAGGAAGAAAAACAACTCAAGAGGAAAGCAGAGTCCTAGAGGCAGAACAGACAGGAGCATATACATAAAGAACAAATACAGGGTTTCAGGCTTCCTGGGCTGTGCAGTTGATCAAAGCAACTTCAGCCAGATCTCAGGTGATGTGGAGGCCTCCCAGAGGAGATGTGGGTTAATGTATGATGCCTAATTGTACCTAGCTTTTCTGACTTCTTTGAATTATGCTTTTTTGTGGTCTTCAACTATGTTCTTCAAGGGTTTCAATTGTTTTAATAGAGTTACTTTTTAAGAAAAAGTTATGCTTGATAAGAATTACATATATGTCAGATTCTCTAAATAATTCCCTGTCATAGCATCAAATATCATAATCAAAGCTGAAGTTCCCAAAAGCATAAAGTTTCCACTAACTAAAAGCTAAATGCCAAGAAAAAAAAAAGACATCCCTGTATTGGTGTCATTAAATCTAAATCAATAAGGTCATAGTATACAAACTGTACAACATACTGTTTTTAGAGTCTACAGATTATCTGACTTGAATAAGCTTGAGTAGGGATGCTCACTGGAGTAAGATCCAAAGAAGAGTGAGGAAACGGGCCTCAAGAAAATCACATTGGTCAAATCAATATGGATTTAGTATGGCTCTTGTCTTTGAGCACAGAAGAGAAATGAGTTTTTTCAACTTTGTTGATGTATGTATAGTCAGTATGCAAAAATTTGTATGTATTTAATACATTTTAAGGTGATTAGATGTACACATAGACTTGTGATACCATCACTGCAAACAAGGTAAAAGATATGCCTATCACCTCCAAAAGATTTCTTGAGTTCCTTTTCTTTGTATATGTGTGTGTGTGTGTGTGTATGTGCATATGTAAGAACACTTGGTGGGAGATCTACCAATGTAACAAGCTTTTATTTAAAAAATTTTTTGACAATAAGTGTTTATTTTTAATTTGAAATTAAACATAAGAAGTATTTAAAAGCAGAAGTCATGTCTTTTTTCCTTTCTGTCCTGCGTGCTATGCATGTGTGCTAAGTCACTTCAGTCATGTCCAACTCTTTGTGCTTCTATGCACTGTAGCCCACCAGACTTCTCTGTCCATGGGATTCTCCAGGCAAGAATACTGGAGAGGGTTGCCATTTCCTCCTCCAGAGGATCTTCCACACCCAGGGATCAAACCCTCATCTCTTACATCTCTTGCATTGTCAGGCAAGTTCTTTACCACTAGCACCATCTGGGGACCCCTTTCTGTCTTGTTTAACAATCAAATAAACACATAATATTTGCACATCATTGGAGTTAACTGCAGGCTCTAGAGTAGGTTTCTAGAACTTACTCATCCTGCATTACTCCAACTTCGTACCCATTGGACAAGTCTATTTACCTCTCCTCCCATCTCCTGGCAACCATTCTTGTACTCTCTGCTCCAATGAGTTTGATGATTTTAAAATACCACATATAAGCAGAATCATCTTTGTGTTTTCTTTAAAACTGTCGGCTTTATATTTCTTCTCCTGGACTCTTTTCATTTTTTAGCTTCTTATAGACTGATAATGTGAGACAGCCTGATTTAGTCCTGAATCTCTCATTGAAAGCATTTGCACTCAACTAATTAATTGACCCAGTGAGTGCTACCCACACAGCAGGATGACTCCCACTTTTCTCTTAGATAATTGCACAGTGCTACCACGACACTGTAGAGTTTATCATTCACAAGATTATGGAGTAAGGGGTGGAAATTCTCAATGAAAGATGATCTGTACACTTGGAGCTCATCTTTATTTATAGCACTTGAAAACACAAAGAAATCCAAAAAAAATTTTTTTTCATGTTCACTGTTGCCATTTACTGACCTGCTGGTTAGATCCTCCTATAAAGGAGCCATTTATGAAGGAGAGACCAGGAGCCCATGGGAGTTTTATGTCAGAAGGAGCCTCATAAGCTTTTTATACTTGAATTTAGCATTACTGAAGGGCATATTAACAACAGTAAATCTCGGCCTCAGTGACTTCATGGCATCACAATAAAATAGTGTAAAAGATTTTTTCAGAAGGCAAGTAAAAACTGATCAGAGACCATTAAAGGCAGCCTCTACCGCCACCCCTTTTTATTGTTTTAAGCTCTTTTCTTGGCATGTCAATCGTTAATGAAATGAATGCATTTCAAATATTAGACAATTCTATTTGCACCAAAGAGTCCCCTCTTACATAAAACTGAAATTGAGATCATCTTATGTTTAATAGAAGCAGACATGTATTTAAAATGAGAAGTGGTGGAAGTGGAAAACCTATAAAAATGGATTTTGTTTTTATAGGAAATAGAAGTAATAGAAAGTCATTTTTAAAGAAATTACCTAATTGATGGGATTCTGGGTTATTTTATTTACTTCTTTACACTTACATGAATTGTCTAATTTTCCTCCAATACATATTTTATTTTCACAATAAGAAAGGAAAAATGTCAAAGAATGGGCAAATTATGATACATTTATTTAATTAATATGTGGAGCTGAAGCGATGGGGTTTACTGCATGCATCAGATCTGTCTTCTCTGGTTGGGAGGAAGCCTAACAAAACATCCCTAAAAGATAAAAACGAGTCTGCTCTGGAACCTGTTTGAGCCTCAGTTTCCTCATATGTAAAATGGGGGAAATGAGAATACCAGTGTAATAAGATTATCAGGATTGAATGACGATCTAAGAAAAGCATTTAGCATAAGACTTGACACAAAGCAAACACCCATCATAGCTCAGTTCTGGCTAAGCACTTCCCTGGTGGCTCAGATGGTAAAGAATCTGCCTGCAATGCAGGAGACCTGGGTTGGATCCCTGGGTTGGGAAGATTCCCCCAGAGAAGGGAATGGCAACCCACTCCAGTATCTTTGCCTGGAGAATTCCATGGGTAGAGGAGCCTGGTGGGCTATAGTCCACGGGATCACAGAAGGTTGGATACCACTGAGTGACTAACACTTTTAAAATTTGTTTATTATTCTTCCTGCTTTAGTTTAAAGCGCTTTTTTTTTCTGCTGTTTTAGGGATTTTTTTTTTTTTTTACTTTTTATTTTATACTGGAGTATAGCCAGTTACCAATAATGTGATAGTTTCAGGTGGACAGCAGAGGGACTCAGCCATACATATACATGGACCCATCATCCCCCAAACTCCCTTCCCATCCAGGCTACCGCGTAACATTGAGAAGAGTTCCCTGTGCTGTACAGCAGATCCTTGTTGGTTATCCATTTTAAGAGGAGCAGTGTGTACATGTCTAAACTCCTTAACTATCCCTTCTCTCCATCCTTCCCTGCTGGGAACCATAAGTTCATAGAATGGATTTCTATCTTGAGAGAATGTTTGTCAATAGCTAATCTCGTGGCAACTTTTTTGAAGGATATGAAAGTCTTTGCTTAGAGTTTTATGGGGCTTCCCTGGTGGCTCAATTGGTAAAGAATCTACCTGCAATGTGGGACACCTGGGTTTGATCTCTGGGTTCAATACAATAATTGTATTGAATACAAGAAAACACATTCATACACACAAATATACACCCAGCACACAATTCTGTGTAAATGTTCAGTGATTTCATCTGGGAAGTCCAAGTCTGGAAGGAGGGTGGTTGAGAGATCAAAGACAAAATTGACTAACCAACAACCACCAAGGGGACTGATCAAGGACTGTATGAATGGCAGCTTCCTATGCCTTGGGTGGGGTGCCTCAGGTCAGGGCAGGTCAGCAGGACAGATAATAAGTGCATGTGTGTGAAGCAGAATAAAGTGGGGAGAAATAGGGATCCACATATTTAACCCCAGTGATGTGGATGGCTACAGAAGATGCTCAAGATCTTCCCTGGGGAGTTACACACACATCTGGTCCAGGTCTGGAGAAGATGAAGGAGGAGGTTCAGGAGGCAGCACAATTGTGAACGTTGGTGCTAGTTTTTGCCAACAAGGTAGACCAAGAACAGGTCACAGTATCCAAGGACTTTAACAGCACCTGACACCTTACATTGACCTTAGAAAGTGATGGTTACTACTTCACATCCATTTTAAGCACATTTTACTTGATGCCTGTCCTAACCCAGATACTCTGGGAACAGAGTTCTTGGATGCAAGGTTCTATCTAGTTAGCTAAGTTGGCAGCATAAAAAACCACCCCAGGTGGCCTATCTGTGTAGATCCAATATTAATTTTGATCCAAGCTCAGTTGATTTCTAAAACCATTGGCTCTAGATTTAATTGACAAGATAGAAGGATGATTTTCTTTGTTTTTCGCAGTGATAATCTCAGACTCAATGAAATCGATCACATCTCTAAACCTCAGCAAAGAGAAGTTCAGTGCAAGGATGACTGAAGGGCAGTCAGTCACTCATGCCCCCACATCAGTTCAGTTCAGTTCAGTTCAGTCGCTCACTCATGTCCGACTCTTTGCAACCCCATGGACTGCAGCACACCAGGCCTCTTTGTCCATCACCAACTCCTGGAGTCCACTCAAACTCATGTCCATAGAGTCGGTGATGCCATCCAATCATCCCGTCCCCTTCTCCTGCCTTCAATCTTTCCCAGCATCAGAGTCTTTTCAAATGAGTCAGCTCTTTGCATCAAGTGGCCAAAGTATTGGAGTTTCAGCTTCATCATCAGTCCTTCCAATGAATATTCAGGACTGATTTCCTTTAGGATGTACTGGTTGGATCTCCTTGCAGTCCAAGGGACTCTCAAGAGTTTTCTCCAACACCACAGTTCAAAAGCACCAATTCTTCTGCACTCAGCTTTCTTCATAGTCCAACTCTCACATCCATACATGACTACTGGAAAAACCATAGCCTTGACTAGATGGACCTTTGTTGACAAAGTAATGTCTCTGCTTTTTAATATGCTGTCTAGGTTTGTCACAACTTTTCTTCCAAGGAGTAAACGTCTGTTTATTTCATGGCTGCAGTCAGCATCTGCAGTGATTTTGGAGCCCCAGAAAATAAAGTCCAATACTGTTTCCACTGTTTCCCCATCTATTTGCCATAAAGTGATGGAACCGGCTGCCATGATCTTTGTTTTCTTAATGTTGAGCTTTAAGCCAACTTTTTCACTCTGCTGTTTCACTTTCATCAATAGGCTCTTTATCCACACAGTGATTTTCAAATAAATCACCAGAGGTGATCACTGGTCCCACAACAGTTTCTCAGTCCTATGTCTGAAGAAGGCACCAAGAATGTACATTTACATCAAGTCTCAAGTGATGCTGATGCTGATACTGATGCTGAACCAGAAACCCCACCTGAAAAACCACCACTCCCAGTGATGGTTCATAACCATATTCTGCTCCTTTAGGGAAATTCCCAAAATTCAGATAATTGTGCCCACTCCACATCACTGAATCAAGTATCTCCATTCAGAGAAGTGGGTGGGTATTTTCTTTTTTGAAAAAAGTTTTACAAATGACTGTGATATGCACATTTATTTTAAAATTACAATTCTGGAATTTTTGTAGAGCTCATTTTCAACATGTTAATAGCTGTTGTTGGAAAGAAAGGAAGCTTCAGTAACCAGATATGGTGTGAAACACAGACTTCAATAACGTTAAGCTGTTTTCTATGCAGAACAAATCTATAGCTGCTACTTACATAGCAGTCGGTGATATTAGGCACTCTGCATGATTAATTAACTGGATCAGCAACCCTATGTAGAAAGTACACTTATTTTTATTCCCATTTTGCAGATGAGGACACTGAGGTGTGAAGAGGCTAATAACATGCCCCAGGTTATAGCTAATAAGTAGGTAAGCCAGGATAAAACCCAGGATAAAACTCAGAGTGAGATCTTGACACCATGCTACAAAAATTTACCCAAGCTGTTAGACACAAAAAGTACCTTGGGAATCTCCATATGTAGTCTTTTCCAAACATATTTAATTATAGATCATTTTCCCCATGCCCTTTTTGTTCTGGAGAAGCTTTCAGAACCAGTGCACCTAGAAAACATTCTAGGAAGCATTGCTTTACAAATTCTAAAATTCATTCTTGGATTAAACTAGATTATTATAAGTATTAGTTATTCATTAGGCAAAAACACATCAGTGTTGAATAAAACTTATCTACCTAATAACTAGGTTCTGGTGAGGAGCCATTAGCTAATATTATGAGCTACAATGAAAGCATCAGCCTATGGAAATCATGGTTGTGCTTGCTGTAAGAACTTGAGGTTTTTTGCATTTCACTGCATCTTGGTTGTGTGGTTCCAGGCTTAGTCCCAGAAATAAATGTGCCTTTTCAAAGCTGAGCATCTGACTTGTTTTTATCTCAAGGACATTATGAATCATATAACTGATTGTGATTTGCCCCTAGATTTTGCTACTGAAAGATAGCTTCCACTCTTACAAGCATGTAAGGCACTTATTATTAGCAATAATTAATACTAAAACAAAGACCTTTTAAATCAGAGACCAAAATTTTCTAGTAAATGACCCTGGTAACTAAGCAAGGAATAGGGATGGGAGAGTGGTGGGAAGACAATATTAGTAGAAATTTTATCTCAAAAAGCAAAATTAAAATTATATAAGTTTATACTGTCTAAATTTAACATACTTAGACACTATGCACTGATTTATCAGACAAAACCCAAAGGTTATGTTGATGATCTACTTGGTATTTTATTCTGATAACATTATATGATAGCATAGTAAGACATCTTTCACATTTGACTTTCATAGTAAGATGTAGAAGGTCATTTCTGCAGAAATATTCAAGAGCTTCATCGATTTTCCCAAGGGCCTTTCTTAATCCTTTGATATTCAAATCTTTCGCTTTTGAAGTGTACACCAGTGATGTCTTCCTCATCCACTTCCCCTTATTTAGTTGTTAACTAACCTAACTCTGCCAGACTCTCATTTGCCACTGGCTTGTAATTCGAGAGGTTATCTATTCTGACTTTCACCTACTTCCTGAAGTCCTGCATCTTTTTTCAAAATTTGCAAGTTCAATACACAAAGCACTCCGTTTGCATTGAACAATTGCAATCATCAAGAAGAGATGAGGATTCAACCGGTGAGGGTAGATGCTAGGGGCAAGCAAGGAGACCCTTTTTCAGAGTGGGCACTCATTAGTGAATATCTTCAGGCATAGTTTGCTTTCCTTATGCAATTCTTTGTTAATGAAAGGGGACTTCATGAATGAATGTAGATCATAACAACCCCCTGCATGTAAAATTTCATCATATGTATGCTTGTGTTTTGACTTCATCCATGTCTTCCTTTATGACCTGACTCTTGTATTCCTTTTCTCAATTGATTCTAATTTATGTTATTTTGCTTTTTTTGTGTGTGCCTTTGTAAGCAAAAGCATGGCACTTATCAGAAGAGGTGAAAGTGGAATAAGAGGACTAAGTAAGTAAATATTACACATTTTGTATCATCTCTTCCTTCACACTGTTGTTTAGAGCCACACTTCCAAGGGTTTTGACTGACACCCTTCACATCATGATGCCTTCGAACCATGACATAGTAACCAGGCACCATTCAAGTTTTACATATTCAATTAAACCTCGTGACACTTGGTTTAAGAGCCTGAACTCTCATCCTTCTGCTTCTGTTTCCCAAATATTTACATAGATCTTTGTATTATTTAAATGTGAGCTAGGTCCAGCTGTCAGCAGTTGGGACAGCCATATCTAGAGGAAATGAAGTATAAAATGATTCCTTCTGGCTCTTTGTCCAAAAGGCAAGTGAGAAACATTTGAACAAATACATGTAATCCTCACAGCTAATTATGATTTTTTTCATTGCAATTTTAATTATTATTTTTTTAAATCCACACTTTCTTTCATCCCTCTTGGCAGTTTCATTGTCATTAAAAGTACTGCTGTATTGTGTGTATCCTCTATTCATATTCATGAGGTCAGGACCATTCAACCCACAGTAACTGAGCAGTTTGATTGGCTGAATGTCCCACAGTGTTTGAGAGTGATACTGATTAACAAAAGACACCAACGCCTCTGCCATGATAGAAAGTATAATTATGTGGGACCCTAAACGGGGACTCCAATCATTTGACAATGCCCATTGGACTCACATAATATTAGTACATTATCTATCATCTCACTATGATTGAGTAGTATTTAATTATTCTCTTTTAATAGGGGTTATCCCCAAAAAATATGTCTCATACTTATCAACACATCTTTTCTGGGTTTTCTAGAAAGTGTGTTTTTTACTGAGTATATAAGTCAGACATTAGTATATCTAAAATGACTATTACCAAAATTGGTAAAATATTTTCAGGAACATCGCAGTACATATGACAGTGCTGAATTTCATATAGATTGTTTTACTGCAGGCTGGTAACTAAAACTGTCTTTTTTTCTCATGGTTTCTTGCTTTGAGCTCCAAGGGAGATTCCTTCTTCTTTTTTTGATACCCTGGAGCCATGTAATCTTTGGTACAACATTTAACTTCTCTGGATTTCTGATTCCTTATCTGTAAAATGGGAGAGTTGGGGGAAAATGGTGAACCCTGTGATTTCACATAAATGAATGGCTATTATACGTCATGAATGGGGTTTTGTTAGGATATCACAGCCTGCATTGTAGCTTATATAGTAGACTTCAAAGTGGAGTTTGTGGACATCAGAGGCATATAAAACCATCTCCTTGAGTGTAAGAAAAACTTACTAAAACTTTATTTATTTGTGTCTAAAAATTATCTTTAAATATTTTCTATAATGTATTTGTGTTATATATACACTAAGGTTAATGAGAACAATATATTTCAGACACTGTACTAAGTGCTTCAAAATGATTAATTTTATGTAATTCTTAGAGGATTCTGTGAGGTGGACACTCTTACCATTCTGATTTTACTTATGAGGAAATTGAGACACAAAGATTGTGAAAATTGCTTAAGATTATACAGAGTTGAAATATTTGAACTGAAATGTGAACTCAGGTATGAGTTAACCTCCTACCCAGCTACCATACAGTATTAGTTGTAAAATACAAAATAAATACACAAATAAATCAGTTCTTGTACTATAGGAGGTGTGAGACTCTAAGATGACTGCCCCCCACCCCTCCTTCACTATTATCCCTGATTCTTCTGTTCTCAGGTTACATAACCCTCTCTCCCTAAGGATGGGTAAGACCTGTGACTTAATTTTAAGGAACAGAAAAGGCCAAAGGTGAGGATTTGCCACTCCTAAGATTTCATTTGCCAACAGATTTGCTCTAACAGATTCTCTCCTTTGGTGGCTCTGAAGAAGCAAACTGCCATGCGGTGAGCTGCCTATGGAGAGGGTCACATGTCAGGGAACCAGAGGTGGGGGTGGGGGGGTTCTAGGAGCTGCGAGTGACGTCCAGCCAATAGCTAGAAAAAAAAGTGAAACTCTCCTTCCTACAACCACAAGGAATCAAATGCCTCCAATAAAATCACTTGAGTGAGGAAGAGGATCCTTCCCCATACTAGTCTCGAATGAGACCGCAGCCCCAGCTGAGACTTCAGCTGCTGTCTTGCACAGGACCCAGACTCCAGACCCACAGAAACTGAGATAACAAATGTGTATTGTTTCAAGTGTGTGACAAGTTGTTACACAGCAATAGAAACCTTTTACAGGAAGAACCTGCTCATGTTTTTAGCCTAAAATTTTCCTGAACTAAAGAACTGAGTTTGCAATATTAAAGGCTTTACCAAGCAAGATTCATGATACTTTCATAGACATTCTTATAAAATGACTGAATCTCGGGGATAAAGAGATAATTTTGCACTTCTTATGGAGAGAGAACAAATTACTTTAAAAAAAATAAAGGCTTATCACAGACCATAGAGCTGAGCTTCCTGTGCTATACAACAGGTTCCCATTAGCTATTTTACATGTACACATGGTAGTCAATGCTCTTCTCTCAATGCGTCCCACCTTTCCTTCCACCTCTGTGTTTACAAGTCTGTTCTCTTTGTCTGTGTCTCTATTCCTGCCTTGCAAATGGCTGGAGGGTTGGGGGTGGAAGGCCCAAGAGGGAGGGGATATATGTATGCATATAGCTGATTCACATTGCTGTACAGCAGAGACTAAACACTGTAAAGCAATTATGGTCCAATTAAAAAAATAAATAAAGTCTTTACCTGGCACCACACTCTAAAGGCCACACTACCATCTAACTCACTCAGGTACACTATTCCCAGCCAATATCTGAGTATTGGCATCAACAATACAGAATATCAGAGAGAGCTGTGGAAGGCTTTCTTCCTATGGGCTGAGCTGTCTCATCATGGGAAAAAAAGGTTCAGGCATTTATTTAGTAAAGAATGTATTTAGAGAGATAATTTTTTAATAAAAGGTGCCAGCACAACTGTTTATCTATGTAAAAGCAAATTAAATTGGACCCAAATCAGACACTGTAAAACAGTAAATTCTAGACATTTGTATGACTGAGAAAAAGACACATTGAGATATACACCGCGATGGTTACTTATAACTTCAAAGAGGCAGGCATAGAGAAGGCGGAATAGATTCATGCTTTTGTATGTCTTTAAATGGCATGAAATAACTCATTAACATAAGTATATTTCAATTTAATTTGAAATACATTTAGTAAAAGTTTAAAATAAAAAAGAACAAGGTTTATTTTGCTTCCTTGCTTAAAAAGACACACACGTTTCTCTTTTCATTTTATGCGTTCTGTTTTTATTCACTTCATTAGAATTTGCAGATTGCAAAAGTAGTTCTTGGTTATGGAAACAAGTCAGTCTATACAAAGATGTTCTCTTCTTTTTCTCAGTCTGCTTACTGACAACTCTCCTTGTTTCATTGTCATTGGAAACTCTTCAGCATATATTTTTCTAACTTTATATTCACACAAGCATAGAACATAGTGGGGGAAAAATACTTGGAAAGTAATATGTGGGAACTTAATGTGCTCATTACTGCTGGATATCCCTACTTCTTAATCCTTTCAGTGGATGGAGCTAAGAATTAAGAGTTATAAATTACGAATTCATATTGATACTTTCAGATGCAGTGCTATAAGATCCTTTCTTATCTCTCTTCATTCACATGTATATCTCCTTCTACAGTTAGAATGGTGGCTTCTAACAGCATCAATGCATTTATTTGTTTTGTTCTATAATACATGCAAAATTGTTTCATATTTACAACACCAATACAATTATCAAAACAAACCTTCTAACTAAAGTTCAAGGCTTCTTTGCAATTCTTTTTAACCTTAGACTATAACACATTAAGGGTATACAATTAGATTATTGTGTGTAAAAATCTATTTGGATTAATTATTTTATCTGTGTGATTATATTATCAGTTTGAAATATAGTTAGCCTCATTTATTTCTACATACATTAAATTTTAGAGTTGGCCGTTTTATCTGTTTTATTTACTGTGATTTTTGAGCATGTAAAACATTTGCATATTTTGAAGGTCAAAACTATATAAAAAACATATGCTGGAGATATCTCACTACAATCCCTAGTCATTCTTCCATGTGACTACTTACTCCCATAGATAAAACCATTTTTAGTTAGAATCTGAATTATCCATCCTATGTTTCCTTTAGCAAAAATAGAAGCCCACATGTACACATACAAAATTATTGATGCTTTTTTTCTTGTATAAAACATAGCATAATATGTGTTTTATTTTGTTCCTTGCTCTTTTATTTGACTGTATTCTGGAAATCATTCCATATCAGTTCACAACAGCTTTCCTCATTTTCACAACAACATGATGATGCACCATAGATAATAGGTGTTCATAGAGAGATAAATTTTATCTGAATTCAAATAGAGATAAACTTTAAAGTCTTAGCTGGAAAGAAAGAGGAAATGGAATATCAGAATGGTTAGCAAGTATAGTTACACTGCAGATGCGCTGGGAATGAACCTCCTAGTGGGAACCATAGGATTTATGACCTAGAGGCATGAGTTTTTATGCCTACAATTCTTAGGTCTGTTTGAGGCAGAGAGTTGAAACTTAGCATCCCCCCCTCATATAATAAGGTCAAGATCCTCAAAGAATTGTACTCTTTATAAAAGCATAGACCAGAGAAAAGTTACTCATTGACTTAGATGGACAACCAGAAACTTTATGTTCGCCTAGACATTATACACTCTTGTTCTTTGATAAGCCTTAAATGAAGAATTTACCTTAAAAATTGATACTTGGACAGTAATAGCCAAGGTAGGTCCTAGGATAAGTAACATAAAACTCATTCTTAAGATATAATCCCCCAAAAAGGTCACAAAGGATATTCCCAGGGGAAGATTATGCTATGATAAAAGTAATTACAAAATCTGCTCAATAAATAGCAGGACTAGAATCTAACGAACTTCAGATAATAGAACAAAAATTGAAAGGGAGTATAAGATAAGGATATTTAAAATGATTGAAGGCAGAAAAGAGTCAAGAGTCTAAAAATGGATGAGGTATCATAAACAAAATACCAGTAGAAAAAGAGCCAAATGATACTTCTAGAAATAAAAATCCAAAGTCCTTGAAATGAAAAATTCAGTAAATAGGTTGAACATAATGATACAAAGAGTGAAAACTGGGAAATAAATATAATTACACAGAATGAAGTTCAGAGAAATAAAGAAATAAAAATTATAAAAAAGAAGTTAAGGTATATGTAGGACGGAACCAGAAAGTCTAGGAACCATTAGTAGCATTTCTGAAAAAAGAGGGTAAAGATAATTTTCAAAGATAAGAAGGAAACATTTCCAAAACTGACCCAAGAAATTAATTCTTAAATTAAGGAAACAAAATAATTTCCTTGAAGGACAAATGAATAGTAATCCATACCTTGACTTCTAGTAATACTCCAAAATACCAAAGGTAAAGGTCAATCTTAGAGGTAATGATAAAGAGGATGTGTGTGTGTGTGTGTGTGTGTGTGTGTGTGTGTGTGTGGCAGTTGGTCAGTTATGTCCAACTCTTCACAACCGCATGGACTGTAGGCCACCAGGCTCCTCTGTCCATGGAATTCCCCAGGTAAGAATACTGGATTGGGTTGCCGTTCCCTTCTCTAGGGGATCTTCCCCACCCAGGGATCAAACCCAGGTCTCCTGCAATGCAGTCAAATTTGATACTGTCTGAGCCACCAGGGAAGCCCATAAAGAAGATAGATTACCTTCAAATAATAAAATAAGAATGACTTTAAAGAAAAAGCATTATCAGTTTTAAAAGCATTTTAAGAAATGCAGAAAAGCAATACATCATGCTAAAAAATATTATAAGAAAATTCCAAACTGATATTCCTCTAATAACACAGGCTCAAGAAAGTAAAGCAAACACTGAGAGAGTCATGAGAGGAAACTGACAGATCCACACTAACAATGGGAGATTTTAACATAACTATTTTAGTAATAGGTAAAAGTAAATTAAATATTGTATTATTTAATAACATAGTCTGTAAGCCTGTTAATAACAATTTATGAATACTGCTTCTAAAAATTAGAGAATATGCATTTTTAAAGCACATTTGGAACATATCAAAAATTTGAACACACATTATACCACAAAGGAAATCTCAAAAAATATTGAAGAATTCATACCTTAGAGACTACCATGCTCTCTCAAAAGAAGTAAAAAATAAATGAGAAAGAGAGGGAGAGAGCAATTCTTGAATAAAAGTTTATCAAGATAGAGAAGAGATGGGGAAGACTTGGAGAGTAAAACTATTCTAGGCCTAGAGGAAAGCTTAGTGGATCTCTTTAAAGTGATAGGGATACCAGTGCAGTTGGAATTCACTAGTGAAGGAGGAAAGGCAGAGTATTACATGGCTGAAAAGATTATTTAGAAACTAGAGTAAACAACTGCTTGCAAATCTTTTTCCTAATGAAGCAAAATTTGGTATTTTATCTGAAAACAATGGAAAGGCACCAAGAGATTTAAGAAAGGAGGCAGACATGATTCGATTTGGATGAGGAAAACTTGTTCTTTTATGCTTCTGGGAAATTGGATCAAATCAGGTAAGAATGGAGGTCAGAGATCAGTTAGAAGCCAAAGTTGTATTTCAGGCAAGAGATGATCGGGTTTTGGACTAGGATGGGAGCAAGAAGGAGTGAAAATAAAAAGGAATTGATTAATGTGAGAGATACTTAGGAAATATTTACAGGATTCAGCCTTACCTTTCCATAGTAAGAGGAAGAGCCAGAAGTGTCCAATTTGTTGAAATGAATCAATAATAAGTAATACCAAAAAAGAAGACAGCCAGATGTAACGTTCCACAAACAGGTTGAAAATTTTCTTGCTTCTGGACCCTTTGTTTGGAACACTGAACTTCTTGCTTTTCTTTTAAATACACTACTTATCTCCCGTAAGACCCAGAGGATGTCTGATTTCTTCCATTCATAGTAATTTATATTCCTATAGCACAATCTGTCCTTTACAATCTCTCTTAATTGTTGCAGGAATAGACTCAAGCCTGAAGGTTTACTAATGAGACACGATGCTTAGCAATGTGAACCTGGGAAACTGGGTGTTGATTCACAGTAAGCACTCAGACATTTATGAAACACACCAGAGTTGTTCTGCTACTTGAGTATAGCAACAAGGCACACATACACCGGCAATCTCCAAAAACACTGAGAAGGGACCAGAGACTATAAAACCCCTATTAAAATGACAAAGAGCTTCTCAAAGGACCTATGGGTTTCTTTCCCTAAGTGGCAGTAGCAGCAGCTTCTGGGCACCTTCAGTTGAAAGCTGCCCTCTCACTTGCTCTGTGCAGCAGCATCTGCGCATACTTAATTAATTTGTTTACCCATATTAAAGGAGCTCATATTCTTTTTGTGTCTTTTGACATTTTAAGGCTTCAGCTGGTGTTAAAAGAACTGCTGAGGGATTTATTCATGTGCAATCAAATCCTTGGAACTGCCTGCAACTTAAAACCATTGGGTCTCTATCTATTTATCCAGCTGATTAGTGATTCTTTCTCCTTCCATGTCTATTAAGTTTGATAGCCTCTCATTTTTGTTGTTGTTGTTGTTGATTATAGTTACCTTTATGTTGCTTCTTTTTTATGATAACAGGGCGTGATTCATTAATTGGAAAGTGTCATACATGGGCTCAAATCTCTCCCAGTGGTTTTCCATCATACTTAGAGTGATAATGATGGGTTATAAGACCCTGGGTTTCCCTGGTGGCTCAGTGGTAAAGAATCCACCTGCCAGTGTAGGAGATGTGCATTTGATCTCCAGATCAGGAAGATTCCCTGGAAAAGGAAATGGCAACCCACTCAAGTATTCTTGTCTGGGAAATCCCATGGACAGAGGAGTCTGGCGGGCTGCAGTCCATGGGTTGCAAAAGAGTCAGACATGACTTATAACTAAAACAACAACATAAGATCCTACCTGATCTTGAGAGAGTCATCTCTTAGGCAGGCTGATAAGAAGTCTAGGGGTCCCCAAGGAGAGAGGAGTCTGGAATTCTCAAGGAGGAAGAGAGGACAAATTTATTTTTCTCTCTACATTCTTTAGGATTATATAACAATAACGTATCCTGCTTGAAGACATTCTGGAAAAAACCTTCTGGCTAATCCTGTTATCTTAAAATGTAAATCATGGGAATGGGTCTGGTGAGGTCTTTACAACCTCCAGACATTCTTTTGATTCACTGTAATAACTAATTTGAGAGTATATAACTCCAGTGCTAATGTTAGCAAACGGGTATTCTTTCTATCCCCTTCTGATGTCTATGTCAGAAGCTTTCTTTATCTCCTTTATACTTTAATAAAACTTTATTATACAAAAGCTCTGCGCGATCAAGCCTCGTCCCTGGACCTGGATTGAATTCTTCTCTTCCGGAGGCCAAGATTCCCAGTGTCTTTGTTGTGATCTCGTCCACAACCTTTCAATCTGACCTTTGACCATGTCTCGAAGCTCATTTTCCCTTTTCCTCTTAACTTATCATACTCCAGGTTGCTTACCTTCCTGGAAAACAACAAACGCATATACTCCTCAGGGCCTTTGCAATTTCTGTCCCCTTTACTTGGAGACTCTTTCTTCAGATATTGACATGGCTATTATTGTAATTCTCCAGATATTGACATGATATTAGTGAATATCCGAGATGTTCACTAATCTCTGGTTCTCTTTTACTTCCAGATACACAAAGGATTACTTTGATGATAGACCAATGACTTGTGGACAGAAGAGGCATGTTACTTTTAAGTGAAGGCTTTAGTTGAATTTAGTTGTGCTAATTTGACTCTCCAGCCTTCTGCCCTCTTGTCATGGTCAGAAAGTCTACCTACTCCAGGTGGCACTGCTACAAGATGGCAGAGCCCATCAGCCAGGATGACTGCATGATGGCTACAAAATCCTCAACAACCCAGGTTAGACATTACCGTGGGTGAAAAACAAATTCCCCTTTGTTGTTTTAAACCACTGAAGTTCTGTTCTGTTCAGTTCAGTTCAGTTGCTCAGTCGTGTCCGACTCTTTGCAACCCAATGAACTGCAGCACGCCTCACTGTTCATCACCAGCTCCTGGAGTTTACCCAAACTTATGTCCATTAAGTTGGTAATGCCATCCAACCATCTCATCCTCTGTCATCCCCTTCTCCTCCTGCCTTCAATCTTTGCCAGCATTGGGTCTTTTCAAATGAGTCAGCTCTTTGCATTAGGTGGCTAAGGTATTGGAGTTTCAGCTTCAACATCAGTCCTACAAATGAACACCCAGGACTGATCTCCTTTAGGATGGACTTATTGGATCTCCTTGCAGTCCAAGGGACTCTCAAGAGTCTTCTCCAACACCACAGTTCAAAAGCATCAGTTCTTCAGCACTCAGCTTTCTTTACAGTCCAACTCTCACATGACTACTAGAAAAACCATAGCCTTGACTTGATGGACCTTTGTTGAAAAAATGATGTCTCTGCTTTTTAATACGCTGTCGAGGTTGGTCATAACTTTCCTTCCAAGGAGTAAGTGTCTTTTAATTTCATGGCTGCAATCACCATCTGCAGTGATTTTGGAGTCCCAGAAAATAAAGTCTGACACTGTTTCCACTGTTTCCCCATCTATTGGCCATGAAATGATGGGACCGGATGCCATGATCTTAGTTTTCTGAATGTTGAGCTTTAAGCCAACTTTTTCACTCTCCTCTTTCACTTTCATCAATAGGCTCTTTAGTTCTTCACTTTCGGCCATAAGGGTGGTGTCATCTGCATATCTGAGGTTATTGATATTTCTCCTGGCAATCTTGATTCCAGCTTGTGCTTCCTCCAGCACAGCATTTCTCATGATGTATTCTGTATATAAGTTAAATAAGCAGGGAGAAAATATACAGCCTTGAGGTACTCCTTTTCCTATTTGGAATCAGTCTGTGTTCCATGTCCAGTTCTGATTGCTGCTTCCTGACCTGCATACAGGTTTCTGTGGTGGTTGGCTGCTCCAGCATAACCAAGACTTCCCTGATTGGTAGATCTCATTTAAGTCTTTGCTCAGATATCATCTCATCAAAAGATCTTTTTATTCAAAATACTGGACTTCTCTCTGTTTCTCTCTGTGTATCAACTTGGCTTTATTATTCTTCACCAGATCTATTTTCCTCTAGAAAATAAAATGGAAGCTCTATGAAGGTAGGGAATTTGATTTGCCCATTGATGTACTAACTAGCATTAAGAAAAGTCCCAGAAACATAGTAGATAATTGATAGTTATTTGTTGAATACATGAGTATTTATTGTAAAAAAAGTAAAATATTGCAGATAAGTTGAATTTAGAAGTAAACATGTAATCCTCCCAGAAATAATTACTATTTTTTATAGTTTTTTTCTAAATCATGTTCCATTTATATACTAACACATGTCTAAGTACATGGAATAGACTGTTTCCTTTTTTAAATTAAAATGGAATATGCTTTCCTACATAAATTATTCTGAAACTTGTTTTCTCATATAACAAATACTCATGGATGGTTTAAGACAACGTTTAAAGATTTCTCACTTTTTTAAACTACTCAACAGTATTCACCTTCTTAATAACTATTAGTTTCCCAAGTTTCTGAAACCTATTATTCATCTATTTCAAGTAAAATTTGTTGCATTCCTGCCTTTGCAGGATATGGATATTCAGCTATAAGTAAGAAGACAAGATTCTTACATTCAAGGAGCTTATGTTAAATTGTAAGAGGCAGAAAATAAGCACAGATAAGTCAAAATCTGAATACTTCAGGTGGTGATAAGCCCATCCAGGGACATAAAAATAATGTGGGAATGTGGTGGAGAGTGATTGAGGACATAGATGGTCACAACAGTCTTCTGGAGGGACTTTTAAGTTCAGTTCAAAGGTGAATGGGAGCTAGCTCTATATATATTCAGGGGAAAAGAGTTAGTTCCAAGCAAAAGACACTTTCGGGTAGACTTGCCATGTCTGAGGAACAGAAAGGCCAGTCCAGCTAAAGTATGGTTTGTGAACAGAAGCATCACATGGAGCAAGGTCAACAAAGAAAGCAGTGATAATGTGGTACTCATAGTGAAAAAAAGTGAAAGTGTTTGTCGTTCAGTTGTGTTCAGCTCTTTGTGACCCCATGGACTATAGCTAGCCAGGCTCCTCTGTCCATGGGGTTCTCCAGGCAAGACTACTGGAGTGGGTAGCCATTCCCTTCTCCAGGGGATCCTCCTGACTCAAGGATCCAACCCAGATTTCCTGCATTGCAGACAGATTCTTTACTCTCTGAGCCATCAGGGAAGCCCAAAGCTTAGTTGCTCAGTTGTGTCTGACTCCTTTGGGGCCCCACAGATTGTAGCCTGACAGCATCCTCTGTCTATGGGATTTCCCAAGCAAGAATCCTGTAGTGGTACACATTGTAGGTGGTGGTAAAAAATATAACTGACATTCTTAGGTAACAAGAATACTTACAATTTCAAGGTAAAATCCTACTAAATGTTCAGAATGGGAAAAATTTCCCATTTGAATCTCTACTTATAGCATTGCACAAGATATATTGAATCCAAAGTCTAAGCAGAAACTTAGAAGGTTTCAGCTCTTTTATAAGGCACCATTAAGGTAGCTATAAAATGTTTAGCCCTTAAAAATATTTTCTACAGCTCAGCAGTATGTCCAAGATAACTTTAAATGTTAATGAAATGTTTCATAAGTCCACTGTTTTTTAAGGCTGTTAGGAGTTTAAGGAACTTCTTAAATACCATCTCATAAGAAAAAAAAAGATCTAACTTAAGATTAACTTACATGGAGAAACTACATCACAGCAGACCTAGTATATGACTTGAATTCAATCATTATTTTCTTCTGAAAAGGAGACTGAACTGATTCCGTTCTGACCTTAAGTAGGTTCTTGAAAAGGTCTATTTTTTTTCCCAAATAAAAACATATCAGTGGGAATAAAATTCTTTATAGCCTGTAATTCATGAATGAACTTTTATGGAACTCTCTGGCATTGTAGATATATGATCAATGGAATCACATATAACTAAAAAATCTAGATTGTTTAGTTCCTGGTGATTCACTAGGGTAAAATTTGGGGCAGTGGAAACCCTATTTCTTGACACATCTTTCTATTCAACTTTAAGCAGGGAAAGGTAAAGAAAAGCAGCACTTTCTCATAGACACATTTTGTGTTTGTTATTGTTAATTATTTATTTAACATGCTTTTTAATTTCCTGTGATGACAATGTTCTGAAGTAACACTAAACAACTAAGGGAGGAGTTATAGAAGTTTAACCCAGAACATTGAATCAGAGTAGCTGCCTCAGGAAAGTTAAATACAATTACCTTGAATTCCCTGGTGGTTCAGATAGTAAAAAAAATCTACCTGCAGTGCAGGAAAACTAGGTTTGATCCCTGGATCAGGAAGATCTCCTGGAGAAGGGAATGGAAACCCATTCCAGTGTTCTTGCCTGGAGAATCCTATAGACAGAGGATGCTGGCAGTCCAGAATCTATGAGGTCGCGAAGAGTCTGATATAACCGATCAACTAAGCACACACACAAATTCATAAAATCTTTCATTGCTCTGGGAGAAGTTTCATGTGGATTTGCCTTGTTTAATTAACTTCCTTTAGTATACATTACCCTTCTCACACTAGGAGATGTATGCGAATTAAATCAGGGTAGCATGACAGTAGTTTTGTCAATGCTGAAAAACCGAATTGCTCCTTTCAATTACCCAATTCCTTTCTCACTGGGCCAATACACACAATCAAGTTAAAACTTACAGGAGACATAAATGTCATTCCTTCTTCCCCAGAGGATATTCTGACTAAGAACTCTTATTTCCCTTTTGGTTTGGTTTGGTTTTGCTGCTCCCACTGAAGTAATGAAGGCGACATTCATCGTCCCTTGCCATTTAATAGAGGTAATAATTGCTAGCCAGCATGGACTGCGATGCTGAAACCAAGAAAAAGCCTTTTCAATCATGGCCCCTGCATTTCAATCCAAGCCCCTGCTGTAGAACACTGGAGAACAAGGTGTAAATCAGTTTAAAAACATAGTTCTGCATTCAAAGCATTGTGGTTTACAGCTCTCAAATGACCTCCATCTATCTTCCTTAGCTGTAGAGGTGTATAATTGAACTAAAGAGAGCCTTGAGTAATGAGATCGAGAGTGGCAGCTCCATTGCTGTGGCTTAATAGTGTAACTGCCGCGTGGTTTTTTTATCTCCTAAAATGTAACAAAAGAGTCCAGGAGGCCTGATTCTTCAGGGTGACACTTGCTGAGAGTCTATATTTTAAAATAAAAATAGGTTTTTTTTATAAGCCCCAAACTATAAATCTCTCTCTACAAGAGAGTTCCCCAAATACAATTATGTAAGCCATTCTCTGCTGGAGCAGAGACTGATATGAATGCATGCAATAAGCTATACTTCCTTTTGTGGGGAAATAATTTTTAAGCCTTTATTTTTCTTATGCAACAAATGGCTCCTTTTTGGGGGGTTGGAGAGTGATAACATTCTCATGTTATGTACTGCTGGGAGCTATAGCCAGAAGACACATGTTATTTCAAGTTTTCTTTTTAAGAAAATTTTATTTGGTTTAAACAGGGAAACTCAGGAGATATTGCTTTTAGAGAATCATTTTTTCCAAGGAGCAGTTCACTTGCAAATGTATATACATATTTTTCTTTTCAGTATATATATTTTACATGCATTTATCAGGCCCTAACCATACACAAATTACTGTGTGGGTAGGTTGAAGAAGTGAAGTCTCTCAGTCGTGTCCGACTTTTGGTGATCTCATGGACTATAGTCCACCAGGCTCCTCGGTCCATGGGATTTTCCAGGCATGAATACTGGAGTGGGTTGTCATTTCCTAATGTTAGCAGAACCTAAACACTGAACAAAGACATAACCACCTCCTCATGGAATCCTCTGGGAGTATAGTATTGACCGAACGTTAAGCATGAGCTTAATAACATAGTCATTTCATATGTATAACTAGGACACCATGGATGACCTCAGGGGTTCTGAAATATCTGTCGTCCCCACAAACTAGATCCTAAAAAATGAAAGAAAGAAAAAAAAACTGCTTGCTGACTACTCTTGAAATTCTATCACTTGGATATTCAATCTAATTGCACAAGATATTCCTGGCTAACATGCAAACTTCACTAGCAGGAGTAAATTATTAAATAATAGTAACAGCGACAACTAATATTTCCTGATAGTTTAAAATTTTCTGTAGAGTTCTAAGTATGGTATATCATGAACTCTCTTAGTCCTCAAAACAACCTATTACTTATCACCATTTTACAAATGCAAAGAAACTGAAGCAAGAACAGAGAAGTTAATTTGCCCTAAGTTGTAATTAATGTAAGGCAGAGCCAAGATGGTCTGACTTCGTAGTCCTTGGTCTGAATCAGTCTATTGGTGTGGATAAAATGATCAGCTACATTAGTGGGAAGGGATAAGGAGAACTTGGAGCACTGAAAGAGATGATGCAGTCTGGGACTGGGTGGGAGTGGGGCAGTCTGTGTTGCACACCTGGTAATATCACAAAACTTTCCTTAAAACTAATACAATGCCATTTAAACCATTGTATGCTTAGTCTGTCAGTCACGTCCAACTCTTTGCGACCCCATGGACTGTAGCCCACCATGCTCCTTTGTCCATGGGGATTCTCCAGGCAAGAATAATGGACTGGGTTGCCATGCCCTCCTCTAGGGGATCTTCCTAACCCAGGGATCTAACCCAGGTCTCCTGCACTGCAGGCAGGAACTTCACCTTCTGAGCCACCTGTGTGTCACAGAAAGCCATTGAGGTCAGAATTATTTTTATAATGACTCTTGAGAAACCTGTATGCAGGTCAGGAAGCAACAGTTAGAACAGGACATGGAACAACAGACTGGTTCCAAATAGGAAAAGGAGTACCTCGAGGCTGTATATTTTCACCATGCTTATTTAACTTATATTCAGAGTACATCATGAGAAACGCTGGGCTGGAGGAAGCGCAAGCTGGAATCAAGATTGCCAGGAGAAATATCAATAACTTCATATATGCAGATGACACCACCCTTATGGCCGAAAGTGAAGAAGAACTAAAGAGCCTATTGATGAAAGTGAAAGAAGAGAGTGAAAAAGTTGGCTTAAAGCTCAACGTTCAGAAAACTAAGATCATGGCATCTGGTCCCATCACTTCATGGCAAATAGATGGGGAAACAGTGGAAACAGTGTCAGACTTTATTTTGGGGGGCTCCAAAATCACTGCAGATGGTGATTGCAGCCATGACATTAAAAGACACTTACTCCTTGGAAAGAAACTTGTGATTGATCAACCTAGACAGCATATTTAAAAAAGGAGAGACATTACTTTGTCAACAAAGGTCCATCAAGTCAAGGCTATGGTTTTTCCAGTGGTCATGTATGAATGTGAGAGCTGGAATATAAAGCTGAGCACAGAAGAATTGATGCTTTTGAACTGTGGTGTTGGAGAAGACTCTTGAGAGTTTCTTGGACTACAAAGAGATTCAACCCGTCCATCCTAAAGGATATCAGTCCTGGGTGTTCATTGGTAGGAATGATGCTGAAGCTGAAACTCCCAATACTTTGGCCACCTGATGCAAAGAGCTGACTTATTTGAAAAGACCCTGATGTTGGGAAAGATTGAAGGCAGGAGGAGAAGGGGACAACAGAGGATGAGATGGTTGGATGGCATCACTGACTCGATAGACATGGGTTTGGGTGAACTCCGGGAGTTGGTGATGATCAGGGAGGCCTGGCATGCTGCGGTTCATGGGGTTGCAAAGAGTCGGATACACCTGAGTGACTGAATTGAACTGAACTGAACATGTTATTTGCATTTTTACTTTGTTGATATTTCAGTGATGATACAAAAGCAAATGGTGGGTCAAATGGCTGACAACTCAGCATAAATGAAGGCAATGGAACCAAACATTGAATCATTTTCCAACACATTTACAGTAAAAATGTGCCAGTTTCACTATGGAATGACCTTAGTGAAGCAGTGAAAATTATTATTATTTTCTTTAATATTGACCATAAATCCATGTACTTTTAAAATAGTTTCTGTAATAAATGGGGAATATGCATAAAGCACTTCTGCTGAGTAACCAAAGTTCTATGGTTGCCTTAAGGAGAAACACTCACATGATTATATAAGTTACAAGCAAAAGTAGCCGCAGTTTTTCATAGAATATTTTTTTTCAGTTGAAAGAATGACAAACACATCAACTTGGATATGGTAGATATGTTATCTAAAATAAACACCAAGGAAAGTAACTGACAAGATTTGGTGCCAATGATAACATTTGAGATTTTAAGTGAAAATTAAAATGCTGGAAAAACTTATATCGGCCTTTGGGAGCTTCTCAGCTTCCTAACAGTTGAAGACTTTTCTGAGGAGCTCAGTGGTGGGATCAACAAATGTGACTTTTTATTATTGCATAATAGAACATGTCAACAATTAGAAGATGTGCTTACATATGTATCCCAATGTTCACTGCAGCACTGTTTACAATATCTAGAACATGGGAGCAACCTAGATGTACATCAGTAGATAAGTGGATAAAGAAGTTGTAGTAACTATACACAATGAAATATTACTCAGCCATAAGAACAAATGCATTTGAGACAGTTCTAATGAGGTGGATGGACCTAGAGCCTATTATACAGGATGAAGTAGGTCAGAAAGAGAAAGACAAATACCATATGTTAACGCATATATAGAAAATCTATAAAGATGGTACTGATGAACCCATCTGCAAGGCAGCAATGGGGACACAGATCTAGAGAACAGACTTATAGACACAATGTGGGAAGGAGAGAATTGATAGAGTAGCACTGAAACACATGCATTACCACATGTAAAAGTACTAGGTTGGTGCGAAAGTAATTTTGGTTTTGCATTGTTGAACTTTGCCTTTTGATATTGGAGCACATTCTTCAATAAGTGTGGTTATGTTATTTAAAAAAGATGTTCTTAACTCACTGGGCCATTTTTCCTAGGTTATCAATGCATAATGTTATATGAATGATGTTACAAAGGCATGCACAATAAGCATGAGTCATACAGAATCATACAATGTATGACATTAAAGAATCATTCATGGGTGAGAGATCCATTGATGGTGGATCTCTGATGTAACAGAGTATGAAAAGCACATGGATATGATTTCAAATTCCACACTGAGACTAATCTTGAAGAAACTATCATCTGCTGAGTTTGACTAATGTGTAAAAAAGAAATTCACAAGTATTTGAAAAATCCATTAAAATGCTTCTCCCTTTTCCAACTACGTATCAACATGAGGCTGAATTTTCTTCATATGCTTCAATCAAAACAACATATTGCAACACATTACAGAAGCAGATATAAAAATCCACCTATCTTCTATCTAGTCAGACATCTAAGAGGCTCTCAAAAATGTACAACAATGCTGTTATTTTTCAGTTGGGAGGAACATAGTTATAGATGTCATATCTATATAGTTGTAAATGTTTATGTTAATAAATAATGAGTTTATTGTTACTTTTAAGTGAATTATTAGTAAGTATATAAATCTTGTTTTCTGTTTTAATTTTGAAGACAATAAATATCAATAGGTATAATCTACATAAAAGTCCTTGAGGGGGAGCATATGTATACCCATGGCGGATTCATGTCAATGTATGGCAAAACCAACAAAATAAAGTACAGAAAATTAAAAAAAAAAAAAAAGTCCTTTGAAAACTGCAATATTTTTTTTAAGAATGTAAAGGAATCCAGAGACCAAGAAGTTTTAGAACCACCAGAGCATCTTTTAGGATGGATTTGGCTTCTGACAATAGAATGTCCAACTGACAGCAGCTCAATTTATAGAAAATATTATTCTCTTTGAAGAGTTTGAGCCAACTGTGAGAGTTAGAGGGACAAGCCCTCCACACAAGCCTGTCCCCTCAACCTCTGCTATCCACTGCAGGTTTGAAGGGTTCCTAAAGCCTCCCTTAGTTTCAATAATTCACTAGAAGAACTCACAAAACAGACTTAAGTATAATATTCACAGTTTATAATTTTTTTTTAAAAAAAGCATACAGATGAAAACCAGCCAAGGCAGGTCCAGGAAGTGGAGATTTCAGACATCCTCTCCCCATGGAGTCAAGGACAGTGGTAACTTTTCCTGGCCACTGTGTGAAAACACCTACATATTGCTACTAACTAGGTGAATCTCACCCAAGGCTCAGTGCCCAGAGTTTTTATCAGGACTCAATCACTCACTGCCCATGTGGCTGCTTTTCACTTTGCAACAATTCCAAAGATCAGGTTGATACATTTCATCTCTAGTCCACCCAGAGGAAGAGCTGATACCACAGTCTTGACCCAAAGCCCCCATTGTGAACCACATTACTATACAGCTAAAAACGAAAGCCCCCAGACAAAGAGAGACACTTAAAGCAAGCATGACAGGACTGGTTCAGCATGTCAGTGATTGTGTCAAGGACCCAGGGTCTGATGTTTACTCTACCATCATCAGTGTGTTGGCTTTTTCTCATTCTTGTCACTTGGCTGGTAAATAGTAGCCCCAATCAGGGGATTTTGTCCTTTCACATTACTTAAAGGGATCCAGGAAGGTGTGTGGGAGGTGGGGGAAGAGGAAAACATCCCCAGAAGCCTCCCGATAGTGGTGAGAATGATGCCCTTGGAGCTTCAGAGTGCACCTGAGAAAGTAACCTTCTGATACTTCTGATGCTTCTGATGTCATTTCTTGGGGAAGCAGGGGGGCGATGGTTGGCCTGGGATGATCATGACTCATCTCCCACTGAATTCATTGCACTCACAGCAAAATCAGTAATTCAAAGCAAGAAGGAGAATCGCTGCTGTGCAGAAGAGTTTTCTTGAAGGTTAATATGCATACAAATCTCCCCGGGGGACTTTGTTAAAATGCAGATTCTGATCCAATAGGTTTGGGATGGAGCCTAAGCTTCTACATGTCTTAAAAGCTCCCCCATAATTCTAATGCTAGTCTCTGGACTGCTCTTTTGGTAGCAAGGAATTAGGAGACAGTGCTTGTCACAGAGAGAGTGTTGCAGGGGTACAGTATGGCTCCTGTATGAACAGATTTGTCACTTGAGCCACTACTCCACGGATTAAACTAGACCATAGAGTTATAGATGATTGAATTTCAGATCTATCTATAATAGTCACTATAAAAAAGGCTGAACGCCAAAGAATCAATGTTCCCGAATTCTAGTGCTGAAGGATTCTTGAGAGTCCCTTGGACAGCAAGATCAAACCAGTCAGTCCTGAAAGGAATCAATTCTGAGTATTCATGGGAAGGACTGCTGCTGAAACTGAAGCTCCAATGCTTTCGCCACCTGGTACAGAGTCAACTCATTGGAAAAGAACCTGATGCTGAGAAAGATTGAAGGTAAGAGAAGAGAGAGACAGGATGAGATGGTTAGGTAGTATCATGGGGTCAGTGGATATGAAATTGAGTAAACTCCAGGGGATAATTAAGGACAGAGGACCCTGGTGTGCTACAGTCCACAAAGCCACATAGAGTCAGACATGACTCAGCAACTGAACAACAACATCAATGCTATAGATAGCATTTAGAGGTTTTATGTACCAGGATTTTACACTTGCTCATTTAATCTTCCTAACAACTACATGAAGCAGATAGTCTTTTGATCCTTATTGTCTATCTGAAGAAATAAATATTGAAAAAGTTTTGGTAAATAATTCTCAGGGGTAAGGCTTGGAACCAAATCTTTTGGCATCCAGATCCTAAATGCTATAATGCTCTTGGCATTATAATGCTATAATATCAGCAGTTACTCTTATTGAATAGGTTTAAAAACAAACAAATGGACATACCTGAAATTTCATAGTTAGTGACAGAGATGAACCTTGATCTCTACCCCACTCCCATGGTCCTCCTTCTGTCCCCCAACAACCCCCATCTCTCATGCAGTTTATAAGCCTAACTCCTACTATAACATACAACAGGATTCTAGTATATATTTTCCTTCTATTTGGAATAAAACATTTTTTTTCTAAACTGAGTATCCCATATATTTATCTTTTAAATATAATCTGACTTCTTTCTACACCTTCCCATCATGTTTCTGATCCTGACAGAAATTGCAATTCCTTCAAGGAATACGTGTCCTAAGAAACTGAACACAAACAAGTGCCCATCACATGCGCTTTGGGTTTTTCAGTTGATTTGTCTACACTTGTTCCCTTTTATTCATTTGCACATTCCTTCTTTCCACAAGTATACATTTAATAGCCTCTGTGTGCCAAATATGATTCTAGATGTAGACAACATGGATACATCTTAAAACAATTTTTAAAATCAGTAGAATAAAAAATATTTTATTGAAAAGTTTGTTACTGTACTGATGATGATTCCCCACCCTTTTAGACATTGTCACCTTTTCATAGACTTCAACTAAGGAATAACCTACAAGGAGTGCTACATCAACTATACCTTCAACAATCTTTCCCCAGACACTGATTCCTACAAAACCTAGGCAAAATGGACAATAAAGGAAAGAGTGTGGTCTTTCTCAAGGACACAACTATGTATGAAGCTGTTTATTGCAGCATCCTTCTCTAAAAGTAACATATGTCAAAAATGACTAGTAGCTTATATGTCTAATGATAGAGAAATGCTTAAGTAAATGATGGTATATCACTTTGATTGGCTTTTATATTATAAAACAGTTACAAAGAATAATGATGAATTCTAACAGCATTATGAAAAATATTTAAGACATGAAAATTATGGCAGGTGGTTTAGATCTATAATACTAGGTGGAATGGGTGAATCTAACTCAGATGACCATTGTATCTACTACTGTGGGCAGGAATCCCACTTGTATGCAGAGTACATCATGAGAAATGCTGGGCTGGAGGAAGCACAAGCTGGAATCAAGATTGCTAGGAGAAATATCAATCACCTCAGATATGCAGATGACACCACCCTTATGGCAGAAAGTGAAGAAGAACTAAAGAGCCTCTTGATGAAAGTGAATGAGGAGAGTGAAAAAGTTGGCTTAAAGCTCAACATTCAGAAAACTAAGATCATGGCATCTGGTCCCATCACTTCATGGCAAATAGATGGGGAAACAGTGGAAACAGTGTCTGGCTTTATTTTTCTTGGCTCCAAAATCACTGCAAATGGTGATTCAGCCATGAAATTAAAAGACACTTACTCCCTGGAAGGAAATTTATGACCAACCTAGATAGCATATTAAAAGGCAGAGACATTACTTTGCCAACAAAGGCCCATCTAGTAGAGGCTATGGTTTCTCCAGTGGTCATGTATGGATGTGAGAGTTGGACTAGAAAGAAAGCTGAGCACCAAAGAACTGATACTTTTGAACTGTTGTTGTTGGAGAAGACTCTTGAGAGTCCCTTGGCCTGCAAGGAAATCCAACCAGTCCATCCTAAAGGAAAGCAGTCTGGGTGTTCATTGGAAGGACTGATGTTGAAGCTGAAACTCCAATACTTTGTCCACCTGATGCAAAGAGCGGACTCATTTGAAAAGACCCTGATGCTAGGAAGTATTGAGGGCAGGAAGAGAAGGGGACGACAGAGATGGTTGGATAGCATTACCAACTCAATGGACATGGGTTTGGGTGGAATCAGGGAGTTGGTGATGGACAGGGAGGCCTGGCATGCTGCAGTTCATGGGGTCACAAACAATTGGACACCATTGAGCAACTGAAGTGAACTGAAGCATTATATTATTTTCTATATTGCTGCATGTTTGATGTAGGTCAAAATGAAAACAGAGAAAAAAATTAACTAATGAAGTGAAAAGCAGATGTGGTTTGCTAAAGCTCTATAGGCTTGAAAATTCCTACCATTCCCATCCCCACTGGGACTGTCTTAATTCCAGCCTTACTACATCTTGCCTAGGTTACTGTAACAGGTCCTTTACTCATCCATGTGTTCAATTAAAAAAATTTGGCTAGGCCCTGGAGCTACAGAAATGGAAGACTTGTGCCTGCCCCAAATTATGTAGACTAGGTTTTAGACACTGTTGGTTAATCTCCCAGCCTCTGACCTCTATCCTGCCTCGAGGAATGATTTTTCTAAAATACTACTTTGATTATGTTTAGAATCCCTTACAGGTTAGCCTTTGCCTGTGCATGAAGTCCAAAGTCCTCTGTGTGATATACACCACTCTTCTCATATGACTGCTCTTTGCTTTAGTTAAATCTGTTTCCTCTGTTCTCAATCCCAACGTAAGTACCACCTCCACTAAACCTCATGCCATTCAATGAGTGCAAAGGACCACCATCTGCTCACTCATACTTGCACTGCTCTTCATTTTCACTCAGAAGACTGCAGAGCCGTTACTCACCAGGTCAGCTAAAATTCAGCCCCAGAATTCGCCCCAAGTTGAGTCTTCTAGGATGCCTCCCTCCCTCCAGACTGGGTCAGCTGTCCCTTTCCCCTAGTATTCTTCTAATTTGTTAACCAATACTAACCAATGTCATTATAATTATTATTCTATACTTCATTTATCTACTAATTAATGACCATTTTGGGGACAGGGACAGTATGCCTCATTTCAGACAGTGTAGTGACTACACAGGGATTTTGGAATGATAAAGCTTAGGTTTGTATCCCAACCATCTGGTTACTCTAAAATAACTGAGTTACTCTGTGTGATTAAATAAGAGAATATAGGTACAACATATAGGGATCAGTCAATACATTAAAGGTATTATCATTTTTATTGCTTTTTAATCCTTCTTCTGTCTCCATGGTAAATAACAAATACTCAGTGAGCAATTGATGAGTCAAAGCTTGAATGAAATAAATAGCTATATCCTAATTTAGGGATGATTGCTTTTGATCTGGACATTTTGGCTGCTGCCTTTGTCGTTTGAAAAATACCTGGAAAGGGCATCCCAAAGAGAAGGAGCCATTGAAAAGGAAAAGATTATAAAAGAGGAGAATGATCAAGGGAAAGAGATATTGGATGGAGATTCACAAGTTGGGGCACAAAGGAAAAGAAAAAAAAATGGCAGAGGATAATTGGAAGGTAATTTAGACTTCTGAAACTCACTAATTATAGTGTTGTCATTTCCTACTTACAGTAGAAACTTGTGGAATTATCTGTACAGCACTGCCCTCTCTGCCCCTTTCTTCTTCCCAGAAATAGCTCTCTCTAATCCCTGACCAAATTGATTGGTTTGAGATGGGTCCCTGACCCAGGCTGAGTCAATAAGCCCAGAGTTGTAGCATATAAAATACATGATTATGAAGATCACTGTATTCATGCAGACTGAAGACACATAGGCTGCCATTCTGGGAGGACAGAGAGAAGAATCAGATAACCCTGACATTCAAGAAATTGTTTCTCATTGTTTCAGAGACTCATGTTCCCATAAACCCTCTCACTCAAGTAGTCCATAAAATAAGTAAGCCTGACTCCTTCCACTGACTTCTTTTTGCTTATACTGGTTGAGTTTGGATTTCTATCCCATGCACTCAAAAAACTAATAGCTAAATTTTGACTATTTGGGTTCGTTTATTCCTTCATATATCTTCTGTTCTACTCATTCTAAACTACGCTGCATACCCTTCAAAAAATAACTCATGTGCTTTCATGTGCCTTTGCCCTCTTCTAAACTGTTATTTCAGTTCAGAATTATTTTTCTATGAAGATCCTTTCTTTCCCCAAGGCTGAAGTCCAATACCACCTACTGAACTAAGCCTTTCTTATCACACTTCTCATAGCACACACCCCTCTCTGCTGCAGGCAAAGTATTCCATTCTCACCCCAAGAGGAACAGATATAGCAGTGGGGTTGGCCAGGTGCATGTGATGCACACACTTAAACAGAACAAAGAAGTATACACCAAGTCCAAAACAGGAAAAAAAAAAAAAAAAAACAAATCGCAAAGACCTTTGCCTAGCACAGGCTGCAAGGATTCTGTATCTCTGTAAGGAAATGATCTGGACTCAAGGCATATTCTCCTCTAAGCATTGCTGTTGTTCAGTCACTCAGTTGTGTTCAACTCTTTGCGACCCCATGGACTGCAGCATTCCAGGCTTCCCCATCCTTTTTTGTTCCAACTCATGTCCATTGAGTCGGTGAAGCCATCCAACCATCTCATCCTCTGTTCCCCTCCCGCCTTCTCCTCCTGCCCTCAAGCTGTAACCATGCAGCGTCTGAAAAGACTGCATGTCTGTACCTGCCTTTGCCAACAGGGATTCTATGGCTTAAGACATGATATTCATAGGAAGCAGTCTCACAGCAGCCATGGAAAGAAACCAGCCTCCAGGCTGTACATTCAAAGTGAAACTTTTTGTGCAGGACAGTAGAGGCTTTTAATTTTTATTTTTCTCAAAAGCACCTACCTTTATTGACTTCTACTCTTTTTCTAATTACCTCTCTTTTTCTGGCAAATCTTGATAACCTAATCTAGCAGTGCTCAGAAGAGCCACAAAAATTATCATTAAAATTGACTAACAGCAGTCATTTCCCACATCCCAGGGAAAACTAAGTTTGTAGATATCATCTTTTCCATTTTGAGTATTCCTCCACAACTTCGACTGGAACCTTTGGTACCTGGTCTCATTGGTCGCTACTAGAGTATAGTTTACTGTGATGTCTGATTTAGTGTCTGATTTTATAAAATATAAAATCATTTTATATTTTGTAATATAAACTTAATTACCTCATGGAGTTCTTTATAAATCCCATTACTTTGGCTGCCTGTGCCAACTGAAATTGTTTGAAACATAATCCTAGTAGAGCCTATTTTAGCTGTTGTTCATTTCATTTATGGAGAAGAAAATGGCAACCCACTTCAGTACTCTTGCCTGGAAAATCCCATGGACAGAGGAGCCTGGTAGGCTACAGTCCATGGGGTGGCTAAGAGTCGGACATGATTGAGCGACTTCACTTTCACTTTTCACTTTCATGCATTGGAAAAGGAAATGGCAACCCACTCCAGTATTCCTGCCTGGAGAATCCCAGGGACAGAGCCTGGTTGGCTGCTGTCTATGGGGTTGCAAAGAGTCAGACATGACTGAAGCGACTTAGCAGCAGCAGCAGCAGCAGCATTTCATTTAGCTTTCTAAATATTTGTATGTTTTACAGGAATCGCCCCAGGGCAAAGGGAGAATCAAAGTGGTGGAAAAATTATAATCTGGACTATTTCTCTTCTCCAATACTTTGGCCACCTGATGCGAAGAGCCAATTCATTGGAAAAAATGAATCTGATGCTGGGAAAGATTGAAGGCAAAAGGAGAAGCAGGCAGCAGAGGGATGAGGTAGTTAGATAGCATCACCAACTCAATGGAATGAGTTTTAGCAAACTCTGAGAGATAGTGGAGAACAGAGGGGCCTGGTGGGCTACAGTCCACAGAGTCACAGAGTCAGACACAACTTAAGCACTGAATAACAACAGATTTCTCTGCAAGTCTTCTGACTTCAAAACCTCTTCTGTTTCCTCCAGTTGCCTCTAGAAGGAGCTTGAGAGAAAGATCTAGAAAGGAACTGGCCTTCTTCCAAAGCAACTCCATCACCTTCCACAGTCAAATCTCTGCTCCTTATTGGGATGGCCTTATTCACAACCAGGTAATCATTGGATGTGATGATGTCATAATACAGTGCAAACTGAAGGGAGTGATTCTGCTGAAACAATTTACTCTAAGAGAAGAACAGATTTCTTTTCGAGGGAGTAAGAAGCTTTGTATCTCAAGAAGCCACATCAGGTCACATGGGAAAGGTACCCTTCAGGACCAGAGAAGTCAGAGGAGTATGAAAGGTAGGAATTGTCCAACTGAATGAGCTGAGTGGACTAAGTATTCCATATTCCATAAGAGAGTAAGATTACCATTGGTGTATCCAGGGAACTGGGGACATGAGCAAGGAAACAAGTGGACTCTCATTAGCAAATGCTATAAATGCTTCAGTAATTTCAGCTCTGAAAGTGTCCTGCAAACTTTCCACTATAGCCAGAGCCCTTTCTTCAAGTCAAATCCCAGGGAATGATCCAACCAGAGCTATTCTACTTGAATCAAGAGGTGATGACCTAAAGTTTCTGCTCTTTATTTTATGTTTTAAATTTCTGTTCTTTATCTTAAAGTTTATTTTATGTTGTCAACATGACTAGTGTGTCAACCTCACCACAGAGTACCCAGATATTTCATTAAACATTATTTCTGCATGTGTCTGCAATGGTATTTCTGGCTGAGATTAGCAATTGAGTAAGTAGACTGAGTAAAGCAAATTGTTCTCTCCCATATGGGTGTACTTCATCTATTGAAGCCCTGAATAGAACAAAACAGGTGAAGTAGGAGAATATTCTCTTTCTGCCTGACGATCTTTAAGCTGAGACATAGGTCTTCTCCTGTCTTTATACTGAGACTCAGACTGGAACTTGGACCATCAGATCTCTTGGTTCTCAAATGTTTAGTCTCAGACTGGAAGTATATTCCAGCTTTCTGACTGTATATTTTGGAATCTCTTAGCCTCCATCATCATGCGAGCTGATTCCTTATAATCAATCACTTATCTCTTAGTTCTGTTTCCCTGGAGAATCCAGACTAATATATCCCCTAATCTCCCTCCCCACTTTCTCACCTACTCAACTTCCCCAGGAGCTAGTTATGAGTATATTCAGGCAGATTTCTGCATGGAAGCTCTAGCCAAAGAAATGTGATAAATTCCTAGAATACATACCAGTCTTTCATGTCAAAGCAGCCTCTGGCATGAGGATTACACTACGATTTACTGGACTTGGTTCATCTATCTTCCTGGATTGCCTTTGACTACCTGTCACCCCTGGAAATTATTTACCTCCCTCGAGTTTAGACTAATCCCTAGTTCTCTCCCTTTCATTGCCACACTGCTTATTCACCTGTCACATGGAAACTATATTTCTTTCAGCTTCAGGGAGTCCACTTGCTTTGAACCTACTGGGCAGATTATAGGGTCTGAATATCTTAATTTCTGGGAATTCCACAGCTTCCTTATAGCCACTGGAGAAATCTGGTCAACAACTTTTCAATTTGGTCTGTCTTTCATGTTTCTTTAAATCTGAAACTATCACTATCTAAACATAAGGAGAGAAGTTATGGGTTCACAGCATAATTTTCCCAGAATTGCTCTCCAAAGGAAAATCCAGGTGGTCACCATAAAGTCCAGAAATCAGTGGTGTAGAAGGAGTGTTTCCAGTTCTTGGTGATATTGGGGGATAGGAGGTAAGGGTTGGACCTCGTTTTCAAACCAGAACCCTATTCATCAGTCTTGACCCTCCTTACTTCTGGTGCCCAGGTCAAGCCATCACAAGGTGCTGTCAGTTCTACCAACTCAATGTCTCTCCAACTCCCCAACTTTTCTCTCTTTTCAGTGTTACTATAGGGAAGTCACACCTCACTTGAGGATTAGGATCTAAACAGTTGAGGCTCGATGTAAGTCATGTAGAGTTAGGATTACCTTGGATAATTGCCCGGGAAGACACCCCCATGGAGAAAGAAATACTGCCTCTCAATAAATTCAACACAGTTCATTTTGTCTCTAGTGTTGAAATAAATTGTTGTTTCTTCAGTTGAGCAGTAGATGAAGACATTGATTTGTATTTAGGGGCTGTGGTGGGTGAACACACATACATATATGAACACCAGAATGGCATTTATCTTGATGAGCTGCCTGGGCTTTCTCTGGGGGTACATACTCCTTCTACGGAATGGATGAGTAGAACTGCTTCTATTTCTCTTTTTAAGATGCTATTTCTCAAGACTTCCCTGGTGGTCCAGTGGGTAAGAATCCACAGGACTTGGGTTTGATCACTGGTTCGGGAACTAAGATGCCACATGTTGCAGTCCCATGCACTGCAGCTCCTGAGCCCGCACACTCCTGCATGCTGCAACTGAGACCCTACACAGCCAAATAAATAAATAAATATTCTTTTTTCAAAAAAAGTGCTATTTCTCTGTGTCTGATTTTTTCCTCTGATTCCCTCCTCTCACTTTGTCACTTTAAGCATATCATTGAACTCCATTAAACAAATGACAGGACGGAACTGTGTTTATTTTAAGGCACCCACATCTCTTCCCTGAATGACAATGAAACTCTTCTAAATAGACTCTCATTCTCCAGTAGTAATTTCCCTTAAAACGTTCACCACGTGGTAGTCAAAGTGATACTCAAAAGCAGGGATGTGACCATGACTCACTCTTACTTCCCTGCATAAAATCTTCTGACTGCTTCTCAGTGTTCTCAGAACGAACATGACCTCTCAAACATGACATCAGAGCCCATTACTATCTTCTCCCTGCTCTTTGCACATCTCTTCTCTCAGCACCCTTCCACCTATCCTGCTGCTGCTTCCAATGAAATTGAACTACCTGCACTTATAAAAGGGTAAAACATCCCCTTACCTCTGGGCCTTTGCACATGCCCTCTGCCTCTACCTTTTCCTAGCTAACTTCTCATCCTGGAAATTGAAATTTAGACAACATCTCCCTTGGAACCTTTTCACATACCTATAGTACTGCCATTTCTCCTACTGGCTAAGCTCTTAATGTTTTTCTCTCTCTCTCTGATTTTTTGGCCGCATGGAGTGGCATGTGGAACTTCCCCAGCCTGGAGAACCAGGAATCAAACCCATGCCCCCTGCAATGGAATCTCAAAGTCCTAATCACTGAGTCACCGGGGAAGTTTCTAACCCATGGCAACTCAAGGTCCCCAGCAAAAGCAATCACTTCATATTTTTAATACTCTAAAGAAAGTGAAAGATTTAGAAACTGTTTTCTTCCATAGGGCCATGCTGTTGATTTGCTTTCCTGTAATGCCAGCTCATTTACAACTCAAGAATAATAATTATTTTAACTACAAAGGCAATAAAAACAATGATGTTTGTGGTGTACAAATCAGGCCTCTTTAAGATATCTATATTGGTATGCAATAAATATATTCATTTATACATAGGCATGTGTCTATATGGGAGAAGGAAATGGCAAGCCACTCCAGAATTCTTGCCTGAGAATCCCATGGACAGTGGAGCCTGGGAGGCTACAGCTCATGGGGTTGCAAGAGTCGGACACGACTTAGCAACTAAACTACCACCACCATGTGTCTATATATTTTATATATTAAATTTCTCTGTATTTACTTTTTTAATATGCACAGAATTGCTATTACAGTCTCATCTAACAGGTGGGGAACCTGGGTCACATTTGATGAATTCACTTGCTTGGTAGAGACAGAGAACACACAAACTGGTTTTCAGTAAATCCAACGCAGTCAGTCTTCCTTCCAGTGTTGGAAGAAACCGAAAAAATCAGGATGTTTGCCCAGGACATCTGGTTCAAGAACGTGCTCAAGCAATGTGCACTTGGCATCTCTCATTTGTTTGAACTAAATTCTAGTAGAGATTTCAGTTTGTCATTCTTTCCAATTGATGGTTACCACCTACCCTGCTCAGTGGAAGTCCATGCTGCCTTGAAAAGAGAAAATATTGCGGGGTGGGGGAAGCTTTAACCTTAAAAGACTTATTATACAAGCACGAATAAATTACTCCACATGCACCACCATCTCAGTTACCATTGTGTTTACAGTAACCAGAGGCCCTTTTTACCCCAACAGTCTCTCTTATAAAAAATTGTTGAATTCCACCCACGAACCATACTGAATGTTTCCCTGGACTCCCCTAGTCCAGGCATTATGCTATTTGTATTCATTAAAACTGATTAAGGCTTTCTTCATATTTATCACCAGTTTGACTTCCATAGCTGAGGCTTACTCTGTTATCAGCAGGATTCCTCTTTTCCTTTGGAAATTTTCAAAGTGAAAATGCAAGAACACAAATGAATTCTGGCAGCCTGAAGTCCTTAATTTAGTGTGTGGGTTCCAGTGAGAGGAGAGGAGCTATATTTTAGGATAAAACAATTAGATAACCCTGAATTAAACCTATGGTATACTCATCACATTCTTTTCTTGGATTCATGAGCAATGTAAATGCACTTGACATGATTCAATTATATCTTAAGTTCCTGGTTGCCAACGGTAATCGAATAACAAAAGTGTAGTACACCAGTCATATTTACAAAAGTTGTGTAGAGCTATTAAGCCCAGAAAGGGCATCTTACCTCTAATTGTGCATTATGGGCCATGTGGCCCCTACAAATCATAAGGAGTAATCATTAAAATGTTAAAACACAATTATGAGTTCAACCAAAGGTAGGGACTCTTCATTACGTTTTATTAATATTGAAGGAGCAAGAAGAGCATGAATGGACCTGGGCCATAGCATCTTTTTTTCTCTGGTCTGTTGTGTGACTCCAACTTCAGGAGCCTTACTTACTCTGATTACCAAATGCCTATCTGAACAGTTTCACTACAGAGAAAGGCATCCTTCTTGGGAATTTTTCTGTTAAAGTAAGTAGAAGACTTCAGTTTAAGAAGAATATTATGTGTATACTCAGGGACTTTTAATTTCACATCTCAGCAAACTGCTCACTTTGGCTGGAAATAATGGTTATTGCCTGAAGTTTGAGATGTGCTTGTCCTTTGCAGGGACACAGGGTTGCTATTAGGGCTTCCCTGATGGCTCAGACAGTAAAGAATCCACCTGCAATGTGGGAGACCCAGGTTCAATCCCTGGGTCAAGAGGATCCTCTGGAGAAGGGAATGACAATTCACTTCTGTATTCTTGCCTGAGAATTCCATGAACAGAGCTACAGTCCATGGGATCACAAAGAGTCGGACATGACTGAGCAACTAACACTTTCACTTTTTTTTCATAGTTGTTACTAATACTTAGAAGGATGTCTTGCGGACTGTTTCTCTTCAGCACTCTTCCACCAAATATGCCTCAAGGAAAAGAGAAATCTGACAGCAAACTGTCACTTTCTGGAGTCCATCTAAGCTTTGCTTGGCTTTATGTATAAAGACAGACACAGGCACTGTTCTCAGAAGTGCATTCTTCTTTTAGCTTATACTTCTTCACTAGAGGGAACTTCCTTTTTCTCCCTATGATGCTTCCTAAATGACTTAGATTCAAAGAAAATGAAGCTCTATAATTTGGAAATAAATCCTTCTCATCTTTCAGACTTGGCAGTAATCTTACCTTTCTGTCCCTTAAGCACGTGGCTCTTATAAAGTCTCATTAATCTGATACTGTCCCTCAGTTAGAACCTTATTCACTTTTCAGGTGTTTGGATCTTATCTTTCCAACTAGACCATGAACTCCTTGAAGGTAAGGACTGGTGTGTTTTGTTTGCATCCGCTCAGTGCCTAAGCTCACCACCTAACATATCACAGGCCCCTGGTTATGACCTTTGATGAATGAATTCGCTAGGAATTAATTAGTGAGGAAGAGCTACTGGTTGAACACAAATGTAAGCTCCAACTTGGAGCCACTGGGTCTTAGATTAGGGCTTCTCACACTTGACTCTGCACATTGCTCACCTGAGGATTCTGTTAGAAAGTAACTTCTGATTCCTCGGACTGTGATAGTGCCTGAGAGTCTGTGTTTAGCAGGGAATGCCAAGGCTGTTGTTTTGGGAATCTCATTTTGAGTAGCAAGATCTTAAACATGAAAATTAGGCATGAATAAATCATTTAGAAACCATTTCTTTGCTTTTTATGCTTTTTCAGAGGCACACATGGATCACATTTCTGGTTGATGTGAAGCTATGCCACTTAGAGACTTTTAGAAATATTCAATAACCAATAAGGGTCTTCTGTATAATAATAATAGCTACTGTGGCAGGGTAATTCACCGAGGTATAATTTGCATCTGTTCCCCTTTATTTCTCATTCATTTGTTCTGAGCAGGTAGTCAAGCTCATTCAAATTCTTTGCTTCTGAGACTTTGAGAAGCAGAGGGTGGGAGAGTCAGGGATGCTAAAGGCAACCCTTTCTCCTGTCTCTTTTGAAATCTGAGTGACTGAAAAGATCTTTGGGGAGGGGAAAGGAAGGAAGAAGTCTGAATGATTGATAAGATCTTTGGGGAGGGGGAGGGAAGGAAGAAAGAAAAACAAGAAGAAACTTGTCCTCAAACTTGAGAAAAAGAGGTAAAACTGTATATCCCATAAATTTAAGAACTACTGGGAAGTGTGACAGAATAGCTACAAGTGGCACCAAGGGGACAGGACATCAGGTGTGAGGCTCCCACTTAGCCAAGAGCCTGTGCTGTGGGATGCCTGGAAACCACAGTTTTCTGGGATTATTTGGCCTCTGAAAATGGGCATCTCAGTAACAGCCAGAGTGGATTAATGTGTGGAAGGGCCTCCAAAGTTTTGGAACTGCATATCAGCACCATCACACAAAAACATTGAATTCAATAATTGGCTAAAAATGTCAAAAAGAAAAAAAAAAGGAAGAGGATCATAATAATGTCTGGGACTACATGACTTAGTCTCAAATGGTAAACAAATGGGTAAACACATTTCTTATTAACCTAGCAGATGGAGTTAGGAACTGGGTTTAATTTGATCTTAAAGAAATAAATCAGGGAAATTTTTTTCTTTAACCAAATGTGTAAAGCAAAAGTCATCTTTGATGATTTAAAGATGAGATGAAATCATGTCACCTCACCACACCCCCAAACAAACACAAACCTTCCTCAGTCAGCTTTCGACTCTCCAAAGGCTTCTTATTCCATTTAGAAAAAAATCCAAATTCTTTTCCACTAACTACAAAGCTCTGTGCTCTACATTTGATTTGTGTTCTACATCCAGGATGGGAGCCATGACCACATTTGGCAACTGAGCACTTTGAACGGTGGCTGGTCTAAAACGGGATGTGCTGTAAGTGGAAAATGCCCAGCAGGTTTCAAAGAGGAAGGAAGGAAAGAAGGAAGGAAGGACGGAGGGAGGAAGGAGAATATATTTTACTTTTCTGGATAATACCTTCTACAGTGATTATGTGCTGCAATGATGTGTTGGATACATTGGGTTAATTTCACCTGTTTATTTTTAATTTTTAAAAATGTAGCTGCTAGAAAACATAACATTGTATATATAGCTCACATTTTACTTCTGTTGTATCACACTCTGCTCCAAGACCCATCCTCACTAGACCTCACCCCCCACTTCTTGCTCCTTGGTTTCCCTGCAGGCATCTGCCAGCAGAGACAGGGCACAGGTGTGGTTGGCTGTGTCTAGAAGCTGTTCCCCAGATTCCTGCCTGGCTTTCTTATTTTATTCAGCTAAAGCTCTGCTCAGAAGTCACCTCTTCAGGGAGCCATTTCTTCACCATTCCATCTTAGCCAACTCACATCCTTCCCAATGTCCTGGACATGCTTTGTTTTCTGTACACAGCCTTATAGATATTACCACTTGTTTCCTGTCTCACCCCACTAGGATGTGAATGTCAGTTTCCTTCACCAACACACCTGCAGTTACTAGGAAAGTGCCTGGTGTGTAGTGGGTACATAATAAATATTTCCTCAGTGATTACATTAAGTAGTGATTCAAAGTGAGCCTTTGCAATAGACTAGTCATTTTTCCCACAGCTTTAAATGCTTTTTTTGTACTTAATTCTCACAGTCTGACCATCTCGTTGTTGTTCATATCATACTCTTTGTCACCCCATGGACCGCCAGCACCCTAGGCTTCCCTGTCCTTCACTATCTTCCAGAGTTTGCTCAAACTCATGTCCATTGAGTCGATGATGCCACCCAATCATTTCATCCTCTATCTCCCCCTTCTCCTCCTGCCCACAGTCTTTCCCAGCATCAGGGTCTTTTCTAATGAGTCTGCTCTTTGCATCAGGTGGCCAAAGTATTAGAGCTTCAGCATCAGTCCTTCCAATGAATATTCAGGGTTGCTTTCCTTTAGGATGGACTGGTTTGATCTCCTCACTGTCCAGGAGATTCTCAAGAATCTTCTCCAGCACCAGAGCTTGAAAGCATCAGTCCTTCAGCACTCAGCCTTCTTTACAGTCCAACTCTCACATCTGTACATGACTACTGGAAAAACCATAACTTTGAGTATATGAACCTCTGTTAGCAAAGTGATGTCTCTGCTTTTTATTATGCTATCTAGGTTTGCCATAGATTTTCTTCCATGGAGCAAGTGTCTAACCATAAGTAAATACCACTTCAATCCTAATTTTATGAACAGAAAAACAGGTTTAGCAAAGTTAATAAAAAATAGCTTAGTGTGTCCCAAACATTTTACCTATACTTGTTTCTTAAGTCCTGAGAGGTATGCACTATTATTGTCTATTTTCAAGGAGGGAATCGAGGCATGGTTACATAAGTAACTTGCCTGAAGTTATGTAATCAGCATGTGGCAGGATTGAGAGATGAAGCCAGGCAGATCTCCCCCAAGAAACCAAGCTCTCCTGCTCCAGGCCAAGTTCACACATCAGTGAGTGCAAAGCATGTCTGACTAGCCTCCTGCTCTCTACCCTGGGTACAGACATGATGTAACCTAGCAGGACTCCATGGGGTCTTCCCCAGGGCAACCCCCTCTCCCATATCCTCTGCTTTATCTCCTCTCTGAAGTACCTAGATAACAGTATTTGATGCAGATTTCTTGAGTTGTTTTGCAAATATGAACATCCCCTACCCAAAGGAAAGTGTTAACTACTTAATAACCATGAGCACATAGCCCCTGTAGCACAGGCCTCCAGGAGCCTAAGGAATGATAAAGTTCGCCCCTATGACACCAACCTCTTCCCTCAACGTCAATCAGTTCAGTTCAGTCATTCAATCATGTCCAACTCTTTGTGACCCTATGGACTGTAGCACACCAAGCCTCCCTGTCCATCACCAACTTCCGGAGCTTGCTCAAACACATGTCGATTGAGTCGGTGATGCCTTCCAACCATCTCATTCTCTGTCTTCCCCTTCTCCTCTTGCCTTTAATCTTTCCCAGCATCAGGGTCTTTTCCAATGAGTCAGCTCTTCCCCTCAGGTGGCCAAAGTGCTAGAGTTTCAGCTTCAGCATCAGTTCTTCCAATGAACATTCAGGACTGATTTCATTTAGAATTGACTGGTTTGATCTTCTTGCAGTCCAAGGGACTCTCAAGAGTCTTCTCCAACACCACAGTTCAAAAGCATCAGTTCTTTGTCACTCAGCTTTCCTTATAGTCCAAACTTTTACATCCATACATGACTACTGGAAAAACCATAGCTTTGACTAGATTGACCTTTAAAATGATGTCTCTGCTTTTGAATATGCTGTCTAGGTTAGTCATAGCTTTTCTTTCAAGGAGCAAGTGTCTTGTTCATGGCTGCAGTCACCATCTACAGTGATGTTGGAGCCCAAGAAAATAAAGTCTGTTGTTGTTTCCATTGTTTCCCCATCTATTTGTCATGAAGTGATGGGACCAGATGCCATGATTAATTTTTTAGAGAATTATGCATGATCTGATCAAGCACCCAACAACACCCCCTCCTTTACCTAGCTTTTGAAAATGCTTTGCCAAAACCCTTATGAGAGCTCAAGGTGTTTTGAATGGCCATGTCATATCCTTGCATGGCCTTGGAATAACCTTTCTCTGCTCCAAACTTTGATGTTTCAGTTTGTTTGACCTCACTTTGCACCAGGCACACAAATTTCATTAACAATGATCACCTTCTGGCACTTCTACCAATGCTTACCCATTCTTAAACTCTCTTTCCATTATCCAAGTTCACTATCTAAAAACCTGAAGATCTAATTGAAAGGAAGCATGACAGTGTTAGTCGCTCAGGCATGTCCAACTCTTTGAGACTCCATAGCTCCTCTGTCCATGGGATTTTCCAGGCAAGAATACTGGAATGGATTGCTGGTCCCTTCTCCAGAGGATCTTCCTGACCCAGGGATCAAACAGGGTTCTCCTGCATTGCAGGCAGATTCTTTATGGTCTGAGCCACCAAGGAAGTTCAAAGACCTAGTTAGGCTCCTCAAAACTTAAATATGCTTCCCTGTACCTTCTCTTTTTGTGAGTACCACTGATTTGCCTAATTTTCCAATTCCTAAAACCTCACAGGCATTTGTGGCTTATTCAGTTGTTGCTCCTCCTTAGATAATTTACTCTTCCCAAAGTTTTGCTTTTCTGTCTTTCTTTCAATCCCTACTGCCACCCACCAGGTTCAGGATTTTGTTAATGCAGATCTGAGCTTTGGGTAAAAATGTGTTAATTTTTCTGCGTGTTGTCACTGTCTCTTTAAAATCATTCTGATGAATGATGGAAATGTGATGGAAATTAAAATTAAAAGATTTCCATCCATTGGTGTCTTTTTAAAAAGTTTTGAGTGTGTTCCTACTGCCTGAAGGATAAAGTCCTTTGAAGTTCATCCATTCAATGTCATTCAATGTCATCCCCAGTTAGGGCTAACCTGTTTTTCAAATCTTATCTCCCACCACCACCATATCTGACCTTCTTCTGCAATCTGGCTGCTTTATTCTCTGTCAAAAAAATATCCTTTGTATCTTCCCACCTTTGCACTATTACTCTTGGCATGTTTTACTCAATGTACATTTCACATTCTTTAATACATTCTAACTTGTATCAAATTCTTCTATACAGCTTTCTCTGGGCATCTCAGTTTGAAATGTCATCCCTTCCTTAAGCTCCTTTACCAAATAATGTTTGTCTAATTTCCTCTTGATATTTCGCAGATTAAACTTAGATCCTTTGCATTGAAGTTTTAATTCCTGTTCCATTGCCAAGCATCTCATGCCACGTGTCCAGTAAGTGTTCCAATAAAAATAATTTTGGAATTAACTATGTTAATAGGGAGCATTCAATATCAGAATTTCAGGATGAAAGATAATATTTAAGTTTGAGAAACTGGCATTTTTTTTTTACCTCAGAGATGCTTTGATTTTGTGTGATAGTTTATTCATGAGATGTTCCCTTTCTCCCTATCTCCTTCTGTAACAAAATTGGAATCAGAGTGATCTTATTAATAAATTGTTTTTTCTCCACTATAATAAAACTGAAAAAAAGTTGGTGGATTTCTTATAGAATATTTTTCCATTGTTTTCCCTTCTACTTTTATGCAGATGAAAGGTTTGAAAGCTAACCATTACAACACTTTTACTTGTAGAAACAAAAGAATTTAGAAACCAAATTGTCCAACCTCCTAATTTCACACACACACACAAAAGTGAAGACTAGACACAAAGCCCATGGCCAATTCAGAATCTGAACCCAGATTTTCTGAATCTCAGGACATACTCTGTTCTACCTTACATGTGTGCTAAGTCACTTCAGTCATGCCTGACTCTTTACAACCCTTTAGACTGTAGCCTGCCAGGCTCCTCTGTCCATGGAATTCTCCAGGAAAGAATACTATAGTGGGTTGCTATGTCCTCCTTAGGTAACTTCCTGACCCAAGGATCAAACCAGTGTCTCTTGCATATCCTGCATTGACAGGATGGTTCTTTGGCACTAACACCACCTGGGAAGCTTGTATTCTACCTTACCACTTCTCACCTGAAGACTCTATCTAATGATTGATGGATTATCTAAATTCATCTTATACACATATTTTGTTTTGGACTTCTGATTATAATCTTGCTACATTAATCATTTATAGTCAGTATGCAATTTACACAGCCTACAACAGATTTCCATATACATTATCGAATGTAATACACACAACAATGTTGTGAGCTAGTCTAAAAGCAGAAGTGAGATGGGCTGCAAGAATGTGGATGCATCAGACACGGCTATTTAAGAAGTCCCTTTAGGACAAAAGTATCTCTTCTTGACTCCTTGATCAACAAAATGCATCAGGTATCTATTTTGTGGAGATATTACTTGCCCACAAGGCTCTGAGACAAAATAGCAATGCAAGTGACAGGGTATGCCTGTAAAATGTCAAATTGTGGTTCTGTACATCAGTAGAAAAGTTAGGTGCTGGCATTTATTGTAAGCTTCCTCTTAGAGGGGAGACTTAGGCTGTACCTTGGAGCCCCAGCAGGATTTATGTAACAGTGATGCCCAAATGGAATGTGTGCATTCATTCTTTTCTTCGTATAAAATCTGTACTTCATAAAACATTCTGATATTCTTTAGCCCATTTAATCCTTTTGAGATCCTGACCCTTTAAATGAATAGTTCTCTTGGGGTTAAGAGAGACATTGTAATCTCTGAGTATTAGCCATTCTAGAGAAAATTCTGTTGACTGCTGGCTTCCTCTATTAAGGTAAAATTAAATTCTCAAAAAGTAGGGCATGGATGGGGGAAGGAGAAGGGATTGGCTATGCTCATTGTAGCTCAGAGTCCCTTGGCTCAACTTTGTCATTCTAATGAGGCAGTCACCTTCTAAAGGCAGTAGGTTTAAGCCATGGAATGGAGCCTGCTGGTGTTAACTGTATATACTAAACTCATGTTAGATTACCAAAGTGCTGGGTCAACAATCAGAAACGAGTTCCTTCATCTTTTATTAAAGTGAAACTTGTCTTGTCCTTGGCTAGAGATGCCAGGATGAGGTGTCATTTTACAAGATGTTGATTTCATGAGTTAGGTTTTTGGAAAGGACTTTCGAAAAGTTTATGGCAGAATAAACAACTTTTCCAAACCTGGATAGGGCTTCCCTGGTGGCTCAGACGATAAAGCGTCTGCCTGCAATGCAGGAGACCTGGGTTCGATCCCTGCGTCAGGAAGATCCCCTGGAGAAGGAAATGGCAGCCCACTCCAGTACTGCTGCCTGGAAAATCCCATGAATGGAGGAGCCTGGTAGGCTACAGTCCATGAGGTCGCAGAGTCAGACTATGATTGAGCGACTTCACTTTCACTTTTTTTCTAAAACTGAAAGAGCTTCAGACTAGTCTAGAAATGGTTACCTGCCACTTTTCACATTAATTAAAATGCTAGTTATAATTTTTTAAACTCCACAGCTGTAACACACCATTAGAATAAATAAGTATTAAAACCTTTATTATTATATTTCAATTTTCCACATTGAGCCAGCCACAGAAATTCCATATTATCTTTGACCTTTATACTTCAACTTGACCCCCAGGCTTTGTGTACTCTTTTCTCCTACACTTCTGGGACTTCTCCTGTTGACATAGCTATCAAATGGCTAGCTATAGGGCTGGTTTCTATGGTTGCAGAGTGAAAGATACATTTTCTATTATGTTTTTCTAGCACAACATGAGCAAGAAGACCAGCCAAGCCTGTTGGAGAAATTTCAAATAGCAAATCCTGATATAGAGCCAGGAATTGAGAATGGGTTGAAAAACAGAACCACAAAGCTGGGCATGGATGGGTATGGGATTCAGGTGAGAATGGATCAGGTGTCTGGTGTGCAAGTGGCCTGAGCCAACTTGGATGTCCTGGAGCAGAAGAGCCAGCACAGGATCCAGCATGAAGAATAAGTCCAGGTCTTTGGATTAGTAATGGTTGCCTTAGCCAGCCTCAGAAGTTATGACTTGAATGGCAAAGGAGCACTTCTCTGTAGGTTGACCCTTGGAAAATAGTCATGAAAAAAGTCAGTTATTGGCTATAGGAGGGCTGAGTGAAGCAGAAAACAGATGGATGAGTGAGACCCCATCACCTACTGATGATGGGTCACAATGGCCAATTTGTTTATCAAGAAGAACACTCTTCGTACCCTCTCTCTAAGGACTGCTTTCACTTCCAGCCCAGACCCACTACACAGGTGTGATTAAAATGTGGTGGCCCATCTTATTCAGAGAAACACCCATACTATGGCCAACCTCCAATGACTTCATGTCAGAATTTCCCAAATGGCTAGTGATATTTCCAGACTTGAGCTAAGAATGTGATTCCAGGGGGAAATTTAAGGAATATATTACTTAGTACATTGGAATTATAATTTACTAAATAGGACGTCAGTGCCTTGTAAGAGTTAACAAAACCTCCCCAGTGCCTTGCTTAGTTACACTGGAATAGTAAGGCTACTTACCCCTTTTAATAAATGGAATGTTAAGATTATGATGTAACAAGACATCAAAACCCTACTGTACAGTCACACCCTGATTATAGTTTTGCTTCTGTATTAACACTGCTTTAAGATAGAGGGCAATAACATTCTTGAGAAACACTGATGGACATTTTTGAGATTATGCTAAAGTAGCCAGCATATTCATATCACCTCAACAGTGTTAGAATTTTCACTACAAGAAAAAAAAAGCTAAACACTGGGAAACTATACATGATATCTAAAGAGAATTTTCTTATTATTTCTTTTTTCATGTTACAAATGTATGAGAAGTGTCCTTTAAGGGCAAACTATTGACTTAAGTAATAATTTAGATTTCTAGGGCTCTAGGGAAGCTGTCTTTCAGGCAAGACAAATCACAGTGCTTTTCATTTCCTTTTTTGGTACATCAGCCAAATATATTGAACACCCATTCTGTGCAAAGGCTTGTGCTCAGGCAACCCCTTCCTTTGCTTAGAATCAAAAAATAATCTGCAAATGGGCTTCCCAGGTGGTGCTAGTGGTAAAGAACTCTCCTGCCAATGCAGGAGACACTAGAGATGTGAGTTCGATCCCTGGGTTGGGAAGATCCTCTGGAGAAGGGCATGGCAATCCACTCCAGTATTCTTGGCTGGAAAATTCCATGGACAGGGGAGCCTGGCAGGCTACAGTCCATGAGTCCACATAAGAACCAGACATGACTGAGCAACTGAACAATTGTAAATAAGAAAGGTATAAAAATGATGGTAAGCAGCCATACACAGGGCTCACTAGACCATTGTACTTCAGGGCATGGGGGCACCAAAGTGGTAGTGATGGAAGGTCATGTCACATTGCTGCCATCTATGTGGCACCTAGAACCAATGATCCATACTTCAGACCAGAGAAATATCAAAGATAAAAAAAGAAAGAAACTGTCCTTGACTGAACAGCTGACCCTAAATATGATCTGTTCCACAGAAGAACTGACCCTCTTCCACAAAAGACCCTTTGTATTTGTACTCCTGAGAGAGTCACACATTTACTCTGTTCTCAGCGCCCTTGCTAACCCTGCTTGTATCCTTCACCCCTGTAACAGTGTGGGGGACCACGGCCATACTCCAACTTTATAAGAAGTAAACTGTTGTATATTGAAGACCATTTAGGATTTGGAGTCAGACAGAGTTAGTGAAAACCCTTGATACTTTTATAACCTAGAGCAAGTTTCTTAGCCCCTCTATGTCCCAGTGTTCTCATCTGTAAGATGGGAACACTAACAGCTACCACATAACATTATTATGAGGACTTAATGAGAGGCTACATGGATCGGAGGTAGCCTGGCATATATTGAATTATCACTGTGTGTGTGTGTGATCAATCGTGTCTGATGCTTTGCAATCCCCTGGACGGTAGCCCACCAGGCTCCTCTGTCTATGGGATTCTCCAGGCAAGAATACTGGAGTGGGTTGCCATTCCCTTCTCCAGGGGATCTTCCCAACCCAGGGATCGAACCACCATCTCTTCCTTCTCCAGCATTGACAGGTGGATTCTTTACCACTAGCACCATCTGGGAAGCCCCATATATCTGCCTGGGAGTGGGCAAAAAATACTGCCCATTCAAGTTAATTAGGTTCATTTCTGATTAGACACCCAGCCTCTGCTGGAATCCCATGGACAGAGGAGCCTGGCTGACACCTTGGCTGCAGGAGAAGGTCCAGAGCATAGAATCACTTATCCTTGCGCTGCCACCCAATTTCCCCTGGCTCTCACTGACCTCCAGGTGAGGTGTACTCTGCCTGTCCTGACCTTTGGATGGCAGCCTCTGTTGTCAGTGCCCTAGTGTCAGTGTCTAGTGCAGCACATGAATTATTTTGGTGTGATCGCACCTCAAAAGTGCTTGCTGATACTGCTGTATTCTTAGGCTTAGTCCTGTCCTCCAGCCAAATGTTAGCTTTTGACTGTTCCATGGCTACCTCTGCTATAGTATCCCACCATGACTCTTGAGGCAAAGAAGAGGAGATACAGCTCAGCTCCATACACACAGGCAGCGCCACATGAGTAGTTCTATGAATGAACTCTAGGAATGGACTCTAAGAAGACTTTGTGTCCCTTTGGTGCTAGCACAATGGGGAAAGTTTATGCCATCCTCTGGAATCTTTCTTCTCTGAGACGATGAGCATGGCAACCTTGAGTTAAGGCAACAGACTGTCATGATGTAAGCAGAATGAATCATTTAGCTACGGCATGAGGGCAAGCTATATAGAGTTACCCAGACCCACAGACAATTTTGTGAGAATGGGAAATAAAAGATGCTTCAAATTTATGTATTACTACAACATAACTTAACCTGCCCTGACATATTACAGCATACTATCCAAGTCTTTTATTTTCTGTATTTTGATGCTTCAACATGTGACACCTTGCTGACCCTGAAAGAGTGCCCCTTCCAGGGTAGCCAGTTCCTAGAGATGTAGACAAATCGCCCATGAGCATCTTTTCAAATGCAAACCAGCTAATCCAAAACCTAATTCCCAACTACCTCCTTCATTGGCTCTTATAGTCAGAGCCACTATCCATCTGCCCTAAACACCCCAGGGTCAGGTACTAAACAACTGGGAACAGACTCTACTCCCCAGAGCATGCTGAATTTATTTGAATTCAATCCTAAACCATGCTTGCTTACCCTGCTTCATCACTTCCTGTTTATGGAACCCACATGAAAGTCTAGGACCCACAGTTCTCTTCCCTTTCTGAATAATCACAGTTCTTTATCCTGTGAACTCCCCCAGCTATGGAGAGGCATGCCATAGTTTCTTGGAAACTGTAAGTAACAAACTATCTTTTCAGTGGCAATCATTTTCTTATCTGTTGGCCATACTCTATCTTGTTTTGTGTTAGAAACTATATTTGAAAACATAGAATGACTATTTTCACCAATAAGATGGTGAGCAACTTCACTGTAGACACATCACATACTTTTCTTTAATTCAGTGTTTGTCATATAATAGGTTCTCAATAACTACATATTCCATGAACTAATGGCAACAACATAATCAATATGGTCAATGTATTTTCTTCAAGGTAGGAGCATAGCAATGATAAAACCTTTAGGAATACCCACATTTGAAGGTGGTTGGGAGAAAGCAAAGGTAAGCAAAACGCTATGAAGAATACTATTATATTGTAGATTCACAGATGTCTGACAAAGAATTTCAACAATAAATGGTGATAAATATGCAGAGATGCTAGGGCAGGTGGTAAAGAAACATAATAGCAATAGTGAACATGAGTATTGAGTATTGTGGATACTTTGAGGCAACATTGATGGACTCATCATCATCCTGTCCCAAGCTCAATTTGGAAATAAAGAAACATTGCCTTTGGTAGTTAACTTTTAAGATCAATATGTAATGGGTCATATTACAGACATGCAAATTATGACGGTTAAGTGGGAGACAGACAACAGACAGATTAAAAACACAAATAAATACACTATTACAAATTGAAAAAAAATTGCTCTTGAGGAAAATGTGCAGATTGATATGACAGTGTCATAGAAGACTAAATTTAGATTGATGTCAAAGAAGTTTCCTGATGAAGTGACATTAAAGCTGAGGCCTACAGAACTAACTATAACCTAATTGAATATATTAACATAACTAACAAGCAAAGTTAGGTGTACTCGGCCATGGAAACACAGAAAGGAAGAGTCACGGAGGAGAGATCTTAGTCTCCAGACTTGGGGTGAGGCCATAGCCATTACTAGCATGCTGGCAGATGCAACATCCCCCTGGCGAGAGCCCCATTCTTAACCCTTAGCCTCAGCCATTAACCCTTAGCTTCAGCCATCAGACTTCCAAGTCATCTACCACCCCCTATTCTGAATCCATGCCCAAACTTCTGATTATAATTTGGCTTCCCATGTGGATCTGTTTAGGGGGGAGGGATGCACAGATCATGTGAACCTTGAGTTATTTCTGATTCCTAGTGGTAGGTTCTCATAGCTAATTAATAAAATAAGTTCTGACTGTCGTTTGGCTTTGCATAAAAATGACAATGGGGAGAAAATGATAAAAACAGATATTTTGTTTCCTCTGCCTATTGAGTATGTCATTGCAGATGAATAAACTGGTATTCAGGTTCCTCCCTGAAACTCAGGATCATGGAAAGGAGCTTCAGTCAAACAGCACTTTGAATCCTCATTCTCAAGAGATCCCTGAAGCCTCATAACAATCAAAGAGCCTTCAAAGCAGGAAAATTGACCTTGGGACACAAGTGACCTACTTGAGAAGTCCTACCTCTCATAGCATGACAGCTATTTCCACCTTTCCACCACTCACTTCTTCAACTACCAGTAAAACAATAGGGGTAGGAAATCAAATTATATATGCTTAGCTAGTTAGTTGCTTGGCATTACAGAAGCTAAAATAGAGATTAGATGAACATTCATCACCTATCAAGATACTTTCGAGGCTCTTAGATGAGATATAACCTAAGGTCATTCCAGCCTCTGAATGAATGTATGAATAATGATGTGTTTTGACTCAAGATTTTTCCTCCCTTCTGATGACTGAAACTAACTAGGTGCTAACTTTCTAATTCCTTCAGATGAGGTGTTTTCCACATCCTTAGGATGTGTTCTTCATATAAATAGACTTCATCAAGGATCATCCACATGTTTCCCAGAAATATTATGACACATCAGGGTCCCAGCAGGTATAGCTTGGACCCAAACTACCCTGCACACTACACAGTAGATCCCAGTTCGGTTCAGTTCAGTTCAGTTCATTTCAGTCACTCAGTCATGTCCAATTCTTTGTGTCTTCATGGACTGCAGCATGCCAGGCTTCCCTGTCTATCACCAACTCCTAGAGCTTGCTCAAACTCATCACTATCCATCGAGTCGGCAATGCCATCCAACCATCACATCCTCTGTCCTCCCCTTCTTCTCCTGCCTTCAATCTTTCACAGCATCAGAGTCTTTACCAATGAGTCAGTTCTTCTAATCAGGTGGCCAAAGTATTGAAGCTTCAGCTTCAGCATCAGTCTTTCCAATGAATATTCAAGACTGATCTCATTTAGGATGGACTAGTTGGATCTCCTTGCAGTCCAAGGGACTCTCAAGAGTCTTCTCCAACACCTCAGATCAAAAGCATCAATTCTTCATTGCTCAGCTTTCTTTATGGTCCAATTCTTACATCCATACATGACTACTAGAAAACCCATAGCTTTGACTAGATGGAACTTTGTTGGCAAAGTAATGATCCCAGGAACAAGGCTAAATAGAAAAGTTTAAGATATAAGTGAGAAAGTGTTAGTAGCTCAGTCACGTCTAACTCGTTGTAATCCCACCAACTGTGGTCCACCAGGCTCTTCTCTCCATGGAATTCTCCAGGCAAGAACACTGGAGTGAGTAGCCATTCCCTTCTCCAGGGGATCTTCTCGACCCAGGAATCAAACCCAAGTCTCCTGCATTGCAGGCAGATTCTTTACCATCTTAGTCACCAATCAAGCTTGATGTTAATTACAGAATGCACAGAAGAAGGGGCAAGGCTGGATAACAGAGAATAAGGAATTAGGACATTGAGAAGTTGGCTGAAGGTACATGTAACTGGTAAGAAATAGAAAATTGCTGAATGGTCAGAGGATATCTGGGAAAAAAGAAAGTTGAGACGAAAATTCCCATTTTTTTGCTGGAATATCCAAGTGGTGGATGGTTCCCATGGATGTTGGCAGATGGTGCAGACCACTGAATTTCACTTTCCTAGAGTAAAATTCCTTGGGCTTGTGGCATTTCACTATGTCCATCCCTGATTCAGTAAGTGGTAGCTTTTATTACTGAAAGTGCTCTGTCTTATGATGTATAAATGGTAAAACAGCAACATACATAATGCAAATAGATGGGTGTAATTAATCTCCCATAGCACATGAAGAGGCAAGAGATGTCAACACAAATCACCACTCTAGAGCCCTGATGTCTTGCTGCCCTTGGAATCAGTGACACAGATTTTGTTACAGGTGAAACTGCAACATAACAAGATCCTTCTGGTGGATTTGGTCACTAAGTCCTCTTGATGGTCTATTCATAGCACATGATGCTGAATTCTATGCACTGAGTAGTCATCTCTGAATATAGGATATTTTAATGATGCCCATCAGTTTTTAAAGTTACATTCAAGTGGATAAATATATGGCTATATATTTGATTCTATTCCTTTCTCTAGTATATGCTAAAACTTGATATAATAAAACTTTATACAGCACTAGTGACCCTTCAGTTTTGAGTTAAAGTTTATGTAGTTGAGATATGGAATTGACTACAGGTTAATGCTGAAGTTATTTACATTTAGTAGTAGTAATGATAATGATAATGGCTTACATTTGCGGAACGCTCACAATGTGCAAAGTAGCTGTCTAAATGCTCCAGGTGCATTACCTTCCTTTCATCCTTCCAAAACCAATAAGCAGATACCTTTATTTTCATTTTAAGATAAGAAGCTAAATCTTCACTCTCCCAGAAATGTATGTGTTGAAATAGAAATCTGAATCCAAGCCTATCAGACCTCAGAGCCTGGTTCTTGACTTAATACTGCTCTTCTTTTCTTAACAAAATGATAGTAAATATCCCCAATATTATTTTTTAGCGGCAGGTCCCGTTCCTGAAAAAACAGAACCATTTAAAATCTGCTAGGCTTAATCAGTAAATATTTCTCGAACATCTAATATGTGTTCAGCAAAAACAAAGTATAAGAAATGATCAAAGAAGGAAGATTTCTTACTGCTAAGCCACTGCGGAAGCCCAAACTTTTATTACATGAAGTAAAAGCTAGGAATAAGGGCTCAACAATTATATTCCTGACAAGTGAGTTCTTTTGCTAAATTAGAAGTAACTTCAGGCATAGGTAAAATAAAATTCTAATTGTGTCTTAAAAAACAGAAAGCCTTGCTGGTCATCAAGTTGGTCAAAATCCAAGTGGTATCTCACAGTGAATAACTGATCAACAAGAATTTTCTTAAGTAACTTTCCAGGTGCTGTTGATAGAGACATCCTTCAGCTACCATGACAAATAGGGCAGAATTGAGTAAATGGCTGGCATATGACACAAAGGTGGCCATGCACATTTTGGCAAAACCCTACCATTCACCAGCAGAAACCCCAGGCTGAAGAATCTGAATGAACACAACAAAGGGTGAATCCACTCCTGCAAGAGCAACTGTAATCCCGTCTCAGCTCGGGCTCATTAGGTTTAAGGACTAAAATAGTCATATTTTCTGATACACATAGTAACAAGAAAAGCCTAATTAGTGAGCAAAGGGCAGAAGTTTAGCAGCTCTAATAAATATGATGTGCTGAATGCATTATCTATTTGGCAGAAAACAAATTATGGAGTAATCTGCAGTATTCAGACATTCTAATTTGTGGCAGCCCATTTGAGGAAATGCTTTAACCCAGCATCCTGAGATCATAAAGCACATTTTAACAAGGGCAAGCATACTCTTCTGGAATGGAGAGAGACCTTTAAGGAATGACTATTTTCTGGAATATATTGAGACCGTTTTAAAGATTAATTGCTATTAATGAGTATAAAACATAAATACTATTCCAGCAATTTGATATTACAAATGATGGAGGAAACATCTCTTCATATTTTTCTCCTGAAATACATGGAAAATGATTCATTGGACAATTGTTTATTGGACTCGTTTGATATTTGATCAGTGTTGCTTAAAAATCCTTCAGTTGTTTTTTGTTGTGTTCAGAAACCCAACAGTCAGCCCTCCGATCCCATTCTTTCCCTAACTCTCCCTACCAATTAGGCTTCCGCAGCAGTGTCCTACTTTATGGTACTGCATAACGCCGCTTCCCGTGTGTGGAGGAGAGCAGTTTTAGCACTGGCTTCTTGTCTGTATCTGAAAAGACTTTTCTGCAGATCCTGGTTTGTTCTCATGGTTCAGCTCTAGCATCTTTTCTGCAGGGATGTCCTCTCTGACCACACTTCAGTGAAGCTTACCCTGACCCTCTCCTGCTTCCATTTGCTTCATGGTAGTTATGACTCTCTGAAATTAACTCACTTGTTTATTTATTCCCTGTCTCTCCTATTAGGAGGTGTGTTCCATTGAGTAGTGACCTTGTCTTGCTCATCATCTTTGATCAAAAACAGGACATGGCAATGGTTAGTGCCTACCATATTAATATAAATATGAATTAGTGAGTAAAAAAATGAAATGTAGGTAAATTTTAGTCTAGGAATGTGAAAAATAATACAATTTCACAGATGTGTTTTTTCACAAGATGTATTTTTGTCCATAATTTGCTTAGGAAAAATTACTTAGTAATATCTTCTCATGTATAATTGCAACAACTTGCCTTTGACTGGCTTGAAAACAAGTAATATCTTCCTGTGTATAACTGTAACAACTTGCCTTTCACAGGTTTAAAAACCCACTACCAGTTCATCTTTTTCTTGCCAGTGGGAAAATAAAGCCGAGACTGGCCCCTATTGTTCCAGCCACAGCACATCAGAGAGAAAACCAAAGTCTGGATTCAATGACTTGATTTCCAAACCCTGCATTTGTCTTCCTACAATTTTCTCTGGTTGGAAATACACAAAATGGATGATAATGAAGAAATAGGCATTCAATATCTCAGTGACTCGGTAATAAGGATGGTTAGTAAATTTGCTTTGAGCTATCAGTTTTTAAAAAGTACTGGATTTTTATTCTTTTTGTAAACAGAATGAACATTCTCTTGCCCTCTATTACAATATATGCAGATTAAAAAATTGATTCCCATTGCAATACTTTTTATCAACTTAAATTAACAAAATGATCTTCAGTGACTGAAAGACAGTCAACTGTTCACATTAAAATATAATTACTGGGCAGTTCATTGTTTACACAATTGCTATAAATTGAGACATTCCACTAAATATGTGCTTGGTATGCAAATCACATTTGTCTAAATTACATATAAAATATGCTATTTCCCACCATCATATTATGCTGCCTTTGTGATTACAGAGAGAGGCAAATAATGATCTACTTCTCATACATATAAAACCAACTCCAGTTGCTTATTGTAAATGCTAGTAAGTTGGTCATTTTTCTTCATACTGCCCACAACATTTCAATCACACAGGTGCCTGGTGACAAGCATTCTACCAATAATTATAGGAAGTATCTGGAATATTTATCTCATGCCAAGACAAAAGACTAACATGAGTTGTCATTTTTATTGACTTCACAAAGATCAATAAAAATCATTACACGCTTAAAAGTTTCAGTCCCTTTGGAAGTCCAAGAAAACAAACTCAATTTATTTTGTGTCTTAGTCCTTTATCTCCTTGATTGTACCTGATACTGGCAAATGCTTTTTCACCATAAATACTCCTGCCTGCTTTTAGCTCTAGTCAACATTCATATTCCATCTTGCATTCAGTTCAGTTCAGTTCAGTCGCTCAGTCATGTCCAACTCTTTGCGACCCCATGGACTGAAGCACTCCAGGCCTCCCTGTCCATCGCCAACTCCAAGTTTACTCAAACTCAAGTCCATTGAATCGGTGATGCCATTCAACCATCTCATCCTCTGTCGTCCCTTTCTCCTCCCGCCTTCAATCTTTCCCAGCATCAGGGTCTTTTCCAATGAGTCAATTCTTCTAACCGGGTGGCCAAAGTATTGGAGTTTCAGCTTCAGCATCAGTCCTTCCAATGAATATTCAGCACTGATTTCCTTTAGCATGGACTGGTTGGATTGCTTGCATTAAGGGGAGCATATTCCTGGAGAAGGTTTAGGTTTTGCTCATTTTAGCATGCCTTGTGGTTTGAGGCCATAGCTACATGCAATTGGTTTGACTGTTTTAGCTTCATGGAACCTCTAACAAGTTAGCATAATCAGATAGCAATTGGTCAATTTACTACCTTACCAATAGTAACAATGTAGATACTTAAATCCATAATGCGTGTGTGGATGTAGCTAATGGCTTTGTCTACACCATGATTCTTGGATTCCATCACATATTTCCTCAAACAGTACATAAAATACTCTAGATTTCATAAAGATAGTCTTGTTTAAAAAAATCACAAACAATGCAGAAAGAATAAATTAACACTTAAGGAAAATCATTAAAATTTAGCAGAAATTTTAAAAATTATGTAAAATAAGGTTGCATTGTACGTAATCAAATATATGTCTATAATTTTTTTCAATGAAAGAATAGCATTCTTGTGTGTCTACACAGTAACTTGTTTAAGCATTCCTTTTTTAAACATTTAAATTGTCACCATGTTTTCTGTTCTTTCTATTTCATTTTCATAAACAATGCTGCAAAAGCATTCTGAGAGGTATATGTTTCAGCATACCCACAGTTACTTACCTTGCATTATTTTAAAATGATATATGATGCACATAATCAAAAAATTTATTTGACCTAGAAGTAAAAGAGGTGTTACATTGTAATTATGATCTTTTCAGTGATTAGAAATTTTAGCTAATAATAGTAACAGTGGCAATTATTATTTTTCCTGTTTCTATTATTTTCATTTTTTAAACACTCAGGTGCCAAATACTATGCTAAGTACTTTAAAACAAAACCTAACTTAGTATTTATAATGCTTTCATGAAGTAGGTATTGTTATCAATAATTTCTGAAAAAGAATTAGCAAAAGCAATCTGAATACATCACAGGCTTTAAGTAAGCCATATTAGTATCAAAATATTGCTTTTATCTATTCAGTTGTTGACATTGTCTATATAGTACAGAGCCACATATACAATCTTTAAATTATGGAAAATTCAAATATAGACTGGTCTCAGTTTATCACCTTTGCTTATGTCCAGACTCTTTGTCACATAACTTTGTAGTACTCTCCCCCTCTTTGTTATATGACTTGCTGAAGCCAATAGAATGAAGCTATTTCTAACCCTAGTCCTCAAGAGGCTTAATATGTTTCGTTTGCCTTCTTGCACTTCTATCAGAGGAATGAGACATTCCTGACTATCCTGTTGAAGAATGAGACTTCTGACTCAAAGTGAGAAACCTCAGTGCTTCAGCCATGGCCATCCTAGGTCAGACAGCTGACCAACAGTAGACATATGAGTAAGCCTAGCCAAGATGGGCAGTGCCACGTAGATAATCCACAGTTGATCCCAGAAGTGTAAGCAATGTAGATTTGCTATTATATGCTACTGGGAAGTTATGTGGTTGCTTGTTATGATGCACTATTATAATAGCTAAGTGATACACTTAGAAAAATAGAGATAATAATATAACGCATCACCATATATCAATCACTCAGCTTCAACATTTATCTATAGATGGCCTGTCTTGTTTCATATACTCCTCATATCCATCTTAATATTTTGAACCAAATGCCAGACATATACTTTCAACCATAATGCTTCAGTCTGTATCTGTAAAAGATACTCTTTTCAAAAATATATATAACCAAATGCCATATCACATCAAAACAATAATAATCTGTTAATATAATCAAATATCCAGTGCAAATTACAAATTTTTTCTTATAACAGTTTTTATAGTTGCAGTGTTTGAGTCAGGATCCACATCTTTAACCTGTTATGTCTGTTAAATGTTTTAATCTAAAAGTTTCTTCAACTTCTTTCTTTGCAGTTTATTTGTGAAAGAAACTAGGTCATTTGCTCTTTAAAATTCCCACATTCTGCATTTTGTTGATCATATTCCCATGGTGTTATTTACCATGTTCCTTGGCCTCTTTTATTTCCCATAACTGGTAAATTTTTAATTGTAGTGTAGTAGATTTGAAATATTATATTAGCTTCATGTGTCCAGCTTAGTGATTCAGTATTTTTACAAATTATACTCCATTAAAATTATTATATGATAATGGCTATAATTCCCTGTGCTGTACAATGTACCCTTGTTGCTTATCTATTTTATGCATACTAGTTTGTATCTCTTAATTCCATATCCTTAATTTGCCCCTCCCTCCTTCCTTCACCCTTTTGGTAACCAATAGTTTGTTTTCTGTATCTGTGAATCTGTTTCTGTTGTGCATACACAAACATTGTATTATTTTTTAGGCTCCAGATATAAGTTGCTATCATACAGTATTTGTCTTTCTCTGTCTAACTTATTTCACTAATCATAATATTCTCTTAGGTTCACCACATTGCTCCAAATTGCAGAAGTTTTCATTGCTAAGTAATATTTTATATAATATATATAATATATTATATATTGCATATATATAATATTAATATAAAATATTATATATATAATATAATTAACATAATATATTAATATAATATATATTGCATATATATATATATATATATATATATATGCTTAGTTGCTCAGTCGTGTCTGATTCTCTGCAACCCCTGGACTGTAGCCCACCAGACTCCTCTGCCCATGGGGATTCTCCAGGCAAGAATACTGGAGTGGGTTTCCATTTCTTTCTCCAGGGATTTTCCCAACCCAGGGATCAAACCCAGGTCTCCCACACTGCAGGTGGATTCTTTACTATCTGAGCCACCAAGGAAGTATACACACACCACATCTTCTTTATTCATGTATTTGTTGTTGGAAATTTGGATTGCATCCATACCTTAGCTACTGTAAATAGTATTGCTATGAACATTAGAGTACATGTATCTTTTTGAATTTGTTTATTTATTTCCAGATACTTTCCAGGTATATTTCCAGATGTTCACATTTATTTCCAGGTACATACCTAGGAATAGAATTGCTGGATCATATGGTAGTTCTAATTTTAGTTTTTTTGAGGAAACTCCATACTGTTTACCACACTGCACAAATTTACATTCCCAGTAACAATGTACAAGTGTTCCTTTTCTCCACATCCTCTCCAATGTTCATTATTTGTAGACTCTTTGATGATAGCCATTCTGACAGGTGTGAAGTGATATATAATTTTTGATTTGCATTTCCCTAATAATTAGTGATGCTGAGCATCTTTTCATGTACCTGCTGGCCATCTGTATGTCTTCTTTGGAAAAATCTCTATTCAGGTCTTCTGCCCATTTTTTTATTGGAATTTTGCTTTTTTGATATTGAGTTCTGTGAGCTGTTTATATATTTTTGATATTAACCCCTTGTTGGTCATATCACTTGCAAGTATTTTCTCCCATTCCATATGTTGTCATGTTCCACTGATGGTTTCCTTTGCTGTGCAAAAACTTTAATTTTAATTAAGTCCTCTTTGGTTATTTTTTGCTTTTATTTCTTTTGCCTTATGAAGCAGATCCAAAAAAGTGTTGTCAGAGGGTGTTGTGTTTCTGTTTTGTTCTAGGAGTTTTATGATTTTAGGTCTTACATTTATGTCTTTAATCCATCATCAACTGGTAATTTGATCTAAGGATTCAGCTAGTTTCAAATTTCCTTTTTAGGCAGAAATATTTCAGAGTTGGTTATAAATTTATTTTGTATCACATGGGGAGCTTATTATGTCTGGTTCTCCCTTTTTGAGGTGTTAATACTAAGTAAGGGGTTCAGGTGTTACTGGTTATTCTTTTAAGAATCTCCATCATCATTTCATCTAACAGTCTTAGTAGCTTTTAATAGTTATCTAATCTGTTATTTCATTCAGAGATGTCAAATGGTGATATTTTAATTGTATTATCCCCTATGCATTTATTACCTAAAATGTCTGTGAAAAAAAACTTTACCTTCAGGACTAGTTAGATATTCTATGGTACGGATTGCATGGATTTAATTCTTCTCTTTCACTGACCAGTTTTCAGAAGAGTAAATTGGTTCCTACAAATTCTCTAAATATGATTAATGAGTTTTAGTGCTTTTGAGAATCGTAATTAACTCAGTGATATTAGCTTATTTTGCGTATTTCAACCCATCAGAATTACATAGGCATTTTTTAAAAGGAGGAAAATTTTATAAGCATTATGTTTTAGTTCTATATCACCACTTCTAGTATGATTTGACTTCAATCAAGCCCATCTTTAAAGAATATCATAAATACGACTACTAGTTCTATTCTCCTATTTTTCAGCTGTAAAAGTATATTCTATTTGTAAGGCAAATCATTCTGCTGTCAATCAGTTTTCTGGATATGCATTGTGAGTAGCAATGTCTTCTCTTGAGGATATTTTAAAAATTTATCTATTCAGAGAACTTGTTAATTGACTTAATATTTATTGAGTGCTATATAATTCAGACATCATCACCATGGCATGTCACACAAGGGAAGATTTTGTTTTATTCTTTTTATTTAGAAATCTATTTGGGCATTATTCTTTTAAAGAAAGTGCTGGGGAGAAAATCAGAAATGATGTATGCATTTCTCTGTGTGTGTGTGATTCCAGTGAATAGAAGCAACTGATTAACAATATAACTTTAGACCCCTTTAAGATATTATGACCCCAAGTTCAAAGACTCTAAAATTTCTGAAATGTGGTCCTGGTAAAATTTAATTTATTACTAAAGAGAGGCAAAATAGAGGATGTAAGCTACTTTTTACACCTCCCTCTATCAGGAAAAAAATTATGTTAAGTAGAAACTGGCTATTTTTTTCTTTATTTTTAACTTAAGTATAGTTAATTTTAGGGAAGCTCTCTGTTGGCTCAGACAGGAAAGAATCTGCCTGAAAAGCAGGAGACCCAAGTTTGATCCCCTGGAGAAGAGAATGGCAACCCACTCCAGTATTCTTGCCTGGAGAATTCTATGGGCAGAAGAGCCTGGCAAGCTACAGCCCATGGGGTCTCAAAGAGTCAGACATGGCTGAGCAACTAACACTTCACTTTGTGGTTAATTTACAACACTGTGTTAGTTTCAAATGTTCAGCAAAATTATATAGATAGATAGATAGATGCTTTTTTGGATTCATTTCTATTATAGGTTATTCAGTTCAGTTCAGTTCAGTTCAGTTCAGTTCAGTCACTCAGTCGTTGTCTGACTCTGCAATCCCATGGACTGCAGCATGCCAGATTTCCCGGTCTATCACCAACTCCTGGAGCTTGCTCAAACTCATGTCCATTGAGTCAGTGATGCCATCCAACCATCTCATCCTCTGCCATCCCCTTTTCCTCCTGCCTTCAATCTTTCCCAGCATCAGGGTCTTTTCCAATGAGTCAAGTCTTTATCACAAGATATTAAATATAGTTCCCCCTGTGCTATACAGAAGGCCCTTGTTGGTTACCTATTTTATATACAGTTGTGTGTATCTGTTAATCCCCAAATCCTAATTTATCCCTCCTCCTGCTATCCTCCTTGGTAGATTTGTCTTCTATGTCCGAGTCTAACATCTGTTTTGTAAGTAAGTTCACTTGTATCATTTTGTTTTACATTTCACATATAAGTGATGTTGTATGATGTTTGTCTTTGACTTACTTAACTTGGTATGATGATCTCTAGGTCCATCCATATATTGCTGTAAATGGCATTTTCCAATCCCTTTTCATGGCTGAGTAGCATTCCATTATATATATGTAAGTATATATATATACCACATCTTCTTTATCCATTCATTTGTTGATGGACATTTAGGTTGTTCCATGTCTTGGCTATTGTCCAGTTCTTAAAATGCAACTTACTACTCTCTCCTATATCAGGATATTCTCATAATGTGTCTAGCTTCATTTTCAATCCTTTACCTTTCCTATTTTGTAGGGACATTTAGCTAACAGGATCAGTTTATACCAATTCATTCACCAGTGTGCCATTTTGGTCTGAAAAGCATTTTGTTTCCTCTCTGTAAAGTGTAGCTCATTTAACTCTATACTAAACCTGTCATGAGACTGAAATGATTCAATTTTCCTTTTGGGATTATAGGCATACTTTTACATAAGCAATATGTATTTATTATAGAAATATTGGAAAATACTAAATAAAGAGCACACATAATAAAAATCATACTACTCTGAGTTATTGCTCTTATCACTCTGAGGTTTTCTTTCCTGTTCTTTTTCTAATGTAATATCAGTTTTTGACAATCTACCTTCAGTTCAGTTCAGTCGCTCAGTCATATCCGACTCTTTGCGACCCCATGAACTGCAGCACGCCAGGCCTGCCTGTCCATCACCAACTCCCAGAGTCTACCTTAATTAATTACTAATATTAGATGACAAATAGAACTTGAAGCTTTGCTAGTAGTCGGTGATACTTCCTCCTTTACATATAACTACAAGGCTGTCTCATGATAAAACCTAAAATGTGTTGTATGGATACAGATGGAAGATCTGGGGACGTAGGTAGGAATTTCAGAAAATGTAGTTTGGATCCAACTTAGGTGAACTTGGCTTTTCTAACATTTAAGATCACAAATAATGGGTATGCTCTGCCAACTTGTACTGATTTGTGAAAAAGAATTGTTATGTTTAAGAAATTTTTTTTCTTTTTCCTCTATTTTTTTTTTGCTTTTTTTTTTATTGTAACAAATTCAATAAAGACTTTTTACTTTACAATATTGTGTTGGTTTTGCCATACAATGAGATAAATTTGCCATGGGTATACATGTGTTCCCCTTCCAGAACCCCCTTCCCACCTCCCTCCTGATTCCATCCCTCTGGGTCATCCCAGTGCACCAGCCCCGAGCACCCTGTATCATGCATCAAACCTGGGCTGGCGATTCATTTCACATATGATAATTTACATGCTTCAATGCCATTCTCCCATATCATCCCACCCTCGCCATCTCCCACAGAGTCCAAAAGACTATTCTATACATCTGGGTCTCTTTTGCTGTCTTGCATACAGGGTTGTCGTTACCATCTTTCTAAATTCCATATATATGCGTTAGTATGCTGAATTGTTGTTTTTCCTTCTGGCTTACTTCACTCTGTATAATAGACTCCAGTTTCATTCACCTCATTAGAATTGATTTGAATGTATTCTTTTTAATGGCTGAGTAATATTCCATTGTGTATATGTACCACAGCTTCCTTATCCACTCGTCTGCTGATGGACATCTAGGTTGCTTCCATGTCCTGGCTATTGTAAACAGTGCTGTGATGAACATTGGGGTACACGTGTCTCTTTCAATTCTGGTTTCCTCAGTGTGTATGCCCAGCAGTGGGATTGCTCGGTCATATGGCAGTTCTATTTGCAGTTTTTTAAGGAATCTCCATGCTGTTCTCCATAGTGGCTGTACCAGTTTACATTCCTACCAACAGTGTAATAGGATTCCCTTTTCTCCACATCCTCTCCAGCATTTACTGCTTGTAGACTTTTGGATGGCAGCCATTCTGACTGGTGTGAAATGGTACTTCATTGTGGTTTTGATTTGCATTTCTCTGATAATGAGTGATGCTGAGCATCTTTTCATGTGTTTGTTAGCCATTTGCATGTCTTCTTTGGAGAAATGGACAGGGAAGCCTGGTGTGCTGCTGTCCATGAGTTTGCAAAGAGTTGAATATGTCTGAGCAACTGAACTGACTGCTTAGGCTTGTCCAATACACAGTAGTGCTGAAAAGCCCAGGAGAGATTTCCTATTTAAGGTGCCAAGATAAATTAGAATAGGCTGAACAGTGAAAAGAGTTACAAATGAAAGATAAGAGTGGATGTTCATCCTAGATCTGCTCCTAATTTGCAATATCACTTAGGTCAAGTCATGTCATCTCTTGGTCTCCACAGTCTTCTTTTGCAAAAATCAACAGGTTAAATTGACAAGTGAATTCCAAAGTTCATCTGAAACAGCATCTTTAGATCTTTTGATTACCATTCCTATTATTATTGTTACTATTAATGCTGTGTGCTTAGTCACTCAGTTGTGTCCGACTCTTTGCGACCCCATGGATGTAGCCTGCCAGGCTCCTCTGCCCAACGGGATTCTCAAGGCAAGAATACTGGAGTGGGTTGCCATACCCTCCTCCAGGGGATCTTCCCAACCAGGGGTCAAACCCAGGTCTCCCTCATTGCAGGCGGATTCTTTATCATCTGAGCCACCAGGGAAGCTACAACAAATGTTATCATTATCCTAACAAGCCTTTTTAATATTTTTCCCTAATCACAGGTATGGAACATTTTTGTTGAGCTGCTGTATGTCTATCAGTGCTTATACATGAGCAAGGTTTTTGAGTCCCCAAGAACTAAAATTTGCCCTCTTAGGGATATCACCCCCATCAAGAATGTATGATCTAGAATTTATAAGGTAGAATAAGGTAGAAACTAAGGCAGAAATTAATTTTCAAATTAATAATTTGAAAAACTAGAGAGCAAGAAGATTATGAAACTAAGTCAAATAAATTGAGGTTCTGTTTTTACTGCTGAGTGAAAACAGTGAGTATATGTTACAGCAATGTGTATGATGATATAACCTCATTTATATAAAAACGTAATTTTAAAACACTGTGATTTTATATACCTTCTTATGTGTGTCACTCTGTCTAATTTTCTAAGTAAAATGTATCATGTCACACACCAGCTCTGTGATCTTGAGCAAGCTTCTTGTCCTCTCTGTGCTTCAGGTTGTCCATTCTCCCCTATTAGTGAAAGAGAAATGGTAATGGTAAATGCTTTCTGGGATTTTGTGAAGATGTATGACTTGATCTAGGTCAATAGTTTAGATCATATCTGGAACTTGGTAGGTGGTTTAGGTTTTGATGTTATTCTTTTCTCTATATATAATGAATAGAAAACAATCTGGAAAGGCATTTGCCAAACTATTTATGGCAATCATCTCAGGACAGAAAAGGATGATTGGGCAGAGAGCTAAAGGTTCGATGTTACCTTTTACCCTGCAAAAACTTAGAATTGTTAAACTGTAAATTCAGAAAATATAGTCATATGATACTTATGTAATTTTAAAATATAAAAATAAAATATTTGCTCTAAAAGACATGTCCTCTCAGTGATAACCTTCTATAAATCTTCTAATACTTATTGGACTTTTTTTGCCACTCATCATCCACCTGCTGGTACTAGCCCTTGTTTTATCATCTTGTACCATGAGTTTTCTATGTAAAAGTTTTGTCTTTCCAGGTAGATTCTCAGCTATTTCAATGCCAGCACTATTGCTCATCTCTGTAACCCCACCATGATAAGTGCAATGTAGCAAATATGGTCAATATCTAGGTATTTATGAGCCACCTCCTAAATCCAGATATACAGAATAGAGCAACTCATCTTAACTCAGCTTAGGCATTAAATCCTCAAGTTTCCTTTACCATACTGGCTTTTCTGAGTCTTTAACAGAATCCCTACCACAACAATCAAGCTTTTAGGTCTCCAATAACAGTAATAGTAACAGTTAACTTTTCTATAGTTCCTATATGTATCAGCCAATGTTCTAGTTTAGTTGTTCTCAAACTTGTTGGTCTTCAGCCCCCTTTACATTCTTCCTTGAAAGGCTACCAAAGAGCTTTTGTTTATATGGGTCACATCTATCATCATTTGCAATATTATAAATTAAAACTGAGAAAACTTCAAACTATCCATTCGACAGTGAAAGTGTTAGTCACTCAGTCATGTCCTACTCTTTGTGATCCCATGGACTGTAGCCTGCCATTCTCCTCTGTTCATGGGATTCTTCAGGCCAGAATACTGGAATGGGTTGCCATTCCCTTCTCCAGGGGATCTTCCTGGCCCAGGGGTCGAACCAGGGTCTCCTGTTTTGCAGGTGGATTGTTTTTATTTTCTGAGCCACCATGTTTCAGATAAAATGATAATAAAGATGTTGCATTCACATTTTAATAAAATAACATATCTTTAAGACAAAAAAATACATTTCTGTAAATCTCTTTGATGTTTTAATAGAACACATCTGGGTTTTTCCATCTTTTCTTGCATTCAGTCCATTGAGACATCACATGGCCTCTTAAAACTGCACTGTACACTCATGAAAGAATAACAGGGAAGAAAGATATATCATCCTAATACTGTTATAAAAATAAAAGGATAGTTAAAAGGTAAATATTTCTAAACATTATTATGAAAGTAGTTTTGAGCTTGCAGATTTCTGAAAAAAATCCCAGGGACCCCAGGGAGCCCCCAGGCCATGCTTGAAAAGATCGCAATGGCTGTTCTAATTTAATCCTCAAAAATATTCTGAAAAGTGAGTAACATTATCATTTCTCTCACAGACGAGGACAGTAATGCTCAGGATGGTCAGGGAAGTGGTCTCAAGTTTATTGCAATTAGTATGTGGAAGAGTCAGGATTGGAGACGAGGTTGAAACCTTTAACCACTAGGCTAAATGGCCTTTATTGTTGCCTGCGCCTACCTGCAGGTCCTGCTACACTGACCATTCTGAAGTCAGTGATTGCCTTTGTCTGTCTTATTCACTTAACAGTCTATTATCTGTCTACTTATCTGTCTCCCTACTTTAAAGTCACCGTTCATAATTCATGTTTGTATCTCTTTTCCTGACAGTTTCAAGTAATAAAAGTTCAGTGAGTAAAAGCATGAGCTCTTTTACATTCACACGAGTAATACATGGACTGAAAGATAACTTCTTCAATGGTTACTCCAACCCCAACTACTGCCCCAACTATGTGACACACGAGTCCTTGTCTTCAAGTTAGGAGTAGATGCAGGTAGGGTAGCCTGTGCAGTAGATTCTAGAGTAAGTGGTGCTGGAAATGCAGTCAGAGAAAGGAAAGATAGGCTGTTTCAATACCCTGCATATGTTTCACAAATACACCAGATTATTTGAAGTCCACATTCTTAGCGGAATATCATTTGCTTTTTCAGTATTAAGTTTCTGTCAGATGGCTCCAAATTGTACATCATCTTAGGCTTAGAAGGTCTGTTCCCAGGCTTTCGGTTCAACTCCATAAATATCCATGGGTCCTTTGTGCCTTCCGGTGTGAACATCAATTATTTAATAGAACCAGAACTTGAGAAGTAGGAAAGAAAATCCTTGAGCTCATATATCTGACAGTATTTCATTATAGTCGATATCATTCAAATGCCAGTGTTAGGGAACAAACACTTGGTTTATAACTTTATGGTGAATTGATTGTTGAGAGTGATACTTTGTACATCACCACAAATATGGGAGTCTGTTGTCAACCACAAGGTGAAACATGGGGCGTTATGGGTTGGAGTTTTAATCATGAGAACCACATTTTAGCTCAGCCATTGTTTTACCTTGCCACTCTCATGTTTTCTAAAAGAACGTGTGAGTGTGTAAAAGTGACACACAGGAGAAGGAAGAGAAAGAGGAGGAACATTACTTTGAACCAAACAAGCTACCAAATAATTTACTTCTTCATGTTATTCTCAAAGAATATGCTGAGTCCTCTCCCGTCAAATTCTTATTCTCACTGCAAGCACCCTGAGTCTTTTTAAAATCTAAATCATGTAGATTTAGACCTATAAGTATTCCAGGGTCAGCAGGAGTTTTGTTAATCTCATCCTTCTGACAAAGAAGGAGCCCAAAGAAACCAGAGTCTAAGGTGATAAACCTTGGCTAGGAAGGTGGATCAGTCAAACTCAGAAGATCTACAGGTCCAAAAGTTGCTGTAACTTTAGTTAGGACAGTCTTTCCAGTCTATACATTCTCATACAATCCCAGGACAGAATTGAAGCCAACAAGGCAAATGTCCCTCCCACAAAGAAAATCCCTCTTTGTGGGAGCAGTTGCCCTCAGTACCTAAAGCCAGATGATTTAGTTCCATTTGCAACCCTTTTATTACCTCCTGCTCTGCAAAATATGAAATGATAACCACAGTCCATTTAGGGTAAGCAGAAACATCCTCTAACCAGAGGCAAAAGAGTGGAGCCTCCGGATGATCACCTCCTAGGTGACTTTTCCTAAAAATGCAACTCATAACAAAAAGGTGAAGAGTAACGTGATGCAGGGATATGGTAAACAGAAACAACCAACTAGAAATAAATGACTTGGAAAAGCATTATCTGATGAGAAAGTGTTATTAAATATTAATAAGAAAAACTCTGTAAATGATTCCTGTGTTATGATAGTAATTACTTAAGTTTAAATAATCTAAGAAGACAGAAAAATGAGTGGATATTTTCCTAGGAAATGGTCATTTAACAAAAATGTTCATTACTTATATTTTTACCTTCTCCTAAGATACGAGACATACAGTCATACTTTGTTGAACAGTTTTATTCTGAGCAGTGTGTTTCAGAACAGAGAATGTATGTGATGAGTAATATGACCTTTTATACCCTATTATCTGTCTCTTTTAAAGTTCAACAGATGTATTACCACAATTAAATATTTCCACCGAAAATACCAGTTTGGGGGGAAATTACCATATTCATTATGAAATCTTCCCACTTTCTAACTTCTCTTATCTGGAAAGATCTGAGTATCCTATGTTTCTGATATGGCCCCTAGTTTTGAGCCATTGGACCACTCCTTCCAGCAGGTGATATTTCAGTAGAGCGCTCTAGGCTATCTGTTAAACTACACACCCAGACAATGTCCACATACTCCAACTCATGACGATTTTCCTACTCTCCCATTTCGAACCTCACCCCTCATATTGGACTTAATGCTTATCACTGCCTTCCTAACCATGGCCCTGCTGCTGTGTTGCCTCAGTGAGTCAATCAAGATGCTAAAGTATAAACAACAAAATGACTCTGAATGATTCAGTAGAAAAAATAATATTCAATGTATACTGAGTAGCGCATGGAATCTCTGCGACGTCTGAAGGTCTGAAGATTACATAGTGAAGTCTAACGCCTAAAATCATGGTGCAGAACTAGTCTGGTGAAGGCAATTCTGCTACTCACATCTTGCACAAGCAAAGGCAATGCCCCTGGCACTGAATAAAGGATGCTTCTGTTGCAAGTCAATGTGGCTGAGCCTATGCAAAATTTCCACCACTGCCATGTCCCATCACTGTTCAGTAAGTATCAGGGCAGCTGGGCAAAAAGGTTTCTGACCAATCATAAGATGGGTATCTTGACCACTTGATTTTGGGGTTCCCCCAAGGCTATCTGTGGCCCAGGAATGGGAGTGTATAATTGGAAGCCTCACTCTAACTACCTAATGGAGTCTGAGTAAACTCCGGGAGTTAGTGATGGACAGGGAGGCCTGGTGTGCTACAGTCCATGGGATTGAAAAGAGTCAGACATGACTGAGTGACTGAACTGAACAAGGCTCATACGGCCACACCATCTAGTAAATGCTGATACTAGCAACAGAAGTAAGCAAGAATCCCAACAGCGTTCTTCTTAAAAGAGGGACGTTTGGACCAAACAAGGGCACAAGGAGCTATTAATAAACTAGTTTTGGGTCTTTTTTCTCCATTTTTTCTTTTCTCTCAGTTTCTCTTTACTTTTACCTAATTTCCTTTTTATACCAATTAATCAGATTTGTGCTATTAAGTAATGGTGGACTTCAGCTTCTATAACTTAATCAAGACAACAGACCTACCAGTCCTTTCATTAGGATTTCATTTCAAGACACATCCCCACCATCATACAGCTCTTCTGCTGAAGCGACACTAATGAATCATAGTGTTGGAACCTTCTTTCTTCTTGGCAGAGTTTGAGTTTGAAGGTGATAAACCTCTGCATTTTATTACCCCAATTCCCATGGCAGCAGCAAAACCTTGGAAGCACTGGTTAAGAGAGATTTATGGATTTCCTGAATGACTGCATCTGGTTTCCTAGGATGGCTTTTTTCTCTAGATTAGTTTTAAAAAATCAACATATAACTTATACATATATACAACTGATGAACCAAGGAAACAGGGGCAACAATAGAAAATAAGCAGATAAGTCCAAATCAACTCTTTTAGAAGTTTTTAGTTGCAAGTAACAGAAACCCAACTCAAAACAAGTTAAGCAAAAATTGGAGCTTGTTGATTTACATAAACTAGAAAGAATATGGGTGAACAGGCATGTCTGAACCCAAGGAATCAGATGATATTTCCAGGTAGTCTTCTGCCTCACAAGTTTTCTGCTTGCTGTGGCTGGTTTCAGGATGTCCCATGTGTGTTGTGGATATTGGGGGAAGTGTGGCCACAGAAGCCTTAGGTTTACATTATCCCAGCTTAGTTACTCCACAGCGAAAGGGGAAGTCTTAATTTTCCCAAGATCTGTCCAGAAAATCTCAGGGAAGGACTGATTGGTTTGGACTGGGTCACATGCTCATCCTTGGACTTATCACTGTGGTCGGGGGAAGAGTCATTTTGATTGGCCTAACTTGTGTGGTAGTCCTATATCTGTGGCCCAGGAATGGGAGTGTATAATCGGAAGCCTCACTCTAACTACCTAATGGAGGGAGAGTGTTTCATCTGAAAGGAGCATCATTCAATGAAACAAGATTCATTTCTAGAAGATAGGGGGTAACGCATACTGACACAACGAAATGCAAAATGTTTGTGTAAAACTTTAACTACCATCCTCCTCTCCCACAAAAGAAGCCCTGACTTGTAGCACTGGGCAATCTTTGTTGAGTGAACATTACCACCTCAGTTAGAGTCAAGCTACCCATGTGACCTCACTGGATGTAGAGTTGGGAAGATAATCACAACAGCATGCCATTTTAGTTTTTCCCCTAAACAGATACAACATAAGTAAGTAACCCCAAGAGGCTAAGTCATAGAACAATGCAGTAAAGTAATCGGAAGCAACAAGTTTGAGCATTTTTTACCTTTGTTTTTGATACAATCTATTTAATTGCAAGTTTATATAATTCATTAGATTTGCTGGGTTCAACAACTGGTTCACAAATTTCCTGAAAATTTAACAAGTGGTCATACAAACTGGCTCCAGCACACCATGTGAGATTAAAACAGAATTAGTCTCTCAATTCATTGCGCCCTCCCTTTCCCCCTTGGTGACCATATGTCTATTCTCTATGTCTGTGTCTCTATTACTGCTTTGCAAATAGGTTAATCCATACCATTTTTTCTGGTGACTGAGACAGTAAAGAATCTGCCAGCAATTCGGGAGACCTGGGTTTCATTCCTGGGTTGCAAAGATCCCCCAGAGGAGGGCATGGCGACCCATTCCAGTATTTTTGCCTAGAGAATCCCCATGGACAGAGAAGCCTGGAGGGCTACAGTCCATGGGGTCGCAAAGAGCCAGACACAACCGAGCAACTAAGCATTCGCACATACTATTTTTCTAGATTCCACATATATGTGTAAATATGTGATATTTATTTTTTACTTTCTGATTGGGATTGACATATATACACTGCTATTTACAAAATAGATAGCTAATGAGAACCTACTGTATAGCACTGGGAACTCTGCTCAATGCTCTGTGGTGACAAATATGGGATGTACATATATATATAGCTGACTCACTTCGCTGAATATCAGAAACTAACACAACATCATAAAGCAACTAAACGTCAATAAAAAATAAAATCCTTTTTAAACACAAAACAAAACTAGTCAAAATATGATGTCAAATTAATCAAAATTATCACACATACCAAATACTCTACCCAAGATAACTCTGAAGTTTCTTCCTTCCTTCTCCCCTTTCTCCTTTCCTCCCTTCTTCTTGCCTTCCTTCCAGACTTATTGATAGCTTACTATGTGTCTCGCACCTTATCAGAGATGAAGTTGTAATGTGGTGTGTAAATAAAAGTACCACCATAACAGACCAGATGAACATATGTACATATGTCTTATACAATATATCTGAAATGTTGCCATTATTAAAAATATTATGTGTCTTATAATTCTCACCATCTGTAGGGTGTGTATTTCTTATTGCACAGATGGCTTATCTTGAATTACCCATAAATTTCCTTAAAGCAAGAAGAGTTGGTTTCCTATTTTGGGCCGTATGGCCTGAATTTCAAAAACCCTTCCCTAGAAATTATTATATGTTGGCAAAGACATCTGGTCACTTACTGGTAAATATAGGACTCCCCATGATAGTCCACTCTGACACATGGTCCCATATGCCAGATTTGAAAAAATAGGTCTTGCAAAGCCAGGAGGTACCTGTTGGACTGATTGAATCCTCCCACATCCTATATGCTCTAACTTCCTCAACTTCTTCCCATCTACACAAAAGTCACTTTTTGCTCTGGTCTTACAGCAGCCTAAATCTATGCTTTCTTGCTTCATTTGTTCATAAATAAGCACAGTGACTTTTTTTTTTTTTTTGGTTCTTTTACATGATGTCCTCAAATGCTCTTCCAACCACAAGTTTATTCCATTATCTAGAGTTATTTTCCTGCTATGCATTTCTGTTTCTGATTTCTAGATAGATCTTTGGAGAAGCAGTGGGTTCTCAGTTCCAGGTGAAGTGTGAGGGCTAAATTCCTTCAGTGATGTCCGACTCTTTGGGACTCCATAAACTGTAGCCCGCCAGGCTCCTCTCCCTGTGGGATTTCCCAGGCAAGAATACTGGAGGGAGTTGCCATTTCCTCTTCTAGGCGATCATCTTGACCCAGGGATCAAACCTTCAATTCTTATGTCTCCAGCATTGGCAGGCGGGTTCTTTACCATTCTTTACCACTAGTGCCACCTGGGAAGACTGGCTGAAGCAACTGAGCTCAAAGATAAAAGACAAGTTCTGGTTTACTGTGTGTTTCTTTTCTAAGAATCTAAAAGTAAAGCAAAGGAATTGTAAAGCTCTCTCAAAACTTTGCATCCTCCCACACAACCCTGCCCACCATAGGCTTCTCTGGTGGCTCAGCTAGTAAAGAATTTGCCTGCAATGCAGGAGACCTGGGTTTGATCCCTGGGTTGGGAAGATCCCCTGGAGAAGTATTCTAGCCTGGAGAATTCCATGGACTGTATAGTCCATGGGGTTGCAAAGAGTCGGACATAACTGAGGGACTTTCATTTTTCTTTTCCCTCCCATAGAGGAGCATTTCTGGACTTACTGTAGCTAAACAACTTATCTCAAGAGCCAGTTGAGAATTCTCATCTTTTCCAGGGAAATAAGGATAGCAAAGATGTCTGAACCTCTTAAAATCTAGACTCCAAGCCCTGAAGGACCCTAGGCCTCCGCAATGGGGTAGAGATTTGAGGCCTGATTGATGTCCCACAACAAAAATTACACCTTCATGTGTGGGTACAAAAATTTTTTTGCAGGCTTATTTTATGCTCATCTTCACAAAAGGGTAGAAATGGAAACATGTTTGATTGGGTAAAACTAGAGGGCACATTTGTTATCAAGGAATAATGGATATCAAAATGAACTTCCAAGGCCTATCACACAATCAATAGATCTTTACTTCTCCTTCCCTTCATATTTTCAGTTTATAGTAGCAATAAATACATCGGTGCATGAAATTTACTAGAGTCTAATGATCAGCTGGCATTTCTGACCAGAAGCTGAACTGTGTAACCTCATCCCTTCCCCACTGTCATCAACTCAGACAATGCCGCGAGCGTGGTTATTAGTCCCCAAATGACATTTAATTACCGCTCTAATTGGAGGTCTCACGGTTATTCTTCTAAATTGAGGTATGCTCTGTGACGTCTTTGTAAAATGATTCAAAATTCATTAAACAGTTGAAGAACATTGCATCTGTGCTTTTGGTTTATCTCACTGGGTAACAGAAACTGCTTGGCTTAGATTTCGTTTTCTAAACCTTTTCCTTCAAACTTAGGAAGTAACTGAACTATGTCCTTCATTGCTGAATCCCAGATGCCTCAGAAAAACATCATCTGCTGAAAGGTATTTTCTACAGGGAGAGTCAAGTGTACACGCAGCATATGTGCAACGAGATGTTCGTTCTGCATCCTGTTTGGATTCTAATAAGACACAAGAGTGAAGAGTCTGACATATGGTTATGAAGCTCATCAAAAAATGTTTTGAATGTTGCATATTTATTATTGCTCATCATATTATCACATACTTTCTTTTCTAGCTTTCATTTTCTCATAAATTCTTTTTAATAACTACTTCTTAAGCATTATAGTGACCATTTTTCCCTAATAAAATTGTTTTTATGCTATTATTTTGCAAAATTCACATTTTTGTGTTCTTTTTGATGAAAGCTTCTGGTATAAAAATTGACTACCGGTGTCTTGTGTTTCATTTCAACTTGTCAGCTTTAGACACACCAAATTATTTATACAAAATGATACATTTTTAATGTATCTTTTCTCTATAAGTTCCATGGGGAAGAAAGGAAGTTATCTATCTTTTTATTAATGAGTCCTTATTATCTAACATGGGTCCGACACTTACTAGCCACTCAAATACTTTCTGAATGACATTTGGCTGAATGCATACAGGTTTGATATTTTGTAACTATGTTGACCTTCTATATATTTATTTACGGTGTCCAATCAGTCAGGATAATCAGTGCCAGTTTTTAAGTCATTTCTTCTATATATATTTTATCTGCTCTATTGAAGATGAATTTTAAGATAAATGGAGGATGGAAAATAAAATGATTCTACTTAAAATATTGTGAAATAAAAAAATGTGGTTTCCTTAGCAGAGAATTTACACTTCAAAGATGAGTTTTCACATTAAAAAGAAGAAAATTTTACAAAACATTCAAATGATTTTTTTCACCACTTACTCTGTTGACGGACGTCTCAGTTTACTGAACCTGTGAAATGGGGTCAATAGTCATATCTCTTCCATAGGGTTATTGGGAAGATAAAGTGAAATCAGGGTTTCCCTGCAGGCTCAGACAAAGAATCTGCCTGAAATGTGGGAGATCCAAGTTCGATTCTGGGTGGGGAAGATCCCTTGGAGAAGGGCATGGCAACCCACTCCAATACTCTTGCCTGAAGAATCCCATGGACAGAGGAGCTTGGTGGGCTACAGTCTATAGGGTCAGGGTCGCAAAGAGTCAGACACGACTCAGCGACTAACACACACACGAAGTGAAATCAGAGACTCGATTCTTTCTACCTGGGCCAAGGACTCCCCAAAAAGCAGCTACTATTTTGCTTCTCTCTCCTACTCTCTGCTTCACTTGCTTCCTGACCTGGTGTGACTGACAATCATGGCAGACTGTGTTGTCCCAGGGACTGATGAAAGGGCTTCCCTATATTTCTGGTTGGAGGTAAGAACAGCAGATGATCTGCAGTGAAACAGAAAACTAGTAGTCTCAAATCAAGAGGGGAAGGTTTCTTTTTACCTACTGGCAACAATACCTGGGCGATTTCAGGCACCTTGAAAGTGTGTTGCTTCTAATGGAATCTCCAAGTAGCTATCTTTTTTCTTTCAACCCACTGTTATATAAGAATGTGAAACCCTAATTAGCCCAGGGAATTCAGCACTATTGGAATGACGCAATTAGTTCTTCTTGCTCCAGCCTCTGCATCTGCCATCGCACAGACAGGATTCCGGCAGCATCCGCCCAGAGAGGCTGCAAGATCTTAGCTCCCCACTTTGACAGCTTTGCTGACAGTTTACAAAGCCAAGGAGCCCAGAGGGGCAAAATGGAAAAGATTATTTGAAATCTGCTTCTGTGATCAGCAGAGACTTCACAGGAGGAAGGGCATCCTGTCCTTCCTCGATCCCACATAAACATTCAGGCAGGTACACAGGAGAAGGACGTGTAATTTCCTCCTGCCTTGTCAGATCCCTGTTGTCTCTGCTTCTGATGGCATTGGTCTCGTGGCTTAAGAAAAATGAGGCTTAACACTTTCCCTGTAAATCAGGAAAGCAAGTGGTGCCCCTGAGGGACTGAGCAAAGGTGGGATTAAATTGTAACCCAGAGGCCTTATGAAATAAACTAAGAGGGTAATTTAAAATAGAGACATTTTTCATCTCTAGGAGGATTATGCCTATGGGTTCTGCAAGAAGGACCACGTGACAATCTACTTTGTGTCAGATCAACACTGAGACCACAGAATAGTTGATCTCTTCTTATTAATTTGAATGAAGTGACCAATAATTTGCCATAGAATTATTTCCCTTCTCTAAATAAACACAATCTTGGCCATATTTAGATATCAGAGATAGGAAGATAGACTTTGGTTCTTCATTCTGTTTTCATTGTCCTTGGATAGAGGAGGCCATGGAGGTTAGTACAAATCTTAGGATTTGAGCTCAGAAACCTGGTCTTGAGATGCACATTTACTTATAAATGTGTGATTTTAGATACGTTACTTAAATTCACTGAGTCTCTGCCTCTTCATCTGTAAAATACAAATGGCAACTGTCCTTACTGCCAAACCCCAGATTGCTGTGAAATGAAAGTAGTGTAGGAAAACTGGGACTGAAAGTAGGAAGAGAGTAGATTATCACTGCTGTTATTAAGAGTGAAAATTAAACTATTATCTTCAAGTAAAATATAAACATTTAAATTAGTATTTGTTGATCACTTCTAATAACAGATAGTTTTCAAACTCAGAGAAATAATAGTATGAATTTTAATTTCATCACATATAGCTGAATGACTCTGGGTACGTGATCTAACATTTCTGGGGTCTCGGCTTCATCATCTGTAAAGTGGGACAATAATAGTGACAGAGTTGTGACGAATAATAGTGATGGAGTCGTGGGGGTTCAGTGAGGATACACATATCAGGCATCTGGGCTGAAGTCAGTTCTCTTTGCCTATTACCTAAATGAAACTGATGTGGGCCCATAGACAGTGCCAGTGTTACAAAGAACAGCTATTTTGTAAACGGGAAAGCAAGTAACAGCTCTTCCTATTCAGACTCTGAAATACCGTTTTCCCTCTTCCACTTACCCCTCCTTCAAAACTAAATGCTAACTGTTTATCCTTGGCAATCACGACTGAACAAAAAATCGAAGCCATAACAGTGGACCAGGGGACCAGCAGGGAAAAATTAGGAAATTTTTCTAAGAAGTTCAAAATACTTTAAAAAACTAAAAAGATGTGGCCAGGCTGAGAAGCTCAACTCCACCAGTAATCGTAGGACATAAGCAGATACTCATACAGCATAAAATGGCTTTGTTATTCCAATAGATATTATGGACTCTCTGTTGTATGATGATGTGGGAAAAAACTCAGTCATTTTTATCAGGACATCATCCTTTGTTTTGTTTTCTGTATTTTCAGGTTCTGGAAAGACAAAGCATTTTCATGTAGCTTTGCTCTCTGACATATTGATGTAAAGACTGCATCAGGGCTAGTCCGCAAATTCAATTTCTGAGTTCATTCACATTTACTCCTAATAAATTTAGCTAATTCAATTACTTGTGCTGTTTTTAAATGGCAGGCTGAAGTAATTTGCTTAATTCCAAATTTGATTATTCTTTTTATTTAGAGGCAAATTTGTGGAAAATCTATCACATCAGGGCTGGTTGTGGGTGGGGGGGGGGGGTCAAGCCATTAATGAGATTAAATCAATTGGCTTTTAGATACTTTTCTTGTTGATATGCAACAAATTAGACCATTTTGGCACAGGAAAGTTTGGCCTTGCCTACATGGACAATCATTTGTGACCCTACTCTTAAAACTTTCTGCTGATCTTGAGTGCTCTTAGTAAATCTCTGTTAGTGTTTATGAAGTATTTAACTCTCTCTTTCTCTCTCTTTTTAGAATTCCCTTATTAGCCTCTGCTGGTCTAACCTATGCTTATAGTGTTTAGATTTGGGGTCAGTGATGATTGTCAAAGCACAAAAGTTAGTGACTAGTTCTGAGGGAGGAGGTAGGCAGAAAAATAAAATTTCTATCAGAATTTCAATAATTTGAAATGTTTGAAAGGACAGTACATAGAAACTCCCAGCCCTATAGGTCATCTTAGGTGGGATGGAAAGATTGAATCAATGCTGACGGCACTTTTTACCTCCTTTGGACACCACAAGAGTGTTCTGGACTTTTAAAAGCAGCATTTTACAAAGTATAAGAAACTGCTAAGGTAAAAAAGGAGAGTCTTTCCTGTAAGAATTTTGATTATTTTCCAGTCTTAAAACATCTTAGGAATAATGGCATAGGAGTTAAAAATTCTCATTAAGGGTATGCATGGGTATGGTTTAGATTAACAAAGTCTGTGACTTAAATGGCTAATTTTCATTAGAACCTGATGATGTGATGACAGCCAACTTAAGGATGACCTTGAAGGCAAACTTGGAAGTATGTTGTCTTATGACTATCCTTTCACCTATAAAAGAAACTTTTTTTTACTGTTTCCAGATCTTTCATTTTTCTATGCTTTTGAATTGACAGTAAAAAAATGTCACTTAGGATGCAAAATCCCCTTAAAAAAGAAATCATAGCCATGTACTTGGCTTCTGGGGTAGAAAGATAATACTGATACCCCTACTAGTGGCGGAAATCGTTGTGATGGAAGTTAACATAGAGCGCTTGCTACATGCCAAACACCCCAAAAAGAAATTTCAGCTGGCTATGGAGCTGACTTTGAAGCCTTTCACAAAGTGTGGGTTTGGCTGGACTGAAACTGTCACTCAAGGTTGAAAGGGAAGAGAAAACAGACAGAAACCACCATGACTGAACAGTGGCAGTAGACACACAGGCCAGCCCATTCCCACTGCTTTACAGACATGGTCATATTTTATTTTTACAACATCCTAGGAGGTAAGTACTCTAGATCACAAATACCGTCCACAGTCCTAAAATCCAAAAGATTCTGAAGCACAAAAGGGTTTTATTAGTTTTTGGTTTTATTGGTTTTATTAGATCAACTCATTTGACAGCAAAATCTGACCTGAGTTGATGTGAGGCTGATTTACAGTCTTTATTCCAGTTGGTGTGAATATCCAAATACTTCACTGCAGATATGGCATAATTAGAGGGTGTCTGTGCAAACCTCAGTGAGCATCTATGTAAAATACAGTATGTGAGCATCACGAACTATATATCATCCTACAATTCTGAGATCTGAAATACTTCTGGCTCAAAGATTTTGGAAAGGGACTGTGAACTTAATTTATAGATGACAAAATTGAGGCTTTGAGAGGAGATTTAGAAAATTTCACAAGGTCAAAGAGCTTTGGTGTACACAGTCACTTCCCCAATAAAACATATGCAGACCAAGCAATTACTGGCAGAACTGGGGGGCAATTGGTGAGGGTGAGGGTCATGTGGGGACAAAGTTAGGGACTTACTTTTGTTTCCTAGACCTTAACCACTGCTCCGACTGTAACCAAAGACTATAAATGGAACAACACAAAACAAACATAATCAACTCCAGTGGCATGATCTGTGATAGCAAGGAATGGATTATAAACCCTGCTTGAACACATCAGTAACCATCAGTGCTGGATCTGGACAGTTTTCATCACTCAATGAGAGCCATTTCCCTGTAACTTATACTCATTTATCCTAGTTTTAGCATCTGAAGGACAGGGATAAGGAAAGAGATGACTCTGAGTTATTGGATTAAAGATTTTTTTATTTGAAGGATTAGAAAACTGACACAAAATAGCTTCCAGAATGGGGGTGAAGAGGGGTTCTTAAAGGATACAGGATCATCTTGGCTAACCTGATTCTGGACTTTCATAAGCTGGAATAACATCAATTGTTTTTGTCTCCATCACTTTCTCTGGGCTTCACTCTCTTATCTCTTCTCCCTAAACATTTGGTTCTTTCTTATTTTTACAGGCTGAATTCATCCAACAGTCTCCAGTAACACTGACTTGCCATTAAGCCAACTCTGATCTTGTAGCCAGTTCCACTGTCCACAGCCATCTGACTAGAGTCTCTTTCTTTAGGTTTTTGAAGAAGGGAATCTTAAACATGTGACCCCTGGCACAATTGATTGGATCCAAGAGAACAGAGTCTTCCTATGTAAATATGGTCTCCAAGTTAGCCTCATTCAGCAGGTGTGCGTTTTTGGTCTAAGTGCTGATAAGAAGAGGGGACCAGGGCTAAACCATGCTCTAAAATTACATTTCTAGTATTTGTGCCAGGCATTCTTAGAGACTTTGCCTTCTCTAGCACATTAATTTTTTTTTCCCCTAGAACAACACAACACAAATTCACTCCTCTTTCACCTTACAGTTCTTCAGCTATCTTATCCTACCTAGATGCTTGCAGTTCTGAAACACCCAATGTTTCTTTCATACAATATATTCTCTACCAGCTATTCTCCAGCTGGCCAGTGCTGTAGAAACAGTTAATATAAACTTCAACCATCATGTTTTAACCTTAAATGGAGCATCTTCAGTTATGACAAGACACATTTATGTTTTCTAATCATGAAAAGCTTCAGACTCTACAAATGATTTCTGAGTAGGTATCAATTCCATTTGTAGATATTTATAGATGATCTTTGGGCTTCCCTGTTGGGCCAGATGGTAAAGAATCTGCCTGCAATGCTCTGTACCTGAGTTCAGTCCCTGGGTGGGAAAGATCCCCTGGAAGAAGGCATGACAACTCACTTCAGTATACTTGCCTGGAGAATGCTCACAGACAGAGAAGCCTGGCGGGCTACAGTCTACGGGGTTGCAGTCAGACATGACTGAGCAACCAAGCACAGCATATAGATGATTTTTATAAAATTTTACATTCATTTTTTTAAAAATAATAAAATTTCTGATGTATTATGACAAAATACAAGTGAACTATTTTATGATAAGAAAAAAATCCTCAAAGTCTATTTTATTCTCCCTTGCTTAGACCACATTCAGACATCTGTATTACCACACACACACACACAAAAATCACAATAAAAAGATGTGTATTTTGCTTTAACTTTTTGAATGGGTCACAGCTAGGTGCTTGCTATTACCAAGGCTTTGCTACTTCTGGGTCATATAAAGAAGCTTATGTGAAAATAAATGATTGTTTTGGTGTCATCTTACTCTGGCTTAGTCTAGAGGTGAATGAAGTCTTAAGAACAGAAAAAAAAAAATCGCTTAAATGGCCTTGAAAACCTATCTCAAAGAGCTTGCAATCTGTTACCAGTCATTCTCTAGGCTCTCTTAGTAAAAGCTTTTCTCTCATTCACTTGTTTATTCCTCTAAAGCTTAGTTTGTCATTTAAATCAAAATGATTTAGATGAAGTACTTGATCCGTGAGGATAAATTTACAGGTTTTCTCCTGCACAGAATATCTTATTTTTTAAGGTGATAAACTTAAAAATATGTTCAGCTCAATACCTGTGCTTTTCATTTCTCTTTCTAAATGATGGCTCGATGTTATGTCATCTGCTGGTAAATCACTGCAGCATTTCATTCCAAAGGTGACAGGATTTTTAATGGTCCAGAAAATGACAACACATATATCAATCCCAGCACATCTCACCTGCACTCAGGTACAAGGCAGTGTGGCCTCTTCACTGACTTTTCTCCTCTTTTTCCCTAATGAGTTTGGAAGGAACTGTTTTGGATTTCTTTGCTTAAGATTCCTATTGTCTTGCGTTAAGGAGCCAGAAGAGATGAAAGGTCAAAATTACAATAAGTATATTTACTTATGCATGTTAGAGACTTGGCAGATTATGCTGTGAGTTAGCAATTATTACCTAGTAAAAATGGTTATAGTATTGAATTAATGTGGATAGAAGAAACTGTAGCATATAAGACCAATACAAATACTTCTCATAAATTTAACATATTCAATTTAATTTTTAAACATTCTTGGAGTTAACATGATGACCTGTCAAAGTACCTGGAATTGGGGAAGTTGGTGACGTTGCTTGATTCAGCAAGAATCCTCTTGTGTGTTGAACTATCAAAATGTCCGTCCAACTAAAGCCATGTTTAATACAGACTATATTTGCCTGATAAATAGCAGGGATCAATCAAGTTTAAGTGTCCTATATTGGTGAATATTTTACAAAGAAAAGGATTCAATAGGAGACATTCATGTTCTGTATGTAGATATGACCAAGAAAATATTATGAAAAGTTAAAAAAGAGAGAAAAGTACAGAGAAGTCTGCTATCTTTACTCAGTTATTCTGTATCCACAAATTTCATAAATGTAAAAAAAGAAAATGCATTCTTGCATGCATTGTCCACTTTAAATAGAAAAAAATAGGAAACAACATATGATAAATGCTGTACCAGGGAATGAAAAAATAGGTTCTGGTATATCCACATAATGGGAAAATATGGAGTATGAAAAACATGATGACGTAAAAAATATTTAATGGTATGGTTTAGTAAGTGATGAAAGTAGGTTTGTAGAGTATTATGTTATATTTTAGCATTTTAGTAGAGACAATATACGTACTATATAATTTTTATGCATGAATATATGTGTTAAATGCAATTATAAAGAGATATTTCCTAAAATATTAACAGTGGAGATCTCTGGATGGTAAGATTATCAGTAATGGCCCTTTCTTTTTGTTTCTGGTATTTACATTTTCCAAAAGGAGAATGACATATTGTGTAAATAAATTGGAAAATTAAAATCAAGAACAAACAAAGGAAGGGCACAAACCAAAATGCGAATCATGGTTATTCCTAGGGAATGGATCATGAATGCTTTCATTTTTCTCTTTCACTAGTTTATGTTATTAAAGTTCTCCATAATAAATACACATTGGCTTAGGAAAAAAGTTAAGGAAGATGTGGGTAGTCTGTATTTCTCTGTTCTCAATGACCTAAATTAGCAACCCATGATAATTATAAAAATAATAAACAGGATTAACTGTAAGATGTCATAAGGAGTTTGCTTAGAGGATATCAAGTACCATAGGAAGAAACATTTCAGCACTTGCTTTGGAGCTAAGCCTTCCCTGAAGTCTCAAATAACAAAAGATAGTTTCTTTTTTTAATGTGACTTTAACTTTTTGAGCCATGGTTCACACACCCATGACTTATGTGGTCTCACGTTGGGAGAAGAGCTGATAGGAGGTATGTGAGGTGAAAGCTAAAAAGAAAACAAGATACAGCTTTTGACCTTGAGGACGTTATACTTTGTTGAGGCAACATTTGACTACAGTAATGATTAGGGTTTTATGTGTGGCTTATGGAAATTAGTTATGTTAGGAGGGCATAATTAGACAGCATTTCAAAGTAACAACTAAACAAGGACATATAAATACAGCAAAGACCAGAGCAAGTAAGAGAGGAGGGTCCCATGCTACCTTAAGGAAGCTCACTGCACTACTTAAATCCATTGTAAGAGGGTCCATCAACTTCACTGACTTAATGTCATACCTAAGAGAATAGGAGATGGGATGTGATTAGGTTCAGAACCATAGAAAATAGGGCAAGATTCACACTAATGTGAATACACTCCTTTCCTCTATAAAATAAACATTTGCTAAATACCACCTTTCATCACTTTTAATATGAAAACTTGAGGCAATATGCCAACCAAAACAATAAGGGCTTCCCTGATGGTTCAGACGGTAAAAAATCTGCTTGCAATGCAGATGACCCAGGTTTGATCCCTGGGTCAGGAAGATCCCCCTGGAGAAGGGAATGGCAACACACCCCAGTATTCCTGCCTGAAGAATTTCATGGACAGAGGAGCCTGGCAGGCTACAATCTATGGGGTTGCAAAGCATCAGACATGACTGAGCCATTAACACTTCCACTTTCATCACTATCACAGACTCATTTCATTTATGTTTTCATTTAAAGAATTTTAAAAATTAGTCCAAAAATAATAATGGGTAAATGCAGAACTGAATTCTGGAATGAATTTATTCATACAGCAAAATTTAATTGAGTGACTACTAGGTGCTCACATGGTCCTAGACTCTGATAGAACAAAGTCTCTAGCTTACATTCTAGTGTGTGTATGTGGTGAGGTGTGTATGAAAACAAAGACGTGTTTATGGTGTATGCTTTCTGTGACAAGTACAATGGAAGAAATGAAATAGGATGAGGAGAATGAGATCATGGTGGGAATCAGGAATATGATCATCTGGAATGGTGATTTTAAGCAGAGATCTGAAGAAAAGGAGGAACAAGATGATCAGATATCTTCGAGTATTGTAAGCAGAGAGAACAGCAAGAAAGAGGTCCCTGAGATGGAGGTGTGCTTCATGGGTTCCAGGAATGCTAATGTGATAGGAGTTGAGTAACTAAGGGATAAAAAACAGAAGGAGATGATGCAGGAGGTGAGGAGAATAGAATTGGCCTGCATGCTGGAGGGTTGTGAAGCCCTTAGATGTTAAGCTGAAGAATGACTGAATCTGGCTTGGATTTCTTGAGGGTTACTCTAGGTATTATGTGGTGGGTAGACTGTAACAAGTATAAGAGTGAAGACAAGCCTGGGGGAGAAAATCCAGTTAGGAGGCTCTTATAAAGTTCTGGACGAGAAATGTTGAATGCCTAGATAGACCATGGCAGTAACAGGGAGAAAAGTGAGAAGAGGCTGGAATCTGGATGGGTTTTGGGGGGGTTGCCAGTATATGTGGGATGTTAGAGGGGCTTCTCAGGTGGCACTAGTGGTAAAGAACCTGCCTGCCAATGCAGGAGACTTAAGAGATGCATGTTTGATTCCTGGGTCAGGAAGATTCCCTGGAGAAGAGCATGGCAACCCACTCCAGTATTCTTGCCTGGAGAATGCCATGGACAGAGGAGCCTGGTGGGCTATGGTGCATAGTGTTAGATACAACTGAAGTGACTTATACGCAGGCATGTGGGATGTTAGAAAGAGTCAAGGGTGCCTGGGAGTGTATTGGTCTAAGCAATTGAAAACTTGGGCTGTCAGGTATTCAGGTGAGTTGGGGAGAAAGAAATTCTGTGTGACTTCTTAAAATGAAACTAAAGACTTTAAAGGCATTTCCCAGCTTGTGACAACTGGGTTGCTCTCTAAAGTTCATATTCAAGTATACTGTTCTTAGACTCTGGCAAGAGGGGTCCTTGCCCAAGGCTCTGCTCTGGTTTTCCTTCAGCACTACCCCTCCCCATGAGGTAAGTGGTCCATGAGGCCAAGGGGATATACCCATCCAGAGTCCACCCTTCTTCTAGAATATGCTCCAGGTAACCAGAACCCCCAAATTCTCTGCTCATTGGCCCCAAGCCCATGATGAGGGCTGGTGTGAGCTTCTTCCCATAGCCCATCCCTCTGGAGCAGACCACACTCTGGTACACACCTCTCTAAACCACTGGTTCATGTTTGCAAGGTTGGACAGAACTGGGTCTCCACATAAGTAGCCATGAGCTCCTCAAGATGCAGCTAGAGTCTAGGATGAGAAGAAGGGTCAGGAAAGTGGGCTGAGTGCCACAAGTTGGGGCACAGTTTGGTCTTCTTGCCCTACCAGCTTAGAACTCAGAGTCAGCTTTCTAGATTATAATGGCATAGAAACAGAACTGATTTTCTTAACAGTCCATGAACTTGATTTAAAATACAAATTTCAATATTTTTACTGTGTATGCATGCCACTATGTAGGTGTGGGAAACTTACAAATAGGATTAAATAGGGTCTTTGTCTTTAAAGGTGTTCCTGGGTCAATCTTCTGTCTTGCCAGACATTGTGAAGCCTCCTGTCTTGGGAAACGCCCTGGGCATGTTAATATTGCATGTGATAATTGCCTGACTTCTCTGGTTCTCTCACCAGCCTGTGAGCTCCTGAAGGGCAGGAAGTATGCTTTAGCCCTCCTTAACTCCGTGGAATATGACAGAATGACAAGCTGATGGGTAATGTTTACATGGGAAAGGAAGGGCAGGTAGGATAGGAAAGAATATAGGAAAGAAATGATCTGATTATCATAGACCTAGCAGAAGAGATTAGACAGTATAGTGTCACCCATAACTGGAGGGATGCAATGATGCATGCTCCTAGGTCAAGTATGTGAAATTCTAGGGGAGCTCAGCAGTGAACATGGCCCTTTAATGCTTCCTACTGGAGTGGTTCTGTGGCCAGACCATACAACTGACCTAGGATGAGTCAGGTAACCTACCTGCGCTGGTCCTCCATCTGTAAAATGGGGCTCATCCTACTGCACAGGGGTGTCAAGAGGATACATGAGATAATATATGCAGAAACTCTTTTACTTTTTTAGAAGAAAGACACTATATAAACCTAAGGTATTATTATCATTCATTTTAACTTTGGAATAGCATCATCCTGTCATTTTTGATTCCATAATTACAATACATCAGGTAAGCATGGATTTTAAAATCAAGGGAGCACTGTACAATGAAGGGAGACATGAAAACTTTGTCACATGAGAACAGCCCTGACAACTTCAAAAGTGCCTTAGGGCTGCATCTATTTCCATATTAATGCAAGCTACATACATCATTAAAGAGAAATGCAAACGTGTAGTAGCGGCTAGACTGCATCTCTCATTTGACAGATACACAAAAATCATCTGTTCTAGCTTTGTAGGAATGAGTAACCACTAGCAACAAGCTTTCCTTCTTGAGACAAGGAAGGGAAAGTGCTTTTCGTTTGAAGCTGTGAACCACTACTGCCCGGCTGGGGCAATCAGAGGTCCCTGATTCTAAAGTAAAATTTGAAATCTCGCAACACTTAACATCTAGTTCCCTTTTAGATAACCATGCAGCCTGGTCTTGAAGGTTTGTGTTTTTTTTTTTTTTTTTAATATGGCAATTCTTAGCTCTAAATTCTAGGTATGGCAAGTTTAATACCTTTTTCTAAAGAAAATATTTTATTTTTATTTTTTTATTCTGGATGTGGACCATTTTTAAAGTCTTTATTGAGCTTGTTTGTATTGAGCAATAAAATATTGCTTCTATTTTATATTTGGGTTTTTGTTCACAAGGCATATGAGATCTTAGCTCCCCAACCAGGGATCAAACCTGTACCCCCTGCATTGGAAAGTGAAGTCTTAACCACTGGACAACCAGGGAAGTCCCTAAAGAAAACATTTTAGACAGTTTTGGTCAACAATATGTTTTTGTTTTTGTTTATCTTTGTTTGCCTTTGTCCCTACAAATGGGCTTCCTGGTGGCTCAGACAGTAAAGAATCTGCCTACATTGCAAGAGACCTGGGTCCTCACAAAAGCCCAGATGTTTCTATTTAGTGGGATAAAAGCAAGCTCTCTAGTGTAACAATTGGGAGACCTTGGTTTTACATTGAATGGTCTCAGCCTTTCTTCCCCGTTGTGTCAAAAGCAAGGGTGGGGCTGAAGTCCTGCGGTCCTCTGGCTGGGTCAACAGAAAAGGACATACCCTGTCTAAGACATATGGGTTGATGGTGTAGGGACTAGAAGAAAGACAACCTTTCCAGCTGCCTTTAGTCCTTCCCTGTACCATCCTTACTCAACTGTGTTCTGTGTGTCTGAAGTTATTCTTGGAATGACCATCGACTTAAACGATATAGGGGATGTCAATCACTTCTTGCCCTGGTGGAAACCAAGGAGTGTTATACAGTTTTAATTAACAGTGAGATGTCATTGTTTTGGCTGGAGATCAAGGTATAGACTCCGAGGTACCATTTTGGCATTCATTGCAGACTGTATGGTGAGGCCACTTCTGTTATTACTTAAGCAAGGCAGTGATGCTGAGCTGAAGTGTATGTGGAAAGTGAGGTGAGAGCACTCCTCAGAAGTCAGTATCTTCACAAGGACTCCTGGTACCTGCTCTGCTCTGTGAATCGAGCCCAAGAGGCTAAAATTTGCCCCTGTCATGCCTCTGTCTCTCTTTCCACTGAGTCCTGTGGGTCAGAGGCCACCTGTTCTTGAATTCAAGCAGTGGATATATAATGTGCATTGAGCATCTTGTCATCAGAGCTCCAGTGGCTCAGGAACAAATGTTTCCCTTGGTCTAATTGATGGGAAAAAAAGCTATTCCACAGTGAGTCTGCTGAAGATGTATATGGAGCAGAAAGCATGTGGATTTTATCCTTCAATTTTCCCCTTAGTTTCTTATTGGTACAAAATTCAGCAACAAGGTTCCCAGGTGGCTCAGTGGTAAAGAATCTGCCTGCCGAGGCAGGAGCTGCAAGAAACATGGGTTTGATCCCAGCATCAGGAAGATCCTTTGGAAGTGAAAATGGCAACCCACTCAAATATTCTTGCCTGAAGAATTCCATGGACAGAGGGGCCTGGTAGGCTACAGTCCAAGAGGTCACAAAGAGTTGGACACAACTGAGCTTGCAAGCAAAGAATGACTACTTTGCATTTTAAAGGGGGGATAATGGGGGAATTGATACTAATTTGGATTTCTTTTATAGATGACCCCAGAAACTGCTCTTGATTAGAAAATGGTATTAGTAACAGAAACAATTCTTCAGTTTTCCCCATATGGGAAGATCAGGGTAAAAAAAAAAATTCTGATGGTACAATCTAGGTATTCTCACTGATCTAAATATGATATCCATTAAACTCATTACATGCCAGACATGGTGAAAGGAATGTTTACAGGCATTTTTTCACGGATTTCTTATAATCTTGTGCTGTAGACTCCATGATAGGTATGAAAACTCAAATGAGGAGTTCATAAATGCCACAAAAGGGATTGGAAACTAGGACTTTTGATTCCAAGGTCAACATACCCTTTCCAATGTACACATGCTGTCTGAACAAATCATAATTCACTCCAGAGATGTCTCACTTTTAAAAAAGAAATTTTCCCTAGCAACTGGAGACCAAGTAGGAAGGGGTGGTAAGGAGGAGAAGAGACTTAAATCCTAAATGAAACCCAAATATATCTCAACGGCCTTGAGACCAGTCTCTGTCCACTGATGCATTGCCCAGGACAATACACATCTGATCTCAGCAGTGTTGACAAAAAGTCTAAATTTTTATATTTAGTTTTCTTGGAAGAGCTGTGCATGCTGTCACTTCAGTTGTATCTGACTCTGTGCAACCCTATGGACTGTAGCCCACCAGGCTTCTCTGTCCATGGGGATTCTCCAGGCAAGAATACTAGAGTGGATTGCCCTGACCTCTTCCAAGAGATCTTCCCAACCCAGGGATCGAACTTGCGTCTCTTATATCTCCTGCATTGACAGGCTAGTTCTTTACCATTAACACCACCTGGGAAGCTCAAAAGAACTATATGAGCTTAAATAGCACATGACACAGTGAAACAACCTAAAATTCCTAAGGACACATCCTTCTGCTAAGAGACTCCATGGTAGCTGCTCTGACACAGAAGGTTCTTTTCGCATATGTTTATCTGTCTATGTCAGTTTCTCTACGTGTGAATTTCTCTGTGTCCATCTGACTTTCTTTCTTCCTCTGATTATACCATCATGCCACTTGCCCCTCCTTCTTTCCCACCCAGCCATTCCACTCATGTAATCCACTCCAGCTCATGACCCCCAGCTTCCTGCAGAGCCCCCAGGGAAGTCTTGTGAACGCTATTAATCTTGTGGAGAAAAGGCCCTGGAATTTTAGTGAATCAAACTCTCCATCTCATTATATAGGTTAATAAGCTCCTAGAGCATGTTCAGATCCTATGAAATATTAACGACCTGACACAGAAGTTGTAGGCTGAGGATATCTGAGGCTTCGAGCGGTAGGAGCCTTTGCCAATTGAACATCCATCAGAAATTAAATAATAGCCAATGAAGCAACAGACAAACAACTAATCTCAAAAATATACAAACAACTCCTGCAGCTACATTCTAGAAAAATAAACAACCCAATCAAAAAGTGGGCCAAAGAACTTAACAGACATTTCTCCAAAGAAGATATAAAAATGGCTAACAAACACATGAAAAGATGCTCAACATCACTCATTATCAGAGAAATGCAAATCAAAACTACAATGAGGTACCACTTTACACCAGTCAGAATGGCTGCCATCCAAAAGTCTACAAGCAATAAATGCTGGAGAGGATGTGGAGAAAAGGGAACCCTCTTACACTGTTGGTGGGAATGCAAACTAGTACAGCCACTATGGAAAACAGTGTGGAGGTTCCTTAAAAAGCTGCAAATAGACCTGCCATATGACCCGGCAATCCCACTGCTGGGCATATACACCGAGGAAACCAGAATTGAAAGAGCCACGTGCACCCCAATGTTCATCGCTGCATTGTTTACAATAGCTAAGACATGGAAACAACCTAGATGCCCATCAACTGACGAATGGATAAGAAAGCTGTGGTATATATACACAATGGAATATTACTCAGCATTAAAAAAAAATTCATTTGAAGCAATTCTACTCAGATGGACGAAACTGGAGCCCATTATCCAGAGTGAAGTAAGCCAGAAGCAAAAACAACAATACAGTATATTAACACATATATATGGAATTTAGAAAGACAGTAATGAGAACCCAACATGGGAGACAACAAAAGGAACGCAGATGTATAGAATAGACTTGTGGACTTTGTGGATGAGGGTAAGGGTGGGATGAGATGGGAGAAGGGCATTGAAGCATGTTAATTGTCATGTGTCTAATCAATCGCCAGCCCAGGATTGATGCTCGGAACTGGTGCAGCGAGATTTCCCGGGGGGGAGGGAGGAGGGAGGGGGGACCCGGAAGGGAAGCATATGTAAACCCATGGTGATATCATGACAATGTATGGCAAAAACAATAATAAAAAATAAATAAATAAATAAATAAATAAATAAGAAATTAAAGCAAAGCATTTTTAAATGTATAATAAAAATCAGTGGGAAAATATGTGATTACTAAATGTCTGATATAGGAAGCAAGTTGTGGACAGAACATGCATTGCCACTTAAAAAAAAGATAGATGTCTAAATATACACATGAGCTTCCTCTGAGGGAATAAATGGCGTGTGTTGGTTATACAGAACAAAACAGAAAGTCAAACTGGAAGTCAAGTAGTAAGTTGTAAGGTTAACATTTAGTGACAGCCGGTCTTTGCAGTGTCTGATAGGCAGTAGGTAATATAAATAGCAATTACCTTCCAGTTCAGATTTTGGTAGAAATCAGGTATCTTTTTGAGAGTGCAGCTCTAAAGCAAGGCTCCCACAGAAGCTTTCAAACAATAGAGAGGTTTGAAGACAAAACCAAAGTTCTTTTGACACAGACTGTGACAGTATGGGTTCCTTGAAAATCAAGGTAGACTTAGTGTTCATACCCTAGTGTCCGGCACTGACCTCTTAAGTTAAAAATAGCAACCCTGAGCAATGAAGAAACCAAAGAGTTTCTCTCTTTTCTTAAGGGGCTTTTCTTTTCTTCTTTTTTAATTCTTCTTTTTAACTCAATCCCTGCAGATTGCCATCTGAGGAGGGATACCTTAACTGGTCCAAGTAGCATAAGACAGAAGCTGAAGCTTTCTGGCAAATTCAAAACTGTGCAATCTTTTACCAGTGCACCATCCCCTTGCCCAGACAAGCCCACCACAGCCAGGTATCCTACCTACTTACAAATTCCTGAAATAATTCCCCAAAGGACTTTCCTAGCCAAGGTTTTTCAGAGTCGCGGTCAAGAGCCACCAGTTTCCTGCCATTTACATAGCCTCTCTGTCAAGTCAAAATTCTTACTACTCTTACATTTGGGGGAATAATTTGAAGACTTTCATGACTATCCAGGCTCCCTGTACATTTGAGAAGATCCAAGATTATTAGATATTAACAATATCTTTCTCCTCATGCACATTTTAGAAAATTACTGAGTTCCAGAATAAAAAGTTTCAAGAAAAGATGACAATAAATTACAGTACATCAAGCAGATTATTAAACCATCAACTTAATAAAGGCCTGGTCCACCATGGACCAGGCCTGGGCTCTGGATCCCCAGGTCAGGGAAAATTAGTCATGACAATGTACACTCCTAATGGCAGGGTCCATAGTTCATAGGCTGACTCCACGATCTGTGTTTGCAGGTAAGGAGAGCCATGTAACACAGTGCTAGGCAATAAAATACAAGTGGAAGTATCATGGGCAAAACTAGAAGGTCTGAAAGATTTTTTTCTTTCTTAATAAAAGACAGTAGAATTTGCATCTGCCTTTTGTCCCTGCCATGAATACAGATTCTGTGCCCAGAGACACAGCAACCATTTAGAGACCATGAGGGAAGTTTCAAGACAATGGTAGACATGCCACCTCTGACATCATAGAACCAATACCAGCAGCTATCTCCTTCCAGGTACTTTATTAGGTAATAAGCAAAAGATGCTCTTTTCATTAAAAGAAAAAGTCATAACTATATGTGGTGATGTTGTTAACTTACTCTGGTAATCATTTAGAAATATGTGTCCCATCGTTTTATTGTACACCTAAAACAAATACAGTGTTATATGTCAGTTATATCTCAATAATATAATATATATATATATATATATCTTAAAAAATAAAAAAAGAAAGAAAGAAAAGAATCCCTATCTATCTGATCTACTGTGCGACGGTTTTCTACTTCTTGATCCAAACTCATTCCTAGAATGGATACCGTGCTCTGCCTAATACTTACCAGCAGCTTGGAGTGAAAACACAGGAAACTAGTTTAATAACAATCACTTTAAATCGTGCTACACCCACATCAGTTAGCTTCCTGAACTTTAGAACCACGTACCACACTACCTGGGATTCCCAGGTGGCAGAGTGGTTAAGAATCTGCCTGCTGATGCAGGAGCCACAGAAGACTCGTGTTCAATCCCTGGGTCAGGAAGATCCCCTGGAGAGGGAAATGACAACCCACTCCAGTATCCTTTCCTGGGAAATCCCCTGAATAAGAGGATCCTGGCAGGCTACAATCTGTAGAGTGGCAAAGAGTCAGACATGACTAAGCATGCATGCACCAGGTAAACAGGTAACCAGGTAACCAACCACCACACTACTTAAAGGGTATCACTCAGCACATCAAACTCTTTTTACACCAAACAGAATCCTTTTTATCCTTAAATCTGCCCCTTTGAGTTTCTAATTTCAATTAATGTCGCCACAGTCCCCCAACTGCTGTACCACACTCAACTATACTCACCACATTCAACTGGGCTTAAGCAGAGCTTTAAGATCTTCATCAGAGACCAATAACCCTTCCAGAGTATTTTCTTTTTAAATCTGGAGACCGACGTCACACAATAAGCTGAGAAAAAATCCAATGACTTGTGTGACTTGTGGTTCTCTCATATCCCAGACTCAAGCATCAAAGAGAAGAAGAAAGGAAGAAGGAAGCACCCACCCCATGCTGTCTGGCTCACCCTGATACCACCGCCCCCTTGGCTTCAGTGAGAGGAATCCTGGAAAGCGCAGGGAAGATGAGAGAAGATTATTTCTCAACAAGGAGCTATGTGGGGACCCAAATATTAAATATATGTTGTTGTCCTTTGTTTTTTTCCAAAGTACACAGCTTAATTCTATGCACAAAGGACGTTCACATAAGTCCCTCCCTAATTAGGACTCGTTATTTGGAAGTGGTTGAGACCCAATTCCTACCAGCTATTGCAAATAAGGAAAATGCTTTGGTTCACCTAAGCGATTCATGATAAAGGTGGGTGCAGAGCTGGCCCTCGGGCTGACTGGAACCAGGCATCAACATACTCAGAACAGGCTCTCCAGGCCCCCTCATCCTCTCAGAGCAGCAGGACTGCTTCACACCACAACTCTGGGCCACTAACTTCTCAACTCAAGCCCGGAGAGGAAAGGGAGGCTCTCACCCCACCACAGTTCAATCAGATCCCAAGAAAAAGGCAGTAGGAGTTTTCTGGGGTCTTTGAGGGCAATCTCTGCTCATAAAGAACTATTTGCAACTACTTGGTTTCTAAGATATTCAATATACTGAAGTAATGAAGTATTTTTTCTTTAATCTTGTAAGTTCAAACTATAAGTCTTATTATTCTATCTACAAGTCTAATAAATTTTTAAGGGGTACTTTACAATTTTGGCAGTTAAGTTCCTTTAAACGGTCTAAACCGCATTTAAGAATGTGATAGATACGATTTTCTTTTCAAGTACTTCAAATGCTCGGCTAACAAGCAAAACTTTCCCAAGTACCTAAGCAGTTCTTATAAATCTAATAAACTGAAGTTTTAAATATCATGACCCTAAAGTTCTCTTAAATCTCCCAATACTGTTTACAAACTCAGCCAACTTCTCTTGGCAATTCCAACTTTAAAGCATTAGTCCAAAGTCAACCACTTAATTAGAAATTTAAACTAGAATCACATGGCTAATTACAATGGTGAATAGGCCAGAATCTCTTAAACATTAAAAACACTTCACAGATATTGAAGTTCTATTAGCAGACGCATTGGGATTGTCTTAAATTCAACATAGAAATGTCAAAAGTGTGGATTTTACTAACTTCATCTTCTCTGTAGGTAATTCTGAAAAAGTCCAAGGTTGGAAAACACTTACCTGATAAGAAAGCAGTTTTATAATTCCCAGGAAATCAGAGTTACCTTCTCACTGGCTGGTCTTTCTCATTAATGAGAGGTTTAAATCTACAATGAGTTTAGAAGCTAGAAACTATGAGTCCTTGCTTTCCTTTCTCAAAGTCAGTGATCCAGGGATGGTAAACCCAGGCCCCACTGATGGGATCCACTTGGCTAATGGAGCCTCCTGAGGAGAGCTAAATGCTTAATTCATTTGTAAATTTCTTCACCTATTTTCATCAGATTTGAATCCAGGGATTCAGGAATCTCTCACCTAGACTGCTTCATCCCTTGACTGGATTCAGCTAATCTGTGTAGGATTTAATTTCTGTCATGCCTGCTGATGGGCTGCCGCGGGGAAGGCCATTTAACACCAGGAAGAAGGCAAGTTCTGGCTGGTTTGGTCCCAGGCTGATCCACTGAGCCAAGTGTGCTGAGCATCTTTTTAAGCACCTTTTGTTGGCGAATCCACAGAGAGGGTAGGGAAAGAGGAGAGAGTAGTGAAATCACAGCTTACAGATCCCCAAGCAGCTCCTGCAACGGTCCCCCCTCCACCCACCCTACTCACCTGTTCCCCAAAGTGTCTTCCACTCTGCAGGCAGTGTGCTCCTCTCTGAAATCCTTCCATGGACCTTGATCATCAACTCTTATGGATCTTGGCCAAGAGCCATCAGTGGCACCCAAGGCCTCTGTTGATGTGCTGCTGGGCCCCTTCTCAGCCTCATCTCCTGCCATGTTTCCTGCCATTTCTTGTCTTTTAATCCTTCTGACAGATACAAATTTTTATATTACCTATAATTTACTAATTTGGGCCTCCCTGGTGGCTCAGTAGTAAAGAATCTGCCTGCCAATGCGGGAGACACCCTTGGATCGGGAAAATTCCCTGGAGAAGGAAATGGCAATCCACCCCAATATTCTTGCCTGGGAAATCCCACAGACAGAGGAGTCTGGCAGGTTACAGTGCATGGAGTTGCAAAAAATTGGACATGACTTAGCAACTAAACAACAACAATTTACTGATTTATAAGGCTCTACAAAGGCTGAGCTTTTATGCCTTTCTTCTTCAGGTACTCCAGTCCCTCCACCTACAAACCCAGCTTTTCCTGCCAAGTTTGCTATTAAACTTCCATTCACACTCCAGGACTCATTCCCTTAATACCTCTCTGCCTTCTTCAGGGGCCCACAGCATCTCCATGCTCCATTATAACACTCATCACAATACTGGCAATTATTCGTCAGCATATCAACTTGCTAATTAGACCATCCATTCCTTAAACACAGGAATATATCTTATTTTTCTTTGTATCCCTAGAAACTTCCACAATACCTCACATATAGGTGATCACAATCGAGACCTCCATTGTGAAGCCTCTGGAACTAATTTAACTGTGAAATGTGAGAAGAATTAATACATGTTATCAGTTCAGTTCAGCCACACAGTTGTGTCTGACTTTTTGTAACCCCATGGACTGCAGCACACCAGGCTTCCCTGTCCCTTACTATCTCCCAAAGTTTGCTCAAACTCAAGTCCATTGAGTTGGTGATGCCATCCAACCATTCTCATCCTCTGTCACCCCCTTCTCCTCCTGGTCTCCATCTTTCTCAGCATCAGGTCTTTTCCAATGAGTCAGCTCTTTGCATCAGGTGGCCTAAGTATTGGGTCTCCAGCTTCAGCATTAGTTCTTCCAATGAATATTCAGGATTGATTTCCTTTGTGATTGACTGGCTTGATCTCTTTGCAGAGTAAGAGACTCTTAAGCATCTTCTCCAGCACCACAGTTCGAAAGCATCAGTTCTTCATTGTTCAGCCTTCTTTATAGTCCATGTTATACTGCACAACCAAAGCTCATGACTCTCTGTATGTGTGCTTGCAAGACAGAGGAAGAGAATTTAGGAACAATAGTTAAATCAGTGAATGACCATAGAACTGACAGAAATCCATCAAGGACTTAAGAATTAAAATCCTTAAAGGTACAAGCAAGTTGGAGCATGAAATATTCAATGCCTTTTAATTTTTTTGATACAATTTATTATTTAGATAGGTGGTGCAACAAACTGACAAAACATTTATTCTGTTAAAAAAATACACTTAGGAGAAAAATTATACTTGAGTTCCAAATGATGTATCATATAACTTTTATTGAACTATTATTCACTTGAACTATTGAACTATAATTTCAATAGTTGAACTGTTATTCACTGCCTTCACTTGTTTTCACTGCAAGTTGTTGTTTATAAGTTTTCCACAAACGTAAGGCAAATATGGTTTAGCATGGCTAATAAAATGAATGGACAGAGGTCAGATATTACATGGTCAGGCCACCCAAGATGGCTGTTCTCTTGCTCACTGTACATACCCTGCTTGACCAGGACCTGCTTCTCCTACACCCTGCTCACATGATTGACTTTCCTACATACTTGCCTCAGGCTCTAGCTAGTGATTCTTCTAATCCAAAGGGAGGTGAGGGCCATGCCCCCCTCTGCTGGTTTCCCTGGTTACTGATGAGCCAACCTAAGGTCAATTCCCCCTATAATTTCCCCTTTCCTTCCCCTCCCCACACCAGTAGAGACTCTCACCATGTCCTGTCCCTCATCCACTGCATATGGTGGGGAATTACTTCAGGAACTCACTTCGAATGTGTAAGAGTCCCCATCCATTAAACCTGATGTCTCTGTTGTTGACTCTGGGCTCTTTCTTCAGGTTTAAAGCTGGGCAAGTACAGGCCTTTTAAATCCCATTTAAACAATAATATTGTTGCTGATTAGTCACTAAGTCTAAGTCGTGTCTGACTCTTGTGACACCCTGGTCTGTAGCCTCCTAGGCTCCTCTGTCCATGGGATTTTCCAGGCAAGAATACTGGAGTCGGTTGCCATATTATCCTCCAGGGGATCTTCCTGACCCAGGGATCAAACCCACATCTCTCCTGCATTGGCAGGCAGATTCTTTATCACTAAGCCACTTGGGAAGCCAAATAATATTAATAGCAAATACTTGAATGGTGCTTACTATGGGCCAGGTATTATTCATCATTTATTAGTTAACTTACTCCTAACCAAAATCCCAGAAGATAGGTACTACTAATTTTTCTCCTTTTAAGGAGGGAGAATCTAAGGTATAGAAAGGTTCTGTAATTTACTTGTGCCTCTAAATAGATGAAGATTACCAGTTTCAACAGTTGGTGCTCTGTCATGAGATGGAGCCAGGTTAAAAACAAGCCAGGAAATGAAGACAAAAATAGAAAGAATGGATAGAGAATTCAGGAAAAGAAGCTTTTCATGATGGTATTTATTAATATTGCTTGCTGTCTGTGGTCTTATTTGGATGAACGTGGTCAGTTTGATGAGAGTACTCACACGGTCGCTAATGAGGGAGGACCAGATCATCCTTAATATTTGACCAGACCCATTCACAGCAGCCCGTGTAGGGTAGCTGTCTTCTAGAGGGCTTACCAAAAGCATAATTAGCAATCCCAACCACTCTCTCCTGAACAAGAGGATTTATATTAGCTTTAACTGAATCAACTGGTTTTAGCTGGAATGTATTACACCAGCAGAGACCAGCTTCCAGCCTGTGATGCCCTTGGCTGAGCATCAGTATCCCGCCAAACACTTATCTTGTCATGCCATTGCTGCACTGTCACTAAGGGTCCTGCATCTCTTCACCAGGGTCAGAATAAGAGGGAATGTCAGAGCATGAATGGATCCCTGGTCTCTGACTCTAGCAACTTCTGTCTGTTTCTTTGTTTGAGTCAGTTTTGTAGTTTCTGCAGAGCTGAAAGACTGTCACTCAAACTGATCACTCTTTCTGTGGTCAGTCCAAGCTTGTGACACAATTGTTAGCAAGCAAGACAGGAACAGTAAAGTCACTCTTGGCTCAGCTTCTAGCATCAGGACTCTTTGGGATAGGTCCCTACACTTGTGACATCAGTTGGCACCAGGAATTGAAATGTGAGGCAGGGAATTAAGACTTTAGAAAATGGAGAGAGAGCTTGGGGAACAGTGCCTTCCTGTTTTAATCATGTGCTGGCCCGTGGCCCTGTTGTCTCTTTAGTTTGAGAAATAAGTCTATTTCCCTGGTTACAAATGCAGGGTGGATATGCCTTTATGGTTTATTAGGATGAAGAATGCTGTGTGTGTATTGTTGTTGTTGTGTGTGAAGGAGGTTGTACAGATTTCTATAATTAACAAATGCCATGAACTGATAACTGTACCATTATAAGTTGTCTCCTTTCTTGCTCTTGGACGTATTCCCTTATATTTCTTAATTGTAGGTCAACTTTGAGAATATATTGCTTGTAAGACTTACTGAACAATTTTTTCAAACATCTTATTCTCTTGCCCTTGGTTACTTCACATATAAAATAAAGGGTTTGTGGCAAATTGTATTCATGATTTCTTCTAGCTTCACAGTTCTACAGTTTGGGATGATCAATAAATGCATGCTGATGTGTTAGAAATGTCTTCCATTTGCAATGCATTCACCATCCAAGGACTAATTTGTTTAGAAATAACACTCTCCAGGGGAAGAAAGATGTGTGTCACACTATTTGTGATTAGCTCCTTGCTGAAGTTTCTCTGGCTAGATCCTAACACCAAATCAATTGGCACTAAAGGTTGCTGATCAAGCACAAAGTGAGAAGATAACTCCTTTGTTAAAGGGAGCGTGTAGGTATCTTCCCAGGTGGCACAGTGGTAAAGAACCCTCCTGTCAATGTGGGAGACACAGAAGATGCAGGTTTGATCCCTGGGTCAGGAAGATCCCCTGGAAAAGGAAATGGAAACCCACTCCAGTACTCTTGCCTGGAAAATTCCATAGAGAGAGGAGCCTGGAGGGCTACAGTCCAGGAGGTTGCAAAGAGTCAGACATGACTGAGCATGCACTCATGCATAGGGACAGAGAAGGGGTTGCCCCACTTTCACCCCATCTGTGCAAGTTCGTTTCTACTGGAGCATCTAAGATAGTCACTGGACAATCTGTCACTAGATGTCTCCCCTCTGGAACGGGTGAATGTTCTTCTAGAATTCCATCCTCTCCTTTAGTTTTCTGATGAACTCAGATTCAATTAACCCTCTGATCAACAGAGACCTTTAGCAAAAGCTGCAGTGACTTACAAAAATGGCACCGTGATGCGCTACCCTCTTTCTTGGCCATTGTGATGTGATTACTTTGTCTAATTAAAGAAGTGATTCTGACTCTGACCGAGTTGATTCCAGGGACAGAAACACTGTGCATAACACTCTTCTGGAGCCTGAGCCACTGCCTTGGCTAGCTTGGCTGCCCTCTCTCCTCTGGACTTCTGCTTTATACACTTCTCACAGCTCTGACACCTCTATTCAATATGTCTTGTCATTCTTGGCTAATAAAATTGGCCTTATGCCAAGTCAACCATCCTCTCAAATCCTAGGTGTCCCATCTCATCATGTTTTCCTTTTATCACTTAATAAAATGCAGTACTGTCTGACCAGTTTTGTGTGTGTGTGTTTCTTTGTTCTGTCCTACAAATACAAACCTCTTCCAACATAAAAATGGACCATTTTCTCAACTATATTACTTCTTCTCACTTTCCTACAGCTAAGGAAGATTCTGAAAAGAGATCTTTTTTTAGTTGTGTGGTTCTTTATTCCCTTTGAATATATTCAGTCACTAAGAGAAGAATTCTTCTTTATAAACCCATCAATTTGCTTAAGAAACTCATCTTCCACTGGGACACCCTGTCTCTTATTAGGAGTATTTCAGTTTGCACTAAAAAACAGATGTTCAGCTTCTCACTCTGCTTCCTCCATTACCTTCTGAGCCAGGAACTCTGTACTGTTTAGTCCCTTTTGCCATATTACCCACTGGACTTTTAAGATTAGATTTGAATACATACATATGTATAAAACATTAAATATGATATCATGTACAATGTTTTGTGGTTTTTGTTTTAGTTGAATTTAGTGCAAGTTTTTTGTTCTTTTTCATTTTTCTCAGTCCCCTCTCCATTCTACCCACTGTTATTCTCACCACACCTTTCCCCTCCACCCTACTCCTGTATCTTACTGAAACCACATATACAGATCCTTTTATATTTCTTCATGTTTAGGTAGTTATACAAATATTAATATACATATAGCAATATAGCAGAAGTTGAGGCTGTATTAGCCAAGGTCTCAGCAGAAACTGGATGGCAACTCTCAATTAAGATCATTCAAAGAGAACCTAATAATGGGATTACTTTAAAAAGTATCAAAAAAAACTGTATTGATAATTTATACTGATTGGAGTTATAACTCAGGGCTGTTAACATCCCTAAGACAAAGGAATGGAGGGAATTTTAGTTTTCAGAAATTAAAGGAAAGTCGTAAAGAAAGGGCTATCTTGAGAGAATCTGTGAGATTCAGAGATTCAGCCAGTCCTGACTGCTGCTTCCTATAAGGGATTCTGATTGGCTGACAAGAAGTCATCAGTTTCAGAGAACCCGATGGTCTGGTCCATAAAGATCAGCCTCTCAGGGTGCAGATCCGAGTGGAGAGGGTTGATAGTTGATGTGAAGGTGAGGAATGGAGACTCCCATTTAGGATTGTCTTTGTTGCTGTTATTTGTTTTCTAAAAATGAGATTATGCTATTCATACTTTGCTACATCCACTTTCGTCTACAACACTTAGCAGATATCCTTCCAAATTACTTATCTTAGCTTCCATTTATTCTTTTTAATGGCTTAATAAGAGTTTGTGATGTGGAAAGTTTCAAATGTGTTCAAACTTTTGCCATAATGAAAAATGTTGGAATATATGTGTAAATATGTGTTTGCATGTATATATGGATGTCATGTATCATGCATGTGTGTGTGTGTGTGTGTGTGTGTGTGTAGTGAGAGAGAGAGAGCTTTCTAACTTTTCACGTTAGCAAAGCACATGAGTCCCCTTTCCCCCTCATCCACTCTGGAAGTAGATGGCAGTCTTTTTAATTCTTACTAGTCTGAAGGTAGAGCAATGCCTCCTCTTACTCTATGTTGTATGTTCCTAATACTGAACTTGAGTATACTTTCCTATGTTTGTTGGCTATTTGGGGAGACAACGGGAATTTCTAGCCAATGGGCTGTTTGCTGGTAGCCCCTTTTAGGCCTGTGATTCTCTTTTTGATGTTTGTGTTCAGAAGGCCATGTCTGTCTCCACCTCTGTTCACCTCTGTGGACCAGTTTTGCCAGTGATCATATTTTTATTTATCTACATACTTTGTTTTCTGTCTGTTGGTGTTAGCCTTCTCTCTGGTGTCCATAAGCAAAGACGAGGAGTTTATTCTCTTTGATGTGGGGACTGATACTCCAGTTGGACTTCAACCTAAAAATATTTTCCTTCCTTTAAGCATCATTATAGATGCCCCTGAAGTAGTAGCTCTAAGGCAGTGCTTACTCACAGCCATTTCTCTTTGTCGGCTGTGATACGACTCTAATAGCAGTGAAGCTGTCACACATTTGAAATGAATCCTAAAGAACAGAAGGGAACCAATACTTTGTGGCCACTTGGTGTGCCAACTCCTGTGCCTCTGTCACCTCACTTATCTTACCCAGAACCTTGAGAGAGATCAAGGCTTAATGAATACTAATGTGAATCCAAATCAGATGAAGATCTTGTTAAAATGCAGATTTCACGTCAGTGGGAGGGCCTGAGACTCTTCATCTCCAGAAACTCCCTGGGGTGCAGAGGCTGCAGTCCTAGGGACCCCCTCCAAGAGTAGACAGAAGACAGATGACAGAGGCATCAGTAGATTAAGCAGCCTACAAGTAGACTAAGCTACTGTATAACTAGTAAGTAGAGAACAATAGTCAAACACAGTCTGCCGGAGTCCAAAGCTTCTGAAATCAAGCTAACCCATCAGAAACCTTGTGTGGATGGCAACAGTTCACTTGTCTTTCTTCCAGAAGATTCTAAGTTCCTCTAGGGTAGAGGCTGCTTTGCTTGTCTCAATGCCCCTGGTCTTGCGTGGTATCTGGCATACAAATATTTGCCAAACAATGAGTGGCAGATTAAGCAAAAATCTGTGGGACTGGCAATAGACCCACAAACTTCAAACTGTGCACATCAGAGGCAGCAGGAAAGAAACTTCTAGTACCTGAGCCCAGAGGGGAGAACCCCTGAACTGGAGCTCTCCCAATGGAGAGCATCACTTTGCTCTGAGTATCTCTCCTAACTACCGCCCCACTCAATAAACCACTGAGAAACTAAGACCATGAGGTAGTTCCTGGCCATTGACCAGCAACACAGGAAAAGCTCATCCTCTTGGGGGTAAAAGTAGGAAAGGCAAGACAAGGTGAGGTGTTGTCTGGAAGAGCTTCATTGGGTATCTGTCCCTGGTGGCTCAGATGGTAAAGAATCTGCCTATCATGCAGGCGACCCAGCTCTGATCCACGGGTCAGGAAGATCCCCTGGAGAAGGAAATGGCTACCCACTCCAATATTCTTGCCTGAAGAATCCAATGGACAGAGGAGCCTGACAGGCTACAGTCCATGGGGTCACAAAGAGTTGGACATGACTGGGCAACTAACGTTGTGCCTCTGAGCACCTCTGAGTACAGATTTAGTAAAGCAGACAGAGCCTTGGCTTCACAAAGCTCACAGAGAAGCTTTTATAGCAAAGCCAAGAACAGGATAACAAAATAATAACAACCATTTACAAGACCACGCCAGGTCTTGTGTAAGGACCTGGCCCCTCACATCCATTATCTCATTGTGTTTAATCTTCACTGCATCTTCTCTGCAGTGGACGCCCTCCTCAGTTTGAAGATGAAACAGTGAGGCACAGGGATGGTGAGTAACTTGAGCAAGTCAAACAGGTAGTTAGGCCAAAATCAGGATTTACATTTAAGTCCATCCAATTCATTCTGGTTTGCATTCAACAAGAATTAATTCCGTGCCTGTTCTGGGCTTGGTAACACACTGTGTGTACAAAGCGAGTCTTCTATTACTCTTGGATAGTTTTCCTTTTCTCCTTTATTTTTGGAATCAAAGTTAAGTATCTCAGGTTGGTTCCATCTACATATTTAAATTAAAGAGAGAGAGAGAAGGACACTAACTGGATATCTCATATGCCCCAACCACATTATTCCTGAGTATAAAAACACAACATCTTACCTCATTTGAACCAACTTGCGTGGATAATGGGGCTTCCCAGGTGGCTTTAGTAGTAAGGAACCCGCCTGGCAATGCAGGAGACATGAGACATGGGTTTGATGCCTGGATTTGATCCCTGGAGGGGGCATGGCAACCCACTCCACTATTCTTGTCTGGAGAATCTCATGGACAGGGGAGCCTGGCCGTCTACAGTCCATGGGGTTGAAAAGAGTTGGACACAACTGAAGAGACTCAGCACGCTCACATGCATGTGGGTAAAACTAGAATTACCAACTCCATCACAAAGAGGTGGACACCATATCTGTGTGTGTGTTCGAGAATTTTCTGGGAGCTTTTAAGAAACTTTATTTGGTAATAATTTAACACATACTGAATAAGTGAAGAAATTTCTGTCCTCATCTATATTAGTACAAGAACTCAAAAGCGGAGAAGCTGTGTGGGAACACACCCTCTCTCTCCCTCCCGCAACTGGGTCAGGGTAGGTTGCAAGGAGGGGTAAACTATTAACTTCCAGTGAAAGGAAGCTTAAATTACAATGCCAGCCCTGCACGGTGCAAAATTTGCCGGTTTTCTTCCTAGAAAACCCACTGGCTGAGTCCAGCTGGGAAATTGGGAGCAGCGGTGCAGGAAGCCTCACTCAGCTCTCTGGATCCTTTATTACCTTCTGCTTTGTGAACCACAGGCTCAGACCCCCAAGCAGCCGACCTCGCTGAGGCCACGCCCACGTCCTTCTCTTATCTTTTCCCCAACGTGACAGAGTAACCACGGTGACAGGGAGGACCAGGACAGGTGGGAGGAACAATGCCAACTGGGTGTTTTGTTCTGTCTCTGTGTTCCACTGGGTGGCAAAGAGCTTTACAATCAATATAATCAGAGACATCAAGTCAATGCATTCTGAAGGCAGCTCAGGGGAAGAGAAGGCGATGCTCCTGACTCAGGAAGACCCGTGAATCTGTCCAGGAATCACCCAGCTGAGAAAACAATCTGCCTTTCAAGTCACTGATAAATTCTTTCCACTTAATCTTTATTTAAGAACAGTGTTAATTAGCTGTGACTATCTCATGTAATTATCTTAAAACAGAATTGGTGCTGAATGCTGATAAAGGCAATCTCAAGAGACAATAGTGGGTTTTATTAGTTTCAAGTATATTATTTACACTAAACAGATATGAGTATGGTGAAATAAGAATTTAATTGTTGACAGTCATCTGAGCTCCAGATTGAAGCTAGAAGTTAAAATGATGGTATAGGAACTTCTTACATGCTCTAGGTGACTTACAGTTGCTTTTTCTGTTTCCAGATGCATTTCTTTTTTTATTTGGAGCTTTTTAAAATTAACTCTATCCAAGTAATTTTTCAGTAAAATACTTCTTGCAGATATGCCATCTTCAGTTGTGAACAATACACAAAAATACAGGATACAATCCTATCTCCCAATGAAGAGATTATAATTTACTTGGGGTGTGTGGAGTATGTGTGCAAATCTTAATCAGAAATACTTAGTTACCTTATCTGAGCAATAACTTTTACCCTTGACTCCCATCAAGACTTGAGAACATTCTCATCATTTGCAGATAACTAGAAAGAGGAAAATCTCCATTTCTCTGTGAACATTCAGTTTTTACATATTACTTGATTTTTTTCATTTGGAAATCATGGCAGAATTAAGTTGCACAAAGGTCTCAATAGGTCATAATAATGGGTTAAAACTAACAAGGTTGACTTTTATAGAAAGTTCTGTGTTTTAGGCTTCCCTTGTGGCTCAGCTGGTAAAGCAATGTGGGACACCTGAGTTCGATGGTTCAAATCCTGGGTTGGGAAGATCCCCTGGAGAAGGGAAAGGCTACCCACTCCAGTTTTCTGGCCTGGAGAATTCCATGGACTGTATAGTGCATGGGGTCACAGAGAGTTGGACACGACTGAGAGACTTTCACACTTTCTAAAATCACTTCTTGAAATAAATGAGACTAAATGGAGATGATTCAGCACTTCAGTTCTCCATAAACTTTTTGTGGACTAGATAGGACAGACTTGGGTTCAATAGATAATAAAAATCTTTCGGCTGACTTCTAGAAACAGAAGGATTATCTGATACATCATTGCTTCTGAAAAACAGCTTTTTCCACTGTAGCCATGCGCTTCTGTCCCTTTGTGTTAGTCCTATGCTTACCTAGTGACAGGTTTGTTCTTGCTGAAGCCAGTTGCATTGGCATTGCTGTTAGAGGGGAGTTCCTTCTTTATTTTTCCCCACTCTTTGATTCCATAACGAGGGATTTTTTTTTTCCTCCTATACTCTCCAAACATCTCTCCTACTTTTCTTCATTCATTGTGCCCTTTGGGAAGTAGAGTAATTTATAAATGGAAAAATTGGAAGGAAAAGTGTTAGTTGGCTCAACTTTGATTTTCTCTCTTGGATAAACATACCTAGTTCTGCCCTTGAAGGACCTCAGTGTCTGTGAGGGAAGGTTCTAGGGGCTTCTTGGGGCTATGTAGTCGTGTCTTCACCTAATAGTTGCACCATCAATGAGGCTACTATCTAAAGTCTAGTCCTTCATCCTGGCTTATATCATTATGAAAGGGATATTCTGACCTCAATATTTGCTCTTGGTTTTATTTTCAACTTATTTCGAAACTGGATAGGAAGGAGGGATGCTAATTATTGAGTCTACTTTTGTACACTCCTATAATTTTAATTATATTATTTAGTTCAATATTACTTAAATAGATGAAATGTAATTGATATGGTTTCAATTAAGTTGAATATGTTGAAAAGACTTGACAAAGGTAAGTCACCTAATAAATGCTACTGACTTAAGTATGAGCATGACAACTGTAAAAGTTCATTTAGAATTATAAAAATCTAGAATTCTTTATTCATATTATTCCTCTAGTGTCTTACAATTATTTTTTTCAGTTTGAGCAAGTTTGAAACTGGAACTCACATGCAATGCTTTTCATGATGTACTTTTTACAAGACAAACCAAACACAGAATTCCAGCCTGCTTACCCAAATAGAAAGGAAAAAGCCTTGACCTTTTATTAAAAAAAAAAAAAAAGACAAGAGTTGCACATGTATGAGTCAAACAACATGTTTATCTTTTCTAAAAATAATTTTTCTCTTTAATCTTCTTAAACAATATATATTTTGCACCAGGAAACTTCTATCATTTTTGTTTAAAAGCTAAAGTTTTTTGGGGGGGGTTGTTTTGAGAATATAACAAAAGCTATGGATCTCTTTCTTCCATAGAAATTATATACACACAAAGTCATAGCTCATGGATCTCATGAATCCTGCCTTTGATTGAGTTCCTTGAAAAACTTCCCATCTCTAGGTGTTATTGATGGCTAGATTAATATTTGCCTACATTGCAGGATAACCATCAAATAAATGTGATCTGAAGCCAGAGAAATAGAAATTTGACACCCACTCTATTTTGAGCTCATCTGCCTATATATCTAGAGGACTATTTGAAGGTTAGGCACCACATTTTAAAAGGATACTCAAAAACTAAAATTTACTTAGGAAAAAAATGACTAAGATAATGCAGGATGCAGAAACTATGCCACATGACTATTGGCTGAGAAGGTTTATTATAAGGAAAAATGACTTAGGGATGAAGTAAAACTATCCATGTTGATGGTGGACTGGCTTGAAGGCATTCATTATTCTGTAATGTTGCAGCAGGTTAGAACATGGAACAAGATAACTAGCTACTCTCAGGCAAGTAGGGACTTGTGTGAGAATCCCTCCTAATGGAGGAAGGAGTGATTAATAAACTAATCAACAAGCATTGATAAGGAACCTAACATCTTCTCATAATTTTAGATTGCCTATCTCTTCAATGAGGTATAAATGTGTTTTAAATCATTCTCTGGAGTTCTGAAAAACTGAATGTACAATGTTATAAAAAATTGCTTTTTCACTTGCGTAGATAAGTTATATATTATTCTCCATTTTTAAAAAGTTAGGTAAGTATTTCAGTCAAGGGCTTCTATAATATTGCATTGATTTTCTAGGTATTGTGTTCTTAATTTGTCTATTCAAAAAAATGTCTTGATTTTGCCCCATTTGCTGGGCAATTCTTAAGCATAATGATAAAACCAGCTATACTTTCCTTTAGAAGCTCACCAGTCTTTTGATCTGCACATTAACCTTTTTTTTTCCTCCCACTGTATCCCCATTTTCATGGAAATATTGCTGTACAGAAGAGGGGATTTATTCTTATTTTTACTATTTTAATTTTCCAGGGGAAATTGGATCATACCCAATGCTTCCCCTAGCCCTCCCTCCTCCTTTTCTCTTATCTCTTTCCCTCTTTCCCTGTAACTTGTGCCCAAATTCTTCCAGTATAATTGTTTAATCAGGACCAGCTACATAATTTTCAGAATTTAGTATAAAATGAAAACCCAGAACCCCTTGTTCAAAAATGATAAAGGATGTCAAGACAGAAGCAACAGAGCATTAAACCAAGTATGTGCACATGCTGTTCATCCATAAAGCCAGCCCCATTTATAATTACAAGTCATTTGTTGAGTGACTTCTATATTCCAGGGACTGGAAAAACTAACATTCATTGTCTCATTTGATCCTCCCTGAAATATTGTAATCTTAATGTTGTGAAGAAGAACACAGAGAGTTATTGGAGAGAGAGTTTTATAAGGTCATAAGCATATGAAGTGGAGTTTGGGGATTAGAACTCATGCCTAATTATGCCAGAGCCCCTCTCAATAGGGAATTAGGAGAGATGGAGAGAAAATGTGAACAGCTGAAACCATTGATTCCCTCAAAGTTTTAGCAAATAGCTGCTCTGCATGCATAAAATCAGAGCCTGTTAATTTCCAAGGAGTCAAAGAAAAATACAAAGATGGACCCATATCTTTTAGGCATATGCAATAAAGTAGAGGATGATATAACATGAGGATGGTGTTTTTATCACTCAGAAAATAATCTCGGTGTAAGAATTTTGCTACTGAGGAAAGGTCAAAAGGCCATTCCATCAATGCATTCTATCAAACAGGTCTACTCTCCCCAGGTCAGCAATGGCATCCAGGCTTTATTCCAGTCATCCTGCCTATCTTCTTCCTCCCAGAAAGATTTGGCTGCTCAAAAGAATCACTCCTGCCAGCTCCCTAAGCCCTCTTTTCCTTACTACAAAGGAAAAGCAACTCACTGGGTTGGTGGGTAAAACATCAGTCCACATATAGGAGCTAAGTAGAGTCCATTTATCCAAAGGCCATATGCACTGGAGATCGATTCTATTTGTTCCACACCTGTCCTGGACAAGAGGTGATCTTAGATATTTATTTTGGCTTTTCAGACTAAAACTCTCCTTGCATGAACTCTTTCTTGAGATGCACAGTTGAAGCAAGCCTTGTGGCTACACATGTGAAATAATATTTTCCTATCAATATTATCAGTAATAAAACAAATTGAAAAATCTTCATCTCTTGATCTTTATCATTTACTTATGAATGCTACTGTACTAGAGAAAACGAAAGAACAGTACTTTTTGTCTTCCCAGTGATTTCCTATCCACATACACACATATATTCTCATACACATATTCCTCTTTCCCAAGCTCTTAAAAAATATTGCTTTATTCAGATCTGTCACTCAGAACTGGTGGAGTGACAGATTTCTTCCACAGCAATTTGTCCATTCTGTTAAGTAGAGTCCTAAATCAGAAAGACTTGGGCTTTTGGACTGAGCTCTTTCATTAATGGGTTATCAGGCTTTGCACAAGGTACTCCCCACCTGTGGGCCTCCATTTTTTCATCTGTAATAAAAAGTGGCATCTGGTGATCTGATTTTTCCACCCCTGGCATTCTCTGAATCATTCATTCAAGGTCAGAGTCTCAGAATCTTTAAAGATGGCAGCCCACAGGATCCCATAGCAAATTAATCTGAACTGATACAACTATGTGACAGGAATGGAAGAGAAGACTTCAGTTAGCATGTACACTTAGCAAATGTCATTGGAACATAAAGTTATCTGAACAGGGATGACTTGAAGGATGCAGACTTAGGGCAGTACACATGAATATTGCTGTGATGATTCAGGAGGACGATGTTTTGATAAAGACTGGATTGATCTGTACACACTGCTATATTTAAAATGGATAACCAACAAGGACTTACTGTATAGCACAGGGAACTCTGCTCAATATTCTGTAACAACCTAATTTGAAAAAGAATGTGATTGTTGCTTAGTTGCTAAGTCATGTCCGACTCTTTGCGACCCCACGGACGATAGTATGCCAGACTTCCCTATCCTTCACTATCTCCCAGGGTTTTCTCAAATTTATGTACATTGAGTTGGTGATGCAATCTAACCATTTCATCCTCTGTTGCCCCCTTATCCTTTTGCTTTCAATCTTCCTCAGCATCAAGGTCTTTTCTAATAAGTCAGCTCTTCGCATCAGGTGGCCAAAGTATTGGAGCTTCAGCTTCAACATCAGTCCTTCCAGTGAATGGTCAGGGTTGATTTCCTTTAGGATTGACTGGTTTGATCTCTTTGCTATCCAAGGTATTCTCAAGAATCTTCTAATATGTATATATAAAATTGAATCACTTTGTGGTACACTTGAAACTAATGCAACATTGTTAATCAACTATTGGCGGTGGTAGCTAAATCGTTTGTGTTCAACTCTCTGTGACCCCGTGTACCATCGCCTGCCAGGCTCCTCTGTCCATAGGATTCTTCAGGCAAAAATACTAGAGTTGATTGTCATTTCCTTATCCAGGGAATCTTCTCAACTCAGGGACTGAATCCAGGTCTCCTGCATTGCAGGCAGATTCTTTACCTACTACACTACTAGGGAAGCCCTAATTAACTATATTGCAACATCCAAAATAAAAAGTTTAAAAAAAGACTGGATTTCATTGAGTTTCCAACATCACACAACATAAATGATCACTTAGGTTTTCAGGTCCAGGAATGCTATCTTCTTTGAACAGTTTAATTAATCACTTTAATCTCCCACTTTTTAGATATTTTGTGGGTGGCAGGCATGTTTCTATGCCTTGGATTAAATCCATGAACAAGATAGAGTCTCTTCTAAGGAGTATGTATATTCTAGAGAGAGTACAGTAGTACCCAAGAAGGAGAAAGGCAGAGCAGAGTCTGGGAAACAAAGACTTGGCTGAGGTTTAATGAATGTGGACAGTGTGATGGTTAATCACTGGGTCACAGAGTGCCCAGATGTTTGGCCAAACATTATTCTGAGTGTTTCTGTGAAGGTACTCAGAGATGAGATCAAGCTTTAATTAATCTGTGGACCATGAATAAAGCATACTGTCCTCTACAATGTGGATGTGTGCATGCTAAGTAGCTTCAGTCATGCCTGATTTTCTGCAATGCCATGGACTGTAGCCTGCCAGGCTCCACTATCCATGGGATCTTCACTCAGGGATCAAACCTGGGTCTCCTGCATTCCAGGCAGATACTTTACCATCTGAGCCACCAGGGAAGCCCCGCACTGTGTGTATAGGCTGCATCTAATCAATTGAAGATCTGAACAGAACAAAAGTCTGGCATCCTCTGAACAATAAATAATTCTCCAGAAGATTGCCTTTATCTGCTACATCAATTCATTTTGGGTCTGCAGCAGTTACCTTTTGGACTCAAATTAGAACATCACTTCTCCTGGTCTCCAGCCTGATGATCCTCGCTATGTATTTTAGGCCTGTCAGCCTCCATAATTGAGTGAACCAATTCCATATACTAAATATATTTCTCTATAAACACACATCTTATTGGTTCCATTTCTCTGGAGAACTCTGACACAAAAAGAGGCAATAAAAATGAGGTGGAAAGATAGACAGGGGCTGTGCCAAGTGGATCTTTTTGGACACGGTTTGGAATTTGTATTTTAAATAAAGGGTTAAATTGTAAAGGGTTGGCATTGGAGGGTTTTTAACAGAGGAATGTCAATATCTGGTATAGACTGAGCTCATTAAAGCTGCTGTGTGGAGAGTACATTGAGGGAGGTAAGCGTGAAAGTTGGGAGACAGAGATGAAGTTACTATAAACATCCAGGCAGAAGATGACGATGTATTTCATGGTTAGGCAGATTCTTTGGAATTAAGAATATTCTGGAAATGTTCAGGAGTGAGTTCTGACAGGACTTTATATTTTGGATTTTACATTTTCAAATTTGAAAAACAAATGACATTTTCTTGTGTCACAAGAATACATAAACAGCAGATAAGGAAGTTGTGACTCTGGCCCAGAGAAATGAGAGCCATTATGTAATAATATACTAAAGAAAACAAAAGCAAAATTTGTGCTTATTAATATAAAGTAGCTCTGCTGCTGCTGCTGCTGCTAAGTCGCTTCAGTCGTGTCCGACTCTGTGCGACCCCATATATGGCAGACCACTAGGCTCCCCCGTCCCTGGGATTCTCCAGGCAAGAACACTGGAGTGGGTTGCCATTTCCTTCTCCAATGCATGAAAGTGAAAAGTGAAAGTGAAGTCGCTTAATCATATCCGACTCTTAGTGACTCCATGGACTGCAGCCTACCAGGCTCCTCCATCCATGGGCTTTTCCAGGCAAGAGTACTGGAGTGGGGTGCCATTGCCTTCTCTGAAAGTAGCTCTAAGGATAATCAAAAAGTCCATGACTAGTCCCCATACATTTAATAACACCCATGACCCAATTTCGTCATCTACAGAATAAGTACACAGCACGCAAAGTTGTCATAAAGATTAATACTTGCATTGGGCTTCCCTGATGACTCGGAGGGTAAAGAATCCATCTGCAATGCAGGAGACACCTGGGTTGGGAAAATCCCCTGGAGTAGGAAATGGCAACCCACTCCAGTATTCTTACATGGAAAATCTCATGGGCAGAGTATCCTGGCAAGTTACAATCCAAAGGGTCACAAAGAGTTGAACATGACTGAGCAACTAAACACAGCACACACAGGACTTAAAAAACTCCAGGCATGCAGTGAGCATCATATAAGTCTCACTTGTTACTATAATTGCTACCATCATCATCACCATCATCATGAGCCATAATTGGTAAAAATCTGGGCAAAGTCCAACTAAGAATCAAAACCCAAACACTGTCCCAAAGTAAGCAAGAGTTCTCTGGGCTAATTCTGAGCACACATTAAAGAAAAACTTATGTGAACAGCACAGACACACTGAGCACCATTTTCCCAGAAATAAATAGGTAAGCCATCATTGACTACTATACACACAAAAAACAAGGTAAGCAAGTTCTCAAGTGGGCTGGAGAACCCTTAACTGTTAGACACCATTCTGATTGGAAAAAAAAATGAATTACTTAGAATAATGATAGTAAAATCAATCAAGTACCTACGGTGTGTAATGCAGTAGCCTCTTTACGTTCGTACTTACTCATTTACTGTACTGATAATTTAATTTGAGTAAGGACGCAACAGGATTCTGCATCAGAAATGAAGAAACCAGGCTTAAAGAAGTTGAGCATCTTATACAAGATCTCATACTAGTAAATGAAAGACTCACACTTCTATTTCAAAATCCATGCTTTACATATAGGGTAGGAAAAGAATGGAAATTACCTATAAAGAGAACAAGAAACCTCATTTCTTGGTTAACAGGAGGGGAAAGGCCTTATCTGCTCTGCTCCTTCAAATAAAGATTGAGAATATGAAATACAGCCTCTGACTTTGCGCTTCACTGGCCAGAAAAGCTGCCATAAACTAAGGCAAGAGCGCTCAGACATTTATTCTGCCTCAGAGGTTCCATCAGCCTTCCTCCCTTCCTCTCCCCACTTCCCAAATAACAACCACAAAGAAAAATAAACCGTCAAATCACACCTCCACCCCTCACACACACAAAGATGTACACTCTTGACCCATTTGGTAGGGTGGAGGTGTCACTTTGGGGAGTAGAGGAGTAGTCGGAAGGAAGAAGGGCAGGGAGACTTAATTAGACTCTGTTAATCACCCAGCTTGGTGCTTTGTCTCTTTTCAGTGGATACCTATATCCACAAAGAGCTTTCACTTGACGTAACAAAGATGGAGCATAATTACAACCCTGTGGGAGCTGGAAAGACTTTTCCCCTTTGTGATCAAGATATGTTTGGTTGAATTTGGAGCAAGAGGGCAAGATCAGTATCTGTCAGTCACTCCCTTCTGAATGGTTGGTAAGAGGAACTGGGCAATGGTGATTTTAAGACGGCACAACATCCTTTGATTTGTTACTTGGTGCCTTTGGGCATTCAGCTAGAAACGTGGCAGTAGGACATAAGCATGCATCTTCAAGGGCAGGTCCACTGGGAACTCCCGCTGGGGGTGTGCGGGGTACCAGTTCAGTCCGTATTTGCCTGGGCATGGTATTTGGGAAATATCATATACCCCCTCACAGTTTCCAGTTAATTGCTCAGCTATCAACTGAAGCAGAAACAAACTGTTCCAGGGCTACCCTAGCCCTGTTCCTCATTTCCTTTAGACCTTGCTAGTCAAGTTGTGGCCTACAGACCAGAATCAAGGGTATCACTTCAGGGCTTGTGAGAAATGCAGAATCTTGGACTCCACCTCTAACCTGATGAATTGGAATCATCATTTTGACAGGAACCTCAGATAATTCATATACAGCCACATTAAGGTTTAAGGAGCATTACCTTGGATCATTAAGGGATAAACTGGGGTCTTTTAGAGTGGGCATAACTCCCAGCAATAGGGTGGTGAAAGATGCAAAAATTCTTAGTCAGCTGTAATCTGTGAGGGACTGAGAAAAACACCAACTCCTATTCCTCCTCCGCCTAGGAATGTGTTGGACTAAAATGACTGATCTGTCAGTAATAAGTAAATTGGCTCACCAACAATTGAATAAAACAGTATGCAGGTGAACAGAAGAAAGATCTTATATATACCGCTCTTCTAAAGATGGTTTGAACCATTGGTACCAGAGATGCAAGTTACCCAACAAACTGAAAATAATCACCTTTCTTCTTTCCCCAGGACATCAGCAGGATGGTTTTAAGTGGTAGTATCAACACGTCTGATGCTCCACTCTACATAATTTCTAAAACATTACATAACAAAATCAGTACCACAAAATAGGAAACACGGCAAGTTATTATAGTTTTCCAGATTAGTGTATGTTTTATGATGGGGTAAGTAGAAAAGAAGGAAAAGAGGTTTCTAGGTGTGGATGATGGAAGGAAGGGCAAACCTCAGGGCAACATCTCTCTGAACAGATATAGGTAGGATGATATCAGTACATGCAAGCATTTTATAAGACACTGATACACACTTTATTTCATCTTACTCATACAGAAGACTTATACCAGATATCTTTATTGATCCCACCATTTTACCAACAAAGGAAATAAACAAGGAGAGGTGAACTGACTTGCCTAAGTTGACAAAATTAATAAACAGTGAAGTCAGTCCTCATAACCAGTTAGATAAGCAAAACGGGAGTATTTTACACTGTACAACAAAAGGAAGTGATGTGTCCGACTCTTTGACACCTTAAGGATTGTAGCCCACCAGGCTCCTCTGTCCACGGTTTTTTCCAGGCAAGAATACTGGAGTGGGTTGCCAGGCTCAAGGATATCAGGAATTGAACCTGCATTTCTTGGATCTACCTGCATTGGCAGGCAGATTCCTTACCAACTGTGCCACCTAGGAAGCCCTCAAGAGGAAGTGAAGGAGAGTAGAAAGTAGAACAGGAAAGAGAATAAGAGAAAGGAAGGAAGAAGGGAGGAAGGAGAAAAATGAAAGGTAGAAGGAAAACTGTTCTTTATTGTCACTTTAAAACAACTTTTTTATTGTACTGTTCTGACATTTTGACTAGTCATTTTATCTTCCTTGCCTTCTAAAATGATCTTTTGCAACTCAGTTCTACTTCTTGTCATTGTTACTTGACATAAAAATATTTTTAGGAACTCTAATTACTAATTACACAGGAGAAGAAAATAAAATTCCAAAGGCTTTGCTAAATGTGCACATTTAGCTCAATTGGTAAAGAATCCACCTGCAATGCAGGAGACCCTGGTTTGATTCCTGGATCAGGAAGATTTGCTGGAGAAGGGATAGGCTACCCACTCCAGTATTCTTGGGCTTCCCTTGTGGCTCAGCTGGTAAGGAATCCGCCTGCAATTTGGGAGACTTGGGTTTGATCCCTGGGTCAGGAAGTTCCTCTGGAGAAGGGAAAGGCTACCCATAGTATTCTGGCCTGGAGAATTATATGGACTATACAGTCCATGGGGTTGCAAAGAGTCGGACACAACTGAGCAAGTTTCACTTTCAAGTTTTAACTAAACTTACGATGCACTCAAAATCAAAGTGCTTTCCAAAAATCTCATTTCTGCCACACCTTGTAATTTTAGCCAGTGTAAGGCTGTTTATCCCAAAATTCTGATTGCGTTTTTAATTAGGGTATAGTTGCTTTACAATGACATGTTAATTCCTGCTGCTCAACCAAGTGAATCAGCTACATGTATAGGTGTATCACCTCCCTCTGGGAACTCCCTCCCGCCCCCTCCTCCCACCCGTCTAGGTCACCACAAGGGTAGTGTTATATGTCAATCCCATTCCCCCTGTATCCAGTCTGTTCTTTATAGCTGTGCCTCTATTCCTGCCCTGCAAATAGGTTCATCGGTACCCCTTTTCTAGATTCCACATGTAGGAGTTAACATGTGATATTTGCTTTATCTTTGTAACTTCCTTTGCTCTGCATGACGTCTCTAGATCCATCCACAATAGGACTTAATTAAACGTAAAAGTTTTTGCACAGCCAAGGAAACCATAAGATAGAAAGACAACCCTCAGACTGGGAGACAATATTTGCAAACAAGGCGAGCGACAGGGATTAATCTGCACAATATATAAACAGCTCATGCAGCTCAATATCAAAAACAAACAAACAACCTAATAAAAAAAATATAGGTGGAAGACCTAAACAGATAATTCTCTAAGGGAGACATACAGATGGCCAAGAGGCACATGGAAAGATGCTCAGCATCAATAATTATTAGAGAAATGACTGCATTTTATCTTAACTGATTTTGAGGTTCATGTCCTCACAGTGGTAATTCAGGATTTGACGGGAAGAGGGAGAAACATGTGTATGAAAGTATTTAGGTGCCATGTTTGTTTGTTGCTGGGTTATGTTATGTTGCTACTGTTCTCAGCACTTCCACTGATAAGGAGCACTGAAATCCTAATCCTCTAGAAGGTTAACACTAGAGAAGACCTAAGAGGTGCCCTGTTTCAACCAAGGTATTTCGTGATGAGGAAAACAGTGGCCGAAAGAGAGAACCAGGAATTTGTCTAAGATTCTACAACTACTCAGCACTCGAACCCAAATATTCAGATTACATAATAAAAAAAATAATACGTTAACAAACTGAAGATCCCCTTTTATTACTGGAATGTTAGCATAATCACTCTGACCTCTCCTGTTTAAACTAATCCAATTTTTTTGTTTTTCTTCCATGGTCAAAATAAATCATGTTCATATCACCAGCTTTCCAGGTGGCACAGTGGTAAAGAATCCACCTGCCAATGCAGGAAACGCAAGAGGCTCAGGTTACCTCCCTGTGTCGGGAAGATCCCCTAGAGGAGAAAATGGCAAACCATGCCAGGATTCTTGCCTGGAATATTCCACAGACAGAGGAGCCTGGTGGGCTACAGTCCGTGGGTTATAAAGAGTAAGATACAACTGAGCATGCAGGCAATGCAACAAAATGCAATCCCCTCCAAGGATAAAAACAAGAGACCCTCACTGGCTTCTGCATCTTTGCATGTATTTTCATTTCATAAAAGGTAAGGAATGATTTTTGATTGAGACACTTGCACATTCTATTCTACCAGTTGTGGAATTTAGAGTCTGATAATAATTTTATGTCCTCAGCACCTGGCGAAAAGGCTTGGCACTGTATTAGTTGCTAAAAGTAAATAACGTGTTTAATCTTTGCAGCTTTACACCTGGTAGAATGCCCATTTTACAGAGGAGAAAACAGATTCCCCAAGTTAAAGTCACTTGCCCAAAGCAACACAGAATACAGTGGAACCCTGATCGAAACCTGAGACCCGTGGCTTTGCTTTGTAATGAGTAAAGTACAAAAATTACATCTTGATGAAGGGAATGAATAAAGAATCAGATGAATAAAAGAATATATATTTTACCCCAGGGTCAGGATGCCGCTGCAGCCACTGTAGTAAAGTAGTCAAGGAAGAGATCTGTACCAGTTTGATGTCTCAATTGTTTGCTAGACTCGTCTGAGAGGAGGGGAAGCTGCCAGAGGGAATCACCATGAGAGATACTGACAGGGGCCCACAAGAGGAGCGTTGCCTTCCTAACTTCCGCTACACCAAAGTGCCTCCAAAGAATGCAGGGACTCCATCTCATGCTCTGTGCCACCAGGGCAAGTGGCCAGCTGCCAAGCTGCCATAAATCTGCTTTTTAATTTAAACTTCTACTTCTCTCTTGGCCTCACCATTGGGATTGCTGCACAAACAAGGAAACCATAAGGATCCCCTCTGTGATTATTATCACAGGAAGAAATTCAGAGGATGAAATAGAAAAGACAAAAGCAGCAGTGGGGGCAGGGGGAAAGGCTTGTTTCAGGATTCCAGGAGGGTCTTTATAAATAATTGAGAGAAAGAAACAGGCTAAACTGAAAATAAACGTAGCATACAAAATTATCAGTGTTACTCTACAAGGGAAATGTTTAAATACAGCCAGCATCCTTGGAACATAACCAGAGGACTCCTGTTGTCTCCGATGCAATTCACAATAAATGGCTCCTGTGACTCCAACGTGCCAATTAAACAGTTTGTCTTTGCCTCAACCTTAATTTGGCAGACAGTTCTGTTGTAAATCTGTGTACTGGGATGGAGGAAAGTTGTTTCTCAGCTGCACCCCCCGGAGTTTACTCTTTGCTCAACACAAAATGTAAATATGTCATTGCATTGACTGGAGTCAAATGAAAGATGCCAAATGGAACGAAATATTCAAGTCCCAGATTAATTACTGCTTGAAATGTTCTAATTTACTGCCCATGTTTTGTGCATCAGAAGAAGCAAAGGGATCTGTGGCCCTTACAGCTGCTGAGCTACTTTAAGACTTGGAAGGAGGAAGTCTGGACACTCAATGGAGCTGTCCTTTTGTCAAGATCATGTTTCTAGAAAATGCCTTTTCTGAAAACTAGATGATGTCCATTAAGAAGTAACATGCTATTGTGTTCTGAATACAAAATTCAGTAGCCACTGATGTAATTTAATCTTTCAAAGGTCAAGAATCATATTTAAATGTATTTTATAATGTGTTTGCTTCTCTATTTATTGACTTGGGGATTAGCTATGAGAAACTTAAATGGCTACCAGTTAGCTGGAATTAGGTTGGCAGATTTTGGGGGATAGTTCCACTGTAAGAAACTCAAAGAAACTCTCTAGAACTCAGAGGTCCTTATTCTGTACTGTAGGTAATGATGATTCCCTTACTGAAAGAAAAACTGGGTAACTTCCACCAGACCACCTAAGCATAGCAGCTGCAGTGAATGCTAGAAGACAGTCAGCTTAAACGATTTGAGCCCTTTTACAATATTGGACTGAAGCTCAAATTTCTATGCAATCTGTTCTCATCCATAACCTAAAGGACTGGTTTGAGGAGGACATGAGGGAGGATAATCTAAACTAGGCCTTCCTTGTAGTTTAATTCAGCATTCTTAAATCATTCTTTAGGTAGGTCGCCATCTGCTTGGGAAGTAGATGAAATGTGACAATAATAGGTGAGCTTCACCAGACAATATTACTTATATAATTCCCTCTGCTTTAAATACATTTTTATTTTTGAAAAGTTATATTTTTGCAGAAAACTTGCAAAGACAGTATAGAGTTCCTGTACATCCCTCAGCCAGTCAGTTTATCAGTTTATCTTGAAGTTAATAATCATAAACCAGTGTTATTTCTTTGTTTCTTTCTAGTGTACCATAGTCATGAATGGTAAACTGATAAATTGGCTGAGGAATATACAGCAACTCTGTACTATTTTTGTACGTGTTCTGCAAAAATATAATTTTTCAAAAATAAAAATTGAATTTTCTACTAATATCCTTTTTCTGTTCCAGGTTCCCACCCTGGATGTTGCATTGCATTTATTGGTCTTGTCTCCTTTATCTCCTCTGGGCTGTGACAGTCTCATCTTTCCATATCTATTGTTTGGAAGTTAGTCTCTAAATCCAGTTCAAAGTGGGTGGAGGGAGGGGAGATGACTAAATTTTATCTCCTGGAGTAGGGGGTATCTGTGCACATTATTTTGAATTCTTCTATAAGGCAGATTCATCTTTTCCCACTCATTTATTTATGTATTCAATTATTTATTTATATCACTATAGGCTCATGTATATTTATTTTATACCTTGGTTTATTTTTTTTTCTCATGTATATTTATTTTGTACTTTGGGTTATAATTCCACACTTGGTTATTTTATTTTCTTGCTCAAATTCCAGCTTTGGGCTTTGGGAGCTCTTTTAACTGGATCTTGTGTGGTTTGATTTGCCCCTACGCTTTAATTTTTTTAGTACTTCCTTGCTTTCTGGTCCTACGAGTTACTCCAGGATCATCTTATATTTTCCCTGTCCCAACCCCAGAATCAGTCATATCTCCATGAAACTTTAGTTTCATTTATTAAAGAATAGAATTTTGAAAGCAAGTGCTGTATGTGCGTACTCATTGCCGTTTGGATATTGTTGCTTCCAGCTAACAGAACTAGGTCATATATGTGTATATACCAAGGCATGCTGGCTGTGCTTAGTCTCTCAGTCATGTTCAATTCTCTGTGACCCCATGGACTGTAGTCCACCAAGCTCCTCTGTCCATGTGGATATTCCAGGCAAGAATACTGGAGTGGGTTGCCATGTCCACCTCCAGGGGATCTTCCTAACCCAGAGAATTAACCCAGGTCTCCTGCAGGAGGATTGTTTACCATCTGAGCCACCAGGAAAGCCCAAGAATACTGGAGCAGGTATCCCTTCTCCAGGGGATTTTCCTGACCCAGGAATCGAACCAAGGTCCTGCATTGCAGGCAGATTCTCTACCAGCTAAGCTACCCGGGAAGCCCTATATCAAGGCATATGTGCACTCGTATCTCTAACAGTTCCTGTATCTATTCATCTGCTTATGAAAGTGAAAGTCGCCCAGGCCGTGTCCGACTCTTTGCGTCCCCATAACTATACAGTCCATGGGATTCTCCAGGCCAGAATACTGGAGTGGATAGCCTTTCTCTTCTCTAGGTTAGCTTCCCAACCAAGAGATGGAACCTAGGTCTCCAGCACTACACGCAGATTCTTTACCAGCTGATCCACAAGGGAAGCCCTCATCTGCTTATATACTAAGTTAAACATGAGTCTGTGCTGATGTCCTAGATCCTGAAACTAGTACCACCTGGTGTGTTCTGACAGTCTCTGACTGCTTATCTGTAACTTCCCTCTCAAAAGTGAGAGGTTTGGTTCTTACTATCGATTATCCATTTATGTGTTCAGTCTCTGTACACATGTAAAGCATTTCAGAATTGCTAACCCATATCACCAGAAGGAACAAATTTACCAGCTAGAAACCAGTGTATCCTTACAGTTCCTAGTCAAATCTCTGCTTCTCAGAGTCGCTTGAGTCAGCTCCTCTATCTCTCCCCTCTTCTGTAAAGTTATGTCATGCATTTGTAATCCAATGAGATTTATATGCCATAGTCTAAACACCATTCTGGTTGTTGGTGGGTAGGGAGAGATGGGAGAGTTTGTCCTTCTTTTCTTTAGCTGCATACTTTAAAGTTCACAGTTCATGATTTGCAGTTCTGTTGCATTGAGGGAATTATTTTCTTTTCCCTTTGTTTTAATTAATTATTTTAATTGGAGGATAATTACTTTACAATATTGTCATGGTTTTTGCCATACATCAACATGAACCAGCCACAGGTATACACGTGTCCCCCCATCTTGAACGCCTCCACCTACCTCCCTCCCCACTTTATCCCTCTGGGTTGTCCCAGAGTACTGGCTTTGGGTGTCCTGTTTCATGCATCAAACTTGCACTGGCCATCTGTTTTACATATAGTAATATACATGTTTCAATGCTATTCTCTCAAATCGTCCCACCCCCATCCTTCTCCTACAGAATCCAAAAGTTTGTTCTTTACATCTGTGTCTCTTTTGCTGCTCTGCATGTAGTATCATCATTACCGTCTTTCTAAATTCTACATATATGCATTAATATACAGTTTCTGTTTCTCTTTTTGACTTACTTAACTCTGTATAATAGGCTCTAGTTTCATCCACTTCATTAAAACTGACTCAAACGTGTTCCTTTTTGTATTTGCATAATATTCCATTGTATATACGTACAACAACTTCCTTATCCATCCATCTGCCGATGGACATTCAGGTTGCCTCCATGTCATAGCTACTGTAAGTAGCGCTGCAATGAACGCTGAGGTACATATTTCTCTTTCAACTCTGGTTTCGTTGGTGTGGATGCCCGGCAGTAGGATTGCTGGGTCATATTGCAGTTCTATTCCCAGTTTTTAAAGGAATCTCCATGCTATTCTCCATAGCAGTTGTACCAGTTTAAAACAGATTCAAGTTTCTACAATGAGCCAGGGCAGTAGGGGTAGGTTTTGAGAAACATTCTTAACTTGTTGGAGACCTGCCCCATCACCCTTATTACAATACCAAGAAGCACTTAACATCCTATCCAGGAGTGCTGTGAAAATATCCATTCATGCTGGTATACCACTCAAGAGGAAGGTGAGAGAGGAGAAGCTAAAAATACTAAACAAACAATAGGAGCTGAAGTATGTTACATAAGATGCTACAGAAAAATCCAAACAAACTTTTTGGCCAACTCAACAGTATCCCAGAAGAACATGATGTTACTTTTTTTATTATTAAACTTTTTTTTTTGTATTGAAGCTTAGCTGATTAACAGGGTTGTGATAGTTTCAGACGGACAGCAAAGGGACTCAGCCAGACATACCCATGTTGTTGTTCAGTCACTCTCTCATGTCCAACTCTTTGTAACCCCATGGACTGCAACATGCCAAGCTTCCCTGTCTTTCACTTTCTCCCGGAGTTTGCTCAGAAACTCGTGTCCATTGAGTCAATGATGCCATCCATCCATCTCATTCTCTGTTGTCCCCTTCTCCTCATACATGCAATTATTATTTATTAAATAAGTTTCATGTGGCAAGGTGAAGGGCACAGAGTGTAAAGACAGTCACTGAAGCAAATTTCCATGTTTTCACCTATCAACCAAGTACTCTAGGTTGTTCTCTGAGAACTGACTCCCCAGAAAACACCTCCAGGTGCTTCATAAGCTGGTCCCTCTCTTCCAGGTGGGCCTAGCCAGTGTGCATGATCATGCTCCATGTCTCGTGTATTTTTCACTCACATTGTTCCATACCTTCCTGCTTTGGATGTGCTAAACCTTCTGCCTGAAGATCCTTGCTTCTGTTTTCAGTTTTGGCCACAAGTCTTGTGGGATCTTAGCTCCCAGATCAGGGATCAAACCACATCCCCTGCATTGGAAGGCAAAGTCTCAACCACTGGACCACCAGGGAAGTCCCAATGAGTATTTATTGAAATATTATTTTGTGCCAGGCTTTATTGTATGTTCTCTTGGGAACACAAAGATGAGTCACATTCCTGCCCTTGGGATCTTGTAATCCAGAAAGGAACCCAAGGCGTATCCAGAAAATCTAAGGTACAGGATTTGCCTGAAGGTAGAGAAGCTGAGAGCACATATGAGCAATGGTTGGGATGTCCACAAGATAATCTAAGGGATGGACCATGAAGAAAGAAAGAAGGCTTGCTGACAATATTAGACATTTTGCTTACAAGGCAGGGGTAACCAATGAGGTGAGGCTTACATAATAGACTGAAGAGGTTGGATATTTTCTGTAGCCGGTGATGAAATATCAGAGGTTGTTAAGCATAAACCTTAACTGTGAATTTCACTCTCTTAGTAGAATAAATCAGGAAATACTATATATTGTATATGAATATGTTACCAACATCTTAACCTTGTCAATTAGAATACAAACTTCTTGAGGGAATGGTTTTTGGATTTCTATTTTTTAAAAAAAATCCCCCATAATACATATTGAATTATAGGTGGCTTCTGAATTAATGAATCCTGAAATTCAGCAATGATAATAATAATGACTGCTGATATTTATTGAGTACTCATATTGTATACCACATACTGTACGCTGACAGTACTGCTCTCAGACCTGGGCATCCCCAAGTGGTAAAACATCTATGGGGCAATTGGACCTGTGGCTGTCAGAGCCTAACCCCTAAACCGCCCACATGCCTGCCTTCATGCTCATCCTCTGGGTACCAAGACCCAGAGATTAACTGCTTAGATGGTCTCTACACACATCAAGGTCCAGCTTGGGCCTCTTCCCTAGGTTCCTTCTCCTGAAGCTGAGAGGCAGCCAAGCGGAAACTTTGCTTTTTGGTTACTGGGGAAGGGGTGGGGGTAGGGGGCGCAATAGGACAAAGGGCAACTAGCGGTGGACTAGGGAGGAATGGCTCCATTCGTATTACCTTGAACCTCACAAATACATTACCAACAGATCAAGTGCTCAAATTATCTCACTTAATTCTTAAAACAGTCCTATAAGGTGCCAGAGGAGCTCCATTATACAGAGGAGCAATAGAGAGGTCAGGCAGCTTGTGTAAGGGAACAAGGCATATAAACAGTGGAAGATGGGATGCAAGTCCCGATCTCTTTAGCTGTGAACTTGAGGCTTTAACCTCTACAGCACACTGTACTGGGTAGTCCAGGGCTGCCATGCTGCATCACTCCTGTGGTTTTCAACGAGCGGAGTTCTAGAGCCGGGCACTGCACAGCCAGCGTGTCTTTACCGGAGAGCCTGGCTGTGAAAAGAGCAATCGCTGATTCACAGCATTCAGCCTATTCACTGCGCTTAGCCTCCTTTCTCACCTGCCACTCTGACCCCTTTTCTCTTTTGGATTTGTCCTCAGCCAGCAACGTGGGCTCCAGTATTCACAGCATCTGCGCTCCTCAGCTCTCTAATGCACATGCGTGTACTTGAGACTCCATGTGTCTTTCAATCATGAGGTTTAAAATGGGTAAGCTCATTCTCGGCAAATGGCAGGTATGCCTCTCCAGGTGGGAGGGCATGACATTTCTGCCGCCTGCCACCTCCTCCCCCCCAAACTCCCCCACAAAGGAGTATTTTAATAGAAGGTTAATGGAGGGCACGCAGAACAAAAAGAAAACGCTGTCATCATTATTCCATGTTGTACTCTAATAGAGGTCAGCTCTCTCGGATTTTTGTCCCCCTATCCATCCTTAAAATGAATTATTTAGCCTATGAAAACAAAACTAGTTTATTTATGATGACAGAGAAGCTGTAAATGTGCTCCTGATCTGTGCATTGACTAATTAGATTAATTAAGCCAGCATGCATTTCAGAACAGGCAGGCAGGTGGCAAATAACATTTGAGATGATTTATATGATATATTCCATCAAGCTCACAGTTGATAAATAATATCACATTCATTCCATTAAGATATCGAAGTGGAAAAGGAAAATAGTGCATTCTTGGCTCTGGGCTGTTATCGAAAGAACAACTCTTGAGGTTACTACACTGGACATTATTTACTCTGCTCAAAACAGTGAGGGGGGAGGAGGGGCAGGAGCCAGATCTCAAACTCAAGTTTGTTTCCTTGGTCCCTTTCATTATGCAAAGGTACTTCTTTGCCTGGCAGTAGAATTGAATTTTTGAAATAGAGATGAGATTTGAATGTCAATTAAGCTGTTGCTGCTTGCTACAAACTTTTGCTAGAAGCACCCATACTCTGGTCCTGTACTAATCAGCCAGCTTCCAGTGTGTACTATCGGTAAATGAGTGTCAAATTGGCTGAACAGAAAATCTTTCCTTCTGTGATCTTCAAACTTCAAGGTGCCTAAGAATCACTGGGAATGTTTGTACAAGTGCAGAGTCTTGGGTCCTACTTCCTGTAGGTCTGGATGGAGCTAGTAATCTGTATTCCTTTAATCAACACCTTGGATATGGATATAAGCCCATTCTAACAAGCTTATGCACAAGAACTGAATTCTGGAATGTAACCTGTGGTTTTTCTGGATTCTCAAGTTCATTGAATATATTAGACTCACTTCTCAGAGTTGTCAGGATTTCTCAGCCTATAGTTAAAGGACCATCTGCATTAGAATTTCCTAGAGAGGCATGGTGAGAATTCAGATTCCTGGGCTTCACTTAAAACCTACTGAATTTGAATTTGTAAGAGTTTTACAAGAGAGTCTGCATTTTAGCAAAATACCCAGGTGACTCTGGTGCATACTAAAATTTAAGAACTACTGCCTTGGAGAAATGCTTGATGTAGGTGTAACAAAAATTGGCAGTCTCCTCCCTGTAGTCATGGGTTTGCTTAAAAGATGGAGATGTATGTCTTTCTCTGTCTGGCTCAGTAACCTCTGTAAGAATAGTCTTAGACCTAAACAGAACGTAGTGCTGGAATTGTCTGCTCTCCAGGGTTGCATTATAGTTTTCTAACCCTTTTTGTTTTATGCCCTGAGGGGCTCTGTAGAATTGCTACCATCTTGATGAGGACAATTCTGGAGTTGCCTCTAAGTTACTGGGAATGCTGTAGTTAAATGGGAAGTTCCCTGAGCTACTGTCCCTGGGATATAATGGTGTGTCATGCAGGTGCGATGGCAAAGACTAATAGCAGAAATTGACATGTGAGACAGACTCCAGTCAAAAACTGACATCCTCCCCAGCCCAGAAAGAAATGATAAGCCTTCCTATTACAGCAAAATGGCAGGCAAAGAGGCAGAAGAAAAATAAGCAACAGCCAAGTAACCCAGAAAAGGCACAGCCCATACTTTGCAAGCATATCAGACAAAGCAAAGCCTTTATCAAAAGTCTATAATAAATCTTTATTTAACCTTTGTGCAATCAGCTAACTAGAGAGAGGATAATCTGAAAAGTATAACAGATTTAAGATGTTATCATCTGAGACCAGGTCAGACAGGATGGGATGGATAAATGAGAACTTTGGAACCTAGGAGGAGAGGGCTTTGCTCAAGACCAGAGCACAATGATTAAAATCATCATTCGTTCTACAGTGAGAAGGACTAGAAATTTATTTCAGAGCCTCTTTTATATGCTTAATAATTCTTGGAATAATTTATTTTTCCCATTGCTGTATATTGTTTTCTCCTTCCATTTTGTAGATTCAATCAATAAATCCTTTTTATGTTAGTCCTCAAAGAAAGACTCTTGTCTATGTATACAGGGACCCTTGTTATTCAGTTGTGTCTGATTCTTTGCGATCCCATGGACTGCAACATCCCAGGCTTCCCTGTCCTCCACTATCACCAGAGGTTTGCTCAAACTCACATCCATTGAGTCGGTGATGTCATCCAACCTTCTCATTCTCTGTTGTCCCCTTCTCCTCCTGCCTTCAATCTTTCCCACTATCAGGGTCTTTTCCAATAAGTCAGCTCTTCACATCAGGCTGCAAAAGTATTGTAGCTTCAGCTTCAGCATCAATCCTTCCAATGAATATTAAGGGTTGATTGCCTTTAGGATTGACTGGTTTGATCTCCTTGCAGTCCAAGGGACTCTCAACAGTCTTCTCCAACATCACAGTTTCCAAGCATCAATTCTTCAGTGCTCAGCCTTCTTTAAGGTCCAACTCTCACATCTGTACATGACTACTGGAAAAATAAAGGGGCTTTAGATGGATAAATCCTCCTTGATGGATACAGAGAGGATCCCAGTTCCCAGAGTGCACAAAGCCTTGTCCGCAACATTCCTCTGGAGCATCTTTCTGAATGAGTGAGCTACATCATTGTAAAAGGATTATATCATTCAACTCTGTAGAAGTACATCCTAGTGCTGTGCTGCACTTAGTTGCTCAGTCATGTCTGACTCTTTGTAACCCCATGGACTGTAGGCCGCCAGGCTTCTTTGTCCATGGACTCCTCCAGGCAAGAATACTGGAGTGGGTTGCCATGCCCACCAGGGGATCTTCCCAACCCAAGAATCAAACCTAGGTCTCTCACATTGCAGATGGATTCTTTACCATCTGGGCCAACAGGGAAGCCCCAAAATACTGGAGTGAGTAGCCTATGCCTTCTCCAGGGAATCTTCACAATCCAGGAATTGAACTGGGATCTCCTGCATTGTAGTTGGATTCTTTACCAGCTGAGCTACCAATGCCAAATCTCAAAAATCATTTTGTTAAGATGATCTTTCTTAAACTATAATTTCCAGATTACATGCAGGTAAACAATTTTCCTTCATAATAAAATGTCTGTTAGCAATCAGTTCTTGAGTTGTCTGCCCTGTGGTATCTACCTTATAACAGTGGCTTGCTTTACCTTAGACCATCTGACAATCAGTAACAAGCCCAGTTGAGGTTTTCGGTATTTTTTTTTTCCTATCAAGGACACATGATTTTTTCATATCTTCTCATCTGCTAATCTCAATAGGCTCCCATCTCCTTATGACTTTGTGTATGTTTTAAGTTTTATTTTATGTTCTTCCCATTTCTAAGATTCTAAGACGACTATTAAATGTCTGATAATAAAAGATGCAGAAGTTAGGTTTATTTAAAAATAAGTAGAAAATGTCAACTATAGCTATAGAAACTGCATTGTTAATCCAAGGGCTATTCATTCTTACTATGACTGAATATTAAATTTAGCTATAAACTTCCTTGAAGCCAAAGCAAACATGGATGTAAGATGTGTTACATAATTCTTATTATTTATAGAAAATATCTAGCAATTAATTCTCTAATGTATGTTTGTGTGCTAAGTCACTTCAGTCGTGTCCGAGTTTTTGTGACCCTATGGACAGTAGCCCGCCAGGCTTTTCTGTCCATGGATTCTCCAGGCAACAATACTGGAGTGGGTTGCCATGCCCTCCTCCAGGGGATCTTCCCAACCCAGGGATTGAATGCACATCTCTTATATCTCCTGCATTGCATGTGGATTCTTTACCACTAGCACCATCCAGGAAGCCCTATTTAAGTTATAAAACTATTTTTAATCGACTTTATTGAGGTATTATTTATATATAGTAAGTTCACCTATTTAAAGTGTCACTTCAAACAAATGTTTGTAATTATGTATGTAATCATTATCACTGCCCCTAAAAGCTCCATCATCCTAAACTGTTCCTTCTGTCTCTTTGCTTTGCCAGCAATCTCTTCTCCTAATCCTTGGCTCTGGAAACTGTTCTGCTTTCTATCACTGTATTTTTAAATTTTCTACTCAGTTCAGTTCAGTTGCTCAGTCATGTCCAACTCTTTGTGACCCCATGGACTGCAGCATGCCAGGCCTCCTGTCCATCACCAACTCCTGGGGTTTACTCAAACTCATGTCCATTGAGTCAGTGATGCCATCCAGCCACCTCAACCTCTGTCATCCCCTTCTCCTCCCGCCTTCAATCTTTCCCAGTATCTAGGTTTTTTCCAATGAGTCAGTTCTACACATCAGGTGGCCAAAGTATTAGAGTTTCAGCTTAAGCATCAGTTGTTCCAATGAATATTCAGGACTTATTTCCTTTAGGATGGGCTGGTTGGATCTCCTTGCAGCCCAAGAGATTCTCAAGAGTCTTCTCCAACTCCACAGTTCAAAAGCATCAATTCTTCGGCGCTAAGCTTTCTTTATAGTCCATCTTTCACATCCATCCGTGACTACTGGAAAAAACCACAGCCTTGACTAGATGGATCTTTGTTGGCGAAGTAGTGTCTCTGCTTTTTAATATGCTGTCTAGGTTGATCATAACTTTTCTTCCAGAAGCAAACGTATTTTAATTTTATAGCTGCAGTCGCCATCTGCAGTGATTTTGCAGCCCCCCAAAATAAAGTCTGCTACTGTTTCCACTGTTTCCCCATCTATTTGCCATGAAGTGATGGGACCGGATGCCATGATCTTAGTTTTCTGAATGTTGAGTTTTAACCCAACTTTTTCACTTTCCTCTTTCACTTTCATCAAGAGGCTCTTTAGTTCTTCTTCGCTTTCTGCCATAAGGGTGGTATCATCTGCATATCTGAGGTTATTGATATTTCTCCCCACAATCTTGATTGCAGCTAGTGTTTTATCCAGCCCAGCATTTCTCATGATGTACTCTGCATGTAAGTTAAATAATCAGGGTGACGATATACAGTCTTGATGTACTCCTTTTCCTATTTGGAACCAGTCTGTTGTTCCATGTTCAGTTCTAACTGTTACTTCCTGACCTGCATACAGATTTCTCAAGAGGCAGGTCAGGTGATCTGGTATTCCCATCTCGTTAACATTTCATGCAAAAGTGGGCACATTAAAGGACAGAAATGGTATGGACCTAACAGAAGCAGGAGATGTTAAGAAGAAGTAGCAAGAATACACAGAAAAACTGTACAAAAAATGATCTTCATGATCCAGATAATCACCATGGTATGATCACTCACACAGAGCCAGACATCCTGGAATGTGAAGTGAAGTAGGCCTTAGGAAGCATCACTATGAACAAAGCTAGTGGAGGTAATGGAATTGCAGTTGAGCATTTTCCACAATATCATGTAAATGGATTTATACAGCATATGGTCTTTTATATCAGTTTTTTTCAATTAATATAATGCTTCTGAGCATTATAGAGGAACAAATCACATTATTTCACCCATTCATTAGTTGATATAGATTTTTTTCCCAATTTTTGGCCATTACCAATAAAGCCACTAGGCTTCCCTTGTGGCTCAGATGGTAAAGAATTCACCTGCATTGTGGGAGATCCCTGCGGTTTGATCCCTGGGTTGAGAAGATCCCCTGGAGAAGGGAACAGCTTCTCACTCTATCTAGTATTTTTGCCTGGAGAATTCTGTGAACAGAAAAGCCTGGCAGGCTACAGTTCATGGGATCGCAAAGAGTTGGACACAAGTGAACAACTTTCACTTAAGAAAATAAAGCCACTAGGAATTTTTATGAACAGGTAACTGTGTAGACAGAGACTTTCACTTCTCTTGGGTAAATATCTAGGAGTTACTCCACACTTTTGATATGCTTGGTATTGTCAAGCTTTTTAGCTAGTCCAGTGAGTGTTGGTTGGTAACACTGTGGTTTTCATTTGCATTTCCCTAATGACTAACAATAGTGAGCATTTTTTTGTATGTTTCTTTGCCGTTCAGATATCTTTGGTAGTTTCTGCTCAAATTTTGGCACACTTCTTACCAAGTTGTCTGCCTTCTTATTTTAAAGTTGGGAAAGTTCTATGTATTCTGTAATTTACATATATTCTTGATTCAGTTCTTCATCAGATATATATTTTGCAAATATTTTCTCCCAGTCTATTACTTGATTTTCTATTTCCTTTACAGTGTCTTTTGAAGAATAAATGTTTTAATTTTGATAAAGTCAACTTATCAATTTTATTTTAGTTCACACTTTTTGTATTTCTAAGAAACATTACCTAGTCCAAGACACAAAGATTTTCCCTTATATATTTTCTAGAAATTTTATGTCATTCCAACCTACTTTTTCCCCTTATTGTTCCCTTCTGTTTTCTCTCAATTTCATTTTATTCTTAGTATTTGAATGAAAGGGAACAGTGCTAGAATTAGGGAAATCTGAATAAAGTATGGACTTGAGCTAATAATAATGATCTATGTTGATTCATTCATTCATTATACAAAGATACCAGAAAATCTTAGCAATTTTTCTGCAAGTTTAAAGCTGTTCTAAACACAGAGTTTATCTTTTGAAAAAAGAACAGTGTTTTCTGAACACTGGACATGTCTGAAACACCTGGGTTACACAAATATTCCTGTTTCTCAATTTTTCTTAGCTCCAGTTATGTTTGCCTTCACATGATTGAAGACAAATAGAAACAGTGGGATGAAGAATTACCATTGTGTATTGCCCTACAGAGATGCAGCCTGGTGAGAAGAATGTGGTAGAAGAACATGGTAGGTACATGCCAGACGGCAGCCCATAATTTATGACAATTTCCTTGTTTGCTTTTTAAAGCAACCAACTTCCTTATAAAAGAGCAAAAATTTATCATTTCTTTCTCTTATTAGATTATTAATTCTTTGAAGCTATAAACCAAGCCTTCTCATTCTTATCTGCAGCACAAAGTACCTTGTACTCAGTAAATAGCTCTGGCTTGAATGAATGCCATAAATAAAGGCATTGATGAACATAGAGCAGTCTATGCATCTAACATAAAAAAATATGTAATAGTCAATTTAGATTCTCATCAATTAAACATAACAAATGCTTGTTACATCCCCTAAAAAATTAACTGTTGTTAAAATTACTAAGGCAATTAAGTCTACATCATGAATTCATCATAATGAAAGAGCTTCTCTACCCAGAAGAAAACAAAAGGTTTTTCAGTTCGACAAGCAAAAAAAAACATATTTTGAAAGATTACTTTTCATCTTTTTGACATCCTTGTCACTCAAAGCCAGAAAACTTGATTTAGGGGTTTCAAACTCTGTCACTTAGAACAAATTTCATGCTGTGGATGTCTATGCAAAATTTCAGTGGTAATATTTTCCTGGCCAAGTTATTGCAGCCTTAATAAGAGAATTTTCAGCAGAGACTCTGGCAGGTTCTAAATGTAGAAGATTGAATATTGATGTAATGTCAAAAGAGTTCCATAATTAAAGGTGTTTCTTTATAGCGTATCCCTCCATCTAATCATTAATTCAACAAATATTTATTGGGTACCACCTATATGTCAGACACTGCATGAGCAAAGGCTTTTCTCTTTCCTGAATCAGATAACAGCAACTGAATGAATGAATGAGCACCTTAATGAATAAGAGATGCCTGCTAAATCCATATTACTGCACTGCTTCAGAGCCCATTGAGGGTGATTAATGTCAAGGGAAAGACTGAAAAGTATCCAGAAACTTACTGACTTAGAAAAGCTTATTTTCCTTTCACGAGCTCCACTCCTACGATTTTCAACCCAGAAAGGGAGCTGAGTAATCTTCTGCACTCTTGCCTTGTTCTCCGGTCGTTCAGTCTCCTCCTCCAAACACCAGAAGTGCTTTCCCTTCCCGTCTGTTAGGAACTGCTCTTATGTCATATCCATTTTGGGGGAACATGAGACAGCCTGGTCTCTGTTTTTTATTGTTGTTGTTGTTTTTTCTGTTGGTTTTCGCATTTAAACTTATGTAGAATAGAACGTACAGAAACTAAATAGTATAGTGAAACCTCATGTATCCATCACATAATCCCCCCAAAACCATTAACCCAGGGCCAGTTCCATCTACACTTTCATCCACTACCCCAACCTTGTACTATTTTGCAGCAGATTCCCAGCACCATATTTTCAGTTGTACCCTGAACTTAATAACAGAAAGATTAGATGGGTTTGGGGGAACTCCAGGAGTTGGTGATGGACAGGGAGGCCTGGTGTGCTGCGGTTCATGGGGTCGCAAAGAATTGGACACGACTGAGCGACTGAACTGAACCATATGAAAAGATTTCAAATTTCTGAAGGAGGAAGGAAAGTGCAAAGTGGTTGCAATAAAAATTATTTGCTTACAGTAGGATAACCTGAAAAGTGAAAAGGTTAACAAAATTACCTGCTTTGAAGGGAAATGGCTGAATACAGCCCTGGGAATGTCAAGGTCTAGGGACCAGACAGCAGTCTGAACATTCTGTTTGTGATTTGTTTCTACCTCTTATCCTTGCATTTCCCTCTTTACTGGCTTAGTTTATCCTCAAACATACTCACTCTTGCCTGCTGGCTCAGTTGGTAAAGTATCGGCCTGCCAAAGCAGGAGACCTGGGTTTCATCCCTGGGTCAGGAAGATCCCCTGGAGAAGGGAATGGCAACCCACTCCAGTATTCTTACCTGGAGAATCCCATGGACTGAGGATCCTAGCAGGCTACAGTCCATGGGATCGCAAAGAATCGGACATGACTGAGGGACTAACACTCCCCATGTGGAAGGGACCATATGACTGTAGGATCCGTCTCTGAACTTACACACTAATAAGCCCATGACTCTTGAGGGAAAGACAGAGTTATCCCTGCCAGCTTCAGTCTAAAAAACCCAAGGGAATTTTCTCATTGATCCCAGTTGAAATTACATGCTTTTTTCTGTCCATGTTTTTGCCACAAAAGAACATTCTTTCTGACATATATATCCCTCGTGGACCTTCTCGCACCGCTTCAGACTGCTGGGGGAGGCAAAGTGTTTTCCACATCCCTCGTGGGCACACTTGAACAGTGGCTCATTGGTATGCTGGCACTGGTGGGCTTTCAGCTGCTGCTGTTTCCTAAAGGTCTTCTTACAACCTTCAAAACTGCATGCATATTGTTTTTGCTGGTTTTCATGTTTGCTTTCGAAATGTTTCTTCAAGTTTGATTTTGTGTTGAATTTCTGATCACAGCCACTAGCTGTACAAACAAAGGGCTTTTCTCCGGTGTGAATCAGGGCATGGCAGCTGAGATGGTAGTCCCTGATGAAGGCTTTGCCACACCCTTCATGGTCACAAACAAATGGTCTCTCCCCCGTGTGCCGGCACAGGTGCGCTTCCAGCTTCCAGGCCTTGTAAGCGGCGCTGCAGCTGGGGAAGGAGCAGATGAAACTCAGAGCGGGCGCCAAGGGCAGTGGGGCGGCGCCCTCGCCGGCTGCAACGAATGCGTCGGCAATAGTCAGGGACGACACCGCCTCGGCCACCGAGGCCGGCGGCTCCAGGTTGCCCGGGGCCAAGCGGTCGGCCACATGCTGGGCCACATGCCACAGAACCCCGGACCACGGACGGCTCCCCGGGACCAGACGCGTGGGCCCATGGCACTTCCGGTATTTTATGTCTTTATTGAATGCCATGCACAGCATGCAAGATCTTAGTTCCCAGACCAAGGATTGAAGCCATCCCCCTGCAACAGGAGCGCAGAGTCTTAACCACTGAACCACCAGGGAAGTACCTATTTGCATTTTTGAATGAAAGAAGGAAAATTCAGAAATTATGCAGTTTGCCTAAACTTTGGCTCTTTTGACATACCCGTTTCTACCACTCGTGCTATTCCTGAGTTATGTGTTTTAAAGTATGTGATGAGTATACATTGAGTAAAGAGGATGTTTCAAGAGGGAAGAGATTTTGATGACTGTGAAACTTAGACTCAGGAGGCAATATGAAACCATATGCTTAAGCAATTTACTTACCTTCTTCACCATGCCTCAGTTTCCTACTGCGTAAAATCATTGTAATAATAACCAGGTAGTTTGCAAAGACTGAGAAAAGAGATGTATATAAAGTACCTCATACAGTGCCTGGCTTATAGTATGAAATAAGTAAATGCTTGCAATTATTAGTAGTATCACTACAGCCCAGTGCTCAAGGTGAGTACAAAGAAATGATAATCAAAAGCAAAAAGAACTCTGGGGTCACCAGCTGTGATGAATTTCCATGACAGTGAAATGCAAACACTATTTTTATTATTTCTTGAAAGATAAGACCCAAAAATATACAATGATGTTTTTATTATTTTCTATTATTAATTGCATGTACTTTCCCCCAAATCTGGGAATCTACTGGAAGTTCAACAAGGGAGGATAACGAGGTTACTTACTAAAAAGGGAAAAATTTGAAAAGCACAAAAAACCTCCCTGACCTAGAAAGAGAGATGTTTGAGTGGTTTTGTCAAATTAGGGTCGATATCATTTCCCATTTCTGGTTCTTGTTTGAAAGGGAAGCTGATAAAATTGCCTTAAAGAGGAAAATCATCCCAGTGAATGGTTTTAGCCTTTTAAATCTAATATCTAATGATGTGACAACATTGTCTCTATTTGCTGAAGACCGGACAACTGCCACTGCTGTTACAGCTGGAGAAGTTTGGCAGTGAAAATAGAAAGAAAATTTTGAATGAATACCACCCTAGGAATATATTCAATCTTCTAGATAAAACTGTCTCTGCCTCCATTTGCAGCTTGCCAAACATGATTCTTGTCATGAAAGATACAACTCACTCTAGAAGGGATTGTGATAGAATGGCTCGAAGAAATTTAAGTCAATGGAATACAGAAACTTCAAGCAGCTCCATTGTGAGGTTTCACGAACCAACAAGTATCTGGTGACGGGAAGATGCGAATGGTCTTAGGTGTATGTGGCACCTTTCCTAGCTGCAGATACGTGTGCTATCCCATGGAAGAGAGTGAAAAACTCAACATTAAAAAACTAAGACCATGGCATCTGGTCCCATTGCTTCATGGCAAAATAAGGGGGAAAAGGGGGAACTGTTGCAGATTTTATTTTCTTGGGCTCTAAAATCACTGTGGACGGTGACTGCAGCCATGAAATTAAAAGATGCTTGCTTTTTGGAAGGAGAGCTATGATAAATCTAGACAGAATATTAAAAACCAGAGACAATCACTTTGCCAACAAATGTCCATTGAAAGCTATGGTTTTTCCAGTAGTCCTGTATGGATGTTAGAGTTGAATCATAAAGAAGGCTGGGCTCCAATACTTTGGCTACCTGATGGGTAGAGCCAACTCACTGGAAAAGACCCTGATGCTTGGAAAGACTTGAGGGCAGAATGAGAAGGGGGTTACAGAGGATGAAATGGTTAGATAGTGTTGCCGACTCAATGGAAAGGACGGGGAAACCTGGCTTCTTGCAGTTCATGAGGTTGCAAAGAGTCAGACATGACTTAGCGACTGAACAACAGCAACAAATCCTATGGAGATAAGTTTGTTTTATCTCTGATCTTAGCCAGATTGAGTCATGAAAATTTACTCAGCAACCTGAACCACAAAAATAGAAAGTCTGACAGGGGTGGTCAGGTAAAGCAGAATGTTTTTTGTTTCTTGCTTCTTACTACCATCCCTTTTTTCAGTCATCTAGTGAAGATAATGAAAGAGGAGATCTGCAATCCACAGAGGCACCCGTTAGCAAAGGCATCCTCTGTTTTCATAGTGTTGCTTGTTAAGTCACTTCAGTCATGTCCGGCTCTTTGTGACCTCATGGACTGTAGGCCACCAGGCTCTTCTGTCCATGTGATTCTCCAGGCAGAAACACTAGAGTGGGTTGCCATTTCCTCCAGGGGATCTCCCTGACACAGGGATCGAACCCAGGTCTCCTGCTTTGCAGGCAGATTCTTTACCATCTGAGCCATAAGGGAAGCCTGGAAGAATTATTAATGTTTATCCAAATCTGTGATTCTAAAAGGAACAAGTTCCTTTAAGACTCTGTAGGGTGAGCAGGTAGGTCTTGATTTCATGCAGACTTTTAGTGCTTTTCAGATAATGAGGAATTTCAGTACAAAGTACTGCAGTCCTGAAGGAAAACCCTGGGATCAGTCTTACAGTCTCTACTTATTTTGACCTAATCCCTCACCTCTCTGGTTATTTTCAGTTCTTTCACTCCTTTTTCTATTCTGATACTAGGCTGTTTATCTCCAATCTGAGCCCTGGCACTGGTGATGTCCACACTGGGGGGCCAGATGATTTTTTTTGCCTCTCAAATTTTCTCTGATCTTGGCAATAACCTAACGTGAGTTGCCTGGGCAAACTGCTCTATGCCTCCCACTCTTCCCTACATTTCAAATCTCTTTGAGCTCATGGCCCATCGAGTGGTCAAGTGTTAAACATGACTAAATAATATTAGGTTTAGCTACAAATTGGTAAGGCCAAGCATGTACTTTTATAGTTCTTTTATTCAATAATGGCATTACTAACAATTTCTTTAAATTTTTTATTATGGAAAATATCAAAAGCATATAAAAGTAGAATGGGATAATGAACTCCCTTGCACCATCAGACAGTTTCACAATTACTCTTTAAGTTTATGACTATAAAAATAGTTGCATAACTAGCAAATTACTTCAATACCTTACAATTACATTTTGACTAAAGCCACATTTGCAACTTGGCAATGCTGGCAGCCCTGCCTTTCAAGATCATGTCCTGCCTTGCTCAGTTATAATGGACCATTCCTCCTAGCAGATTTAGCCTGAACTGCTTAGGCAAATCTACCAGAGATATTATGTGTTTGCTCTGTTTCTTAAAAATAGAAGGTGATTTAAAAGGTCATAAAAATGTTCATTCATGAGGTCAGTGCATGTAGTTCTCCTTTTTGTCTCTGATAGCAGTTTGGCAGGAGAGCATGTTTATTGCCTCTGATCTCAACCATAAAAAGGCCAGGGAGGTAACACAAACCATGCCAACCTCCCTTCATAATTAATTACACAGCCCATCCGTGAGCTTATCTAAACATATTTAGAAGCCATTTCTATTTCTAGCCTGTGCAAGTTCTGAAGGAGCCTGGTAGAGGCCTTGGAGACAGCAGTTGAAACAGGAGATGGTGGGATGGATAAACAAGCACACATTTTACCCCACTAAACACAACTTTGGTGAAGTGGAATTCAAAACCACAGCAGAATTAGCAGTTCTGCCAGTACGACTTTCTCTTTATTACTAACAAGCTTATCACCTCAACCAATAAATCCTCACACAGTCAAAGGCAAGTATATCTTCAAAAAAAACTGAAGTTGCTATCAGGTATTTTATAACTCATAGCACAATCCAGACTTGCTGGAGATGAACTATGTATATATAAGCGCTCTTCCTGTCTTTAGCTCCAATAACCTTAGTCTGGACATTTATCTTTACTAACTTAAAGATGAATTTTATGTATGTGTATATCATACATCCATATCACATACATATATCATATAAATGGGAGTATATATAGATTTTTAAGGTAAAATCAAACATACTTGCTGAGTTGTTTTGCCACTTTAGGTTAAAAAATATTTTTTCTACAAGATCATTTTGAGGTGGGTCACTTTCAATGTCTTGATTTAATTTGTCACAGTATTGCTTCTGTTTTATGTTTCTGGTTTTTTGGCCAAGAGGCATCGTAGCTCCTGGACCAAGGATCAGACCCACATCTCCTGCATGAGAAGGTGAAGTCTTACCCACTGTAATGTCAGGGAAGTCCCTAAAATATAGTTCTGAAGATGACGTATTTGCATCTTCTAAAAGGCTCATTGGTTTTAGGGAACTTCCCTGGTGGTTCAGACGGTAAAGAATCTGCCTGCAGTGCAGAAGACCAGAGTTCAATGCCCGGGTCGGGAAGATCCCCTGGAGAAGAGAACACAACCCACTCCAGTATTCTTGCCTTAAAATATAGTTCTGAAGATGATGCATTTGCATCTTCTAAAAAGCTCGTTAGTTTTACAAGCAAAACCTTTGGCACTGCCCCAGAAGTTGGTCTGTGTTCCCTTCTTTACCTCAGCCTTTTCTCTATGTATCACGTACCCTTCTTTAGTAGGATGCGGTGGAGGAGAAAAGGGCTGTCAGGAGATAAACCTGGGGTGACTATAGGCATAGTTTGGTAAAGTCTGAGTCCAAGAATAAGAGCTTACCATATTGTCAATAAATTATGAAGGATATAAGATAAAAAGAACAATCAAAACCACAATGAGGTACCACTTTATACCAGTCAGAATGGCTGCAATCCAAAAATCTACAAGCAATAAATGCTGGAGAGGATGTGGAGAAAAGGGAACTCTCTTACACTGTTGGTGGGAATGCAATCTAGTACAGCCACTATGGAAAACAGTGTGGAGATTCCTTAAAAAACTGAAAATAGACCTGCCATATGACCCAGCAATCCCACTGCTGGGCATACACACCAAGGAAACCAGAATTGAAAGAGCCACGTGTACCCCAATGTTCATCGCCACATTGTTTACAATAGCCAAGACATGGAAGCAACCTAGATGCCCATCAACTGACGAATGGATAAGAAAGCTGTGGTACATATACACAATGGAATATTGCTCAGCATTAAAAAAAAATTCATTTGAATCAGTTCTACTCAGGTGGACGGAACTGGAGCCTATTATCCAGAGTGAAGTAAGCCAGAAGGAAAAACAACAATACAGTATACTAACGCATATATATGGAATTTAGAAAGATGGTAACGAGAACCCTGCATGCGAGACAGCAAAAGGAATGCAGATGTATAGAACAGACTCGTGGACTCTGTGGAAGAGGGCAAGGGTGGGATGATATGGGAGAATGGCATTGAAACATGATTTCCCGGGGGGAGGGAGGAGGGAGGAAGGAGGGAGGGGGGTTCTGGAGGGGGAGCATATGTAAACCCATGGCGATATCATGTCATCGTATGGCAAAACTAATAATAAAAAAAAAGAACAAATATCAATGCATTCTGTGTGATTACATTTTGTATTGAATCAAGTTAGTTAGAAAAAGTAAAAGATAAGAAGACTAATAATGTCTCAGTCTGAGGACAAATTTCACATCCTACAAACTTCCCCAAATCAAAAATTTATTCATTATAACTTGTGTTTATGTTAGTGTCACTTAAAAGTACTGTTTTTTGGATACATCAAAATAACTGTCACTTGTCCCCAGGTTTAGTCTGGAACCATGTGAGCTTGAAAAAAGGCCTCCCAGGCAGCCCAGTAGTAAAGAATCCACCTACCAATGCTAGAAATGAGGGTTTAATTCATGGGTGCAGAAGGTCCCCTGGAGAAGGAAATAGCAAGCCACTCCAGTATCCTTGCCTGGAACATTCCATGAACAAGGAGCCTGGTGGGCTATATAGTCCATGGGGTCACAAAAGAGTTGAGCATGACTTAGCAATTAAATAACAACAGCAATGTGATTTTGAATGGGATAGGAAAGCATCCTTTCAGCCAAAGGCAAAGTTTTATTTTGTTAACAGATGCTCTTCCTTGAACAGTGTTTGACTTTCTTAGCTGACTCAGTGAATTCCTCTCTGGGAAGCCAAGGGCTTCCTTAGAGTCTGGAGAAGTGTGGATTGTCTGTCCAGGCATTAACTGGGGCACAATCAGTTAGACAAAAGATAAAAACAAGGAAGGTCAGTTTGTGGCTTAATCAGAGAGGGAATTGTGACTCTGAAGCTGTCGAGTACATTCTAAGGCTGAGACTCTATGCCCCTAGGGAAAGAAGAACAGAGGGTGTGTTCCTTGATCCACTCCTGGAGAACCACTGTGACCTACATAAGCATCTGATGGCGGTACACTATAAGGCATTGCCTCACTCTTGTTTGGGAAGGGCTTAGTACATGCTAAGCCCTTTGCCTGAAATGTTCTCATTTCCAAAACAATCCCTCCCCATCCTGTAGATTTCAACTCTTGCCCAGAGAAGCCATTGTCAGTCTGGGCCAGGTTTCTTTAATCTAAGCATGCACAGAACCCAGGTTATAGACCATTTACTTTGCTCATAAATTACTTGTAAATGCTTCAGCATACGCAGTGCATTTGTGTGTCTTAGTTTTCATCTTAAGTAGGTTTCATTCATAGTTGAATGACCTTAATATAAAACACCCTCACTCAGGGTGTGATTTTTGTTGTTGTTCAGTAGCTAGGTCATGTCCAACTCTTTGGGATCCCCATGGACTGCAGCACACCAGGCTTCCGTGTCTGTCACCAACTCCCGGAATTTACCCAAACTCATGTCCCATAGAGGTCACAAAGAATCCAACACGACTGAGCAACTGAACTGAACTGAACAAGCCCTTTCCCAGGCCTACTGCATGTGAACAAGATCCCCAGTGATCTCTCTGCACATTGACAGTTGGGAAGCTCTGCTCACATTTAAGGACCAAAGGTTGGGACTTCATGAACCTTACAGACAAGGTTGTATAAATTCATTTGTGTTTCTTTATGGATGCCAGTTCACAACTCTTTGTGTGACAGGATTCCATCTGAGGCTTACTGTCACTGTAGCTGACACGTGGTAGGGAGGAGGTAAGTGGAGAGAATGCAGTCTCGACCAAAATTAATTTTTGGAGCCCACCTTTACCTACCACAAATAACTTTATCACTGCAAACTAGCAAATTGGCCTGGATCAGTCTATAGCTTTCTCTTTCCAGTCTGTCTCTGTTTACAGTATGTGATTATTTAGTTAATGTGTGTCTGTCTCCCTTATACTGTAGGCTCCAAAGGGCATAAGCAGGTTTCATTTTTTCAGTAGTAAAGTGTCTACCTTTGCTACTAGTAGACACTCAATAAATATTTGTTGAATAAATATTGTTGAAGCAACAGAAGGTTTATGATGTTTCTTAGCAGGCAGGGAAAATACATTTAAGCTTTTATGGGCTTTTCAACTTTGAACTGGCTCTTGGGTGCTGAATGAATAACTTCCAATGCAATTTGCCACCCCAAATCCAAACAAACATTTCCCAAATTCCCATCTTGTGTACCTCTAGTTCCAGTACAGTGAAGTTCAGGGTTTGGTGAGTTATTTGTAAAAGTGTTTCCTTTTCTTTTTTGATTTTTTTTAAAAATCTTTTTGCTTATCTCTATTTGGTTGCAGCTTGCTAATCAGGTATGTACATGTTTAATCATCACACAATGCATAACCACAGTGTTAAAAAGAACATTGACAAATTGTTTCCTGACTTCAGTACAGTGTTCTGGGCTCAGAGTGGCAGGCAGCCATTTCATCAGAAAGCAAGGAAATCCAGCCAGTGGTAACACACGTATGCCTTCCCTCACTTCAGTTGTGTGAAATAGAGAATCTTATCAGAAATATATAATCAATTTAAGCTTATTTTATGCAAATTACACCCTATTAAGGAAGCATATAAGCAAGATCTCTGAAAACAAGATTCTGCAGGATTTTTGGCACTGCTGTGACAGACAGCACTAAATGCCAGCAGACTTGCATATTTAACATACTTAATGATGGAGAGAAAATATAAAATTAATTATGTTGGTGAGAAAAAAAGCTGTCAGACAGATAATTTATTAAAAACTATTTTGGAAAATTGTTCCATAAAACATTTCTAAATAAGAGCAATTGATGTATCTAACAATAGAAATTGGAACTTTACCAAAATAGTGGCAAATTAAGATTTATATAGAGCTCCAATCCAAACAAAAGATGAAATAACTTGTACCTATAATACACACTTGATTGTTCATGGATCTGTTGGGCCATAAAAATGGCTTGGCAGCCCATATTTGCAAGTTCTAATAGCTTATATGAGTATTAGTTGAGGAAAGTCAAATATCCTTAATGTTATAGCCATGCCTGCAAAGGTTATTTTTCAAAGAACCGTCCTGTGGTTTCACATGGTGTGATGATTAATTTTATGTGTCAATTTGACTGGACCATGGGGTGTCCAGACATTTGATCAAATATTGTTCTAGGTATGTGTATGAGAGTGTTTCTGGATGAGATGACATTTGAAATGAGTAGAGAAGATTGCCTTCCCTAATGTGGATGTGTCTTAACCAATCACTGAAAACCTAAATAGAAGGATAAGACTGAGTAAGGGGGAGCTTTGCCTGCCCGATGACTTGAGCTGGGACATCAGTTTTCTCTTGCCCTCAGCTAAAACTTACACCAGTGGCTCTAGCTGTTTTTAGACTTTTAAACTCAGACTGGAAATACCACCAGCTCTCCTGTGTCTCCAGTTTGAGGACTACAAATGTCGAGACTTGATCTCCATAATTGTGTGAGCCAATTCCTTACATTCCCTCTCTCTACCTCTCTCACTCTCTCTATATATATTACATATATTATATATATTTTATCTACATATATATGAATTTTATATGTATACATTATATACATAAATATCTGGATTATATCTATATATATGGGCTTTATATGTATACATTAAATTATATATAAGCATATACATAACATATATAAACATTAGATATTATATATAAAACCATCTTATATGTTATATATAATATTTATTATACATGTTATTATATAAACAGATATGTATATATATTATGTATTTACATATATGTGTGTTATATATGTGTGTTTTATATGTTTATATATGTCTATATATAAGTACAATGTATGTGCATAAAATCCCTATAGATTTTTGTTGTAATTATAATAGATATACATATTTAAATCCATATATATATATATATATATATATATATATATAGGCTTACTGGTGCTCAGTGATAAAGAATCTACCTGCAATGCAGGAGACATGGGTTCAATCCCTGGTCCAGGAAGTCGCCCTGGAGGAGGGCATGGCAACCCTCTCCAGTATTCTTGCCTAAGAATCACATGGACAGAGCAGCTTGGTGGGCTTCAGTCCACAGGGTCTCAGAGTTGGACATGACTGAAGCAACTGAGCAAGCATGCACACATATATATATGTATTATGTAAATATATATATATATATATATATCCTATTGGTTCTGTTTTTCTACATATGGCTTATTCCTAGATAGTTCTTACATAATAGGGCTACTTTTATCATTTTATTTTGGGGATTGGAAATTTCTTCTTGTTTTCAAAACTAGACATGTGAGAAGAGAAATGTGCAGGACAGAGATCCATGCATGCACTGTAACAATATGTGGATAAAGTGATTGAAATGGTTCAGTAAGGAATACTGTATTATGAAAACACATTTTTCTTAGACTTTCAACTTCACATAGGGAACTTACCTTACATTTGGAAAGTATGAAGCTATAAGGTTTTATTACTTAGAGATATTTATGCACATAGGCCCCTGAAATGGAAAAGCACACATTTTATCACCTTGCTCCTATAACTCCAAACTGTTGAATAGATTTAGTATTTCTGAAATGAATTAAGACCACACATAGGCAATTTAAGTCCCAAAGCGTGTGATTTCAATAGGAATGAGAAGAATAAAGTGGTGATGGAAAGATTTTGCATAACGTGAAGCATGCACACTTACTCTGAAAGAGAGGACGTATAACACAGAAGTATAATTTAGACTAAGTGTGGAAAGAAAGTGAAACTTTGTAGAGCAGAAAGGGAGCTTTCCATCTTCTGGAGTCCAGATCTTTCTCTTCCTAAAGTGGAGGTGGTCCATGATATAGATCATCTCTTGGGACCGTAGGGGTAGAAAAGGCCACCTTAGACCTAATTCCCTCAATTCATTATTTCTGAGTTTGCAAATGCTGTAACCAAAGAGGTTGCTGAAGTCTTTCCCCCAGACTTACTTGCCTAAATAGGAGAAAATGGTTTAGTTTTCCTACTGTTATGTTAATTTACATAACAGAGCTTCACAGCCACACAGACAGACAAACAGGAATGGAAACTAATCTCACTTTTTTTATCCTTTGTACATATTTCCATTCTTTATTTCCTGGGATAGCACTCCTGCTCTTTTGGGATATTGCAGATAAAAACAATGACAAAATAAGTCTTTCAGAAACTTCAAATGGAACTCCACTACATAACTTGTATTTTCAGGGCAGCAGAGTATACTTAGAAAAAGAAAACCTAGATTCTAACCATATCCATTTAATTTTGATAAATATTCATAAAATGCCATCTATGTAAGATATTGACATAAACATGTAGCTTACAAAAAGGTTGATAGGAAAGACAGCGAAGAGGTTAAAGGAGAGAAAGTGCATGGAAATAATTGCAACACAATGAAATATTTACAGCCACATACTAGATCACAGGTGGTTTTAAGAAGAAAACTATCATTTCTGTTTGAGTCAGGGAAACGTTTTGCTAAAAAAAAGCAGGCATGTTAACAAGAGTCTTTCTAAGCCCGACATTTACACTGAATGTGAAGCTGATATTTGGTTGCTGAAGCATTTGTTCTTCAAGTCTTCAGCGTTTCAGTCTTTCAGATGTCTCTTTCCTCCAAGTATTCTACTGCTGATCGTTTTTCTTTTTCTTTCATGCCTATTCTTTCTTTTCAAAGCTTTCAGTCAACAATAATTATGCCTACCATACCAAAGATTATAACTGCATGCCTTTTCTAAAATGTTGGCCTGTTTTGTCACATGGTCAAATTTTTTACAGATAAGCAAAATGCATGCAATCAAATTGTGCAAATACAAGCACACTTTGTTTTTCATCCATTTTAAAGCAGTTCCCTCAGCCATTTTTTTTTTTTTTTTTGCTTGGCCTCCCCACCCCCTAACATTTGTCTCAACCCTGCAGGTAAATCCTTATTCCTATGTAGTTCTACTTATTTCCCTCTTTATCATATAATCACACATACACATATAGTCACACCGTTACAATTTCCTCATTGTTCTACAAAAGTTAGATTATATAGTTTTCTCTGTCTTGTCATCATTCAAAAGTACTATAGAAATTCTTCTAAGTTTCCTAGCAGAGCTCCAATTCATTCTTTTTAATGCTATAAAATATTCCATTGTGTAAATGCACAATGATTTTGTCAGTCATTGCAATAAACGCAAGGATTTTACCTCAAGAATTTTGCTGCAATAAATGTTGACATCCATATATCCTTGGATGATTTTCTCTCTTTGGTATGGATTCCCAGGATTAGAATTATTAGGTCAACACACATACACATACATCATTTTAATAGATATTTCCAAGCAGGTTGCTTTCAAAAAATGTTTTAATTCACACCACCAATGTGTGAGAAAATATTCTTTCTGTATTCCTGTCAGTAACATATGTTTATAATTTTTTCAGTCTCTAGGAATTGCTTTCCTTTTTTTTTTCACTCTATTTAAAATTGAATATGTGAAACATTTACATGATTCTAAAGTCAAAGCAATATAACTGATAACATTCAGAGAAGCCTCATTTCTATCACTGTCTGCTTCATTTTCTTGCTTACTTCCCCTACAGGGAATAGTTTTTATTCCTTTCTAATTAATTCTCTAGTATTTCCTTTTCAAATATACATATTTGCATTTTTATTTACACATTTAACCCTTTTTCTTCCACAAAAAAATTCATACAGCGTATATATTTTTCTGTACTTTGTGTTTTCCCTTAAATTATACCCTGGTTCTCATGCTACATGAGTGTGTAAAGAACTTCTTCATTCTTTCTTTATAGCTACATGATATTACATTGTCTGAAGGCACCATAGTTTATTCAACAAGTGACCAACTGATGAACATTGGTATTAATTTCTATCTTTTGCTACTATAAAAAAATGCCACAGTGAATAATCTTGAGTATAAAACATCTCATATTCTTGCACTGCATTTTTAAGCTAGATTCCTAAAAGAGAGATTTCTGAGGAAAAGATTATTATACAGTCACTAAATCATGTCCGACTCTTTATGATCCCATGAACTGCAGCACACCAGATAAATGCATATATAATTTTTAGAGATGTTACCAAAAGCCTGTCTATAAGGGGTGCACAAGTCTTCATTCCCACAAAATATATGAGAGTGACTGTTTCACCATAGCCTTACCAAAATTTTCTATTTCCAAATGTTTATATTTCTATCAAACTGACACATAAGAAATGACTATATAATTTAATTTGGACTTTACCAGTTATGAGTGAGATTAATGACCCTTCCTGTGAATTCCTTGTTTATATGTTTGATTCATTTTTCTACTGAGTTATTATCCTTCCCCCTCTTCAATTATAGTAGCTATTTATATTTTAGTGATAATAGCCCTTTGTATAAATTGCAAATGGGGGAGGGACTAAGATGGCGGAGGAATAGGACGCGGAGTCCACACTCTCCCCAACAAATACACCAAAGGAACATTTAAATACCGAACAAACTCCATAAATCAACATCTGAATGCTGGCAGAGGTCTTCAGGCATCTGGAAAGACAGCCCATTGCCGACGAAAGAAGGTAGGACCAAAGGAAAAAAAAAAGTAAAAAGAGGCAAAGAGACAAGGACTGAGATTCATCTCAGAAGGGGAGCCTCGAAAGAGATAAAGGTTTACGAACGTCAGGAAACATTCTCACTGGCAGAACTGAGAGATCTGAGGCGAATCTCAAAGAGCATAAAAGTCGGGACTTAGAAGCCAATAAATAGTTAAGCCCCTTGGAGAACGGAGCTGCGGCCGGTCGCCCCATCCCCCACGAGCCAGCGGACTGCTCAGGGAGGGGCTGGCCACGCGCTTAGGGGTAGGACTGAGATTGAACGCCTGGGGCAGACTGAGGGTCTTAACCGAGGGTGCTAACCGGAGATAGACCGCTGGGTAGCCTTCCCGAGGAAGACCCCTGCCAGGCTCGCGAACAGAACAAAGGGGAGCGGGGACTCCGACCGCGGCGCGAGACAGCCGGGTGGAACAGGGAGGCTGCGGGCTACGGAGAGCGCCCCTGTGAGGCTTCTGCCCCCAAACCGCAGGCAGAATTGGGTGCCAGCCAAGACCTCTGGGGACTCTGGACAGTCGCCACCAGAATTCGGCACTTCTCATATCTGAGAAAACGCCCCCAGCCGCACATTGAAAAAACCGAGCAGCTGGGCCGGGGGAGGGGAGAAGCCGCAGCCCCCCAACTGCGTCACCAGAGTGCGCCGCCAGAGTCTGCTGCTGCGCATCTGAGAAGACACGCCCAGCTGCAAGCAGAAAGAGCCGAGCAGCTGGGCCTGGGGAGGGGAGAAGCCACAGCCCCCAACTGCGTCACCAGAGTGCGCCGCCAGAGTCTGCCGCTGCACATCTGAGAAGACACGCCCAGCTGCAAGCAGAAAGAGCCAAGCGGCTGGGCCTGGGGAGGGGAGAAGCCACAGCCTCCAATTGCGTCATCAGAGTGCGCTGCCAGCCGAGAGCCTGAGCAGAGGGGGTGGGAAAAGCGCAAGCACCAAGAGCGGGGCAAACCCCAGAGCGCTGAATAGACACTGAAAGGGCCAGCAGAGGTGCCAAATCAAGCAGGACAGACCGCTTAAGATTCCAACCACGAAACTCTGACAAAACACTCATCCAACCCCTCCCATAGTGAGGAAACCCCACAATAAAGGGACAACACACCAAGATAAACAAGATGAAAAGGCAGAGAAATACCCAACAAGTAAAGGACCAGGATAAATATCCCCTAGACCAAACAAAAGACGAAGAGATAGCTTGTCTACCTGACAAAGAATTCCGAATAATGATAGTGAAAATGATCCAAAACCTGGAAAATAAGTTGGAGTTGCAACTCAATAACCTGCAGGCAAGGATTGAGAAGATGCAGGTAAGCTTTAACAAGGACTTAGAAGAAATGAAAAAGAGTCAAAATACAATAAATAATGCAATAAATGAGATCAAAAACACCCTGGAGGGAACCAACAGTAGAATAACAGAAATAGAAGACAGGATAAGTGAAATAGAAGATAGAATGGCAGAAATAAATGAAACAGAAAGGAAAAATGAAAAAAGAATTAAAAGAAATGAGGACAATCTCAGAGATCTCTGGGATAGTATTAAACGCACCAATATTCGAATCATAGGAATCCCAGAAGAAGAAGACAAAAAGAAAGACCATCAGAAAATTCTTGAAGAAATTATGGTGGAAAATTTCCCTAAATTGGGAAAGCAAATAACATCTCAGGTCCAAGAAACACAGAGGGTCCCAAATAGAATCAACCCCAAGCGGAGCACCCCAAGACACATATTAATCAAATTAACAAATATCAAATACAAAGACCAAATATTAAAAGCAGTGAGGGAGAAGCAAAAAATAACCCACAAGGGGAATCCCATAAAGATAACAGCTGATCTCTCAATAGAAACGCTTCAGGCCAGAAGGGAATGGCAGAGCATTCTTAAAGTCATGGAAGAAAACAAGCTACAACCCAGATTACTGTACCCAGCAAGGATCTCATTCAAATTTGAAGGAGAATTCAAAATTTTTTCAGATAAGCAGAAATTGAGAGAATTTAGCAATACCAAACCAGCCCTCCAACGAATGCTAAAGGATCTTTCCTAGATAGGAAACACGGATGGGATATATAATCTCGAATCCAAAACAATAAAATAGAAGAAATGGCAACAGGATCATATTTATCAATAATTACCTTAAATGTAAATGGGCTGAATGCCCCAACCAAAAGACAAAGACTGGCCGATTGGATACAGAATCAAGACCCCTATATATGCTGCCTACAAGAGATCCACCTCAAATCTAAGGACATATATAGACTGAAAGTTAAAGGCTGGAAAAAGATATTCCATGCAAATAAAGACCAAAAGAAAGCAGGAGTGGCAATACTCATATCAGATAAAGTAGACTTTAAAATAAAGGCGGTGAAAAGAGATAAAGATGGACATTACATAATGATCAAAGGATCAATCCAAGAAGAAGAAATAACAATTATAAATATTTATGCACCCAACATAGGAGCACCACAATATGTAAGGCAAATGCTAACAAGTATGAAAGGGGAAATTAACAACAACACAATAATAGTGGGAGACTTTAATACACCACTCACACCAATGGATAAATCAACTAAACAGAAAAGTAACAAGGAAATTCAAACTTTAAATGATACAATAGACCAACTAGACCTAATTGATATCTATAGGTCACTCCACCCCAAAACAAGGAATTTCACTTTTTTCTCAAGCGCACATGAGACCTTCTCCAGGATAGATCACATCCTGGGCCATAAATCTAGCCTTGGTAAATTCAAAAACATTGAAATCATCCCAAGCATCTTTTCTGATCACAATGCAGTGAGATTAGATATCAATTACAGGAGAAAACCATTCAAAACCTCCAACATATGGAGGCTCAACAACACACTGCTGAATAACCAACAACTCACAGAAGAAATCAAAAATGAAATTCAGTTATGCATGGAAACGAATGAAAATGAAAACACAACAGCCCAAAACCTATGGGACACTGTGAAAGCAGTGCTAAGGGGAAGGTTCATAGCAATTCAAGCTCACCTTAGGAAACAAGAAAAAAATCAAATAAATAACCTTACTTTACACCTAAAGCAACTAGAAATGGAAGAAATGCAGAAGCCCAGGTCTAGTAGAAGGAAAGAAATCTTAAAGATCAGGGCAGAAATAAACGCAAAGCAAACAAAAGAGACCATAGCAAAAATCAACCAATCCAAAAGCTGGTTCTTTGAGAAGATAAATAAAATTGACAAACCATTAGTCAGACTCATCAAGAAACAAAGGGAGAAGAACCAAATCAACAGAATTAGAAAAGAAAACGGAGAGATCACAACAGAAAACACAGAAATACAAAGGATCATAAGAGACTATTATCAGCAGCTATATGCAAATAAATTGGACAACCTGGATGAAATGGACAGATTCCTAGAAAAGTACAACTTTCCAAGACTAAACCAGGAAGAGATAGATAATCTTAATAGACCCATCACTAGCACAGAAATTGAAACCGTAATCAGAAATCTTCCAAAAAACAAAAGCCCAGGACCAGATGGCTTCACAGCCGAATTCTACCAAAAATTTAGAGAAGAGCTAACACCTATTCTACTCAAACTCTTCCAGAAAATTGCAGAGGAAGGTAAACTTCCAAACTCATTCTATGAGGCCACCATCACCCTAATTCCAAAACCCGACAAAGATGCCACAAAAAAAGAAAACTACAGGCCAGTATCACTGATGAACTTAGATGCAAAAATCCTTAACAAAATTCTAGCAAATAGAATCCAACAACACATTAAAAAAATCATACATCATGATCAAGTAGGCTTTATCCCAGGGATGCAAGGATTCTTCAATATTCGCAAATCAATCAATGTAATACACCACATTAAGAAATTGAAAAATAAAAATCACATGATTATCTCAATAGATGCAGAGAAAGCCTTTGACAAAATTCAACATCCATTTATGATAAAAACCCTCCAAAAAGTAGGAATAGAAGGAACATTCCTCAACATAATAAAAGCTATATATGACAAACCCACAGCAAACATTATCCTCAATGGTGAAAAACTGAAAGCATTCCCCCTGAAGTCAGGAACAAGACAAGGGTGCCCACTCTCACCACTACTTTTCAACATAGTTTTGGAAGTCTTGGCCACAGCAATCAGAGCAGATAAAGAAATCAATGGAATCCAGATTGGAAAAGAAGAAGTAAAACTCTCTCTGTTTGCAGATGACATGATCCTCTATATTGAAAACCCTAAAGACTCTACGAGAAAATTACTAGAGCTAATCAGTGAATATAGCAGTTTCAGGATACAAAATCAACACACAGAAATCCCTGGCATTTCTATACACTAACAATGAAAAAACAGAAAAAGAAATTATGGAAACAATTCCATTCACCATCGAATCAAAAAGAATAAAATACTTAGGAGTATTTCTACCTAAAGAAACAAAAGACTTGTATATAGAAAACTATAAAACACTGATGAAAGAAATCAAAGAGGACACAAACAGATGGAGAAATGTGCTGTGTTCGTGGATTGGAAGAATCAATATAGTGAAAATGAGTATACTACCCAAAGCAATCTATAGATTCAATGCAATTCCTATCAACCTACCAGAGGTCTTTTTTAGAGAATTAGAACAAATAATTTCACAATTTGTATGGAAATACAAAAAACCTCGTATAGCCAAAGCAATCTTGAGAAAGAAGAATGGAACTGGAGGAATCAACCTACCTGACTTTAAGCTATACTACAAATCCACAGTCATTAAGACAGTATGGTACTGGCACAAAGACAGAAATATAGATCAATGGAACAAAATAGATAGCCCAGAGATAAATCCACGCATCTATGGACACCTTATATTTGACAAAGGAGGCAAGAATATACAATGGAGAAAAGACAACCTCTTTAACAAGTGGTGCTGGGAAAACTGGATAGCCACTTGTAAAAGAATGAAACTAGAACACTTTCTAACACCATACACAAAGATAAATTCAAAATGGATCAAAGATCTAAGCATAAGAGCAGAAACTATAAAACTACTAGAGGATAACATTGGGAAAACACTCTCTGACATCAACCAAAGCAGGATCCTACATGACCCACCTCCCAGAATATTGGAAATAAAAACACGAATAAACAAATGGGACCTAATTAAAATTAAAAGCTTCTGCACTGCAAAGGAAACTATAAGCAAGGTGAAAAGACCGCCTTCAGAATGGGAGAAAATAATAGCCAATGAAGCAACGGACAAACAATTAATCTCAAAAATATACAAGCAACTCCTGCAGCTCCATTCTAGGAAAATAAACAACCCAATCAAAAAGTAGGCCAAAGAATTGAACAGACGTTTCTCCAAAGAAGACATAAAAATGGCTAACAAACACATGAAAAGATGCTCAACATCACTCATTATCAGAGAAATGCAAATCAAAACCACAATGAGATATCACTTTACACCACTCAGAATGGCTGCAATCCAAAAATCCACAAGTAATAAATGCTGGAGAGGATGTGGAGAAAAGGGAACTCTCTTACACTGTTGGTGGGATTGCAAACTAGTACAGCCTCTATGGAAAACAGTGTGGAGGTTCCTTAAAAAACTGCAAATAGTCCTGCCATATGACCCAGCAATCCCACTGTTGGGCATATATACCGAGGAAACCAGAATTGAAAGAGACACGTGTACCCCAATGTTCATCGCTGCATTGTTTACAATAGCCAGGACATGGAACCAACCTAGATGCCCATCAACGGACGAATGGATAAGAAAGCTGTGGTACATATACACAATGGAATATTACTCAGCATTAAGGAAAAATTCATTTGAAGCAGTTCTACTCAGATGGACGAAACTGGAGCCCATTATCCAGAGTGAAGTAAGCCAGAAGCAAAAACAACAATACAGTATATTAACGCATATATATGGAATTTAGGAAGACGGTAACGAGAACCCAGCATACGAGACAGCAAAAGGAACACAGATGTATAGAATAGACTCAGGGCCTCTGTGGATGAGGGAAAGGGTGGGATGATATGGGAGAATGGCATTGAAACATGTTAATTATCATATGTCTAAGCAATAGCCGGCCCAGGATTGATGCTTGGGACTGGTGCAACGAGATTTCCTGGGGGGAGGGAGGAGGGAGGGGGGTTATGGAGGGGGAGCATATGTGAACCCATGGTGATATCATGTCATTGTTTGGCAAAACTAATAAAAAATAAATAAATAAATAAATTGCAAATGTTTTTAATTTTTTTTTTACTTTGCCTATCATGATTTTAATCATCCAATTTTTAAAATGTAATGGAATCTAATTATTTTAAATTGTTTATGGATTTTGAGTCCTGGTTAGTAAGTATTCCTACTTCTAGTTTTTAAATGATTCATCCATACTTTCAGGAGCTGTATATTTAGATTTTTGCATTTAGATCTCTATTCAATTTGGAGTTTATCCTAGTACATGGAATGAAGTGCAGATCTAATTGTATCTTTTTCAAATATCTCAATACCATTAATTTAAAAGCTCAACTTTCCCCTGAAGATATGAATACCATTTTTGCATGCGTGAAGCCACTTCAGTTGTGTCAGACTCTTTGTGACCCTAGGACTGTAGCCCACCAGGCTCCTCTGTCCTTGGGATTCTCCAGGCAAGAACATCAGAGTGAGTTGCCATGCCCTCCTCCAGGGGATCTTCCTGACCTACAGATAGAGCCCTTATCTCTTATATCTCCTATACTGTCAGGTGAGTTCTTTACCACTAGTGCCACCTGGAAAGCCTGAATACCATTTTTAACAGATACAAAATTTCCATTTGCACAGGCTAAATTCTACACTTTATTCCATTTGTCTATAAGGCTCAAATGTCATACTCACATAAAGGGTTTATAACATAGCAGCATACCAGCCACTGACATCCTTACTTTGAAAGGTTCTTCTGCCACTATCTTTGCTTATTTATTTTCCATGTAAAGTTTAAAATCAACTTGGATAGCATCACTTAAAAATGCCTTAGTGTTTTTATTGGGATTGTATTAAATTTACAAAACAAATAAAGAAGGATTAATAGCTTTATGATGCTGAGTCTTTTTATCTAAGAGCATTATAAGCTTTTTCACTTGCTCAAATCTGTTTGGGGTCCTTCAAGAATATTTTAGGTTTTTCTCATTTAACTTTTGGAAATCTTGTAAACTTTTATGATTAGGTATCCCATTTTCTTTGTTGCAATTTTCATTTGGGTCTTCTATTACATCATCTAACTTTTATATATACAAAGCTACTTTGATTTCTATGTACTAATTCTATATCCAGCTTTTCTATTACATTCTTTTGTTTGTAATAGTTTTCCTATTATTCTCTTGCATTCTCCAGATAATTCATTTTCAAAAGTTTGCCTCTTTCTTTCCAATTCTTATGCATCCAGTTTCCTTCTCATCTAACTTCTAAAGTCATGAATTAGAGTAGGAAATATTTGGGGAAGATGGGTAGCATTTTAGAAATTCTGCCTACTGCTATCCATGCTCCAGTTGCCAAAGATTCACATAGCTTCTAAATGCAAAATATATTTACAGCCTCTCAAGATTTCCAAGGGTCTCATTCAATAATAGCATCATTCAGAGTCTAAAACAATCTCCTCTAAAGCTCATCAACTCAAAGTCCTAAATCTCATCACCTCAATCATTTACATCAAGTTCAGTTAAAGGTCTTGACCTCAATTTATCTTCTATGAATCTACAGAATTTTAAAAAATGAGTTATTCACACTAAACATATAAAGGTAGAGCAGGAATAGGATAATAGTTACTGATAGATTCAAAAAGGGGTCAATGGAAAATAAGAAGTAATCACTAGTACAAAGCAGTTTTGAAATTCAGTCCTTCCAACTTTTTTAGCTGTCTAGATTTCTGTGACTCTCAGTTCTAACCCCTGTGCCCTGGGCTTAACCTTGGTTTTGCCCTTAAACCCATCCTTCCTTCTTTCATGCAATTTAAACTGAGTTTTATCAATCTGTCTCCAATCAGGAGTTGGTTGGGTCTGAGAACCTTTGAAATTTCCCTGTGCCCTTCAGTCCAACCTGGCCGTATTTCTGCTAATAAAAAATTCTCAAGAGAATTGTGGGTATGAATTTCATGGATGTTCACTCCATTAGATGAAAGGTCCTTCCACAGATCATCTGTGGATAATCTCTTCTCTATTTTTAGTTTCTGCAGAGATGGCTGAGAGACAATGTCCTTAAGCTTCCTAGGGCCCTCTCATGTGATGGAGAAGATCTATGACCTCAGTCTCCTGCTCCTGAGTACTCTGAGCTTTTGCTCTTTCAGAGTTTCAGTAAAAAGTTTCAGTGAAATGTTGTATAGCCACATCCTTGGCTTTTTCTCAAGCCATGATTTTGGAAGCAATTTCTTAATTTTAGTGTCATCTACCATATGGAAAAATTGATAATTTCCCAAATCATCAATCCCTGGTTCTTAAAGTCACAAGCCATACATGTCAGAGAGAATTCACAAAATTCATAGAAATTCCAAGATGATTTGGCCTTGGAAAATATTTAAAACTATGATTCTCAACTGGGGGCCATATTGTTCCCAGGGAATATTTGACACTTCCTACATATATGTGTAGGCTTCCCTGGTGGCTTAGGGATAAAAAAAATCCATCCACCAGTGCAGGGACATGGGTTTGATCCCTGGGTCAGGAAGATCACCTGGAGAAGGAAATGGCAAATCACTCCAGTGTTCTTGCCTGGAGAATCCCATAGACAGAGGAACCTGTCAGGCTACAGTCCATAGGATCACAAAAGAGTCGGACATGACTTAACAACTTACAATAACAAATATATGTGTGGGCCTCATAATGTGAGGGAGGAAGGAATAGGTGTTCCTGATTTCTAGTAGGCAGAGGCTGAGGATGCTACCAAATATCTTACAATGCACAAGAAAGCTCTCTCTCTTCAACACGAATTATCTGACCTTAAATGTGGAATAATGCTGAAGCTGGAAAACTCTGATGCAAACAGACCCCTTTATTATTTTTTAATTCTTTTTTTAAACTGACAGAATTTTTTATTTTTATAAATTTTGGGCCTGAAATTTTTAATTGAGGTATACTTGATTTATAGCATTGTGTTAATTACTGCTGTACAGCAAAATGAGTTCAGTTATACATATATACACATTATTTTTATATTCTCTTCCATTATGGTTTATCATAGAATATTGAATATAGTCCTCTGGGCTATACAGTAGTATTCTGTTGTTCATCCATCCATATATAAAAGCTTACATCAGTGTCCCTTTTTCTTATCTACACATTTCCCCTTCCCACACATGTCTCTAGAGCTACTGTTTCACTGAATCTTAAATTCTTCCTCCATTTCTTAATCTTTTATAGCATTACTTTGTCTTCTTACATGACTTTTTGAATTCCTCTATCCTGTGTACTTTTGATAACACGTTCCTTACTTCATATGGCCTTTTTGGGGACCTAGGGGGTGGGGGGCAGACAACAGTAAAAGAGTAAAGCCTAAAACTTTTTGTTTTCTAACAGTACGTATATCTGTTTTATTGCCCAGTGTCTTACCCCTTGTCTTTTCTGAATGTATCTCTGCCAATAACTTATCTCTATGAAACAAGAGAAGATGTTTTATTTATTTAAATTCCTAAGAATCCTTAATATGTCAAGAGTTCAGTAAGTATTGTTGATGGAGGGGGACGAATTGTTGAAATCCTGCTGTGATTGAAATCTTCATTCCCTTTGGGATTCTCTGAACCAGCAGCTTGACAAACCCCTTTATTTTAATGTTGAAAGTGCATAGGTCCAGAGAGGTAAATGATCAGCCCAAGTCACAAAAGCTCTACTGTAGCAGAGTCAGAATTAGAACCCAATATCTGGCCTTTCTGTTACCCTGCCTTTGTAACTATAGATCCCTCAGTCAACATTTCACACATAGGCAAGCCACTCATTCTATATACGTTTCTAAAATGTTTTTCACAATCAGGAAATTAATTAAAAAGATAACATTTCAAAATTAAGAGTAAAAACAATATTTCACATCAGCTAATGAACAACAGTCATATTGTGAATGAGCAATTCTACAATTCTTCAAATGTGTGGACTTTCAGGTTAATGTTAGAGATCTTCAGCTGCTTTTCCATTCTGTCAGTCTCTCACCTTACACTTTAGTTTCATCAAGTTAGACAACCCACATTCACAGTTAGGGGCTGATTAAAATGTCAAATAGTTCCACATATTCAGATGAAACATAGATCCAGAAGCTACAGACTTTTTGTTTTTGTTCTTGCCACAGTCTACTTTGCACCAAAGCTTATTATTATCCAAAGATGGAAGGTTAAATATTTCAACTTGGAAAATAATGACAAGTGGATTTTGAATCCCCTCTTTGTTGTGTTTTCCATTCCCTGTTCTTGCATATATGGATCATGTGTGTGTGTGTTTCCAGAATCCCAAATTGGATGCTTTGGCACTGAATTAAAAAGAATATTTCGAAAACAGACAAACTGTTAGTGATTAAGCCCTTTACACCATAATGCTGGCATTTGGAGAAATTTTGATTATAATACAACTTAAATGAATGATATGCCAGATCTGAAGACTGGTCTATCCTAAAAATTAAATATGAGTGTGTAAATATACATTTACACACTCATAGAACATGAATTAGAATCATAACTGGTTTGATTAGCATTACACTTTTTAAAGTTTGTGCTTTTTTTTCCCTCAACAACCAAAATAACTTTAGGATGAAAAAGCAAAGGACTGATCTGACTGCCCATTTCTGCTCAGAGTTCAGTTCAGCTCAGTTCAGTTCAGTCATTCAGTCGTGTCCGACTCTTTGCCACCCCATGACCTGCAGCACTCCAGGCTTCTTTGTCCATCACCAACTCCCAGAGTCCACCCAAACCCATGTCCATTGAGCCGGTGATGCCATCCAACCATCCCATTCTCTCTCACCCCCATCTCCTCCTGCCATCAATTTTTCCCAGCCTCAGGGTCTTTTCAAATGAGTCTGCTCTTCACATCACGTGGACAAAGTGTTGGAGTTTCAGCTTCAAAATCAGTCCTACCAATGAACACCTGGGACTTATCTCCTTTAGGATGGACTGGTTGTATCTCCTTGCAGTCCAATGGACTCTCAAGAGTCTTCTCCAACACCACAGTTCAAAAGCATCAATTCTTCAATGCTCAGCTTTCTTTATAGTCCAACGCTCACATCCATCCGTGACTACTGGAAAAGCCATAGCCTTGACTAGACAGACCTTTGTTGACAAAGTAATGTCTCTGCTTTTCAATGTGCTTTCTAGGTTGATCATAACTTTCCTTCCAAGGAGTAAGCATCTTTCAATTTCATGGCTGAAATAACCATCTGAGATGATTTTGGAGTCCCAAAAAATAAAGTCAGCCATGGTTTCCACTGTTTCCCCATCTATTTGCCATGAAGTGATGGGACCAGATGCCATGATCTTAGTTATCTGAATGTTGAGCTTTAAGCCAACTTTTTCACTCCCCTCTTTCACTTTCATCAAGAGGCTCTTTAGTTCTTCACTTTCTGCCATAAGGGTGGTGTCATCTGCATATCTGAGGTGATTGATATTTCTCCCAGCAATCCTGATTCCAGTTTGTGCTTCCTCCAGCCCAGCGTTTCTCATTATGTACTCTGCATATAAGTTAAATAAGCAGGGTGCCAATATACAGCCTTGACATACTCCTTTTCCTATTTGGAATCAGTCTGTTTTTCCATGTCCAGTTCTAACTGTTGCCTCCTGACCCGCATACAGGTTTCTCGAGAGACAGGTCAGATGGTCTGGTATGCCCATCTTTTTCAAAATTTCCCACAGTTTATTGTGATCCACACAGTCAAAGGCTTTGGCATAGTCAATAAAGCAGAAATAGATATTTTTCTGGAACTCTCTTGCTTTTTCAATGATCCAGCGGATGTTGGCAATTTGATTTCTGGTTCCTCTGCTTTTTCTAAAACCAACTTGAACATCTGGAAGTTCATGATTCACATATTGCTAAAGCCCGGCTTGGAGAATTTTGAGCATTACTTTACTAGCGTGTAAGATGAATGCAATTGTACGGTAGTTTGAGTGTTCTTAGGCATTGCCTTTCTTTAGGATTGGAATGAAAACTGACATTTTCCGGTCCTGGGGCCACTGCTGAGTTTTCCAAATTTGCTGGCATATTGAGTGCAGCAGTTTCACAGCATCATCTTTCAGGATTTGAAATAGCTCAACTGGAATTCCATCACCTCCGCTAACTCTGTTCATAGTGATGCTTCCTAATGCCCACTTGACTTCACATTCCAGGATGTCTGGCTCTAGGTGAGTGATCACACCATCATGATTATCTGGGTCGTGAAGACCTTTTTTGTACAGTGCTTTTGTGTATTCTTGCCACCTCTTCTTAATATCTTCTTCTCCTATTAGGTCCATACATTTCTGTTCTTTACTGAGCCCATCTTTGCATGAAATGTTCCCTTGGTATCTCTAATTTTATTGAAGACATCTCTAGTCTTTCTCATTCTATTGTTTTCCTCTGTTTCTTTGCATTGATCACTGAGAAAGGCTTTCTTATCTCTTCTTGCTATTCTTTGGAACTCTGCATTCAAATGGATATATCTTTCCTTTTCTCCTTTGCTTTTCGCTTCCCTTCTTTTCACAGCTATTTGTAAGGCCTCCTAGACAGCCATTTTGCTTTTTCACATTTCTTTTTCTTGGGGATGGTCTTGATTCCTCTCTCCTGTACAATGTCATGAACCTCCGTTCATAGTTCGTCAGGCACTCTGTCAGAGTTCAGTAGTGCTTTCTCTAAGAAGAGGCCACTTTGAGAATAAGGGACTTATTCATCCACCTGCTGGACCACCAATAGCAGAGGATCCTTAAGTATCATCCCTCTGCCTCAATGTAAAGGTAATGACTCCTTTCAAGGGCAGCTTATATCCAATGTCTGATCTATATGGTTATAAAAACTTGGCCCCTTTGCTCAGACTTAAGACAACTGTGAGAGCCATCTCTGGGCTTTCCCGGTGGCTCAGTAGTAAATAATCCACCTGCAATTCAGGAGACATGGGTTCAATCCCTGTGTTGGGAAGATACCCTGGAGGAGGACATGGCAACCCACTCCAGTATTCTTACCTAGGAAATTCCATGGACAGAGGAGCCTGGTGGTCCACAGGGGCTGCAAAGAGTCTTCTGTCACGGGTATGACTGAAGTGACCAAGCACACAGCACACACAAGAGCCATCTCTGGTCCTCCAGAACATTCCAGAAAGTCAGCTGAATTAATCAATAGCACTATTACCTTCTACCTCTGCCTGACCCCACTTCCTTCCCTTCTGTGTCACAGATGCCAATTCCCACAACACTCCTTCATAGACACAGTGAACGATAACGTCCCCATCCTCACCAAGACTGATTCCTGAGTTCTCCAAAGTGGAAATGTGTACTTGGGAACTATGTTTTTTTCCTATGTTCCTTTTTATCAATACTGGGTCCAGAGCATCTTTGGTGATATATAATTTATTCCTTTGACATATTTTTTGGTGTGAATGAAACAGAATATCGAGTTTTCTGCCCCATAAGTGGGGTCTGTGACTAATTAGGCTCTGGAATTGACCCCCTGGTGGTCAAGTTCCTGGACTGTACCTCTAACCTTGTCCAAGTTATGGTTTTCTGAGCTCTCAAGGAAAGAGAATACTACAACCACTTCAGTATTCTTGCCTGGAGAATCCCATGGACAGCGGAGCCTGGAGGGCTATAGTCCAGAGGGTCACAAAGAGTTGGACAAGCATTCAGGTGGCGCAGTTGGTTAAAAATCTGCCCGCCAATACAGAAGTAGCAAGAGACTCACGTTCAGTCCCTGGGTTGGGAAGATCTCCTGGATAAGGAAATGGCAACCCACTCCAGTATCCTTGCCTAAAAAATGCCATAGACAGAGGAACCTGGCGGGCTACAGTCCATAGAGTCACACAGCATCAGACGTGACTGAACACACATATCCAACAACCATAGTATTTTGAGGCCTATAAAATGAAATAGAACACCTAAGGCACATAGCACAAAGAAAGCTCTCAGTAAATATTTGCTCTATTTTCTCTAATGTCTCTTCCTCCTTGGCAAGAGCTGGTTCACGCACTTTGACATCAATGGTCTCAGTAACTGTAAAGCAGAATATCTGCTGCCATGCCACTGATATTATATGACATCCAATAGTAACTTTTGATAACAGGATTTTCAGGAGCTCATACTACTTTTTATCCAAGCATAATATTTGTCATTAAATTTTATAAGCTTATCCACCATATTGTTACTGGAACTGTGCTTTGTTTTTGTTTTTTACTTTCTTTTTGCCAACAAGAAGAGAAGTTCTTAGTGGCCTTTTCTTAGCCTTCAGAAATAAAATTTGTCCATTGGATAGTGGAAAGGATGATTTAATGGTTGCTCTGAAAAAAATATTGATAAAACTTCTAGTGTGTTGCTCATACTTCAGCATGATTTGAAAAGCTGATGGCCCTATGCCACTATTTGACAAAGTTTTATATCAGCAAACAAGTGCTGACATCTCAAAGGAAAATGGAAGGTCAGTCCAACAAAACCGGATTTTCAGACATCCCATGTCCTTATTTGCACTTTGCTTTTACAGCTCATGAAAATTCATCACGTTAGAAATTCAGTTATCTCAGCACAGGCAACATCGCATTCTATATTCTCAAATAAGCCGTGTTCACTATTTGTATTTACGATGTTATTCAAAGTTGTAATATTTGCTTCACTATTTTCATCACTACTTTCATGCTTCAGTTAACAACTTTTGAGCCTGATCCATTTCTGTGAATCAAGAATATAACACCTTAGAAAAGGAAGAATAAATCGTGGAAATCTAACAAATGTAAACAAATATATGTAAATGAGGTGAGAATGAGTTAGACAAGATAAACCACACCTTGTTTATTGAATGAACCAGCAGGTAGGAAAAGGCCACTGCAGTCCTGGTAGAATAAGCTGAGCCTTTCAAATTCAAACTCAGCAATGTCTGGGAATAAATCATTTCTTGGAATTTCCTCTGAAGCCATCACACTGCCTGCAGACCATATAGGATGGACTTCTGCATCCACAGAGACCAACAAGCCACACTCTGAGATCCTTGTTCTACCAGCACCACTTCTGCAGCACTCCCCAGGTGAAGGCTCTGGTATCCATCTTGCCCAAAGTCAGGTGTTCCAGAGAAGAAGCAGATTTGCTCTTCGACTTGTAGTTATGACAATGTGCAACTTAATCTCCTTATTCTTCGTGGAAACATTCAATAGTTCACAAGATAGAATACAGGGCATCAATTGCTATTTACATCAATTAGTTTAATTTGTTAAGTGAATCCAATACTTTTCCTTATATTCCTGACTTGTTCACAAAATATAATAGATGGCCGTAAGAATCTGTGTAAAATTTAGCCATACTCAAAAGGATTCTTCCCCAAATTAGGGATACGTGGGCTAAAGCCTTATGTACCTCAAAGATTCTGAATTCTGACTCCTATTCTGCAAGTCATATTAATATATGATTGCTGCTGTTTAGTTGCTATCTCATGTCCACCTCTTTGCAGCCCCATGTGTAGCCCACCAGGCTCCTCTGTCCATGGGATCTTCTAGGCAAGAATGCTGGAGTGGCTTGCCATTTCCTTCCCCAGGGGATCTTCCCGACTCAGTGATGCCAAGCAGGTCCCTGTGGGGCTCCTGGACATGGAACCGATTTTTGTCTGCCATTCCTTGCAGGCAATACTCCAGCCTCTAGACCTTCTCCAAGTTCCAAAGGGGGGAAGTAAAAGTCTCTCAATAGAGCCCAACTCTTTGAGATTCCATAGACTATAGCTAGCCAGGCTTCTCTGTCCATGGGATTCTCCAGACAAGAATACTGTAGTGGGTAGCCATTCCCTTCTCCAGGGGATCTTCCCCACCCAGGTATCGAACTCATGTCTCTTGCATTGCAAGCAGATTCTTTACCATCTAGAGATATTAACAGATAAGTTAGCCTCTTTTTAATCTTATTTGCTCCTGCTTTATGAGCAAGGGAATAGATGTAGTTTTCTAGTGAAAAAGCAGATGTCAGAGAATAAAAATGAAGCATTCACAGAAGAATCTTTCTGTGAAACCAAAATCCCAAGAATGTTCAAATACATTAATTTATGGCTACTTTCAATTCTAAATATAATAGCACAAACTCATGGCTATTGAAATAAAAGTTAATGCCTAAAGTGGCAATATGGTTTCTATTTTCCTCTCACCAGTTTAGTTCCCTCTTGTTCTCATGCCTGGTAGGAGGGGAAATATTTGGCCCCTAACACTATACCACATGAGATCAAAGTGAGTGAGAGGTTGGTTTGCCCATCTAATGGATGCTAGGAGCCACTGCTGATGGTCACCCCACTTTAAAGCCAGAGAGTAGATACTTGTGATGTGGATGGACCTGGAAGACACTGACAACAGGATAAATACTGCATGATTCTTATAGGGACATCTAAAATAGTCATAGAAATAGAAATCAATGATAGAATGGTGGTTATCAGGGCATAGTGGGAGGAAATATGAGGAGAGCTGTTCAACGTGTAAAAAGTTATAGTTATACAGGAGGAGTCAGTTCCAGAAACTGTACAACATAGCGCATGTCATCAACAGTAAGGTATTGTGTACTCAAAAGTTTGCTAAAAGGGTAGATCTCACGTCAAGTGTTAAGTTGTTCTCACCACAAAAACAAAGCAGAGAGATGCAGAGAAACTTTTGGAGGTTAACGGTTATACTTATTACCTGGATTGTGTGTAAGTATCTACATATGCCCAAACTCACCAGATGGCATATATTATTTATGCATTTTTTGTATACCAATTATACCTTAATAAACTTGGAAAAAAAGATGAGGAGGGACTACCAGGGTGGTCCAGCATCTAAGACTCCATGCTGTCAATGCAGGGGACCCGAGTTCGATCCCTGATCAGGGAACTAAAAGATCCCTCATGCAGCTACTAAGACACAAGATAGCCAAATTACTTAATTAATTTAAAAATACAGGGAGATAGGTAGATCGGAAAGTACTTTCTCTGGATGTAAACTTGTAGGATCCTGAAAGTTGGATCAAGCTTACAGGGGCTGAGAATTCGAAAGAGCAAGCAGGAGTGGGTCAGGACAGATGGGACCCCAAGCTCCCCCTGAGGAGAGACGAACTGTGTTCGGAAAGAGGAGGGGGACCACATGAGCGTCAGGCTGGCAGCTGTGGACACTTCTTTAGACACTGTGTCCACAATCAAGTGACAGGGCTGTGATCTTTCTGGAAAGGTCCTGATCACATGTTGCTCAGTGGTGGGGAGGTAGGTTCTGCTTATTAAGATGCACCCTGTCTTTGACGAAGTACCATTGTAGGGAGCTTGATCTCCTGGTTTCTCCACCCTACCTGTGCTGGGTGAGACTCAGCTTTATGCTCCTCAGTTTTCCCTCAGCACCTGGTTCTGGTCCCAGTAGAGGCTGAAAATGCACTTCACACATCACATCCCATTTTTTCCAAGGAGATTTTCACCTAAGGCTAGAAGGTAGCTTTTTATTTTGTTTTAATTGAATGTTTCTGTATCAACAGTGGAGACATTTAAAAAATTGCATACCTAGAAGAGAAAATAAAATTTCTTCCCAGAGCAAACATTTAAAGCACATAACACAACTAAACAATGTTTAAACATGTTTATGTGAGAGACAAAAAAAGGTATCATTCTTTCTTTAGCAGGAGTATAAAAAGGAAAATTCACTTTTCGGTTATAAAGACTTCTCCTCCAAGCTTCATTTATAAATTTGGAATGGGAATAACTCCCTTTGTGTCACATAAACCAGAACATTTTTAAGAGGAGGCATAGAAAAAATGAAAGAGAAAATGACTTCCATCTCTATTGGCATGTATGTTTTTTAAAATCAGTCTTCACTCTGGTATGAAAGTGTCATTACATCTGTGCAGAATGACAAATTTCATTTTAGCTTCCTTATCTCGTCATATATTCACATAAGTGTTAACAAGTCATTGCTACTCCAACTTGATAGAGACAGCCACGAAAAATTCAAAATAATCATAAAAATCAAGGAACTATGGTGTTGCAATATTTATAGCCCTGACAGGTACCCTGCTGCTTTGAATGAGGTCTCTTGCATGTGCCATCTATGCCTCTAGCTATACCTGGCACAAATAGCTCATGTTCTAAACTCTCAAGCCACGGGTGGATGGTAACTGACATCAGATCAGTGACAGTGGGACTCCCTGCACCCACCTCATTCACACTTTGCTTTCTTTTCCCACTTGTATCCTGGGTTACTTTATTTTTATTGAAGTATTGTTGATTTACAATTTCATGTCAGTTTTAGGTATACAGTAGAGTGATTCATATAAATATATGTATATGTATTCTTTTTCAGATTCCCTTCCATTGTAGGTTATTACAAGATATTGAGCATTATTCCCTGTGCTACACAGTAGTTCTCTGTTGTTAATCAATTCTGTATATAGTAGTATATATCTATTAATCTGAAACTCCTACTAATTTCTCCTTCTCCCACCTTCTCCTTTGGTAACCATAAGCTTGTTTTCTACACACATTTATTTTTTTTCAATGCACATATAAGAAATTATCAAATGCTAAATAGTTTTAGAATGTTAGGGCAGAAAAAGAGCATCAGTGGAGAAAAACCTTTATGTGGGAATTCAAAAGTGTCAGATAAGGGCAGACTATGCTCTTGCCGAGGCTCTTTTGTGTTAATGTGAGTGTGTGCATGAGTGTACGTGTGTGTGAGAGAGAAAGAAGAGAAAACAAGATGGAGTGTTGGCCAAGGCTGGAAGCAAAAGGAAAATTGCTTGCAGAAACAGAAATCAGATGTAGCTTGAAAACTGATGTAACTTGAAATGGTACAAGAGCAACCAGAAGGGGTCTACTAATTAGTCACTAGAGTCAGGTAGAAAATGATTAAACAGAGGAAAACTTTACAGGCTGACAGAAAATGTCCAGAGACAGCAAGTCAGAGGCCTGGTTACTCTCACAGGGAAATATGGTCATGGAAAGTCAAAATACTACTTAAAGGATAACACAGTTTGAACCAAGAGAAGATACTAGAAAGCCTACATAGAAAGGAATGCCTTTTGCTTCTGACCAGGAGAATGAAAAGAAACCCAAGGACACTGAAAGATAACAGGAATGAGAAGAGAGAGAGAGAAGATTCTGGAGACATCTCTATCTAGGCTGAAGGCCCAGATAGGAAGATGTCAGGAAATAAAACATTGGAAATTGAGGTAAGTTGAATTCATGAATGCCATCATGACAGAAATGTATACCTACCAACACACAGGCACCCCAAGTTTATTCAGTATCAGTTCATTCACTCAGTCATGTCTAACTCTTTGCGACCCCATGAACCGCAGCATGCCAGGCCTCCCTGTCCATCACCAACTCCCGGAGTTTACCCAAATTCATGTCCATTGAGTCAGTGATGCCATCTAACCATCTCATCCTCTGTCATCCCCTTCTCCTGCCTTCAATCTTTCCCAGCATCGGGGTCTTTTCCAATGAGTCAGCTCTTCGCATCAGGTGGCCAAAGTATTGAAGTTTCAGTTTCAACATCAGTCCTTCCAATGAACACCGAAGACTGATCTCCTTTAGGATGGACTGGTTGGATCTCCTTGCAGTCCAAGTTACTCTTAAGAGTCTTCTGCAACACCACAGTTCAAAAGCATCAATTCTTCAGCACTCAGCTTTCTTTATAGTCCAACTCTCACATCCATACATGACTTTATTGCATCCTGGAAAAATATGGTTCTTCCCACCAAGCTCTCTTTAACCATGTGTGTTAATCTGAAAACACACTAGGCTTGTAGGAGGCCAGGTAAAAAGAAGAGATGAAGTTAACTCCCATTCCAATTTCTCATAATTTTGAAAAATGTTTCCAAGATCTGTTTTTTAGAGGAGAAACTCCTGAATCCTCCAGGGGTCATTTAGCTGCAAAAAGCAGGGGGCCTTCTCTGCAGAGTGCTCTGGGCCTATTTCACCACCTCCCTACCTGTGTGGCTTCATGTTTGGATTATCTTTTGTTCTGTTCCAGCCACTTTGGAAGGTCCCAGCAACTGCAAGCTCAAATTAGAGCCTAATGGATGTGGGGATATTAGAAGCAGAACAATAAGAAGAAATAGTACACTTCTATCCAAACCACAGTAGCCAGACGACCTTCCATAATTAATTGTAAATAAACAAAGCTGCATCACTGTTTAATATTCCATGGATTATAGGACTGTTATTAGATATCCACAGCCCAGATACCCTGGTAAAATGTCATGTTAACACTACAGGTTATTCCACACCAGCTTATCAGTGGGTTGGAGCCATTTCGGCCAGAAGCCCCCCAGGTAAGATGTCTTTCAAGTCATAGCCTGAATTTCATTGCCCCAGATATTTCATCTTCTGTCCCCACTGTCAAGTCAATAAGCATAAAACCTATCTGACCAATCGTTCTCACTGTTCAATTATTTAACCTAATTTGTCTTCTATAAATTTCACTCAATAGCTTGAGTCTTAGGTCTTCCACCTTTCTGCCCATCCCATCCTCTACTCTTGATGTTTGTACAATTAGTCAGTTGGATAGTTGAAGTATTTAAGGAATAGCTCAAAAACTGCTTTTGTTTTTCATAATTGGTTTCCTTTGGCATAAACATGTTCAGTCTATTTTTTAAAAATCTTCATATAATTTAGCTGATTTGTGCTTTATCAACCCTCCTGTAACACTACTTTAGTCCCAGTCTTTTCAAAGGAGATCCATCTAATATCCAGTCATGTAGAAATCTTTTATGTAAAATGGTAGAGGAGCATCCCTGAATGTCCACTGCAAATTTTATTTTCATTGGTAGTTTCTTAATGTTAGTGATGACTCCTTTGATCATCTTTTTGTTGCTGTTGTTGTTTAGTCAGTAAGTCATGTCTGACTCTTCTGTGATGTCATGGACTGTAAACCGCCAGGTCCCTCTGTCCATGGGTTTTCCCAGGCAAGAATGCTGGAGTGGGTAGCCATTTTCTTCTCCAGGGTAGCTTCCTGATCCAGGGACTGATCCCACATCTACTGCTTTGCAGGCGGATTCTTTACTGCTGAGCCACTGGGGAAGCCCCATTTTTATGTTACCTGTCAGAGAAAATGAAGTCACCAATTCTCTGTGGCTCCTTCAAAGGCTAGATGCTGCCATGACAGAGCTTGTTTCTCAGTTTTCCAGCTTTCTTTCTTCACAGCTCTGTCCTGCAAAACCTTATATTCTAGGATTTTTATTTTAAAAAGAAAGATACAAGCTCTGCAAATGCTCAAGCATCAGCTTTGATAGCACTGTGGGAGCACATTAAGGAAGTGTTATAAAGCAGGAGACATATATCCTTTTATGTGTTGCGTATAATAAGGTTTACTGATTAGTCTAACTCACTGAGGCAAATCACTGCACAGTCTTAAAGGTCTACTGTTCAGTGCACCATAATTAAATTAAAGTTAAAGTACTGTAATTATTTAGAACCAGGCTGCCATTTTTCTTTTTTTTACTGACTTTGTGAACTCATGGGCTCCAACGAATGCAGAGATAAAATAGCATAACACAAGTTGGCTATATATTATCTTGTCGATCTTCTATTTAGAATTAAATTACTCGTAAGTTCAGAAGTTAGTAAGAAACAGGAGAAATATCCTCTGTATAATAGTAGCTTTATGTTGGTTGAATTTAAACATAAATGGAGAGTATTAATGTGATTATTTACACACAGCATGCAAGTCTAAATATGCACATGCTCACATAATATTATACTCAAGTAGTCACCTTGCCTTTACTGACGGCCTTTTCATGACTTACCTTCCAGCTTTTATCCTTCTCCCTGAAGTGTTCTTAAAATGCCTGTGCTACTTCCCTGTTTAAAACACATCCTTGGATCCCTACAGCCCTTAAGAAAAAAAAAAAAAAGCTTTAATGTAACTCATGAAACCCAACCTGATTTTGTCCCCTCTGTCTCTTCAGGCTCACATTGCATCCTCTCTATTTCTCCTCAGTCCTTCTGTCAAACTGACTTCCCTGTGCTTCTGGAATGTATGTTCTAAGCTCTTACCTGCCTCAGGACCTTTGCATATGCTGCTTACTAAGACTGACTGGACCAGTCTTCCTTCATCCCCTTTCACCTAGTTAATGCCTAGAAATACAATCTTGCTGTTGCTTCCTCAGAGAAGCCTTCCTTGATCCCATCCCTGTTATATGCTCTCATAGCATCCTCTTTTAGCATCCTCTCATAGCAAACTCTATAGCACTTAGTTTATGAATATACATTTACACATGTAGTCCTCTGGTTTTTAGTTATCACTCTTACTTGATTACACATTCTTGAGCTTAGGAACCTTGTTTTCGCTTTTCATTCTCCCTAACCCCAGCACTTAGCAAAATGCTATGTTTAGCAAATTTTTGATCACATTATTTGATTCTTACTCTGACTTATCTGCTGTGACTGAATAGTCTCTCCACTTCTGTCCCCAGATACAGAAGGGGACAAATCTTCAATTTTTTTGGAAAAAAAAGAATAGAGGAAACATTAAAAGTTTGTACAGTAGAAGTAGTTTCTTATTCAATGTATTTTGATGATCAGGAAAAAGTGTAATTGACAACTTATGATGCCTGGAATTTGCACACTTGGAAATTCTCCTTTGAGTTGAATCATATTTTCTAGAAACTCATATCAGGTCGAAAATTTGTCACCTTAATTAGAATCACTAGTCCACATAAATCCAACAGGTAGGCAACAGAAAACAGATTCTAAAAAGAAAGTGGTCAAAAAGCAGGTAATTTTTCATCAAGGAGGAAGGATTTGAGATTCTATGGAAGTGTCAAAGCTTAAGACAATAATTCTTGGGAAAGGCTGAGGCATGTACTAAAACTTGCCCATCCAGATAGTACTCAAACTCACCACAAGGGGGCGCACATAATCATAATTGTGTAACCTATAAAAAAGAATCATCCGTGGTCCTTGAGTACCATTCAAAGATAGATCAATTTGGCATCCACAATAATAGAATAGCACTTAATCTACTCAAATATATTTTAACCATCAAAGAAATAGCACATCTGTAATGTAAAACAAAACTTAAAAATCTTTATTCCCATCTGTCTCATCCTCTATTTCACTCACTTGCCACAGCTGCTCTGGCACCCCACCTTCACATCTCCAAGCTCCCCCACATTCTGACAAACCCAGCTATTGGATACTTCCTTGTGTCTTTACCCCTCTCTTCTCTGACTCAGCTTTTTACCTTGTAGATAAATTTATCTGAGATCTCTGGCTGCTCTTTCCCCATCCCCCAGCTCCTCCAAACATTAGGAGCTAACCCTGCCAACATAAATCTCACTTCCTTAGAGTCTGAGAGTAGAAAAGAGACTAAAAATATTTATCAATTAATTATACATTATTTAAAATTGCTATTATCACTCCCCACTCACTGCTAGAAACTGTGTAATCTTATACTTGGCAAAAAATCTTTAAAACTTTTTTTAAAAAAATCTTTGATTTCTATTTCCTAACTTACAAAGTGAGCTTCATGAAGTTTCATGCGTTGGAAAACTATAATTTGTTCCTCTTTGGGGTACTGGCTTCCCTGGTGGCTCAGAAAGTAAAGAATTTGCCTGCAATGCAGGAGACCCAGGTTCAATCCCTGGGTCAGGAAGATCCCCTGGAGAAGGACATGGCAACTCACTCCAGTATTCTTGCCTGGAGAATTCCATGGACACAGGAGCCTGGCAGGCTACAGTCCATGGGGTCACAAAGACTCAGACACAACTGAGTGACTAACACTTGGGGCTTTGGAAGATGAGAAAAGGGGATACAGACCCTCTGGGGCCCTTTAATCATGTATTTTTGGATAAAATATGCCTGAGTAGGACATTATATTCAAGAACTCTGGGGATGAGAAAGCAACAGGAGGTATTAAACTCTAAGATAAGAAGTCAGGGAAGATGCCTATAGAATTGTTGGTGGAAAGAAGGATGCTAAGGACAATCCACCCAAGCTGTCATTTTTACTTCTGCTGGGCCATGGCATAGAGGTATCAGAGAGGAAGCTCTGTAAGTGTAAGGGTTAGTTGGTCAGTCATGTCTGACTTTTTGCCGTTCCATGGACTGTAGCCTGCCAGGCTCCACTGTCCATGGAGTTTTCCAGGCAAAAATACTCAAGTGTGTTGCCATTCCCTTCTCCAGGGTATCTTCCCAAGCCAGGGCTCAAACCCAGGTCTCTTGCATTGCCGGCAGATTTTTTATCATCTGAGCCATCAATAATTAATAAGGTTGCTGATAATTGCCTTGGGATAATAAATTCAAATTGAGGATCCAAAATGTTTATCACCATCACTATACGCAGATGAGCTACATGTTTTCAGAACGAATAGATGGTCCCTTGATGAAACTTCCTCTAAAGGTCTGGTTGTCCTAGGCTCAGCCATGAAATTAAAACACACTTGCTCCTTGGAAGAAAAGCTATGACAAACTTAACATATTAAAAAGCAGAGACATTACTTTGCCGACAAAGTTCCATAGAGTCAAAGCTATAGTTTTTCCAGTAGTCACGTATGGATGTGAGAGTTGGACCATAAATAAAGCTGAGTGCTGGAGAATTGATGTTTTTGAACTGTGGTGTTGGAGAAGACTCTTGAGAGTCCCTTGGACTGCAAGGAGATCCAACCAGTCCATCCTATAGGAAATCAGTCCTGAATATTTATTGGAAGGACTGATGCTGAAGCTGAAACTCCAGTACTTTGGCCACCTGATGCAAAGAACTGACTCATTAGAAAAGACCCTGATGCTGGGAAAGATTGACGGCAGGAGGAGAAGGGGATGACAGAGGATGAGATGGTTGGATGGCATCACCAACTCGATGGATGTGAGTTTGAGCAAGCTCCAGGAGTTGGTGACAGACAGGTAAGCCTGGTGTGCTACTGTCCATGGAGTCACAAAAAGTCAGACATGACTGACCAACTGAACTGAACTGAACTGACCTGAAACCCTCCAAGTAATGTAGATTTCAAAGGAGGCCATGCTTTCTGCAGTGAACATTTAACGATTTTCTCATTTGATACCTAATGAGATTCTTCAAACTAATTGCAGGCTTATAAAATTTTGAAAGAAGACAGAAACATTAAGAAAATAAACCATGGCAATGATCCCATGCTGGGGAAAATTGAATACCATACATTTGGTCCCAGAAATCTTGTCTTAAATATGGTGGTAACCAAAGTCTCATCAAATTAGTTAAGAAAGCATTTTAACAGAGAAATGCTCCATCATAACAGAGTTTCACAGCTCTGCATATCTTGCAGACAGACCTGACTACTGAAAAGATCAGTTAAATGCAAGTTACCATTGCTACATTTTTAATTTACATTTCCAGTGAAATTTCTGGTAAAATACTTACAGGGTGGTCTCCATTAGATCATAGACTTTCATTACCCAGAAAAGTGTAGGAAATATATCCTAGCAGTTCTCTAGTTTAATTATAGACTCTTCTACTCTCTACATAACCATAATGGTTTTTGACATGATACTTCTCTAGTACAATATATTTGAAATAAACAGCAAATGTAATCTCATTCCATTACAAACCCTCACATTAAAAAGTAAAATGACGCTATTCATCTTAACTTCCAGGCTTATTCTTCACATTATTTTTCAAAGAAAAAGAGAGAGAGGAAAAAAAAAAGAAAATGAAGGGAAGGAAACCTGCTAATGGTCTGAGATTAAATTTAATAGCTGTTGAGAGGCCATTGCAGCGAATCTCTATAACTTAGTAGGGAGACTCTATGTGGACAATTGCACGATCAATTGTTTTGTTCTTTAATAGGATGTGAGTGCCAAAAGATAAACTATTTGGGTTCAAAGGGCAGTGAATTCATTAAAATAAGTTCCTAATAAAAGTGATTCAATCTTTGTATTTAGCTTTTAATACAAAAAATTAATTAACATTTGCTTTATGAGACCTGACCTCCCCGGGGAAATATAATCAATTTTCCCAATATAGGATGGATTCTGCAGAAGACATAATTTCTTATTGTGGTGCAAATCAATCATGTCAGTGGTGCAGGGGAGCTGTAAACAATGCGCAAAACTATTAAACTCTAGGCTCTTTAGAAGCCACTTGTCAACGCCATAGTATATAGATACACACTTATAGTGGGGACTGTTTAATTAGAATATTGATTAACTTATTGCAGCTCTTGGCATAACACATGATGATGGTCTGCTATCCAGAAGGAATATAAGCCACCTGAAAACACATCTATGGTTTTGCAAATGTGATTTCACAAATTGTGTTAATTATAGCAGCATGATGCATGCCTCTACTGCAAAGACTGAAGAAACATGAGGGGTTTTAGGTTGAGGACTATAACTCAATAAAGTCTAGATGATTTTAGTCCATTTTTAAATCTTTAAGTTTTGTTCATTTTAATCATTCCTTTTTATTTTAGTGTATCTTTGATTTTTTTATTGAGATAAAATTCACATGACATGGAATTCATTATCTTAACCATTTTGAGTGTATAATATGGTATATAATATTATTTGCAATGTTCTACAACCATCACCACTAATTCCCAAACATGTTTGTCACCCAAAAAAGATACAGTTTCTATTAAGCATATAAATGGAATCAGGCTTTTTGTATCTGTCTTCTTTCATTTGGAACACTGTTTTCAAGATTCATCCATGTTGTAGCACTGTCTTCAAGTTTCATCCAGTATTTTATCCCTTTTATGGCTGAATAGTATTCCATTCTACAGATATAACAAACCCAAGGTCATGAACAAGTTAAAATTTTCTAGCTCCATGGGCTTTATATTTACTGCTCAAACTCCTAAATTTTAAAAAGAGAGCAAGGCTGTGGGTCAATTTAACGCACATAATTCATTTCCATTTTGTATCCAGACATGTTTGATTTTTTTTAACTGAATGCTTCAATAGCAAACTCCTGAAGTGGAGTTATAAACAGGAGAGGTAATTTTTCCCCCCAAAATATAAAAAGAAAGGAAAAGGAAGATATGAGATAAAAAGCACATGAGATTCTTTATCAAGTTGGAGCTGACAAGATTTATACATTCAAGAACAAGTTCAACTCCCCTGGTTATATCCATCCCACTTTTCCATTTATCTCTCATTTTGCCTAGCCATGTGTCTTTAACCAAATATCTACTCAATATATATTTGTCAGATTAATATTATCATTGTAAATGATGGGAATGGCAGCTTAGTCTATAAATTACTCCATTCCCCTCTGGACATGAACAGAAGAATAACAGCAAGGATATTATCATAAATCCTATCATAAATTAAAGACAATAACACTACTTTGAGTTTGTAAATCAACGAGACTCTCATTTAATGGCTTCTGTTTTCTTTATGAAGTACAAAGTATCATTTGTGAAAGTAAAATAGATGGTGATGGGTTTAAAGTTCACACCAGATACTGCTCTCTGTAAATGATATTTAATAATTACAACAGACCATGAGACAACAGCTTTTAAATTCCCATTATACAGATAAGGGAATGGAGTCACAGAAAAAAAAATATTGATTAACTTGTCCCAGGTCTCATTTCTGTTAAGTGGTAAACAGGGATTTAGTTAGTCAGATCCCGGAGTTCATGCCCTTAACCCTGCACCTAATCCCCTTGAGTTTATAATTATGAACTTATGGATGAAGATCTTTGTAATTGTGTGGATTTTCTCCTCCAAAGCTCTTCAGTCCAGATATGGGCACTGATATTATGCAGTTCCAGGTTTGGGATTTTGACAGGCAGATGTATTAGCAAAATAAGAGGGTAGGGAGTAGGATGAATAAGAAGAGCACGACCACAGTGATGGACCCAAGACACTGATTAGCGAAGAAAGGACAGGTAGGAGGTGACTGGGTAGTGGTGAGGAAGGACCTCCAGGTCTCAATAATATCTCAGAGCTGGGACTGTGTGAGTAGCTAAGTAAGAGAGCTTTTCGGGTAAAAGATGGTGCTCAGAAAGTAGGGCCTTTGAGTGCAAGGTTTCACTTGTGGAACAGTTCGGCCCCATGTGTGAAAGTCTGAAGTCAGTTGGAAGTGATGATCAGCTGGAAAGATTCACAACTTGAGAGTCCAGACTGTTGAACTGGATGTCCACATGGGTTGGAATCTGGTGAAGTCAAAGTGTCTGAGCAGTCAACCCTTGAATCCATTCACTGTAAGTCTTCTCAGACCCCTTGTTTCCATCCATCCTAAAGACTTGTCCTTTGTCTTTGTGGCTTACTTAAGAGAGCTAACCTAAAATTATTTGTCACAGTGTTCTTACAGTTGGGCTTCAGTGAATCCAAAAGATCTCATTTTTCAGCACTCCAATTCAGGGAGAAGAAAAGAGATGCACAAAAGTTTATTCACGGTGTATTCTTATTTCCAAACATTTTATTCTTGAGCTTGCCACCTGGGAGAGTTCTGACTTGAGGAGTAGGGCTCTGAGGGCTCTGAGGGTTTCTAGTCACAATTTTATTACAATTTGTTTGTTTTCTCTATGACCAGGCTCAGGAGTCTCTGTAGTAAGAAGCTTGGTAGGGAAAGCACGCTTTGAAGATCTTTCTTTCCCTCCCCTCCCCAGCCTAGCCCAACATGCATTATTTACTTAAAAGCCTAAGCCATTAGCCACAGCCCTCTCAGTAAATACCGATGGTTTGTCTTTCCCATAATTGTAAGGGACTAGCTCTGTGTTCTCCCTGACATAGAGAGAAAGGGACTTGCCCTATAAAACTCAGTTCTCATGGAACCATGGCTGGATACTTGAGAAATTTCACGTCCTGGGAGAAACATCAGTTCAGCTAGTCTAAACGAAAAGCTTTGGCAAACATTTTCTGAAGCTATGCCCTACTCCATCATACTCTCACTTTGGAGATGTATCCAAGAATCTATACAGACCATGTGTGAGCCAGCAAGCCCTGAGGGGACTGGCAAACCTCCGCAGCCACACAGCAAGCTGACAGGAACCATCTGACAAGCAGGATGCATGTGTGCTCAAGAGATGAGAGACATACGGTAAGAGCAAAGGAGGTGAGCGTCACCCGTCACTCTGAGCCAAGATGGCAAATCAGTGAGACCCAGGATAACATGGAGAAAAATGAGCCAAGCCCCTGCAACCCATGGCCAGTCTCCAGCATCCGCATACAACTTCCTCACCCATCAAAGACAATCATTCCTACATAGCCTGACTGGGGAGGTGAGCTTTCAACAGACGGGGCTCCCCATTCCACCATCACTGGGATACCTGATAAGTTTATCACAGGGAAAAAATTCACAAATATTTTATCACTGACTGTCCTTGGGTGGTAGGGATTCCCTTGTGACTCAGACAGTAAAGAATCTGCTTGCAGTACAGAAGACCCAGGTTTGATCCCTGGGTTGGGAAGATCCCCTGGAGAAGGGCATGGCAACCCACTCTAGTGTTCTAACCTGGAGAATTCAATGGACAGGGGAGGCTGGCAGGCTATAGTCCATGTGTCCTCTGTGACATTTCATTCTATTGAAGTAGTGCCCCTTCCCCCAGGAGGGGTCCCTCAGTGAACTGGAATGTTCTCAGCACAGGGGAGAAACATGAGAGAGATTACTACAACATCAACTCTAACACCTGTCAGAAAAATCTTACAGTATTACTTGGGATATTTAGACACCTTGATCTTTAAGAAAGTTTTAGTTGCTCAGTCATATCTGACTCTTTGAAACATCATGAACTGTAGCCCACAAGGCTCCCCTGTCATGGACTTCTCCAGGCACGAATATTGGAGTGGGCAGCCATTTCCTTCTCCAGGGGATCTTCCTGATCCAGGGATCGAACCTGGGTCTTCTACATTGCAGGCAGATTTTTTTTTACCATCTCAGCCTCCAGGGTATAAACTAAACTGGATCAAATCCTCCTCCTTGATCCACCTCTACTCAAATTGTTTTTGATCACTGGCTAGCAACTCCTGGCCCCCCTGTGTGAGATGCCAGCTTTTGGAAGCCAGATTTTGTTTTTATCATTTTATGCAGTTGATTTACCTAAGACTTGACCAGTTTATCTATGTTCAGTAAAGGAAACATTTTTATCTTCATATCATGGTTTGAGGTTGGATGCTTAGTAGCTTCAGTCGTGTCTGACTCTTTACAACCCTATGGACTGTAGCCCACCAGGCTCCTCAGTCCTTGGGATTCTCCAGGCAAGGATACTGGAGTGGGTTGCCATGCCTTTCTCCAGGGCATCTTCCTGACCCAGGGACCCATGCCATGTCTCCTGTGACTCTTGCATTGAAGGTGGACTCTAGAGCTGAGCTACTGGGGAAGTCCTTGAGGTTGGGGAGAAGATGAAAAAGAGCTAGAAATAAAGTTTAGACAGACAAATACTTAAAGGAAGAAAAAACATTCATTCAAAATGTATTCAAACTCCCTAAATCTTAAGTATTCTGAATGCAAATCATCTTCAATTCTGATATAACTAATATATGACCTGACCTCACCCTCCCTACCCCTGGAAAAGAGATGCCAAGAGGATCAGCAGATGTACATACAGGGCATATAAACTCTTGGATATGGAAACTGTGAAAAAGTTTTAGTAGAATGAAACCTCTCAAGATTAGAAATGCACCCTTTGTATTAATTTAGTAGAACTTGATAATCATCCTCCTTATCTCTGCCACAGGGGAGCTGTTTCTCTTTAAACTAGGACAAATTTACATAAATTAAATCTTGCTTTGTTAAGCTTTGAGTTTCAGAGGGGAAGGAAGGGAGATCTATTAATAATATACAATTCTTAGACATCTACTGTGGGCTGGTGGTATTAGATTAGGGCATATACCTCGCTTCATTTTTGTCAAACCCTCTGAGTTGGGAACACTGAGGTTCAGGGGCCAGTGACTTGCCCACGGTCACTTAAGAGACGGGCTCAAACTCAAGGTCAATTTGAGTCCAAAGCCTCTAACCCCTTTCTCCTTTAGCAGTCTTAAGGATACTTAAGGGTATTTTCCTCACGAGTGCCAATAACTAATATGATTGGAATTTTGAGTCATGTACATTTAGCCTTATGAAAAAAAGGAGATGATACAAGATAAGTACAACCACTGCATATAACAAATTCATCATAGCAGGTTTGCCTAGTCTGATGACTGACACCTTCAATATGAAGTTCTCTTTTCAAATACCACCAGTTATCTACTCTATTATTTAAACGTTTTTAAAGCATTCTAAGTTATTTCTCTTTCGGCTATAATAACTTTTGAAAGGACTTTCTAGTATTGCTTAAACATGTAGGCTTTCTCCTTCAGAGTTCTAACGACTTCTATGTAAAACAAATTCATTCACATACTCCAAACTTATTCCCCTTGCTCCCCATTTTCACATGTTTAGAAAAGTCTAAGCCAGGTTTTCAAAATGGCTTTTCCTAATTTTTCATCTTTTGAGATTTAAAATTCTAATTTATGTCTTGGGTACCCCAGGCCTTCTCGTTTCCTAATTTATTTTTCACTTACTTCAAGCCATCAACATATCCCTGCCCTCGGGTTTGATTTATACTGCCTGGGAACATAATCCAATCATGAATCTTCCTTGGGAATGCCAACATGGCATGAGAGAGAGAGCTTACTTTAATGATCTTTTTAGAGTAGAAAACAAAAGGCAAAGAAATCAGTGGAACTTTAAAAACACTATTAAGCAAACTCGCTAAGCCTATAGGGACTTCAGAAACTTGGCTCTTCTCTAAATTCAAAATTGAAAGCAACAATCCTTTGAACTATTGCTCCTTGCTAGTCTCTCATTTTTATGCACATGAGTTGGTATTGACCAGTTGAAGCTATAAACGAAAGACCCAAAATAACCACCTTTTTTTTTCCACCTCCACTCCAGATCCTGTGCGCACATCCACTGAATCCAGGTACTTCTTGTTTTACTGACCAGATGAACATATCTGGCCCTGCGTGCTATGCCTCACCGCTAACCAAACATGAGTACCTTCTGAATCAGACGGTGTTTGTGTTGGTTCTTCATGTTGTCAGTCACAGAACTCAACAGTGGTGATGCATCTAAGGAGAGTATTTGTTAGTGGGAAGTTGTGGTACCTCCCAGTCACAAGCAAGCCTCAGACAGTGGAGGAACCAGGGAGGCTCCAGGGGCATAAGCTATAAGAGTTCACAGACCTTCTAAACTACCATTCTATGTACTGGTTGAGATCCTAACTTTTTTATTTGGTGGAGTATAGCAGGTACCTTTGCCCCCCCTCCATCAGTTTATGTGATGAGTGGGTGGCCCAGGTGAAAGACACCAGGATATATCTACCCAAGGTCTAGATATTGGGAGGGATTTGGTTGGAAAGATACTGAGAAACACCTGCCTGGTTGAAAGAAACTGAGTGAGGGAGAGAAAATACAGGGCTCCATAGAAAGGCACTGAGGTAGCTCCATTATAGAAAGATTGCAAGTACCTAATTAGCTAGAGAAATTAAATCTTGCCTTAAATATTCTGGCCTCCCTGGTGGCACACGTGGTAAAAATTCTGCCTGCAATGTAGGAGACCCAGGTTTGATCCCTGGGTGGGATCCGTGGATCAGGAAGATCCCCTGGAGAAGTAAATGGCAACCCACTCCATTATTCTTGCCTGGAAAATTCCAGGGACAGAGGAGGCTGACAGGCTACAGTCCAAGGGATCCCAAAGAGTTGGCCACGACTGAGCAACTAACACTTTGCTTACCATAGCTCAGATTCAAAGACTCTCAGATTTGATGTCTCTTTGTTCCATAGTTAGATTCTCAGAGGAAATTATTTCGTTATTCCAGCTGGGCCAGGTGACTACCCCAGGTCCTTGAGTGCACTCATAGTCACCAATGGTCAAACCTTAGATCCTGGTAGCTATGGCTTGAGAAGGGAAAGTTACTGTGCTTGGGAGGCTTCTCTAAGAAGTATCTTGTAGATGCAGGCTCCATGCCAATGCATTCACCACTGAATATTCTGAGGCTCTCTGGAAGGATGACTGTCCAGGAGACATCTGAGGTTTAATTTGTGAAGACTAAATTAGTAAATACAAAATTAGCATACATAATACCAATCAATAGAAAAATCTATTTTTATTTAATTTGCAAATATCAATAGTACATGTACTGTGTACAAACACTATGCTATATAGCATGGTCTATTAAAAAGGAACTGTTCCCTGCCATCCAAACAAGCGTTTTCTGCTATTGACTTGAAAATCTTAATTTGTGGTCATTTATCCTTTCAACAAATATTTGTTGAGCTCCTACTATATGATAGTCTCTGTCATGGTTCTAGGGTATTTGGTAGGGAAGACAATGGCAAAAATTTCTATCCTCATGAAGCAGTCATTATTAGATAAGAAAAGTCAGTCATGACTGAGAGATGGATCCAGGTTTTGCCTCTATCTCTTAATGGCTGAGGGGCACATTTCTGAATCTCTCTGTTGTTCAGTTTTCTCATTTTTAAACTGAGAATGATAATAGTAACTTTTCACAGTGTTGTCATAAAAGTGTATGAATCATGTACAAGAGCTTCTATCATTGCTATCATCATCTTCATTATGATCACTATCATTATGCAACTCTTCAAAAAGATTTTCAGTCCCTCTTACTCTGAGATCAATGCCAGCAATTAACCCTCGCTCTACCCAATTCCACCAAAAAGTTCTTTTTAACCAGACTGATAGAACCGAGCATAGGAGTTTTATTTACTTACTCACTGGGTGTTCAAGGGATTGTATTAGATGTTGGGTTCACCAATAGCAGATGCTGAGATGCAGTTTGGGGTTTAAGATGTTTACTAGGGATCAACACCTATGAAAATAAGAGAGAAGAAGCAGAATTGAGCAAAGGGAGCTGCTCAAGCCCAGAAAATTTGTGGCCAACCTTCAGGATGTCCTGAAGCTAGTACTGTCCATTAAAATGTCCCTCTTTGAGACAGGGTGGCTAATTTTTTGTATCTCCTTGGCTTTCCTTTCAAACAGTAAAGAAACTGCCTGTGATGCAGGAGACCTGTGTTCAATACCTGGGTCAGAAACTTGCTCTGGAGGAAGGAATGGCTGCCCAGTCAAGTATTTCTGCCTGGAAAATTCCATGGGCAGAGGAGCCCAGTGGGCTACAATCCATTGGGTCACAAAGAGTCGGACACGACTGAGCAACTAACACTTTCACTTTCCCTGGGATTAAGAACCATGTCTACTATTGTCACTTACTAGAAATCTGCAATATTTAGCCAGGATGTCTCCATGTCTACCATAGACTTAGTAAGGCTTGAATAAAGAGGAAAAAAAAACATGATATCAATCCCTAAAAAGTTACAGTTTAGTGAAGGAAAGGCCATGTGGATAGTGGTAACAGAGAATGTGCTCAGACAAAGAGCTACTAAGTCTTATGAGACTTCATTTAATAGAAAGATTACTTCTGGCTGAGATAAGACCACAAAATACTAGTGTTTAACTCTTTAGGCTAAGATGATGTTCAAAGATGAATTGAACAAGAAATTAATAAATTCTTGCATGATTAGTGTATTAGTAGTCCTCATTTAATTAAATTGAATCACTTTAATTAAATTGGCATGAGAACATCAGACAGTTTGCTATCAGTGCAACTCAAAGTACAGTCCACACACTGTAACGGTCTACAGACAAGTTGCTAGCTCTTAACTAAGTAAGTGCATAGATTAAGAGAAAACATTTAGAAAAGCTTTTTTTAGAAATTTCCCTTCTATTAAATCTTATAGTAAAAAACTTTGCACTTGTATTTTGTACATCTATTTTTTTTCTACCCTCTTTTCAGGGTAATTCATTTTATTGTACTTTCTCCCTCCAGTATTCTTGCTTGGAGAATTCCATGGACCAAGGAGCCTGGTGGGCCATAGTCCATAGGGTCAGGAAGAGTTGGACATGACTGAAGTAACTGAGCACACAAACAAAAGGGTTAGTCTGTAATGGATTAGACTTTTAAAAAATAGATGTTTTTTTTACCATGTAATTTAAGAGTCACTGGTCAACATCATTTATGTCTTATTTTCACAAATGAATTTACTTTTCTAAAAAACACATTTTCTTAAATCTAAATTTATTAAATAATAAACCATGACTTTTCTTAAAGTCATGATTAAGATTGTTAATTTGGGAGTAACAGTGTACCTCATTTAATTAATGAGTATATCCCCCTACAAATTGCCAAGAAAGAGAATTAATTTGTAGTATATTTGTGGCATATATTAATTTGTGGTATATATAGAAAGAATTAATTTGTGGTGTATATATATATATATATATATATATGTAATTTGTGGTATATATATATATATGTGTGTGTATATATATATATATATATACCACAAATTACGGAGACATTACTTTACCAACAAAGGTCCGTCTAGTCAAGGCTATGGTTTTTCCAGTGGTCATGTATGGATGTGAGAGTTGGATGGTGAAGAAGGCTGAGCATCAAGGAATTGTTGCTTTTGAATGTGGTGTTGGAGAAGACTCTTGAGAGTCAAAATGCTTAAAATTCTCCAAGCCAAATTTCAGCAATACATGAACCATGAACTTCCAAATGTTCAAGCTGGTTTCAGAAAAGGCAGAGGAACCAGAGATCAAATTGCCAACATCCGCTGAATTATCAAAAAAGCAAGAGACTTCCAGAAAAAAAAAATCTACTTCTGTTTTATTGACTATGCCTTTGACTGTGTGGATCACAATAAACTGTGGAAAAATTCTTAAAGAGATAGGAATACCAGACCATCTCACCTGTCTCTTGAGAAACCTGTATGCAGGTCAGGAAGCAACAGTTAGAACTGTACATGGAACAGACTGGTTCCAAATAGGAAAAGGAGTACATCAAGGTTGTATATTATCACCCTGCTTATTTAACTTATATGCAGAGTACATCATGAGAAACACTGGGCTGAAAGAAACACAAGCTGGAATCAAGATTGCTGGGAGAAATATCAATCACCTCAGATATGCAGATGACACCACCCTTACGGCAGAAAGTGAAGAGGAATTAAAGAGCCTCTTGATGAAAGTGAAAGAGGAGAGTGAAAAAGTTGGCTTAAAGCTCAACATTAAGAAAACTAAGATCATGGCATCTGGTCCCATCACTTCACGGCAAATAAATGGGGAAACAGTGGAAACAGTGGCTGACTTTATTTTTCTGGGCTCCAAAATCACTGGAGATGGTGATTGCAGTCATGAAATCAAAAGACACTTTCTTTGGAAGGAAAGTTATGGCCAACCTAGATAGCATATTGAAAAGTAGAGACATTACTTTGCCAACAAAGGTCAGTCTAATCAAGGCTATGGTTTTTCCAGTAGTCATGTATGGATGTGAGAGTCGGATGGTGAAGAAGGCTGAGCACTGAAGAATTGATGATTTTGAACTGTGGTGTTGGAGAAGACTCTTGAGAGTCCCTTGGACTGCAAGGAGATCCAACAAGTCCATCCTAAAGAGATCAGTCCTGGGTGTTCATTGGAAGGACTGATGTTGAAGCTGAAACTCCCGTACCTTGGCCACTTCCTGTGAAGAGTTGACTCATTTGAAAACACCCTGCTGCTGGGAAGGATTGGGGGCAGGAGGAGAAGGGGATGACAGAGGATGAGATAGCTGAATGGCATCACCGACTCGATGGACATGGGTTTGAGAAGACTCTTGGAGTTGGTTATGGACAGGGAGGCCTGGTGTGCTGCAGTTCATGGGGTCTCAAAGAGTCAGACACGATTGAGTGAATGAACTGAACTGAACTGAGCTGATATATATACACTCTCACCTGGGAAGCCCATATGTGTGTGTGTGTGTATAGTGTGTGTGTGTTTTTATATTTAGCACAGAGATTTTCAATATTTATTTATATTATAGATATATAATACCTATATAATACTACATATTACACATATGTGGATCTTAGTTTTGCACTCAGGATCTTCAAACTTGCATGCAGGGTCTTTCCGTTGTGGCATGTGCGATCTTTATTTCCAAAATTCAAACTCAGTTGCAGCATGTGGGATCTAGTTCTCCAACCAGGAATTGAGCCCAGACCCCCTGAATTGGGAACATGGAGTCTTAGCCACTGGACCACCAGGGAAATTCCAGCACAGTGATTCTTAACTGCTGAAATCCCTGCAGTGATAAGAATGTCATATGTATGATAATGAGATGGCTGGTGGTTGGTGGGGGCGGGGTTCTCCCTTGATAGTTACAGGATGGGAGCTGGTCACCAGAAAGCCTATGATTAGGGAGTTGGAACCATTAGAACCATCCTTAACCTCCACAGAGGGGAGAGAGGTTAAAGATTTAATTAATCACCAATGGCCAATGATGTAATCAATCTTGCCTACATATAGAAACCCCTATAAAACCTCTTGAAGTGTTTGAAGAATTTCCAGATTGGTGAACACGTGGAAGTGCTGGCAGTTTAGTCCTACATACTCCCACCTCCACTCTGCTTTTTCATCTCTTCCATTTGGCTATTCCTAACTGGATCCTTTATAATAAAGATACAAACATAAGTTAGATGTTTTCCTGAGTTCTGCGAGTTGTTTTATTGAATTAGCAAATTTGTGAACAAGGTGATGGGAACCTCTATACATGTAGTAAACCAAGCAAATTCAGAGGATCCTGGACACCTTATTTGCAGCTGGCATCTGAAGAAGGGGCAGTCTTGTGGGACTGAGCCCTTTACCTGTAAGGTTAGTGATAACTCTTGACTACTTAGTGTCAGAACTGATTTAAATTTCAGGACACCAAGTTGGAGTCAGAAAAACAGTGTCAGAAGTGATGTCAGAAAACCAGCAAAGCTATTTCATGAGTCCAATTTTCTACTAACTTTTACTTAATTATAAGAGGTATTCATATGTATATGACATTAGCAGAATGAAATAAAACCAAATGAGAATGCAATAAATTCCCTAAAATAGCATTTGTAGAGAAATACATTTCTGATAAAATATTTACAATCCTCAAAATAAGTCCTCAAGCATAAAGAAATATCATAATTTTAAAACTTTGTCCACAAGTACCCTCAAGCTGCAAAAGAAACATGAAGAGAAATGAACAGAGCAAAATGCACAGAGATGAGAAGTTGCTCTTTCCACAAAGTCTGCCCCAAGGTATATCACAGTAGACAACTCTTCCATAATATCTGTTTCCTTGGATTTTATGGAAATTCCCAGCCATCATAAATTATTTGTGTTAATGTTAGCTAAAAGAAGGAAGATAATGCAAACATCATAAAACTATTGAATTAAAATCCGGCACACAGACAACACTAAGTTAGTGAGAATATGTTTGTAAAAACAGATCCTTTTTCTCCAAAAATAAAATATATTGGAGTAGGGAGTAAGATGGCAGTGTAAGAAGTCTGTGAGCTCACCTCTCCCAACAAACACATCAAAACTACAACTACATATAGGGTACCTCTTGCTGAGAATGACCCGAAGTCTACCAGAATGGTTCTCTAACAACCAAGGCTATAAAGAAAGAACCATAAGGAATCTGGTAGAATGGGAGGAGAAAGACACATCTGTAATATGTGAGTGATAAACTGTGGGAACTAAAGGAATTTTAGATCCAGAATTTAAGAAAGAGATCATCAAAATAATCATTCTCTGGCACTGAAGTTGTTGAACTTTAATATCCAAAAAATCAAATTAACTATAATTACTGCAATTTGGATATCGATGACTTTTAAAATAAATATCTTCCCTCATTTTCTATTACTCATTCTTTGAAAGAATCTCTAATTTGTAAATAATGTAAAATATACAGTAATGTAAAATAAGCCAAAACCTTGGCTACTTTAATAAATCATTAGTTTTTGTTTCCAGGTTATGAAGTTTGTGTATTGGACTGAAAACAGAAAGAAAAGGACCTGACATTAAACATTAGTTTATGGGTATCAAGTATTGGTTGATAAAGAGCAATATTTTAACCCTATAGGAAACATCATATGAGTATATATGATAGACACACAATAAATTAATCACTTAATGTGTAACTGAACTAATTAATAAATTAATTAACATTCTTAAAAAGGAGATTCTCCCACAGAAATAATTTCTTTGATAAAACTGTCCTCCAGCTTCATCTAATTTTCTTGAGGGAAGAATCTTTGCTTACCAAGAAAGTTTTCAATTTACAGTTGAGTTTTCTGAATGAAACTAATCCCCATAAACTGGATATTTTCCTTAGGTCAAGTCTATCTTACAAAATCAATGAAGAAACTGGGATTTTGCATTTGTATTGGATTTTTATAAGTTTGGTGAAAATTAATTGACTTCCCAAGATCCAACTATAAAAGTCAAAAGTTGCTCCAGAATAAACAAGTTAAAATCAGGAGCCCTAGAGAACCTAAAGTAGAAATTCATTTATGAACTGCAACCTGGAGCAATCACCTGGACTTGTCTACTCATCATCTTCATCACCATTAGCATATTTTTCACACATACATGCACAGACACACACACTCCTATTAGAATAATTCTGACCTGCTCACTTTCCCTCTTCTATTCCAGCTTAACCCCTAGAGAGATGATGTTAAAGCCAGAGTGCTTTACAATACTTTCCTAGGGAGAAGAATGATAAACTCCAACTGGCTGCTTGCCATTGTTGTGAGGAAAGCCAGAAAATATCTGATCAACACTTCTGCAGTGTTGCCGGCTCTCTCACTTCTTTACGGGCTAATGGTTTATGTGTGTCATCCCTTGAATGTCATTTTAATCTTTAGGTTGACAGAAGTAATGATTTAGGACTTAAGTAGATCCTATCTTTTTTAAGATACAATAGAGTTGTAGATCTTAGAAAGGATAACTTATACTCACCATACTCAGCCAATATTCAACTATCCCTTTATAACTCATAAAGAGTTTTCTTTAGGCAATACTTTAAGCATTATATAATTACTGAATAAAGGTAAACATCTCAATACCTGAGTTCAATAAAACTTGCCAACCAAATTTTATTTTTTCACACTAAAAAAAATTTAAATTTTTTACACTGACGTGTAACTCCAAGTAATTTCAGTGTTTTAGAGTAATTGGTGGTGAAAATCAGAAGAATTAGTTGGAATTTCTAAGAGTATCAAGGAATTAAAAACCCAGATAAGCTCAGCATGTTGGTAATAGAGTGAAACTTAGGGATTAGTTGGTTTTGTTGCTGTTCGGTCACTCAATCGTGTCCAACTCATTGCCACCCAAACAACTGCAACACGCCAGGCTTCCCTGTCCTTCACTACCTCCCGGAGCTTGCTCAAACTCATGTCCATTGAGTCAGTGACCCCATCCAACCATCTCACGCTCTGTCATCCCTTTTTCCACCTGCCCTCAATCATCACTGCTGCACCTCAGGTATTTTGTCTGAGATTGATAAAGAGGGCAGAGAAGGTGTTGAATATTTGTTCCAGCTGAATCAGTTCTTTTTCATTAAAAAAACAGGCTCTTTTCTGGAAACTGCATCAAATAGACTTCTGTTGGCCAGAACTACTCAGTAGCCCTCCCTACAAGGAATCCTGGAAAATTGAGTTGAATTTTCTTTTCTGTTAAAACTAGACACATTGTCGATCCAAACCAAATCAGGGCAAAGTTAACAAAGAGAAAGGACAGAAACTAGTGATATGGTGACTAGCAGTGTTTGCCCAGGCTAGCATTATTATTCCTATTTTCCTATGTTGTTGTTCAGTCACTAAGTTGTGTCCAACTCTGTGACCTTTTGGGCTGCAACAAGTCAGGCTTCCCTGTCCTTCACTGCCTCCCAAAGTTTCCTCAAATTCATTTTCATTGAGTTGATAATGCCATCCAAACATCTCCTCCTCTGTCCCCCTCTTCTCCTCCTGCCTTCAATCTTTCCCAGCATCAAGGTCTTTGCAACGAGTTGGCTCTTCACATCATGTGACCAAAGTAGTGGAGCTACGGCTTCAGCATCAGTCCTTCCAATAATAGGCAGGTTGATTTCCTTTAGAATTTACTGGTTTGATCTCCTTGCTGTCCAGAGGAGACTGAAATCTCAGGAGGCTAAATATTTGGTCAGTGTCACAAAGCTGATAGGTAGCTATCAGAGAATGAAGCCAGACCTAGCTGGGTTCTCAAACCTCATATATTTTCCAGTTTCTTTGGTAGGGAAAGGGCAAACAGGAAACAAAATTTGAATATAGTTAGCGTGTCAAAGATTTAGAGAATTCAGATGGAAAATCTGTGGATTTGGTTCATTAAAAGAAAAGCAGAGTTCTAAAGTGCTTGTTTGTTCAATTTATTCCTCCTACAAAATAAGCTCTAAGTTGGGGAATAAGCATGATTTTTCTCAGCCTCTATTAGAATGCACGTTGTTTGGACTACAATGAGAATATATACTCCTAAAATTCTGGTCCCTCTGATGTTTTCATTGATTCTTTCTCTGATCCCTTATGTCATCCTTCTTTCCCCTCCCTTACCTCCTTTCCTTCTTCCTCATCTCCCTCTCCATGTGCATGACCACCATCAATTTCCTCCCATCAGGCACACACCCTTTTCAACACATCCTATATTCTGGGAATTTTCTGGCTTAATTTTTTCTCATAAAGTCCAAGAGAAAATGAAGATAAGATGCAAAAATGACCCTCCATTTTAGCTGTGGGAAAGTTTCTTGTTGCTAGGGAACCAACAGTAGGTGCTAACCATCCTTTTCTAAATGAGGGCAGTTCCCAGCAGAATAATTCTTTTTGTAGAAGAACCTAGACCATGATTTCACTTCATGTCTCCAACTGGCTCTGTCCACATGCATGCTTTTATTCTCCAATAACAAGCAGCAGGAATGATTAAAAATAATTTCAGAGATGTGAAATTGCACCTTTGAGGAAGATCAGAGGAGTTGTGTAACATAACATAGTCATAAGATTGAAGGGTTTCTTATTCTCTAAATATTCAGATCATTGTTTTAGTAGAGGTGCTGTTCTGCATGGAGAAAAACTAGAAAATCATTTAAATCATACTTGGGCTTAATAAATGATGGAAGTATTAATGCTGGAAGTTTTTACATTTCAACAGATATAGGCATATGGATAGATGGAAGTATTTAAATATGATGTTGTCTGTACACAGCATGTCATTACTTAAACCATTAACAAGGCACATCCTCTGAGTTGATTTTCTTATGTTTTTTCTGTCACAAACATATGTTGTAAGCTCTTTGCTCAAGTCTGGCCTGAAAAAAGCTAAATTTAGAGATCTAGGATTATATCATTTAAAAGTGATAGAAAGGATAGTAGAGCACATAGGACATTAAGAAAGAAATGATTTATTCATTCATTGAACAATTACTGGCACATCAGTTACATGCCAGGTTCTTTCTAGATGTTGAAACAAAAAGGTCTAACCTCTCAGAGCTTGTGCTTTGGTGGGAGAGATGATTAATAAACAAGATAATTAAGAAAAATATATGTTGGATAACGTTATACTAAGAAAAAAATAGAGCAAGACAGGGGAGTATATGAAATGTCAGGGCAGGTGCTGAAAGGTGAATTTTAAATTAGAATCTAATGGAAGTGAGGGGGAGAAATATGCAAATGTCTAGGGGAAGAGCGTTCTGGGCAGAGTGAACAGCAGTTGAAAGGCTCTGTGGCAGGAGTGTACCTGACTTGTGCACAGAATAGCAAGGAGGTCAATGAGGCTGCCAAAGAGGTGATGAGAATAGTAGTAATGAAACTGGAGAATTACAGTGTAAAGGGGGTAGATGCAAGAAGATCTTTTAAAGCTTCAGTTTATAGCAAGAACTTTAACATTTTCCTCTGAGACAAATGTGAAACCAAGGAGTTAGTACTCACAGAACAATCATATGCTCATCTACATATCCCAGTCTCCTTTGCAGGTGGTTCATGTTATCTCCTTGCTCTGAGCAAAGGAGATGTTTATCACTTCCGGGTCAAGCCAGTAGTGGACATTGTGCATCCTTCATATATCTCTCTGCTCTCCTACCATTGTCCTTTGAATTCCACTGTTCCAGATGAAATGGGATAGAACCATCTGATTCACATCAGACCTCACCTGAATGAAACATAAAGCTTTGCTACCTTACGCCACTGAGGTAGTCAGGGTACATTAGTTTCTGCAGCAGGGTCTGGTCTGCCTGACCGGTATACTGATAGATGTGGTGTTATTCACTTCAGTTCAGTTCAGTCGCTCAGTCGTGTCCAACTCTGCAACCCCATGGACTGCAGCACGCCAGGCCTCCCTGTCCATGACCAACTCCCAAACTTTATTCAAACTCATGTCCTTTGAGTCGGTGATGCCATCTAACCATCTCATTCTCTGTCATCCTCTCCTCCTCCCGCCTTCAATCTTTCCCAGCATCAGAGTCTTTTCCAAGGAGTCAGTTCTACACATCAGGTGGCCAAATTATTGGAGCTTCAGCTTCAACATCAGTCCTTCCAATGAATATTCGGGACTGATTTCCTTTAGGATGTACTGGTTGGATCTCCTTGCAGTCCAAGGGACTCTCAAGAGTCTTCTCCAACACTACAATTCAAAAGCATCAATTCTTTGGCACTCAGCTTTCTTTATAGTCCAACTCTCACACCCACACATGACTACTGTAAAAAACCATAGCTTTCACTAGATGGACCTGCACTGGCAAAATAATGTCTCTGCTTTTTAATATGCTGTCTATGTTGGCCATAACTTTCCTTCCAAGGAGTAAATGTCTTTTGATTTCATGGCTGAAATCACCATTTGCAGTGATTTTGGAGCCCAAAAAGATAAAGTCACCACTGTTTCCCCATCTATTTTCCAAGAAGTGGTGGGGCCAGAAGCCATGATTTTAGTTTTCTGAATATTGAGTTTTATTTATTTTTTTTCATGTTTCAATGCCATTCTCCCATATCATCCCACCCTCGCCCTCTCCCATCAGGTCCAAAAGACTGTTCTATACATCTGCGTCTCTTTTGCTGTCTCGCAGACAGGGTTATTGTTACCATCTTTCTAAATTCCATATATATGCGTTAGTATACTGTATTGTTGTTTTTCCTTCTGGCTTACTTCATTCTGTATAATGAATGTTTAGTTTTAAGCCAACTTTTTCACTCTCCTCTTTCATTTGCATCAAGAGGCTCTTTAGTTCTTCTTTGCTTTCTTTCTTAAGGTTGATGTCATCTGCATATCTGAGGTGATTAATATTTCCCCCAGCAATCCTGATTCCAGCTTGTGCTTCATCCAGTCCAGCATTTCTCATGATGTACTCTGCATATTATTAGAATAGTTTTAAACAGAGGACTGAGATTTTCTGCCTTACATTTAACTCTAGCTGCCATGTTAAGAATAGTCTATGAAGTTGTGGGAAGCAAATGGAGGAGGGATGGGGTGAAGGATGAGCCTGTAGCACTGGTCCAGGTCGAAAATAGTGGTGGCAGAGCAAGAGTTGTAGCAATAGAGTTGGCAAGAAGTGATCAAATTCTGGGTATGCTGCTGACAGATTGTGAGGTATAAGAGAGAGAAGAGACACAGAGGGTTTGAACTGAGCAAGTGGAACAGTGGAGCTGCCATCCACTGAGATGGGGAAGACTGGGAAAAGGGGAAAGACCAAGAACTCAATTTGAAATTAGAGATGTCTATTCAAGGTTATGGTTTTTTCAGTAGTCATATACAGATGTGAGAGTTGGACCATCAGGAAGCCTGAGTGCTAAAGAATTGATGCTTCAAACTGTGGAGTTGGAGAAGACTCTTGAGACAGCAAGGAGATCAGACCAGTCAATCCTAAAGGAAACCAACCTTGAACCTTCATTGGAAGAACTGATGCTGAAGCTGAAGCTCCAATACTTTAGCCACCTGATGTGAAGAGCCAACTCTGGAAAAGACCCTGATGCTGGGAAAGATAGAAGGCAGGAGAAGGGAGAATAGAGGATGAGGTGGTTGGATGGCATCACCGACTCAATGAACATAAGTCTGAGCAAACTCCAGCAGATGGTGAAGGACAGGGAAGCCTGGAGTGCTACAGTCCATGGGGTCACAAAGAGTCTGGCACAACTGAGCCACTGACCAACAACAATTCAACAGACAGACTGAATTCAGAATGTAGATACCTATACATTCGAAGTAAGAATATGGAATAGACTTTGGATGGAAGCATCTGAAGTTCCAGAGAGAGCTTAGTGGTACAATTTGTATTTGAGACTCACTGGCATATAGATTATTTTAGTCAGGAGACTGGATAAGTTTCCCTGAGTAATGAGTATTATTGAAGGAAAAAGAAACTTAAAAGTGTCATACTGTGTGAACAATCATACAGATTCTAGAAATTATTTCTAGGTCAATTGTTGCTGAAAAGCTTCATCTAGAAAAGCAGGCAGATGTTATGCTGAAAAACACCTCAGCAAATCCTTTTCTCATCAGTATTCTGAAGCTGGAAAACAGGATTTACAGTGACAACAGACTCAGAGGAGTGGGTTTTCACCTGTGATATAGAAGTTCTACAAAATGTTTATATGGGACAGAAGTGTCTGTGTGGAGAGAATGAAAGTGGTGTCTGCACATAAAGAAGAGCCATTACTGATTGGAATAGAAATCATGTGTTAAAATGATGCCATCTCTCACAGTCAGGCATGTTAGCACCTGAATCCTGACTATGCACCATTGGCCACCTCACTCTCATGCTGGTCACACAGCAGCATGGCAAGACCAGCAAATTTCTTTCTAGTGCCATCTCTAGAAGGAAACAAGTGATGTCTCCATTCTGATTTGATTCTATTTGCACATGAACTTTCCACCCTTCTTCTCAAGGTCAGGGATCTGAGTGGTCATTAGATTAAACAACACAAATATGTGTATGTGTTTGCAACTGTGTGTTTTCAGAATAAACTCAATGCTATAATGGACAAACTTATTAATTACCTTATTAGCTGAGCACAATTTGTTGTTACTGTTCAGTCACTCAGTCGTTAAAAGGTTTATTTTTAATCCTATCAAAATCCAATTCCAAATTTGATAAGTAGCCTTCCATGTAGTGGTTCTGATACACAACTCCACCATTTTCAAGAGCCTCAGAATTTTCCACTAAGACCTTCTGTATCCAAGCAGGAAAGGCAAGAAGACAATGAATGTGGAAATTTCACAGGAGTTTTCAAGGTGTTAGTCCTAGAAGGACTTCCATCCATATTTCACTGGCCTGAATTCAATCCATGGCCTCACCTAAATTCAAGGGCAGCTGGAAGAGGTCACCCAGCTGTGCATAGGAAGAAGAGGAATGGATTGGGTATCTAAATGTTCTTTGCAATTGTGTAACATGTTGCATTACTATCTGAAGTCTGACCCAGATCTTGGGCAGATTTATGAATCTGAACTCCAAATACAACCCATATCTGTGACAAAACAGGCTCAGATAGAAAGCTCATTGAATTCAAGATTTTTCATCTCCATTTTCACTAGCTATAAGATTGAAATAATTTCTATTTAGAATATGATCTTAGAACTGGTGCAGACCTTTATCAACTTACTGTTATTAAACAGTTAAACAAAGTTATGGAGCCTCTTCGATCAGAAAACTTTGAGCACTGAATATCTAAAGGTAAACAATAAATAATCCCTATCTTCAATGAGGTAACAGTTGAATAGGGGGAATAAACATACAGAACAGCATTACAGGTCTCAGAGGAAGGTATGAAAAATTAACTCAAACTGGCATGGCAGATTTTGAAACAGAGTTCTGCAAAAATGTAAAAAAGGATATGATGCTTAAAATGAAAGTTAGAAGATGACAGGGAATTCTCCAGGTGGAGAAGAAAAGGAAGAGAATTACAGAAGGAAATCACACAGCGCATCAGAGTTGAGCTCAGAGGGAAAACCTGAAGAGGCAGGTTAGTGAAGGGGCTTTAGATGCTGAACTAAGGAATTTAGACCTTGTACCACAAGGCAAGAGGATCCATAAAGAGATGAAGAGTGATAAGGTTCATTTCAAAGCTTAGAAAAAGCATTTAGGCAAAGAGAGGCAATAGATTGGAGCTGAGAGGAGCAGAGACACCCAGCAGTTAGAAGGCTACTGCCATCACACACATAGGGATGGAGAAAAGATAGGCTTGATACAGAAACCTACTTTGAAACATAAAATCAATAGGCCTTGATAACTTTGTAGGTAGGGGTCAGGAAAGGAAGAGAGCGAGAGTGTGAAACGTAATGCATTTTCCTTTGTTTCCCTATTCACTGGCAGGGTGCCTAGAACATAGCGAATATTGCTTTGTTGTTTCCCCCCAAAGGAAGTGGTTTCAGAAGATTGAGAAGGTTTTTAGTTATAAAATAAATTCCTTTCTCAAAAGCTCTCTAATCCTGGAAATTTATTTAATAAGGGTTTAGAACCTTTCATTATAACACACTTTGTTGTTGAGGCTGCCGGGAAATGGGCACTCTTGAACATCCCCAGTGGGAGTGCACGTGGGTACAAGTCCAACTGAGGGTGATTCGATAATACCTATTAAAATTACAAATGCATATATCTTAGGACCCAGAGATCCCATTTATGGGAAATTCTCCTACAGATAAATTTGTATATATTCAAAATGGCTTATGAAAGAGTTTGTCATTGCAGCCCAGTTTTTCACAGTAAAAGACAGAAACAACTCAATTGTTCCTAAATAGAAAGTTGATTAAAAGTTGATGTACTCATAAAATGAAATTCTGTGGGTATAAAAATAAAAAAGAATAAGTTTATTTTCTATGTACTGATAAGGAACTTCATAATGTATAAAGTGAAGAAAGTAAAGTGTGAACTTAATATGGGGCCTTTGGACTAAAAGGGGGGATAAAAAATTATATTTATATTTGTCTTTTCTTTTATATTTATTAAAAATTCTGGACTGATGCAAAAGAGAAAGTAGTCTTTAAATCATATATATGCATTACCTATTCAAAAAATTGAACTAAAAATACTGTCTCTTTCAACAATTGTTTAAAATGTAAAACACTCCCCTACTCCCCGCTTATTTACTGTTCACAATCCTAGATATTACATTGAATTAAATTTGCATCAATACGAACATAATATCAGATTTTTCATAAGATGAGAGGAGGAAGTAAAGACAGGAAACAGAGATGACAAATCAGTAGAACTCTGAATGTCTGAAAAACTAAAATAAGGGGGGTACCATACTAGACAGAGAAATGTATGGAAGAAAGTGGGTCACCAAACAGAACTCTTACCTACTTTATAATATTACAATATATTTAAAATACACATATACTTTGTTGGGCTATTTATCAAAAAGATGCTATTTCTTTAGGGCTTTTTCACTGGCTATGACATGCCCATTAGTTAATAAGAAGTATAGGCAAAGTTTTCCAGAATTAAAATATTAATAAACCTGAGGTTTGTGGTTTCTTGAAGTTTTTTTCCAGGTGTTTCATAAAAATTGGATCACATTTAAAGGTAAAGGTAAATTTGCCTGGACTCTGGCAATTTACCAGCTACCAGACCTTCATCTGAAAAGTATTGATAGCTAAATCTGTTTGAAGGCTGGTATTTGGCCAGTATCTGTGGACCCAAGAAAATTAATTATTCCTACCACACCAGCACAATTCCTAGAAGAAGCCATGGCCTATCTGAGTAATAGATTTTTCATGTTCAGTTCAGTGCAGTTCAGTCACTCAGTCGTGTCCGACTCTTTGTGACCCTATGGACTGCAGCACATCAGGTCTCATTGTACATCACCAACTTCAAACGTTTACCCAAACTCATGTCCATTGAAACAGTGATGCCATCCAACCATCTCATCTTCTGTCATCCCCTTCTCCTCCTGCCTTCAATCTTTCCCAGGTTCGGGGTCTTTTCAAATGAGTCAGTTCTTCACATCAGGTGGCCAAAGAGTTTCAGCTTCAGCATCAGTCCTTCCAAAGAATATTCAGGACTGATCTCCTTTAGGATGGACTGGTTGGGCCTTCTTGCTGTCCAAGGGACTCTCAAGAGTCTTCTCCAACTCCACAGTTCAAAAGCATCAATTCTTTGGTGTTCAGCTTTGTTTATAGTCCAACTCTCACACCCATACATGACTACTGGAAAAACCATAGCCTTGACTAGACAGGCCTTTGCTGGCAAAGTAATGTCTCTGCTATTTAATATGCTGTCTAGGTTGGTCATAACCTTTCTTCCAAGGAGTGTCTTTTAATTTCATGGCTGCTGTCATCATCTGCAGTGATTTTAGAGCCCAAAAAAGTAAAGTCTGCCACTGTTTCTACTGTTTCCCCATCTATTTGCCATGAAGTAATGGGACCAGATACCATGATCTTAGTTTTCTGAATGTTGAGCTTTAAGCCAACTTTTTCACTCTCCTCTTTCACTTTTATCAAGAGGCTCTTTAGTTCTTTTTTGCTTTCTGCCATAAGTGATGTTATTGACATTTTCATATCTGAGGTTATTGATATTTCTCCTGGCCATCTTGATTCCAGCTTGTGCTTCCTCTGGCACAGCATTCCTCATGATGTACTCTGCATATAAGTTAAATAAGCAGGGTGACAATATACAGCCTTGATGTTCTCCTTTCCCGATTTGGAACCAGTCTGTTGTTCCATGTCCAGTTTTAACTGTTGCTTCTTGACTTGCATACAGATTTCTCTGGAGGCAGGTCAGTGGTCTGGTATTCCCATCTCTTAAAGAATTTCCCACAAACTGTTTTGATCTACACAGTCAAAGGCTTTGGCATAGTCAATAAAGTGAAGTAGATGCTTTCCTTGAACTCTCTTGCTTTTTCGAGGATCCAATGGATGTTGGCAATTTGATCTCTGGTTCCTCGGCCTGTTCTAAATCCAGCTTGAACATCTGGAAGTTCATGGTTCACATACTGTTGAGGCCTGGCTTGGAGAATTTTGAACATTACTTTGCTAGCATGTGAGATGACTGCAATTGTGCAGTAGTTTGAGCATTCTTTGGCATTGTCTTTCTTTGGGATAGGAATGAAAACTGACCTTTACCAGTCCTTCGGCCACTGCTGAGTTTTCTAAATTTGCTGGCATATTGAGTGCAGCACTTTCACAGCATCATCTTTCAGGATTTGAAATAGCTGGAATTCTATCACCTCCACTAGCTTTGTTCATAGTGATGCTTCCTAAGGTCCACTTGATCTCACATTCCAGGATGTCTAATTCTAGGTGAATGATCATACCATCGCCATTATCTGAGTCATGAAGATATTTTTTGTACAATTCTTCTGTGTATTCTTGCCACCTCTTCTTAATATCTTCTGTTTCTGTTAGGTCCATACCATTTCTGTCTTTTATTGAGCCCATCTTTGCACAAAAAGTTCCCTCATTATCTCAAATTTTCTTTAAGAGATCTCTACTCTTTCCCATTCTAGTGTTTCCTCTATTTCTTTGCATTGAACACTGAGAAGGCTTTCTTATATCTCCTTGCTATTTTTTGGAACTCTGCATCCAAATGGGTGTATCTTTCCTTTTCTCCTTTGCCTTTAGCTTCTCTTCTTTTCTCAGCTATTTGTAAAGCCTCCTCAGACAACCATTTGCATTTGTGCATTTCTTTTTCTTGGGGATGCTCTTGGTCACTGCCTCCTGTACAATGTTACAAATCTTTGTCCATAATTCATCAGGCACTCTATCAGATATAATCCCTTGAATCTATTTGTAACTTCCACTATATAATAGGTAGAGATTTGATTTAGGTCATACCTGAATGGTCTAGTGGTTTTCCCTACAATCTTCAATTTAAGTCTGAATTTGGCAATAAGGAATTCATGATCTGAGCACAGTCAGCTACCAGTCTTGTTTTAGCTGACTGTATAGAGCCTCTCCATCTTTGCTTGCAAAGAATATAATCAATCTGATTTCAGTGTTGACCATCTGGTGATGTCCATGTGTAGAATCTTCTCTTGGGTTGTTGGAAGAGGGTGTTTGCTATGACCAGTGCATTCTCTTGGCAAAACTCTATTAGCCTTTTCCCTGCTTCATTCTGTACTCCAAGGCCAAATTTGCCTGTTACTCCAGGTATCTCTTGACTCCCTACTTTTGCATTCCAGTCCCCTATAATGAAAAGGACATCTTTTTTGGGTGTTAGTTCTAGAAGGTCCAGTAGGTCTTCATAGATTCATTCAACTTCCAGCTTCTTCAGCGTTACGGGTCTGGGCATAGACTTGGATTACTCTGATATTGAATGGTTTGCCTTGGAAACAGAGATAATTCTGTCATTTTTGAGATTGCATCCAAGGACTGCCTTTCAGACTCTTTTGTTGATTATGATGACTACTCCATTTCTTCTAAGGGATTCTTGTTCATAGTAGTAGATATAATGGTCATCTGAGTTAAATTCACCCATTCCGGTCCATTTTAGTTCGCTGACTCCTAAAATGTCAATGTTCTCTTGCCATCTCCTGTTTGACCACTTCCGACTTGCCTTGATTCAAGGACCTAACATTCCAGGTTCCTATGCAATGTTTCTCTTTACAGCATCGGACTTTACTTCCATCACCAGTCACATCCACAACTGGGTGTTGCTTTTTGTTTTGGCTCCATCCCTTCATTCTTTCTGGAATATTTCTCCAGTAGCATATTGGAGTTCATCTTTCCATGTCCTATCTTTTTGCCTTTTCATACTGTTCATGGGGTTGTCAAGGCAAGAATACTGAAGTGGTTTGCTATTCCCTTCTACAGTGGGCCACATTTTGTCAGAACTCTCCACCATGACCCGTCTGTCTTGGGTGGCCCTACAGGGCATGGCTCACAGTTTCAATGAGTTAGACAGGGCTGTGGTTCATGTGATCAAATTGGTTAGTTTTCTGTGATTGTGGTTTTCAGTCTGTCTGCCCTCTGATGGAGTAGGATAAGAGGCTTATAGAAGGTTCCTGATGGGAGAGACTTACTTGTGTCTTCTTCTGATGGGCAGGGCCATGCTCAGTAAATCTTTAATCCAGTTTTCTGTTGATGCAGGGTGCTATGTTTCCTCCCTTTTATTTGACCTGAGGCCAAACTATGGTGGAGGTAATGAGGATAATGGTGACCTCCTTCAAAAGGTCCCATGCACACACTCAATGCCCCCAACCCTGCAGCAGGCCACCTCTGACCCACACCTTTGCCAGAGACTCCTGGACACTCACAGTCTAGTCTGGTTCACTCTCTTGGGTCACTGCTCCTTTCTCCTGGGTCCTGTTGAGCACAAGGTTTATTTGTGCCCCCTAAGAGTCTGTTTCCCCAGTCCTGTGTAAGTTCTTGTGGCTCTATGGTAGGGTTAATGGTGATTTCCTCCAAGAGGGCTTATGCCATAGCCAGGTCTGTTGCACGCAGAGCCTCTGCCCCTGCAGCAGTCCACTGCTGGCCTGTACCTCCTCAGGAGACACCCAAACACAGTTTTATCTCAGTCTCTGTGGGCTCTCTGGTGCACACAAGGTTTTGTTTTTGAGCCCTCTGAGCATCTCTGGCAAGTATGGGGTTTGATTCTAAATGCGATTTTGCCCCTCATACCATCTTGCTGGGGCTTCTTCTTTGCCCTTGAAAGGAGGGATATCTCCTCAAAGTAGCTCCAGCACTCTGCAGCTGCTGCTCCAGCACTGCACAGCCCTTTTATATCACTTACATTCTTGAAGATTCCTCCATGATCCTAGAAGATAGTCTTTAAAAATACTTATATCCAGAGGTGGATTCCATATCAGCAACTCAAAAACATTTTTATTCTCCCTAAAAGCTAAGTTGATTCCTTTGTTCATTGGATAAGTAACTAAGTAGCATACAATCCAAAAGGAAGTTGGAGACAGCTAGTAAAGGAAGAGTCTCTTAATTTATCTCCTTACTACACCCAGAAAATCTCTGGAGACCATACCAACATGGAAGATACTTGTTGATAATCTTGGATCAAAATCAACAACCTGGTATACCCTGCTAGTACAACTAGTTTTAATTACACAACTTTGCCATCCCTATTGGCATTCATTCTGCAATTAAGAAGAGAGTTTCTAACATTTGCCCTTCAGCATTTTTTTTTCTTTCCTGATGTCGATAGTGCTCAGTCACTCAGTTGCGTCAGACTCTTTGTGGCTCCATGGACTGCAGCCTGCCAGACTTCTCTATCCATGGAATTTTCCAGGCAAGAATATTGGAGTGGGTTGCCATATCCTTCTCCAGGCTGCTGTCAATAAGACCACTTATTATATCCACTTTCCTCTACCACAAACTCCTCTGACATTTCTCATGAATTTTTGGAAGACATACTTGTCACCTCACAGAAGGGGGACCCTGGTATTATCCGTCCTCAGCGCACACCTTCAGACCATGGGGAAGCAGACACAAGTGAATGTCATTCCCACAGATGGCCTCTTGAGAAACCAAAAACCCACAAACCTCAACTAATGACTGTACTCATGAAGGATGGCAGATTTTGAAACCTTCAATTTCTCTTTTTCTGTTTCTGCTAGGAAGCCTCCCACCACCCATCTGCCCTTACTTTAGCTTGTACTGCTAATCAGGAGGAATTGCTGACCTGGGACACAGTGTAATTATCATGATGTTATTATTATTGTTTCCTAAGAGAAATTAGACTCTGGTTCTGATGAAGGACAGGGATAAGAGGAGAAACAAAGCTTCCAGATTGTTGAGCTGGATTGGACTCTTCTCTGAGTCTCAGAGACCTATACTTACTCATGCCAATATATCTAAGTAATATACCCAAGCAGGTCACGTGAGCTTTTTTTTTTCCTGTTGTGAACCATTGTGAAGCTTCAGAGATTTCTTCTTAAATCTCTCATTCTTCCATGCTTCCTCACCATATTTTTTTTTTGCCTTATAAGCTATTTAGATTTCAATCAATCTAGTCCACTGAAAGATGATTTTTTTTCAAACACAGAGACCATACCTTATACATCTGTAGCCATCAGGAGCCACCACATATCCAAGACATTGAGCAAACAGTAGGTTCTCATAAAATATCTGCTACTATCTTCAAAGCCATACATCAGGAAACATTCCTCCAATATTAGTATTTATACCTGCAAAATAACTTAGAGATAATCAAGTCTTATAAAATTCCTTACTTTTAAGTCAGATATTTCTAATTATATTTTAAACATCCATCTCTTTTGTCAATATTTTTGTACCTTTAAATGTGACTGCAGTTTTATCTGTAACATTTATTTATGATATAGTTGTTCACACTAGAGACTATTTGACACTATTTTTTAAAAAATTGAAAATCTCTGGGATGGCAGACAATCCTTACTCCATTAGTTTATTTGGTTGAGAAAGGAATGTTAAAATTTCTTCCCTTAAGGCTATTGTAGCTGCTCCTGTGGTTCTTAGTCCTGTCAGGAAATCAATCAATCAAATCATAAATTTGGTTTTACAAAACATGCTTGAGGAAAGAAAATGACCTGAAGGAAATGATAAACAAAAGCATGGCTTAGAGAGTGAATTTTGCATCTATGAAGCCATTCATTAATGCAGCAAGTTATGACAAGCACCTACTACACATCAAGACTGTTTTTGCTTCTATGGAACTTCCAACATGCCAAGAGAGACTGACGTTAATAAAATATTAAAAAACATTTAGGCATAAAATAAATTCTTTTAATTAAACTGTACTTAACAGTTTGAAGGATTAACTAACACTCTCCATTCATTCTACTAAATGTCGTGGATAATAATCATGCTAACTAATACTGATTACTCTGCCAGGATGGTCTTCTTCTCTTCTGTTCCTGTAAATTATGTCATATGCTTTCCAAGACTCAGTCGTGTTTGTTAAAAAAAACTCACTGATGCCAGTTGTATCAGTTCAGCACAGTCGGTCAGTCGTATCCGACTCTTTGTGAACACATGAACTGCAGAACGTCAGGCCTCCCTGTCCATCATATTCTTGCAGTTTACCCAAACTCATGTCCATTGAGTCACTGACACCATCTAACCATTTCATCCTCTGTCATCCCCTTCTCCTCTTGCCCTCAATCTTTCCCAGTATCAGGGTATTATCAAATGAATCAGCTCTTCGAATCAGGTGGCCAAAGGATTGGAATTTCAGCTTCAAAATCAGTCCTTCCAATGAACACCCAAGACTGATCTCCTTTAGGATGACTGGTTGGATCTCCTTGCAATCCAAGGGACTCTCAAGAGTATTCTCCAACACCACAGTTCAAAAGCATCAATTCTTTGGCAATCAGCTTTCTTTATAGTCCAACTCTCACATCCATACATGACCACTGGAAAAATAATAGCCTCTCAACATTCAGAAAACTAAGATCATGGCATCTGGTCCCATCACTTCATGGAAGATAGATAGGGAAACAGTGGAAACAGTGGCTGACTTTATTTTCCTGGGCTCCAAAATCACTGCAGATGGTGATTGCAGCCATGAAATTAAAAGACACTTACCTCTTGGAAGGAAAGTTATAACCAACCTAGACAGCATATTAAAAAGCAGAGACATTACTTTGCCAAAAAAGGTCTGTTTCATCAAGGCTATGGTTTTTCCAGTAGTCATGTATGGATGTGAGTATTGGACTATAAAGAAAGCTGAGCACTGAAGAATTGATGCTTTTGAACTGTGGTGTTGGAGACTTGAGAGTCCCTTGGACTGCAAGGAGATCCAACCAGTCCATCTTAAAGGAGATCAGTCCTGGGTGTTCATTAGGAGGACTGATGTTGAAGCTGAAACTCCAATATGTTGGCCACCTAATGTGAAGAACTGACTCATTTGAAAAGACCCTGATGCGGGGGAAGATTTAGGGCAGGAGGAGAAGGGGACAACAGAAGATGAGATAGCTGGATGGCAGCACCGACTCGATGGACATGGGTTTGGGTGGACTCAGGGAGTTGGTGCTGGACTGGGAGGCCTGGCGTGCTGCGATTCATGGGGTCACAAAGAGTGGACACAACTGAGCGACTGAACTGAACTGACTAGATGGACCTTTGTTGACAAACTAATGCCTCTGCTTTTTAATGTATTGTCTAGGTTGGTTATAACTTTGCTTCCAAGGAGTAAGCGTCTTTTAATTTCACGGCTGCAATCACCATCTGCAGTGATTTTGGAGCCCCCCTCCCAAAAAAATAAAGTCAGCCAGTGTTTCCACTGTATCCCCATCTATTTGCTATGAAGTGATGGTACCAGAAGTCATGATCTTAGTTTTTTTATGTTGAGCTTTAAGCCAACTTTTTCACTCTCCTCTTTCACTTTCATCAAGAGGCTCTTTAGTTCTTCTTCACTTTCTGCCATAAGGGTGGTGTCATCTGCATATCTGAGGTTGTTGATATTTCTCCCAGCAATCTTGATTCCAGCTTGTGCTTCTTCCAGTTCAGCATTTCTCATGATGCACTCTGCATATAAGTTAAATAAGCAGAGTGACAATATACAGCCTTGACGAACTCCTTTTCCTATTTGGAACCAGTCTGTTGTTCCATGTCCAGTTCTAACTGTTGCTTTCTGACCTGCATACAAGTTTCTCAAGAGGCAGGTCAGATGGTCTGGTATTCCCGTCTCTTTCAGAATTTCCCACAGTTTATTGTGAGCCACACAGTCAAAGGCTTTGGCATAGTCAATAAAGCAGAAATTGATATTTTTCTGAAACGTCTTGCTTTTTCAATCATCCAGCAGATGTTAGCAATTTGATTTCTGGTTCCTCTGCCTTTTCTAAAACCAGCTTGAACATCTGGAAGTTCCCGATTCATGTATTGCTGAACTGTGACCAGTAACACTGAAGAATGACCAATAATGCTGAAGAAGTTGAAGTTGAATGGTTCTCTGAAGACCTACAAGACCTTTTAGAACTAACACACGAAAAAGAAGTCCTTTTCATTATAGGTGACTGGAATGCAAAAGCAGGAATTCAAGAGATACCTGGAGTAACAGGCAAATTTGGCCTTGGAGTACAGAATGAAGCAGGGAGAAGGCTAATAGAGTTTTGCCAAGAGAACGCACTGGTCATACCAAACACCCTCTTCCAACAACACAAGAGAAGACTCTACACATAGACATCACCAGATGGTTGACACCCAAATCAGATTGATTATATTCTTTGCAAGCAAAGATGGAGAGGCTCTATACAGTCAGCAAAAACAAGACTGGGAGCTGACTGTGGCTCAGATCATGAACTCTTTATTGCCAAATTCAGACTTAAATTGAAGAAAGTGGAAAAAAACCACTAAACCATTCAGGTATGACCTAAATCAAATCCCTTATGATTATACAATGGAAGGGAGACATAGATTTAAGGGACTAGATCTGATAGACCAAGTGCCTTATGAACTATGGACAGAGGTTCGTGACACTGTACAGAAGGCAAGGATCAAGACCATCCCCAAGAAAAAGAAATGCAAAAAAGCAAAATGGTTGTCAGAGGAGGCCTTACAAATAGCTGTGCAAAGCAAAGGAGAAAAGGAAAGTTATTCCCATCTGAATGCAGAGTTCCAAAGAATAGCAAGGAGATATAAGAATGTCTTCCTTAGTGATCAATGCAAAGAAATAGAGGAAAACAACAGTATGGGAAAGACTAGAGATCTCTTCAAGAAATACCAAGGGAACATTTCATGCAAAGATGGGCTCGATAAAGGACAGAAATGGTATGGACCTAACAGAAGCAGAAGATATTAAGACGAGGTGGCAAGAATACATACAAGAACTGTACAAAAAAGATCTTCACGACCCAGATAATCATGATGGTGTGGTCACTCACCTAGAGCCAAACATCCTGGAATGTGAAGTCAAGTGGGCCTTACGAAGCATCACTATAAACAAAGCTAGTGGAGGTAATGGAATTCCAGTTGAGCTATTTCAAATCCTGAAAGATGATGCTGAGAAAGTGCTGCACTCAATATGCTAGCAAACTTGAAAACTCAGCAGTGGCCACAGGACTGGAAAAGGTCAGTTTTCATTCTAATCCCAAAAGCAAATGCCAAAGAATGCCAGTTGCATAACTTATTGTAGTTAATACCTTAGATATGTATCATACAATTCTATGAAACCTGAGCATGAAAAGAGTGATTTCCAGAACTATACGAATGATATAGACAAAAGCAATAAAGACAAACTATTGCAAAGGTTATTAAATTAAGTGTTGGTCAGGCAACTGTGAAAGACTGGGGAGAAAAACTTAAAATACAAAAGATTTACTTTCCAATTCCCTGTCACATGTCTTTTGCATGTGTGCTAATTTGCTTCAGTCATGTTCCACTCTTTGTGACCCCATGGACTGTAGCCCACCAGGTTCCTCTGACCATGGGATTTTTCAGGCAAGAATGCTACCATGGGTTGCAGTTTCCTTCTCCAGGGTATCTTCCCGACTCAAGGATTGAAGCTGCATCTCTCATATCTTCTCATTGGCATTGGCAGGCAGTTTCTTTACCTCTAGGGCCACCTGGGAAGCCCTCACATGTCTTTTGTTCTGTTTAAAAAAAATAGACTGAAAGATGTAGATATTGCATTTTATGTGTTGTTGATACAAGAAATATGATGAATGACTTCAGTCAATATACCTAAAGTCAAACAGAAGACCTGTTTATCATAAGATTGGGGAAAAGAGATGTATATTTACATTTTAATTTAAAGTATAATATTTAAACATTTCCCTCCAATTCACAGCTTTAAGAGACTTGATTTACCAGTTACCAGTACTGGACAATTCAGACAAAAGTGCTTCCTCTGAGTATAAAGTGCTTCCTCTGAGTATAAAGTGCTTCCTCTGAGTATAAAGTCCCTGAGGTTTAACTGAATATGTTTTCTCTTTGGCAACTCCATCCAAAGAACAATCCAGCATCCAGTAACTGGGGAAACCTACTTGAAAATTTATAAGCAGTGAATAGCAAATTAATTATAAGAACTACATAAGATTTACAGCACACACAAAAAGCTTTTGAAATTTTTCTTAAAGTATGTGCCATATGCACTGTTAATTTTTTTATCACCTTTCAGAACTTAATGCAATGCAGGAAAGAGTTTATAAAACTTTATGAGCTCCTGAAAAGTTTATTTGTAATATCTTCTAGGATCAAACAGGGATCCTAACTCTGTTACTCTCTCAAGGATTCCCTCCTTGAAAGTACTGTTATCTCTAATAATGTTGTTAATTTTTCAAATAAAGAAATAATGGATGGATGTATGTGCTCAGTCACATCCGATTTTTTGCAACCCTTAGGACTGTGGCTTGCCAGACTCCTCTGTCCATGGGATTCTCCAGGTAAGAATACTGGAGTGGGTTGCATGCCCTCTTCCAGGGGATTCTTCTGACTTAGGGATCAAACTGGCATCTCATGTCTCCTACATTGGCAGGTGGTTTCTTTACAACTACTGCCACCTGGGAAACCTAAAATAAATAAATAGAAACATGCAATTTGTGATTTTTATTAATAACTATTAAAATATTCCAGAAATATACACATTATGCCAAGTAAATCTAATAATCACTTAAAGTTGTGATACCGGCTATAAAGGAACATGCAATGTGAAAAATTTTCCCTTAGCAGGAGAGCCCACATGGGGATCAGGATGTCCATGGAAGGCTTCCTTGAAGAGGTAGCATTAAATTACAGCGGGAAGGATGAGAAGGATCCAGCCCTGCCTTGTGGGAAGGAGCAGGGGACTAGAGAAAAGTGGCTCAGGTGAAAGGAATAGCATGTGCAAAGGTCATGAGGAGCAAGAAACTGACTCTGTAAGGAAACAATAATCTCTGTAGGTTTCCTAGGTAATTCAAACAGTAAAGAATCTATTGGCAATGATGGAGACCTAGATTCAATGCCTGAGTCTGGATGATCCCCTGGAAGAGGGCATGGCAATCCACTCCAGTATTCTTGCCTGGAGAATCTCATGGATGGAGGAGCCTGGCGGTCTACAGTCCATGGGGTTACAAAGAGTTGGACACAACTGAGCAACTAACACACAGTCTGTGTGGATCCAGGTTGACAGGAACAGAAGGAGACCGCTGAGGGATGAAAACAATGAGATGGAAGAAAAGGAAGATGAGTGTTTATAAGACTGATGCAGAGATAGACGAGAGAGGGTGAGGAAGCAAGATCTTCTCCTTAGTTGCTATAGCATGTAGCCAGGTTCCCTTTCAACTACATAAGTATGATGATAGTTACATGGTAGGAAAAAAAAACTAAGGTCAGATGAACTACTTCCTTTCTTCTGTCAAAAATAAAAAAATTAGTTCAGTCTTATTTGTCAGAGTGGGGCTTCCCTGGTAGCTCAGATGGGTAAGAATCCGCCTGTGATGCAGAAGACCTGGGTCCAATCCCTGGGTCAGGAAGATCCCCTGGAGAAGGGATTGACTACCCGCTCCAGTATTCTTGCCTGGAAAATTGCATAGACAGAGAAGCCTGATGGACTCGAGTCCATGGGGTGGCAAAGAGTCAGACACAGCTGAGAGACTAACACTTTTCACTTTCACTCTTGGACAACCTGAGTTGTATACCAAGCACAACTCCTCTGCATTCAGATTGTTTCTGCAGTTACCTCACTGTAATCCAGCTCTCCCACTTGACACCTACACAAATAAAACCATTCTTTTCAGCTACGTCAAAACCATTTCCTTCCTACGCAGCTCCTGCCTTCGCTAAAACAGTCCTCCACGTCACTGCTCCCCTCCCCCGCTCAGCTCCCTACCCCCACCACTTCCTGGCCCTCCTACCATTCCACCAAAAAAAATAAAAATTACCCAGGCCTCCAGCCAGGAAAAGTTGTTAAACCCTGTCCTCTGCAACTTCACAGCACATTTGCTTTAATACCAAAAGAGGATTCATCTTGGCCAATGAGAAACAAATGAATATGCAGTGACTCGCCACTTGCTGTAAAGCGCTGCCAACAATTCCCACTGCTGTGTTCTCTTCTGTTTTTTACAATCAATTAAAAAGGTTCAGTTCATTAGGGGCACGTTTCTTTCCCCCTCCCGAAAATGGAGAGACGAAACCAGCAGCCCTCAGAGGTGGGCACAAACTCTTCTGAGAAATACCAGGCAGACAGAGCTTCTTACAGTAACACTGATTTTAATGGTCCTTTAATGCAGAACTGACAATGGAACCCCCCACTGAAGCCCTCACAGCAGCCTCAATCACTCTGAATAAAAATGACTGCGTTGCCAAAGATAGGTCATCACCAAGATATCAACCTCAAAGTCTAAGCCAGCGGAGAGAGAGGGGGAAAAGAAACCCCCTCTCTATGCTTCTGGCATAAATCCTCCCTTCATTCCTGCACCCTTTAATCCAGCCCCCCATTTCCTTATTTAGATGAGCATCCCTTATGCAGTTAGGGAATTACTCCTCTGCAGAGTCTCCATGGGTATCAGCTTTCTGAGAATTGGATTGTTCTTCCCAGAAACCAAAGGGAGCCTCGCTGGTTTGAATGCTCGCTTGTGGGTGAGCCAAAGGGTTGGGGGAGGCAGGTCTCGACTAACCAGCACGACATAGCACGCAGAAGTGCTTCACATCCACTCTGCACCAGCAGCAGATTGAAGGTAATGTTTTCAGAGGTTTTCAAGCTGCTGGGAAATTGTGGGTTTGAGAAATGTTCTTTAAGCCTTTTGAAATTCAAATTCCATTTCAGCAAAGATGTTGAAATGGGAAGGAGAGGAATGGACGAAGGCCTGAGAGTTCACCCATTCATCGCGGGCCCCGTTAGCTCCCCCTGCCCATGCCAAGGCCTGTCCGATGGACAGTTGGGTTGCATTGCTAAAGCCCCACCAAGGGGCAGTTGGAGGGGGAGAAGCCACAGGGATGGGGAGAGCTGACATTAGAAACAGCCGGACTGAGAGACTGCAGTCGTGTGGCTGGGGGTGGTGCCAGGCTGCTCGGGTAGAGAGAGCCAAGAACAAATTCGGGTAATGTTAACACTGTTTTCTTAAGCAAGGGAAGTGTAAGGAGCAGCAGTAGTATGGGAATCACACAGAAAAAAGTCTAGGCACTCTGCAGGCTTGCCTCCTGGAGCATAACATAACTGTTCATGCTTGAAGACACTGCATAGGAATATCTGGCATCCAGCTAGTGCTAGGGAATAATAAGGTAGCAGGTGGGACCAGGCAGGACATTGAGAAAGTCATAAGGTAGGAATGAATGTCCTTCGAGCTCAAATAAACAGGAGGTAAAAAGTCAAGTTGCTTAAGGACTTCATCCTTTAGATAAAGTGGTCAGCAGATGGGGATGCATAGTATAGTATTAAAGACATGCACCCTGATGGGGCTTCCATAGGCATTCCCAGATGGTCCAGTGGTGGGGACTCAGCACTTTCACTGACAGGGAATATAGCTTCAATCCCTGGTCAGGAAAACTAAGATACCACAAGCTGCACAACATGGGGCAGGGGAAAACATGCACCCTGAAACAGCCCAGGGCTCACATTCTTACCCTGCCATCTGCAATTCAATGGGACCCTCAGTGAATTACTTCTCTGTTAAATGGAACAAGTGGCAGCATCTAGGTTACCAGCATGCCTACATTAAATAAGATGATTCATGCAAATCACTAAACCCCGTGCCCATCATAAACGCTTCGAATTTTTGTCTGTTAAGGACAACCTAATACCACCACCAATACCACTCCACAAACACACAGGTTTCCATACTCTCCTATTCTCAGAAGTGTGGCATGTTTTGAATATAGCTTTGAGGGTTCCCATGCACCTGCTGTGATTACAAAGCTTCCTTGTTCCCTGTTGTCATTAATTTTTCCATTTAACTTACCATTTTCCAAATCCTTCTCAGGCTAGCTGTCACTTGATATTAGATGTTGATTGGAGTAGGGGCTGCTCCAGATAAATGGGTTTTACCTTGGGATATGCAGTAAGGCCATCTGTAATGACTGATGGATCATCTGGGTTTGAGTCTGGTCAAATACACAGAGTTCCAAGATAAGGTGGAAATACACCAGAATAGTCTTATCCTGTCTCTGATTAAGCAGCATAAAGAGGAAGGAATTTATGGGGAAATATGATGTCTTCTATTAGAAGAGGAAGAAGAAATGGGAACACAGTCCCTAACGCTCAACAACATGGCAATATTGTTCCAGAAAGAGTATGGCTATGGAGTCTAAGGGAATCAACAATGCACCATGCAGCACTGCTTTCTCCCACATCCAAAATTACTAAAATAAAAAAGTCACACTCTTTAATACCAGCCTAAGAGAAGTGTCAATTACAAAACTGAAGTATTTTGTAACTGCGTAATTATTTAACACATATCTCCAAATAACTCAAGTTGTTTATAAAGAGGCTAAAAAACACCAAAGAGAAGATTTTATTCAAATAAAACCAGAGGGGTTGACTGCTAATTTTTAACTCATTTCTTTGATGTGGCTTGGCAGTCCCTAGAATAAATCAATGCTAGATGACATCATGGACCCTATAGCACCCTTATCAAAATCTTAACCATTTACCATGCTTGGATTTCCCATTCCATGAACAGAGTATCTAAATCTCCTCTCATTAGCCATCTTGGGAATGGTCATCCACCCTCTGATTGTCACAAACTATGTATTACGAAAAGCCAGTTAGAAAGGAAAGCAGAGAAGAAAGGAGTGAGACTTACTGTCCAGTTCTTAATCTAGAGCATCTATCCAGTCAATGACCGGATATCTTGGTTTTCCCCTGTGGAGAAGTAAGTAGGGTTGGGGTAATAGACCTAGACTGTAGGGACATGTCTCCAATTGCAAGAAGGAAGATGAACGGTACACATCACCTTCATCCCCTTCAACTAGACCTGCATGATCTGATGTGCTACCCTCTCCCTCCCAGCTTGTCAGCCCTGTGCTACAGTAGAGGAGCTTCTGTGTGGTTACTCATCCACCACCCACTCTCCTCTCCAGTTCACACATGCCTTTCCTTCTGCTTAGAGAAATCTGTTTCTTCTCATCACCTGAGTAAGTCCTGCTGATTTTTCTGATCTCAGCTTAGACATCACTTCCTCCAGAAACATTCCCTGTCCCTCCAGTTAAGTGTCATTACACACCCTTCATATGTGATGCTCTGGCAAAATATCTACCCTCTATTTTAGCATCTATCATAAGTCTAGTAAGACTTTTGGCTGCAAGATATGGAAGTCAACTTAAAGGTATATAGGCAATATACAGATTGTGTTATCTTACATAATCTAAAGGCAGGATTTTTTTTTTAAAGTCATAACTATCCTTGATTTTACTGAGAGACCATGGAGGGGGTGGGGGAAGGGGTTCCCAAGTGAAGATAGGACTGGAATCAGACCTTAGGAAAGGACTAGAACCAGAAATTGCAAGTTGATAGAATTCTTTCTCCCTCACATTTTTTGCTACCCTCTGTATACCTATTTCCTTCCTGTTGGTTTCTGCAAACCAACTTTCTCTGCTCTCTAGCCACAAGGAAGAGTGTAAGAGGTCATGGCTTTAGCCAACATGCAGAAAACTAAATGTCCCTGAATGACAATTCCAAATTTCTGCCATAATCCTTTTGACTCTATTTAAGTTAGGCATCTAATTGAAGGCCCATTATAGAGACAAGAACAATGGCTTTATGGGATAAAATATTACCCTCGCCCAAAATATATAGTACCATATTATTTGCAATTGTCTACTTTCTTGTTTATATCCTTGTTGTTAGTAAGCTTTGCACAAGTAAGTCAATCTACCATGTCTGTCTTATTCACAATTGTATTCTAATGAAATTGTGCCAGGCACATTAAAAATGCTCAGTTTGTGATAAAAAAAAAAAAAAAGAAAGAGAGACCTGTACAATTCCTTCCATGTCACTGGTTTTCTTCTTCCTATCTCCCAAATCCGTTTTGACCCTAGGCTCGTGTGCAAACAGTAGGTCAACCATTACCACACAATTTGGATGGTGATCTCCTAAATTCCTTGTATATTTTAGCCTCAATAAACTCTTCCTATTTCCTCCATAAACACTCCCAGGGACTTTACACTTTATAACTCCACACCTGGAATAGTTAAAAAAAAATGCAAATTATTTATATCTTATTATATTGCACACATAGTAATAGGCTATCTCCTTTTTGTCTAATCTTATAACATTCTATATTTTCCCTAGTTAAAGCTAAAATAGAGGAAAATCTTGTTCAAGCTTACAGCTAATAAATAATCTTAGTCCATCTAACAGAGAAGGCAGTGCCAACCCACTCCAGTACTCTTGCCTGGAAAATCCCATGGATAGAGGAGCCTCGTAGGCTGCAGTCTATAGGGTTGCTAAGAGTCGGACACGACTGAGCAACTTCACTTTCACTTTTCACTTTCATGCATTGGAGAAGGAAATGGCAACCCACTCCAGTGTTCTTGCCTTTAGAATCCTAGGGACAGGGGAGCCTGGTGGGCGGCCGTCTATGGGGTCACTAAGAGTCAGACATGACCAAAGTGACTGAGCAGTAGCAGCAGCAGCAGTCCATCTAAATCCAAAACTTGATATCTTTCTACTTTCTAATCTTTTTGCTCATACAGTCTTCTAGGCTGAAATCTTCTCAAATCCATTTACCGTTGCTAAATACATTTCTGTTTTCCCAGAATCTAGCATATTTTACATTTCATATAAGCATATTAAGTATATTCAATAAATATTTGTTGAGGAATGAAGAATTGAATCAGTGAATGCTTAGGTGGTCGCTACTCGAATAAAAAATACATTAACCATGAGTGAAGTTTTTCTAAAGTCTAACATCTCTGTGTTCTTTGTATGCTAACAAAATTAACTTAGATGGAGACAATTGTATTAGAAATTTTACAAAGCTGACTTAGCCAGAGGACTAGCTTATATCAGATAAAAACATAAAAACTGCATGCAATATAAGACAAAGCAAAATAAAACAGCAGTTACTTAAGACTTTAAAAGAAAACCAAAGTATCTAAGGCCTAAGAGCAGAGATATCAAAGAAAAGAGAATCTCAGAGAAAGGAGTCTAACACATTACAAAAACTTCTCCAAATAGTCACTTATTAACTTTTTAAGAGGAGCTTTCAGCTGTCCCACAAAGCTAGGGAGAAAAAAAATGGCATCCAGGGCCTACCAAGGAGAATGGGCTCTGGTTAATATTCTAGATTTTTAGTTAAGATTCCTGAATCCTAGGAATTAGAGAAAACTGAAAATAGAAAATTCTTCACAAAATTTGAATGTCAGCCTTGAAGTATCTCAATACCTAATTGGATCAAGAGGATCTATGCATATGCTGACTTTCTACAAGAAATAAAATAAATGCTTTCTGGAGGTATAGGAATATATATATATATATATATATATATATATATATATATACATGGAAAAGTTATAATCAGTCTCAAAGAATGAGGGAAGATAAGAGCAGAAGTCAATCAAATAGACAGCAAGTATACAACAGAAAAAAAATAGAAAAAGTTTCTTTCAAAATATTAATAAAATGAATAAATCACCAGAAATATACAGCAAGAAAAAAGAAAAAGAACAAAGGCACAAATAATATCATGATAGTAAAAGGAAACATTATAGATCCTATGGAAATTTTTAAAAAACATTAAGAGGATATTTATGCCCATCAATTTTAAGTCTTTTTTTTTTAATTTTTTTTATTGTGTTGGTTTTGCCTTACATTAAAATGAATCCACCATGGGTATACATATGCTCCCCCTCCAGAACCCCCCTCCCTCCTCCCTCCCGATTCCCTCCCCCTGGGTCATCCCAGTGCACCAGCCCCTAGCATCAATCCTGGGCTGGCAATTGATTACACATATGATAATTAACATGTTTCAATGCCATTCTCCCATATCATCCCACCCTTGCCCTCCTCCACAAAGTCCACGAGTCTGTTCTATACATCTGCGTTCCTTCTGCTGTCTCACATGCTGGGTTCTCGTTACCGTCTTTCTAAATTCCATATATATGAAGTCTTAAATAAAGTGTGAATATTTGTGACAATTTTTACCTAGTAAAACTGACACACACAAAAACTAAAAATCTAGAAAGCCTACTTTAATTAAGGAAATTTATTTGACAATTTCAAAATTCACCTATAAATAAAATCAGAGATCTTGATGGCTTCATTGGTAAAATTCCTCAAATACTTAAAGGGGAAATAATGTCAATATTAAATAAAGTCTTCTAGAAATAGAAAAATATTTTTTAAAATCTTTCACAACTTTTCCAGAAGGTAAGTTTAACCTTGATACCAAAACTTGGAAAGGACATTACCAGAGAGAAAAATTATAGGCAAATTTCTCTTGTGAATTTTGATATGGTAATTTAAAATAAATATTAGCCAATTGTACTCAGTAAAAATAAAATCTAGATAACACATTATTACCAAGTGAGATTTGTTACAGGATGGGTTTTTTTAAAGGATGAGTTAAAATTTGAAAATAAATCAAATCAATTCACCATATTGGGAAGAGGAACTAAGCAGCCTCTTGATGAAAGTGAAAGAGGAGAGTGAAAAAAATGGCTTAAAGCTCAACATTAAGAAAACTAAGATCATGGCATATGGTCCCATCACTTCATGAGAAATAGAAGGGGAAACAGTGGAAACAGTGTCAGACTTTATTTTTTGGGGGCTCCAAAATCACTGCAGATTGTGATTGCAGTCATGAAATCAAAAGATGCTTACTCCTTGGAAGGAAAGTTATGATCAACCTAGATAGCATATTGAAAAGTAGAGACATTACTTTGCCAACAAAAGTTTGTCTAGTCAAGGTTATGGTTTTTCCAGGATGTGCGAGTTGGATGGTGAAGAAGGCTGAGCACTGAAAAATTGATGCTTTTGAACTGTGGTGTTGGAGATGACTCTTGAGAATCCCTCCAACCAGTCCATCCTAAAGGAGATCAGTCCTGAGTGTTCACTGGAAGGACTGATGTTGAAGCTGAAACTCCAATACTTTGGCCACCTCATGCAAAGAGTTGACTTATTGGAAAAGACCCTGATGCTGGGAAGGATTGGGGGCAGGAGGAGAAGGGGACGACAGAGGATGAGATGGCTGGACAGCATCACTGACTCAATGGACATGGGTTTGGGTAGACTCTGGGAGTTGATGATGGACAGGGAGACCTGGCGTGCTGCGGTTCATGGGGTCACAAAGAATGGACATGACTGAGTGACTGAACTGAACTGAACTGATTGGTCTTCTCAGGTGGCTCAGTGGGCAAAGAATCTGCCTGCCAAGTCGGAGATGGGTTCGTTCCCTGAATCAGGAAAATCCCCTGGAGAAGGAAACAGCAACTCACTCCAGTATTCTTGCCTGGAAAATTCCACTGACAGAAAAGCCTAGCAGGCTACAGTCTATGGGGTTGCAAAGACTCGGACATGACTGAGTGACTAAACCACCACAACCACTCCTTGCTTGTCACCAATAAACATATATTAAAATGTGTTCAACATCATAAAACATAGAATCTCAGTGGCAAAAAAAAAGAAAAATAAAAATTAAAACTGACAATACCAAGAGTGGAAAAGTTTCCTGAGCACTTAGAATTTTTATATACTACTGACTACAACATAGACTAGTACAACCATTTAGTTAAACTCTGACAAGACCTACTAAAATTAAGCCCATACATGACTTGTGGTTAGCAAGTTCACACAGATTCTACTGATCTGAATATAAATGTACACCAAAATACAGGTGCAAGATTAATTACAATAGCATTATTCATAGTGCTCCAAGACTGGAAATAACCAAGATATTTATTAACAGTACAATGGATAAATAAATTGTGGTATAATAACTGTATAATGTGTCACTTCACATCCTCTGGGAAGCAAACAATCAGAGTTGGGAGAGCTCGATACTTATTAGGAGTACAGTAATGCCCGAAACATAGAAGAAGCAGAAGTAGGCAGGGTATCTGTGGAAGGCAATGCAGGCTTAAGGGAGAAACAGTAAGGGAGAAACAAGAAAGTTTTGGAAGGGAGGAGCTTCAGTCTAAGATGTGTCTCTGAGAAAGTCTCAGCCAGTTCAGTGGGGAGTTCTTGGGCAAATAATGTCTATGGTGGAGTCCCACACTGAACAGAAATCCTCCAGCCTAATTCCAGGCCCCTTCTACTATGCTCAGTCTCTGTTAGATACTGCCCATGGATAGCATGTCCTAGGTTTGAATGCTGCAGCCAATCCTAAAGGCACTGTGGCTGGAGTTGTTGTGTGTTGTCCAGTCACTCAATTGTAGACAACTCTTTGAGGTCCCATGGACTGCAGCAGGCCAGACTTCCCTGTCCTTCACTGTCTCCCTGACTCTGCTCAAACTTATGTCCATTGAGTCAGTGATGCCATCCAACCATCCTCTGTCATCCCTTCTCCTCCTGCCCTCAATCTTGCCCAGCATTAGCATCTTTTCCAATGAGTAAGCTCTTCGCATCAGGTGGCCAAAGTATTGGAGCTTCAGCTTTAGCATCAGTCCTTCCAATGTATATTTAGGGTTGATTTCCTTTAGAATTGACAAGTTGGATCTCCTTGCAGTCCAAGAGACTCTCAAGAGTCTTCTCCCCCACCACAATTTGAAGGCATAAATTCTTCAGCGTTTAGTCCTCTTTATGATCCAACTCTCACATCCATACATGACTACTGGAAAAGCCATAGCTTTGACTATATGGACCTTTGTCAGCAAAGTAATGTCTCTGCTTTTTAACATGATGTCTAGGTTTGTCATAGCTTTCTCCAAGGATGTGAAAGTGAAAGTGTTAGTCTCTCAATTGTGTCTGACTCTTTGTGACCCCATGGACTGTCCATGTCGATTTTCCAGGCAAGAATACTGGAATGGGTTGCCATTTCCTTCTCCAGGGGATCTTCCCAACCCAGGTGTTGAACCCAAGTCTCCTGCATTGCAGGCAGATTCTTTACCACCTGAGTTACTAAGAAAGCCCAATATCTTTTAATTTCATGGCTTCAGTCACTGTCCACAGTGATTTTGGAGCCCAAGAAAATTAAGTCTGTCAATGTTTCCATTTTTTCCCCATCTATTTATTTGTCATGAAGTGATGAGACCAGATGCTGTAATCTTCGTGACTGGAGGTCATTGGCTAACTGCATTCCTCAAGGCTGTGCTCACACCTCCGTGGCTTCTATATAACAAAACACTATAAAATCAAAACAAATATACAAACTGCTATGAAATACAACAACCTGGAAACTTGTTTTTATGTTTGTAAGAACAAACATAATATCAAAAGAAACCAGTCCCCTGAAGCCCTTATTGGATAATTCCATATAGTCAGAACTCAAAAACAGTCAAAAATAATTTATGGTGGTTGTTGTCATTGTTGCTACGTCATGCCCAACTCCTTTGCAATCCCAGGGATTGTAGCCTGCCAGGCTTCTCTGCCCATGGAATTCTCTAGGCAAAAATAACTAAGTGGGTTGTCTTTTCCCTCTCCAGAGGATCTTCCTGACCCAGGGATTGAACTCGTGTTTCCTGCATTGCAGGTGGATTCTTTACCACTGAGCCACCAAGGAAACCCAGTTTATGGTGGTAGAGGTCAGAATACTGATTACCTTTGACCAGAGCAAATGAATAACTGGGACTGTTGTAGTCTATACATAACAAGCTGGGTGATAGTTACATGTGTGTTAACTTTGTAAAAGTTCATTGAGCTACATGAAATGATTTGTGCCCCTTTCTGTATGTATTTATGTCACACTTCAGTAAAAACAGCTCACTTTAAAAAAATTGGCATGGGAGGATAAAGGTATTAAGAGAAATGAATGTGATATAAATCCAGGGAACAAAAGCCGAAGGGAATAATGGAACTGTAAAATGTAATGAAATATGAAGAGAATAAAATATATTTATTTTGATATAAAAGACTCAAGTAATTTTACCAAAATATTCTATAATTATTAAACTCCTATCATTAATAGGAAACAGGTGACATCTTGCTGCATTATTTATTTTCATAGACAGCTTTTGGTGTGTAAATAGCTACTGTATTTTTATTCTGAAAAAGGATTGTGTAGACCAATATTAGCTTAACACAGTGCTTCTCAACTTTTTTGAGGCTGACAAAAGTGAAAGCTTAGAAAAACTACCATTGAGGTATTCCCTTTAATTAAGTTTGCATAATTCTTTGCATAATAGTTGATTACTCAATACTCAAATTTCATCTTTATAAAGTGCTTCCCCACACTCGACATGGAGTTTCTTTTTTCTCTTGGCTAAACCATATGTAGTAATGGTCCCAAAATGACAACAGAATGGAGAGAGAATTGGTTTGTTATGGAGCAAAAGGCAAAACCAGGCAAACACTTGAAGATGAGAATAAGCAGTTCTCCTGTCATCTATCAGATAAGTGAGTTACAGGACAATAAGTCTGCAGAGCAATCCAAAGAGAGAGATGTGACTTCTTTCATAAATCTGTATATGTATCATATGCACATATGCCAACACAGGTATCTGCAGATTTTATGTGAAGCCAAAGATATTTGGGCAGTGACTAAGAGTTAGATTATGAAAATAATCAGACTTTGATTGTTCTTTGTTATAGGAAATGTTTCAGTGCCATAAAGATTATACAAGAGATTAGTCAAGTCCTAAGAGATATGCCACTTGTCACTAAAGTTTTTCTTTCTCTTCAGGAGAAACACATGGATATTTCTTTCTCATATTTGTTTCTTTGTTATCTTCAGCAATGCAGAGTTTAATTGGTTTATGCCTTTTTAAGATTATAATAAATAGTGAAATGCATAAGGAAATATCTGACCTACTAGACTTTGCCACTTTCATCCTAAGTCATAGAGAACAGAAAATTCCATATACCAATGGACACCAAGTTAGGCTCAAGTCACATTCTCTTTCACAGTAAACAAAAAGGTATACATATATTTTTTTATTGTGCTGGTTTTGCCATACATTGACATAAAACCACCATGGGTTTACATATACTCCCCTTCCAGAACCCCCCTCCCTCCTCCCTCCCGATTCCCTCCCCCTGGGACATCTTGGTGCACCAGCCCCGAGCATCAACCCTGGGCTGGCGATTGATTTCACATATGATAATTAACATGTTTCAATGCCATTCTCCCATATCATCCCACCCTTGCCCTCTTCCACAGAGTCCACGAGTCTGTTCTATACATCTGTGTTTCCTTTGCTGTCTCGCATGCAGGGTTCTCATTACCATCTTTCTAAATTCCATGTATATGCATTAGTATACTATATTGTTGTTTTTCCTTCTGGCTTACTTCACTCTGGATAATAGGCTCCAGTTCCGTCCACCTGAGTAGAGCTGATTCAAATGAATTTTTTTTTTTAGTGCTGAGTAATATTCCATTGTGTATATGTACCACAGCTTTCTTATCCATTTGTCTGTTGATGGGCATCTAGGTTGCTTCCATGTCCTGGCTATTGTAAACAATGCGGCGATGAACATTGGGGTACACGTGGCTCTTTCAATTCTGATTTCCTCGGTGTGTATGCCCAGCAGTGGGATTGCTGGGTCATATGGCAGGTCTATTTTCAGTTTTTTAAGGAATCTCCACACTGTTTTCCATAGTGGCTGTACTAGTTTGCATTCCCACCAACAGTGTAAGAGGGTTCCCTTTTCTCCACATTCTCTCCAGCATTTATTGCTTGTAGATTTTTGGATGGCAGCCATTCTGACTGGTGTAAAGTGGTACCTCATTGTGGTTTTGATTTGCATTTCTCTGATAATGAGTGATGTTGAGCATCTTTTCATGTGTTTGTTAGCCATTTGTATGTCTTCTTTGGAGAAATGTCTGTTGAGTTCTTTGGCCCACTTTTTGATTGGGTCGTTTATTTTTCTAGCATGGAGCTGCAGGAGTTGCTTGTATATTTTTGAGATTAATTGTTTGTCTGTTGCTTCATTGGCTATTATTTTTTCCCATTCTGAAGGCTGTCTTTTCACCTTGCTTATAGTTTCCTTTGTTGTGCAGAAGCTTTTAATTTTAATTAGGTCCCATTTGTTTATCTGTGTTTTTATTTCCGATATTCTGGGAGGTGGGTCATAGAGGATCCTGCTTTGGTTTATGTCGGAGAGTGTTTTGCCTATGTTATCCTCTAGGAGTTTTATAGTTTCTGGTCTTATGATTAGATCTTTGATCCATTTTGAGTCTATTTTTGTGTATGGTGTTAGAAAGTGTTCTAGTTTCATTCTTCTACAAGTGGCTGTCCAGTTTTCCCAGCATCACTTGTTAAAGAGATTGTCTTTTCTCCAAAAGGTATATTTTGATGAATAATCTTAGAGATAAATAAGATTTACACAGTTGTAGAAATGTAAATATATTATTTGGTTTCATTGATACCAAAGTCCTTCACTCTAAAACTATTTTAATTATCATACATTCAATAAGTGGTTGTTTACTGTTATTCCTAGGGGCACTATTTCCCACTGTGGCATATAAGCCTTAGGGAAATGACATTAATTTTAGGGGATATACTGATAAACACTTCTTATTTTTATTATACATTTATCCTAGTGTGTGTGTTAATATATATATATATATGTTAGTTGCTTAGTCGTGTCTGACTCTGCGACCCCCAGGTCCTCCATCCATGGAATTTTTCAGGCAAGAATACTGGAATGGCTTGCCACTTCCTTCTCCAGGGGATCTTCCTCATCCAGGGGTCAAACCCAGATCTCCTGCATTGAAAGCAGACTCTTTACCATCTGAGCCACCAGGAAAGCCCCAATATAAAGACATATATAAACATGCACACAAACCTAGCACATTAAATATATGATATGTGAAATCCACTCAGTAGTGTCCAACTCTTTGTGATCCCATGGACTATACAGTCTGTGAAATCTTCCAGACCAGAATACTGGAGTGGGTAGCCATTCCCTTCTCCAGGGGATCTTCCCAATCCAGAGATCCAACCCAGGTCTCCCGCATTACAGGCGTGTTCTTTACCATCTGAGCCACCAGGAAAACCCAAAATTTATATGGTATAAGCTATATATGGTATAAAGCCAAAAAATATATGGTATAGATTTTACAAATCTGTTCAAGTTTAAAAAGTGAGTTGATTTAAAGAAAAAGTGCTAAACAAATGTAGTTGGCAGAGGTCTCAGGTGATCTCTAAGAGTCCCACCCCCTGGAGAATATGCTCTTTATATAGCCTCTTCCCTTGAGCATGATGGAATAGTCACTCTCAAGACTGCCGCTGCTAAGTTGCTTCAGTCGTGTCTGACTCTGCGACCCCGTAGATGGCAGCCCGCCAGGCTCCCCTGTCCCTGGGATTCTCCAGGCAAGAGCACTGGAGTGGGGTGCCATTTCCTTCCCCAATGCATGAAAGTGAAAAGTAAAAGTGAAGTCGCTCAGTCATGTGTGACCCTTAGCGACCCCATGGACTGCAGCCCACCAGGCTGCTCCATCCATGGGATTTTCCAGGCAAGAGGACTGGAGTGGGGTGCCGTTGCCTTCTCTGACTCTCAGGACTACATTATGTTATTTATGTCTGCGGTGTCATAGTAGATTAGGTGTCATCTCCTGCTGGCCTTAAAGAAGGAAACTATGATGTTGTGAAGAGGGCCGTGTAACAGGAGGTGGCAACAGCCTCTTGAAGCTGAGAATGGGTGTCAGTTAACAGCCAACAAGAAAGTGGGGACCTCAGTTCCATAATCACAAAAAGTGAATTCTTACAATGACCTGAACAAGCTTGGAGGAGTTCACCAACTCTTACATGAGACAGAGATACCTATGACACCCTGATTTCTGTCCTGTGAGACTCTGAGCAGAGAATTCAGCTTAGGTGAGGCCCCTAAGTTTGTGATAATAGTTTCCTCAGCAATAGAAAACTAAAGTAGCAGGTAACATAACAAGTGGTACAGAGCAACAGTGGAAATCATAAAGGTGGTGATTCAACTAAGTGAAAACATTCAGTTCAGTTCAGTTCAATTCAGTTGCTCAGTTGTGTCTGACTCTTTGTGACCTCATGGACTGCAGCATGCCAGGGCTCCCTGTCTATCACCAACTCCAGAGTTTACTCAAACTCATGTCCACTGAGTCAGTGATGCAATCCAACCATCTCATCCTCTGTCATCCCCTTCTCCTCCCACCTTCAACCTTTCCCAGGTTTGGGGTCTTTTCCAATGAGTCACTTCTTCACATCACGTGGCCAAAGTATTGGAGTTTCAACTTCAGCATCAGTCCTTCCAATGAATATTCAGGACTTATTTTCTTTAAGATGGACTGGTTGGATCTCCTTGCAGTCCAAGGGACTCTCAAGAGTTTTCTCCAACACAACAGTTCAAAAGCATCAGTTCTTTGGCTCTCAGCTTTCTTCATAGTCCAACTCTCACATCCATACATGACCACTGGAAAAACCATAGTCTTGACTAGACGGACCTTTGTTGGCAAAGTAATGTCTCTGCTTTTTAATATGCTGTCTAGGTTGGTTATAACTTTTTTCTAAGGAGTGTCTTTAAATTTCATGGCTGCAATCACCGTCTGCAGTGATTTGGAGCCCAAAAATGTAAAGTCTATCACTGTTTCCACTATTTCCTCATCTATTTGCAATGAAGTGATGGGACTAGAAGCCATGATCTTAGTTTTCTGTTGAGTTTTAAGCCAACATTTTCACTCTCCTCTTTCACTTTCATCAAGAGATTATTTAGTTCTTCTTCCCTTTCTTCCATAAGGGTGGTGTCATCTGCATATCTGAGGTGATTGATATTTCTCCCAGAAATCTTGATTCCATCTTGTGTTTCCTCCAGCCCAGCATGTCTCGTGATGTACTCTGCATATAAGTTAAATAAGCAGGGTGACAATATACAGCCTTGAGGTACTCCTTTCCCTATTTGGAACCAGTCTATTGTTCCATGTCCAGTTCTAACTGTTGCTTCCTAACCTGCAAAGAGATTTCTCAAGAGGCAGGTTAGGTGGTCTGGTATGCCCGTCTCTTTCAGAATTTTCCACAGTTTGTTGTGATCCAGTCAAAGGCTTTGGCATAGTCAATAAATAGTTCAGGTAAGAGACCAGTCAAATAGCCTGTGAAATCATCCTCTCAGCATGAATACAAGAGCTTCTTACATAATGAATTATAGTTGCCAGATGTCAAGCATCTCTTCAGGTACCAGTGTGTGGTTCAGGAAAAGACAACAGCGAGTCTCCAACCTATGATGGCTCGACCCACCAACTTGGCAATGATGCGAAGATGATATTCATTTAGCAGAAATGATATGCTGAAATTTGAATTTGCTCCTTTCCAGGACTAGTGATGTTCTGTACAAGACTTTCTAGTGATGCTGGGCAGCAGTCATGAGCTGAAGCTTCTGATCAGCCACGTGATCCCAGGATAAAGAACCAACGCGCTTAAAACCATTCTGTACTGATATAATCATTCTGTCTTTTTCACTTTCAGTAGAGCATTCAATCAGTTACATGAGATATTCAACAGTCTATTATAAAATAGGTTTTGTGTTAGATGCTTTTGCCCAACAGTAAGGGCTTCCCTGGTGGCTCACTGGTAAAGAATCCACCTGCCAATGCAGGAGACTCAAGAGATGCAGGTTCGATCCCTGGATCAGGAAGATCCATGGAGATAGAAATGGCGACCCACTCCAGTATTCTTGCGTGGGAAATCCCATGAACAGAGAAGTCTGGAGGGCCAGAGTCCACTGGGTCAAAGAGTCAGACACAATTTAGGGGCTAAACAACAACAAGACTGATAAAAGTGATCTGAGCACATTTAAGGCAGACTAGGCTAAGTTATGATGATTGGAAGACTATGTGTATTAAATGCATTTTCAATTTACAATAGGTTCATCAAGATACAATCCTATACCATTAGTTGAGGAAGATCTGTAGTAAATTTACAAGGTTAAGTACAATGGTTATGGAGCGGCTGAAGAAAAGTGTACAATATTACAGTTCATTTGACTCTGTGCACACATACATGAATTCTTTATATCAGCGACTAATTGAAAATTGAATGCTAAAATTGCAAATGCTTATAATCTTACAAAATATTAAACAAGATTTAATATAATGTTGATGTTAGTGATGTTAAATAACACAAAAGGGATGCAATCAGCAAAATTCAGAGGGGAAATTCTATTGGGCAAACAAAAGTGGTTTCTTCAACAAAATGAAAAGGAGAAACAGAGACAGACGGAGAGGAAAATCTACAAGATTATAAGAGATTAAAAGACATTTTAATGAATTGCAATGTGTGGATGGGATTTTGATTCAAACTACTTGGAATGAACATTTGCTAGTTATTGACTAATGTTAAGGAAATATTGTCATGCTTTAGGCGTGATAGTGATAGTGTGGTTATGTTAAAAGTTTCTTATCATTTAGAGACTCTATTATTTGTAGATCAGATATATGAAAAATAGGATTAACTTCAAAATATCAGGTAGGGGAAAGAAGAATGAGATTAAAATAAGATTGGTCAAGAGTTGATCAATTATTGAAGCTAGATAATAGGCATATGGGAGTTCCATATATTATTCTGTACACTTTTGTATGTTTAAAATTTGCCATAATGAAAAATTTTTTGACATATATATATTAAATAAAATTTTAAACTAGTTTAACTTAATTTTATTTATAATTTTGATATTTAGTCTTAATTTATGTTTTCCTTTTAATCTCAATAGATAATTTTGAATAATTTGAAGTTAAATTAATTGTTTTGGAAAATGAAAGTAATAATTTTAATTGTTAAAAATGTTAATTTACTTGAATTTACATTGTTGATGAAAATATTTTCAAGTAGTAGAAGCTTGGAATACATATACACGGTTTTTTTTTAATCCTTTATATTCCTGAGAATAAGTACAAATAGAGAGTATGATAGAAATAGAAAACACAAAAGGGGAGCTCAAAAAAATAAAACTGTGAAAAGAAAAACAGAAGTTTTCCCCAAAGGTGGTTTTGCTTAAGTTTTTGAAAACTATGAAAGAAAGTGGACCTGTGTTCAGTACAATGAACATAAAATTCATTAAGAGGATGGTATATATTTGACATAATAATTCATCAGGAATGAAAATGAGCAAAATGATTCCTGTCATTACTAAGCCCTCTATCTGAACGGATCAGATAAGACCTGTACTTTCATATCCTTTACCAGGTGAAGACTGAATTACTCAACAAGATGATGAAAATGGCCAAGGACTTTGACTCTTGCCTGGTTGGGAAGTGTTGGGAAGGAGGGCAATGCCTCCTAACCTTGAGTGGTATATAGGCCCTTCTAGAAAATAATTACAAATAACAACAGCAAGTTCAAAACATTATGTTTTATAAGAGTTCAAAGAAAAAAAAGAGTAGTGTAAAGCTCTACTTTTGAAAAATTGGAGAAGGCTCATGGGGGGAGGTGAGACTTGTCTACGCTTTGATGGAAGAAATAATTTCATTAAATGAAATGGAGGAGGAAGGTCATTTCAGGCACAAGAATCCACAAAAGCATAGATGTAAGAATGAGGAATCCAATAGTCTAGAGGATTCTGATTAATGGAGACAGGCCTCAATCAATTTTACACCGTGAGTGCAAATTTAAGGTGGATTAGTCTGGCCCTGCTAAGTTCCTTGTTCAAGAGCTGAAATATTACAGCTGCAACATGGCAAGCAGAGGAAATGAAATGGAAGCCTATAAACCATGAAGTGTACAGCAGGAGCCCAAGTTCAGCGAACTAGGTACAGTTTTATTTTGGGGCTGTACCGCAAAGGTGACTTAGGTAGACCCAAGGGCCAAGGTTCTGTGTGCACATGTGCGGGCCCTTAGTGATCATTAACTTCAGAGGAAACAAAAATGTTACATGGCCCAGCAAGTAAAAATGATTAAGGTATTCCTTGTAGCTATTTCTGTATGTCATAAAAACAGCGGGATTTTTTAGAATGGGCTGATATTCTTTATCCCAGTCCTCCCTTTAGGGAATTAAAGAGCTGAGACCTGTAGGAATTTATTGGTCTGATGGGATGAAAACGCAGCACCAAAAGGAGCACACATGTTCCCAGGGACTCATTTGAGTCTCTATCTAAATGCAAAGCCTGGTATTATTTTTTGAAACCAGCATTCTGGTAGACTGTTTAAGAGTTAAAGGATTAAAAGAATAAGTCATTGATCTCCCATTTCTAAGTTTAACAAAGAATTTCATATTAGTGAAACCAGACATTGCCCTTAAACTGACAGATTTTAAGCAGAGGGGAAGAGGGAAGGTGCTTTTGTTTGTCCTGTGATCATTTGAAAGCTGCTTGACATTCTTGAAAAGAAAAGAAAGAGAAGACATTCAAACTTATAAGAGTCCCTGTCCAGGCTCTCCTTGCAAAAGGCAAATTAGAAATTGCCTTGGATAGAGTGTACAAAATGGAATGACCCAGGGCTCTTTGCAGAGTGGCCTAACTTTTAAATTCCAGCAGCATGATTTACTGTGTACTTAGGGGAAAAAAAAAATTGTTCTCAGTGAGAATGATTTCAGGTGAAAGATGAGGTACTTACAAATGAGATAGTTCTATTGCTATATTGATGAAACCAAGCTAAACAAATATTTTACAGCCCTTTTGACATAAGGGCTTTGGACAAAAGATTTTGATTAGAAGAACTGCAAGTAGAGGTAACCCGCACCAATGAAGAGAAGACTCCTCCATAATATAAAGCAACTGAGCTTCAAAACAAATATGCCAAACTTTTGCATCTCAATGAGTATTGCCTCCCTCTCAAAGGAATTACCTCGGGAAGCTGGAAGCTTCAATAAAGCTGCAACAGTTTCTTAAAAGTTTCCAGCTCTTCTGTTCAAGCCTTCAGGGACAGCAGTCTATTGTTTTGACTATCTTCAAAAATGAGAGAACTTCAGCACATAAAAATTGAGTTCTACTTCTGAAAAATAATCAAAAGTCTATTGAAAGCAAGTCCATAGACTAAGAAGGTAATTAAGCTGAGTAATAATGCTTTTATTTAAAAAATAAGTTGCGAGTTGAATCCAAAGGGGTGACTTCTAAGTGCCTTTGAAACTGGATCTGCAAACGGTTTTTAAGAAGAATTACAAAATTGACTTGAAGGAAATGTTAGACTTCTAACAATTTCGAAGGGAAAAAAGATCAATTGTAGTGTATCATAGACATATTTCACACTTAAACATGCTAATATTCATGCAATCACTCCAAAGTAGCAATATGCATCAAAATATAAAATGGGCATGGCCTTTGGCCTAGCAATTCCACTTCCAAGACTCTCTCATGAAGACGACCAAAGAAGTAAACAAAAATATGGGTGTAAAATGAAAAATAAACTAAGTTCCTGTTCAAGAGCTGAAATATTACAGCTGCAACATGGCAAGCAGAAGAAATGAAATGGAAGCCTATAAACCATGAAGTGTACAGCAGGAGCCCAAGTTCAGCGAACTAGGTACAGTTTTATTTTGGGGCTGTACCGCAAAGGTGACTTAGGTAGGTGACTGGTGTCACCAGTCAGGAATCAGTTAAATAAAATACACTATAACCACAGTAGAAGTTGTTAAAAAGAATGGTGTATAGCTGGGAGGCCACACAGATTTCATGTCATTTGTCCACTACAGTCAAATACTGTGTTGAGAAGGATCCTGAGACTAATTTTATTTTATTTATTTATTTATTTTTCTTTATTGTGTTGGTTTTGCCATACATTGACATGAAACCGCCATGGGTATACATATGCTCCCCCTCCAGAAGCCCCCTCCCTCCTCCTTCCCAATTCCCCCCCCCTTCCCAGGGTCATCCTGGTGCACCAGCCCCAAGCATCAAACCTGGGCTGGCGATTGATTTCACATATGATAATTAACATGTTTCAATGCCATTCTCCCATATCATCCCACCCTTACCCTCTTCCACAGAGTCCACGAATCTGTTCTATACATCTGCGTTCCTTTTGCTGTCTCGCATGCAAGATCCTGAGACTAATTTTAATCTCACAGAAAAAATGTTATTGATTAGTGATGCCTGCAACAATTGTAGAAAAAAGGAAATGGTGGCACAATGCTTAGGTTCTTGCCATCCCTAACATAGCTATTTGTCAGTGTTAAAACAGGTAGTACAGTAGAAGAAATTTACTACGGAGAACCAGTTATAAGTATTGGAAAAGCCGAAAGGGGAAACAGGGAAAGTGGGACAACCCAATGGTCTTCGACCACAGGAACACACTGCTACCCACAGCTCTGAAGGACAATGAGAGAGGTATGCACAGGCAGTCCCCCAAAAAGCTGTGTGGCCAAGGCCATCAGGTGTGAACCAGAGTCACAGAAGAGATGGAGCCCCTGCCAGAGAGCAGAGCCAGCCTCTTGGTGTGTGATCTGTGCACTCCCATGGAACAGCACATTCAAGAGGGCCCCAGGGCACACTTGGTTTAATACTCTGCTATCATCATAACAGTTTTAATAATTTTTAAACAAGAGGCCTACATTTCTATATTATACCAGGGCCCAGAAATTATGCAGCCTTCCTGCCAGAGTCTACACAAGCAGACAGATGAAGATAAATATTCAGGCTGTTCCATCTTCCCATCCTGCATCCTCCCACTGCCTCCCACTTGCCTAACTTAAGTGGAAGCTCTTGAGAAAAGAAATTATAGTTTATAGGGACTGATCCTGAGGAACAGGGCATGGCAGGGGAACAGTGGAGAGATTAGACTTCAGAGGAAAACAGTTGCCACCTGCAATGAAGGTGGTGGTAGATGTTATTGTTCAGTCACTGTCATGTCTGACCCTTTGTGACCCCATGGACTGTAGTACACCGGGCTTCCCTATCCTTCACTGCCTTTGAGTTTGCTCAGACTCATGTCCACTGAGTCAGTGATGCCATCCAACTCTCTCATCCTCTGTTGCCCCCTTCTCCTCCTGCCCTCAATATTTCCAACATCAGAGTCTTTTCCAGTGAATTGGCTCTTCATATCAGGTGTATATATTATCATGGACAGATCTTCAAATATCAATGATTTTGAAAGTTATAGAATATGGGTATGTGATCCTGTTGATCTAAATATGTATATATTTACATTCATTTTTAACACTCAGGAGATAAATACAACAAGGTGTTTAAAATATGTCAGGAGGGATATAAATCAAGGTCTTTAAAATAGTGATAGGTGGGTAAGATGATGACCATCTTTTTAGCCTTCTATTTAACTATATTTTCTAACATTTCACATGTATCCCTATCTATAATTAATATATACCTATATATAATCTATGCATTATATGTATATATACATACATATGTACCTGTATATGTACATGTGGGATTACCTGGTGGTTCAAAGGGTAAAGAATACACCTGCAATATGGGAGACCCAGATTCAACCCCTGTGTCATGAAGATCCCCTGGAGAAGGGACTGGCTACCCACTCCAGTATTCTTGCCTGTAGAATTCCACACGTGGAGGAGCCTGGTGGGCTGCAGTCCATGGGGTTGTAAAGAGTCAGACATGACTGAGTGACACTAACACGTATGTACTTGTCTACGCAATATACATGATTTGTTGTTGTTGTTCAGTCACTCAGTCAAGTCCGACTCTTTGCGACCCCATGGACTGCAGCACGCCAGACTTCCCTGACCTTCACCATCTCCTGGAGCTTGATATACATGATATTATACTACATAATGCAGAAGGAAATGGCAACCCACTCCAGTATTCTTGCCAGGAGAACCCCACAGACAGTGGACCCTGATGGACTACAATCCATGAGGTTGCAGAGAGTAGGACACAACTTAGTGACTGAACAACAACAAATACTACATAAAGAAGTTTTACTTTTTTAACTTTAAAATATACAAACAGGACCTGCTAGTAAAATAACAAATTTTCTCTTTTTACCTTTAGGGGAGCTAGAACAGAAATTTAAGTGCTAACCCAATTTGTCAAATATGGTGGAGAGATGGAGAAGGATGAGAACTGAGGAAGGAGACCTTAGAGTGGGTAACTGGAGAACCTACTGGGGATGATCTGAAATATAGTTTTAGTAAATCAGGGAAGGCTGGAGTTTGATTTCAAGTTGATGATGAGAAATGATAAGCATGGAGTGAAAGTACAGTAACTCTCTCCAGAATCGAGTGAGCAGAGGAAGCAGTGGGATGGATTATCACAGAGTAGCATGGAGGGCTGAGAGGAGAGAGGCATGCCTGATACTGGGCAACCAGGGCTGATGTCAGCCAAGTCTCAGGCCCAGAGTTGGGGGACATCAGCCCTGGGTTGCCCATGGGGTTGCCCTTCTAGGGCAGGCCTGGGGAGTTAGACCATTTCTCTTGTAGGTAGCTACTTTTGATTTTTTTGTTTTCTCTTGAAAACCCTGCTAGAAATGGCAGTTGTTTAGGAAAACCGCAGCCCGATATTCCATGTGGGTCATAGTCTCAGCCAGCCTTTCATCTCCTGACAACTTTTCCCTGTGTACCTACTTTAAGTTATAATTTAGGTATTTTTGTTCAAATAGAGATGCTTGCAAATAATCTGATTTTCTGTAGGCTGGTGTTTACCCAATAGGAAAGCAGAATAGAATTTCAGTTTTTAAGACTAATTAGTTCCATAAAAAAGTAGAAGATTTACATGTAATTTTTGAAGGAAAGCTCTAAATGCTTTCCTACTGAATAACTGACCATTTTCAAAGTTAATTTAAGCTTAAAGCTACTCATTTAAGGAATTATTTCTCAAGACGCTGAGCTTGAAGTCAGTCACTTTCAACATTTACAGTGATTAAATTTTTGTAGGTAGTTGACTCAGTCGTGTTTTTGTAATGCTTCAAAAACCCATTTGAGGGAAAATTCCTTTTTCTCTTCCTGTCATTTCTTCAAAAAAAATGCCTTGTTGCCTTGACAGGAAGCGAATGATGCTTTGTGCTCAATATTGTTAAAGCAATCTTAAAATAAGTGGTTTATGCTTAATGTTTTTCTCTCTTAGCAAAGAAGCTAAGAACTTAGGGAGGAAAACGCTTCAAAGTTCTGTGTATATTAATTCATCCAATGAACACTTATGTAATTCAGCAAGGAAATTCTTTGGAATTGAGATCAGATGGTATATAGTTGCCTTGGTTAATTTCCCATTGTCAACCCCTGAAATACAGTTCTAATTTATGTTTACTTATTCTTCTCATTCAGAATCATTAACCCTGCCTGCCTCCTTTAGGTTAATTCACATGTTTATCCCACCGGAAATCACCCAGTTTTTTCCTTAATCACCATGCATCACATTCAAGCCAGTCTTCCTCGCAGAAGAGATGTTTGCCAATGCTTATCACCAACCCACAGTCTGCTCAGCTGCAGAAGACTGTGTGACAAAGGACCACAAATGTGACACTGTCCTTGAAAGACATCAGCAAAATTTTACATTATTATCCCAACTAAGAGAGAAAAAGAAAGATTCTTGAAAAGGTGTCAGATTATTTTCTTTTGTCAGAGGTTAAGTGGATAATTAATTTGCAACTCTGCCTTCCACAGCCTTTTTACACCTGTCTGACAGAATAAATTATAAGCCATGAAAAATGAATCATCCCCTTATTTGGACATGGATGAATAAAATCCTTGAAAATGTTTCTTTTTTACAATGATTTCAAAATGATAGACATTAGGTTCTTGTTTCCATCACTACGAGCTCCAAGTTCAGTGTACTCCATGAGGCAGTGAGTGCCTCCTCAGGGTCCAGGTACTTTGAGGGTGTCAAGATTAAAATAGACTTGAGTTACTCACCTGAGGGTAAGGTGAGAAGACTCTGCATAAAAAGCTAGAAGGAGAAGGAAGAAGCTATTACTAATAGGGTTCTCAGAGAAGCCATTGTATAATGGTCTGTTGAGTCTTGAACTGGTCTTTGAAATAAATATAGGTTCAATGTCACCAGATAGAAATGGTGGAAGGAAGGAGAGACTGATCATAGAATGAGTCAAGAAAAGTACTGGGAAGATAAAAGGGAAAAGAGGCTGTAAAAGACTTAAAGGGATATAAAATGTGTTTTAAGTTCAACTCTTTAGGCAGAAGATACAGAATATTCTTCTCACTTGGTATGATGGTAGCTGAGTATGAAGAAGAAAACTCCAAGACCGGTATTGGGGATGCACCTCAGGATAGATATGGTAGAGAACAGTTGAGAACTCCAATGGAGAAGGTAGGAGAAGGGGAGGGCCTGGACGAAAGCAGCTGGAGTAGGAATGAAAATTCAGAGGGAATGGACAAGATATAGGGCAGTTAGTTCTTCAGAGCATCATGATCAACTAAGATAGCAAGAGAAAGGAGAAAATGAAAATAATACTAAGGTGGGTTTTGTTTTGGTTTTGGTTTTGGTTTTTTTGCTCTGCAGTATGCAGGATCTCAGTTGCCTGAAAAGGGATCCAACCCTTGTCCCTGCAATGAAAGCACAGAGTTTCAACCACTGGACCAACAGGGAAGCCCCAGTGCTAAGATTTTGATGACAGTATTGTTATGGTGTCATTGACAGAATTAGGGAAGATAAGATGCAGAGGAGCTTTGAAGAGGAGACACTGTGAAGAGTTTAAAAATATCAAGTGAAAGTCGCTCAGTTGTGTTTGACTCTTTGTGACCCCATGGACTATACAGTCCATGGGATTCTCCAGGCCAGAATCCTGGCGTGGGTAGCCTTTTCCCTTCTTCAGGGAATCTTCCCAACACAGGGTTTGAACTCAGGCCTCTCATGTTACAGGTAGATTCTTAACCCAGCTGAGCCACTCTCAAAATAGAAAAAATCAAATCAAGGCAGAGCCTTAATGGATATGCAAGTAAATGTTGGCAGTGGAATTAAGAATAGGGAATTGGACCTTAGGAGAGAGAATAGAGTAGGGACATAGATTTTGGAATCATTGGCATAAGGACATTAGTTAAAATGCAAAAATGAATGAAATCTCCAAGATGTTCTAACATTTAATCACAAAGAATATCTACCTTTAGAGAATGGGAGAAAGATGAAGGGCATGAGAAGAATCTAGAAGAAAGGAAGAAAAACCAGGAAAATGCAGTATCCCAGAAGCCAAAGGGAGCTTGCTTTTTTTTTTTTTTTTTTTTTTTGCTAGAATGCAAGGAAAGGCTCAAGATATAAATGGAAAGTGAGAAAGCAAAAGCAATCCATATAAAAATCCCATTGTCAAAAATTTAGGAGTGAAAAAAAGAGAGAGATGGTTAGGAGCTGGAAGAAATACTAGATGTGAGGGAAGGTATTTTGAAATGGAAGAATTCATTCCACAAAGAAGATGTCACTGAAGGTGCAAAGGAGAGAAGCAAACAAACTCTGGAATGCTCCTGCATGAGTCAAGGTCAGACGCAGCTTTGGGTCATCAAAACCATGGTCCCAACAGCAAGGAAGTCTATGGAGCATAGAAAACAAAGAACCTTAGCTAGGCAACATTCCTGCAGAGAAGCAAGTAAGAACAAGGAACTTGGGAAGCTCTGAAATATAACACTGGAGGACTGAACAAGGAGATTTTCAATCCTAAAACCTCAAAAGGATGGAAAGCGCTAAAACCAAGGCATTTAAGAAAGGTCTTGCTTGGATGGGAGGAAAACTAAGGAGCCTCCGGGGAAGGAGCCATCTGCTAGAGAGAGTTTTGGGAGTGGATCCAGTCAGAATTACAAAAGACTTGTACTGGCCCTGAGGGGGAGTGTGATAGGAAATCAGATGAATAGCAGTGTTTCTGAGCAACATCGAGGGCACAGCTGAGATTAGAGAGCATTGATTTGTAGCGCATCCATTTATATATAAAAATTATACCATGTACATGAGTATTGGCTACCTAGCCAAGAGCTAATGCACACATACAATATTTTATCTCCAGTAATGGTACTTAAATTTTTTTAGTAAACTCCAACAGTCAAACACAATTCTAACTTGACCTCCCTCCCGATGTGGGAGCATTTACTGAACGCCGCCTTGATGCCTTTTACTCACTCAGCATTTCTTGTTAGTTTTTAAAAACCAAAAAGAATTGATTTGTTTTCCTCAGCAGTTCTGAACTCATCCCACTCATTAGTTGAATCTAGGAGAAAGGGAAGAAAAAAAGAGTTTCTATTTTGAATGTGTTCATATTTTCAGCAAGAAAAAATCATCTTTGAGAATTATATTCTTGGACACCTTGGGTGGAAGGTGACCAGTGCTTTCTTTGCAAGCGGCACACGTTGAACCAGTGGGAGCACGCTGGAAAGCACCGTCGGTTGTCCTGGTTCTGTGACACTTGTCAGACACCTACCTACCTCTGAGCCCTCTGCTCTCCTGCTGGATCTGGCCGAAGTTGTATTGAAGAGTAGCAAGCACGGGGATGCAAGAGAAGTAGATGGTGATTTGAAAGCACTTTTCCCTGGGAAAAAGAAAAAGGTTGCAAAGAATGAATTCTGCTCTCACCTACGTTAACTGAATAGGGAACTCATGACCCACTGTTCCGAAGACCAATGAACTGGTGGCAGGGACTTTTCTTTGGAGGAGGACATTTTTATGAGTACTTTCATTTCTACAGCATTTTCTTTTTGTAAAATGCTAACAAGCATTTATCAGTGAACCTTCACTGCAGACCCCAAAATGACAAGCATCCCTTTGTGCTGATGGCCCATTAGAAAAGGACCATTGATTCCCAGGACCAAGAGATTTGTCTCTTTGCCACTGATAGGAAACTATGGGGTTCTGGCTGAGGAGGTGACAGAAGCTAATGATAAGGCTATTTTTGCCTGAGTCCAGTCCCCACAAAGCATCTGATTTTCAGTTCTGCATTTTGAGTCTTCAGAATGCCAGAAATCACAATTTGTATTGCTGGGCATCAGCTCCAACTTCACTGTACATTTCTCATTCAGCAGATCCTCCTGGCATTTAGTGGGAGGAGATATTGTTCTGGTTTTCATGTGAGGCCATGAAACCACACAAGCATTAAATCACAAAGCCTAATGGTGGCAGTCAAGGAGAGAACCCAGACCTCAGAACTAATTGGGAACAGAAATCAAAGCAGACAAAGCAAGGTCCTGCATTCGCCTTTCTGAAGTCCAACTGCGGGCCTTGTATTTTCTTAGCTCTTCCCTAGGGGTCTCAATTTTGAGCAATAATAATTATTGACTTGCTTTTATTGTGATCATCGCTATTATAGGAAGCACTTTCCAGCTTTATGTGTGATATTTAGGAAATCAGAGGTGATGTCTCATTTAACTCTCACACACCTATGAGTATATGTAATAGTCTACCAATGTATGTCAAATGTGTTGTAAGTGCATAGACGTCTAATTGTATAAAAATTAGTGCTGTATCATCATCAACTTCCTGCTCTTCATCCCAGTGCACTGGTGTTTAAAACAAGAAAATGATTTTTGGATTTTAGCCAGGGACTTTTGGAAAACAACACAGAAAATGACAAACAAGGAGTAGGCATCATTCTTCTAAATCCATTCTATTCTCTTGAACACATCCTAACTTCCTCTTGCCTTATTCTCTCATGATATCAACCAATATTGCAAATGAAGCAACCAATCCCAGCCAGATTCTCCACTATCCACAAATCTCTCTTGTTACCTGTTATTAGTAACAGATAACAAGGCAAATCAGTAATTCATTTGCTCTCTTGAATGGGAGTCATTTAATTATGCAATACACGTAAAAATGATTCAAACACATATTGGGTTGGCCAAGGAGTTCACCCAGATTTGTTTGTATGATGTTATGGAAAAACTTGAATGAACATTTTGGCCAACCTAATATTTAGGATCTATATATTTCTATCCAACCTATCACAGTCCTGGTCCTTGAGTCTGCACTCTGGAAGTTAGATTCTAGACTAATCTTGACTGAGTCACAATAATCAAGGTTGTAAAGAGGGCAGGACCCAAAACTGGGACTTTCTCATTTCTGATATTAATGTATTCCAGATTTATTTTTTTAAGAAAAAGGTGCTTGCTTAAGTGACAAATGATTGTGACTTTTGCTTCAACAACTCTATAAAGGAGAAATACATTTCCTTGCAAAGTGAGAAAGTAGATCAGGTGCTAGTATCATAATCTGATTCCATAACAATTAGGTAGGAAACAAGAAAGGAAACCCCTTCCAGAGAGACGCCCGCTCCTCAAAGGGGCTCTTAAAGAGTACACATGGGTATTATTATCCATTATCCTAATATTAATAGGTCAACAAGAAGTGGAATTTGATCTCACTCCAGAGCCCATACTTTTAACCAGTATTTTATATTGCCTGCCTCTTATATATCCCTCTCCTCCATGGAAGAATAATTGCTGGTTAAGAGCTAATGGTGTTGTGCTTTGAAAAAATCCAGTCATTAAGGACAGCCCACTGTATTCCCCGGTGGTGTCTAAACTGATATAGTGTCGGATCACATAAACATCACAGACAGGCCTGGGCTGAGTCTGAGTTCTGCCATATGCCAGCTGTATAAGGCACACATTCAGTCTTTTTATCACAGGTTTCCATACCTGTAACCAAAGAATAAGGGTACATGTCAGATTCTTGGTTCAAGGATCCCTTGAAACAAGTAAACTATATGTCTATACAAATATTCAGTTCAGTTCAGTTCAGTTGCTCAGTCATGTCTGACTCTTTGCAACCCCATGAATTGCAGCACACCAGGCTTCCCTGTCCATCACCAACTCCCAGACTCTACCCAAACTCATGTCCATCGAGTCAGTGATGCCATTCAGCCATCTCGTCCTCTATTGTCCCCTTCTCTCCTGCCCCCAATCCTTCCCAGCAGCAGGGTCTTTTTCAATGAGTCAATCTTCGCATGAAGTGGCCTAAGTATTGGAGTTTCAGCTTCAACATCAGTCCTTCCAATGAACACCCAGGACTGATCTCCTTTAGGATGGACTGCTTGGATCTCCTTGCAGTCCAAGGAATTCTCAAGAGTCTTCTCCAATACCACAGTTCAAAAGCATCAATTCTTCAGCGCTCAGCTTTCTTCACCATCCAACTCTCACATCCATACATGACTAATGGAAAAACCATAGCCTTCACTAGATGGACCTTTGTTGGGAAAGTAATGTCTTTGCTTTTAAATATGCTATCTAGGTTGGTCATAACTTTCCTTCCAAGGAGTAAGTGTCTTTTAATTTCATGGCTGCAATCACCATCTGCAATGATTTTGGAACCCCCAAAAATAAAGTCTGACACTGTTTCCCCATCTATTTGCCATGAAGTGATGGGACCAGATGCCATGATCCTAGTTTTCTAAATGCTGAGCTTTAAGCCAGCTTTTTCACTCTCCTCTTTCACTTTCATCAAGAGGCTTTTTAGTTCCTCTTCACTTTCTGCCATAAGGGTGGTGTCGTCTGCATTAGGTGCTCTTTATTATCATAATTGTTGCTCCAATGTTAATATTGTTCTCTCTCAGTGGTTCTTTTTCAAATATATACCTTTTTAGCAAGAGTGTAATCCCAGAATTACAAAATAATGTTGAAGGGATTCAAAGCTTCATGGTTTGTATTACTTTGCTATGAGATTATGGAAGCAGCATAGTTCAATGCAAAGCAAGCTGAATTAAGATATAGAAAACAAGAATTTTGAATTCTGCTTCTCATAACCCAGCTTCAGTTTTCTCATCTATCAAACAGAAAAGATAGATAATTCTCTGTTTTGTAAGGGTCAAGTGAGGTTTTTTTTTTTTTTTAATGCATGTGTGTTATAAACTTGGACATTACATAAATGTGAATTGCTACTGTCAATCCTCATGATACTGGAATCTAGGCTTTCAGGCACACACAAAAAAATATAAACATTAGTACTTCACTTATGATCATTCTCATTCGCATCTGATTGAAAAAAACGACATTTTTTTCTGTTAACAGATTCGTTTATATTTTCTTTTCTTTTTTAGTGATAAGAGAAAGTTACAGGATAAATCATCTGCAAGCTTTTTGTCTTATCAAGATGGTTCATGGGATGAAGATCCTTGAAAATCATGAAACTGGAAGGTCAATTTCCCACTCTTGACTGAAAAAAAAAAAAGTATCTTTCCATACAGAATACAGAGAAAGGATATCAGTGAAACATTCTTTTATGTTTTTTCCTGATCATCACATCTTAGTCTACCATAGCTAGAACATATCCAAGCATACTTAATTAAAAAACAGAAATGACAGGGAAACAAAACCCCATATTCAACTACAGCTATGAGATATTAAATCCTCTATTCAAGATCAGTTGACAGCTTTGTCCTGGCAGAGTTGGGACCAAAACTCCCCAGTCTCCTGACTCTTTCTATCTAGTATGTTCCTTTCAGAGCTCATTACTCCTGAAATAAGGTACAAGCCAAGTGAGGTGCTTATCATGGCATTTTGTTTCTTGAAAAATCTTGGAAACCATGTGATATAAAACTTCTTGCTGGTAAAGAAAGCTATTTATTCTAGCTATGAAGCAGGTTTCTTTTTTTTTTTTTTTAACTGTAGAACCCTACAGAACAGAAGCAAATTTCATTTCAGATGATTTTCATTTTTAATATCAAAACTCCCTCATCAAAAGCAAATGCTGGGAAAGGGTTGGAAGCCAACCTTATTTATATAATAGACACTTATCCAAGGAAATGGGCTGTAGGGAAATTAGCATGTCTTGAATGATGTTATTCCTGAAATGTCAATCAGTCATTATAGCATTTGCTTCTCTCATGGTATTCTCAAAATGGATTATTGTCCCTGAATTTTTAATAACAATTTAGTGGTTCAAAATACTGACAGTGATGTATGACGACAGCTTAAAAAAAGTGCTCTGGCTTTCTGTATTGCATAAACAGAACACGATTGCGTCTCTCTAGCCAGTGTCAGAATCATTCTAGACAAAGATAATGTTGAAGCCATCTGCCAAGAGAAGGTCAAAAACATACAAAGGAAATAAATCATGACAAACATGGAATCGGCTAAAGGTTAAGGATCTAACCTTCCAAACACATATTTGGAAGCACAAATCACCCCTCATAGAGTAATAATTTAAACAACCTCACCTCTGGATTCCTAAATATCTGGCTTAGTAGCCACATGTATTTCCAGAAATATTGCAAAACTGAATGAACAAACAAATGGAAAATGTAAGCAGTAAGGATGTCAGAAACTTTTAGGTTCATTATAGCTTGCTTTAGTTTTGTACAGAGGCTCATGATTTGTAATTAACTAGCTTCTTTGCACTAGAGAAATTCTATAAATAAATGGGTTGATTCCAAAAATGTTAATCCTGTGACATTCTAGGAATTGTTGGACAACTCAGTCATAGCCTTGTGGGCAGAATAAGAAGAGTTGATTTGTAAGCAGTGGCTTTGGATCATGGGTCCTAGAGGAAGTGCAAGAGCCTCAAATAACAATAAGTTATAACATTCCCTTGTCCTGCCAACATCTATTCATTCAGAGGGTCTCTGCCGCGGGCAGTCACCATTCTTAACTCATGCAAAGCCAGCACCATTAGTAAGTAGTCTCTATTTGCATGTTCATAGACAAAAGAAAATCTCAAGAATCCTATTCACAGGGAAGTAAATGTTACATAAACACAATGGAACTATGCTTTGGTCAAGACAAAAGCTAAAATCTATAGCTCCTTTCTGATGGAATTAATATTTATGAAACCAGTGTTTCCCAGAGAAAAGCTCTCCAAAAATAAAAAGTTAACACCAAGAATTGATTAAAGGAACTCTGTGTGCTCCAGTCCTTGACTCTATTACAACCCTCATCAAACACAGCCTGTAATAATGAATGTTTTGATCCAACTTCACCAATAATGTGCAAGCTCGTTGAAGATAGGACACTTTCTGTTCACCTGCACACCACACCCAGAACATCTCATTGCTTGGCACATGAGATGTGCTCAATGTACATTTGCTAATCTGTTAACTATAAACTACATGAAGATAGGAACTGTATCTTATTCTCTACTATAACCCATTGCCAGAGCAGGGCCAGGCACAGAAAATGTGCTCTATAAATTTTTATTTGAATAAATAAGCAAATGTGAAATAGATCCCCAATTCACTTTCCTTCAGCACACTCCAAATAATTCCTCTATGCTAAATTCAGAAGGCTCACTAAATCTCACCTATTTTCATGAAGCCAGGCCCTAGAGATCCTCTCTAGTAGCGGTTCTGCTTCACAGGTAAGGAAAAACTCTCATTCCTTCAGTGGGGATAATTTTTGTCCATTTCTTAATTTAAAAATCTTAATCCAAGCTATCTATTCTTATTTTTAAGAAGCAAAAGACAGAAGTGCTTAACATAAAAAAGAAAATGGTCTTCATCTGTCTTATTGTTTATGCACAAAGTTAGTAGACAAAATAAGACTCTAGTTGAGGATGACTCAACTATTGCTAACTTATATTAGGAGTTATAGAGTTTTTTCCCCCTCAGTTATGAGGGATTGGGTAATAGACTCTTGATTTTAAGTCCCATCAGAAAACAGGCAGTAATTGCCCTATTAGATAGTCATATGTTTATGCCTGTTAATTCTCTGACTAAAATACCTCACAAAATAAATTAAATCAAGATAAAGCACAGTTAACAATCTATGGTTGATGCGAATTGTCCACAGTGCCATAGTCTCTCAAAAGACTCACAAGGGTCTAAAGCAGCACAAGAATGGCTAAAGATCCATCCCTCCTAGGTTGCTTGTATTTCTGGCAGGCAGATCAGATCACTGTATTTCACTGCAGAGGATCTGCAGACAGGGCTTTCTCTCCAAGTGGTCTCAACATCCTGTTCCAACTGAGGAACCAAATAAAGATGTCTTCGTAGCTTGTGGCATCCTGGCCTCCCACCCCCAGAAACCTGTAATGCCCATTGGGAACCGTAAATATCTGTTGCAAAAAGAACGAATAGCATCCCTTTTCTCTGCTGTGACTGGCACCTTTTCCTTTATCCTTGAGTCTCTCAAGAGTCATGGTTATGTCTTGGCAAAGTCATCTTGGCAGAAAGCAATGTCTCAATTTCTTCTCTGAGCTGGACTTACCCGTTTTTCTTTCTGTCCTCTTTAATTCTGAAAGTGTTTCAGATGGTTGGCTGCCTCGGTCCTCCTGACGACTGTAAACCAGCATATCTCTCCTCCCCAGTGTTGGTGTTTATTGGGCTAAGCATGACGATTAAGAACAGATGCTAAAAACAATGGCTCCTCTGAGTCACCTTTGGTTTTTCTGCATTGTGATTCTGAATTTGAAACCCAATACCTGTTGTTGCTTTTCAAAGTGTATGTTTGTGTCTATGTGCAACGAAGGCTATGACCCTTATGTGTTTGCATAATGCTGATCACACTGACTATTAACTGGGTGCTATAATCAATCAAATTCTGAAACACATGAATTTTCTTCTAGTCAGCAATACTTTCTTCTTAAGATTTCAGGCTATGACAGACATAGCGTCTGGAGATGATAAACTATGTGAGTCTGTCTCTGGAATATCACTATTTCAGGATCTGCTAACAATACTTGCCAAGTTAGATGGGGTAGGGTGGAGAATGGAAGCAAGTTGTACATTATCCTAATAGATTAAGAAAATATAATCCCATTTGGATCACTTCCTGGGCTTCCATCCAAACCATGAGATAGCTTTGCTAATCATTAAAATGTACAGGGAGAAGGTGGGCTTTTTTTTCATAACTATATTGCATTTCTAAAGGGCACTGTATTCATTTCTTTATGAGTGTAATCTAATCAGAAAAATAATTGATTCAAAGAATGATTATTCTATGAACAAACTTGCTATTGTTTTAGACTGGAATAGCAACCCTCATCCTATTTCAGGTTTTTAGTTTATACATGTACGCTAATGAATAATTATTTTCAGGAAACAACTTTAAATATTTTCAATTGCTTTTTACTGCTTCAGCAAATTTTGGTCACGTTGTAGTTAGGGTCAGGTCCATAAAGCAAGGACAACTAAGAGTAACTGAGGTTTGGAAAAACTAGAAATGCAACTTGAAGTCAAGTGAACACTTTTACATGCCCTGGGTCAATAGAAGATAAACTGATTATCCATTAACATGACATTAATTTATCATGCATGCCCATTAAACAATAATAACAATGTGGGGGTGATTCACCAGGATGACCTTTGGGTTACTACATTCTTTTCATTTCTTATTTATGTGCTAACCAGGCCTGGGGTCAGTGACAAATAGATTTGTTGTTTATGCTACCAATGTGTTATAGAGATTATTACAATTATAACTCATAATCAAAAAAATCCACACTTTTTATGAAAAATAACTCATAATAAATAAATTTTTGTTATTGCTTATGTTTTAATCATCCTCTTTATTCTGTATGAGAAATAGTTGTATTCAGTGAATACCAGTCTCTGCCTGCTGGTCTTCTTAAACTATACCAACACCTGGGCTAACTGTTAAATTATATAATTTAAATGTGTTTGTGAATTCATTATCCCAAATAAATAGCTATTATTTTCTGATATTTATGAAAAACTATTTTATACAGCTGTTTCAAAAAAGCTTTCTCATATTTAAATGCATTTTTAAAGGCAAATTCTGAATTAATTTGATTTTTTTAAAAACTGAAAGTGGCTTCTAGACAGAGAAAGGGAGCAAATTTATGAAGATGTAATAAGTATCAGGAACTGTGTTATCTGAATTGTTTGTTTTATTTAATCTGTAAAACAATTCATAAACTCAATAATATTACCCTATTTTATAGATATGGCTTCCCCAGTGACTCAGATGGTGAACAATCCACCTGCATTGCAGGAGACTCAGGTTCAATCCCTGGGTCGAGAAGATCCCCTGGAGATTGGAATCCACTCCAGTATTCTTGCCTGGAGAATTCCATGGACAGAGGAACCTGACAGGCTACAGGACATGTAGTTGCACAGTAGGACACGATTGAGAAACTAAGACACATTTTCTAGATGAGAAAAAATGAGGCTCTGAACATTTATAAAAAAATATGTCCAAATTTACAGAGTTAATGTGTGGTAGAACATTCAGGGTTATTGGATGCTCAAACTGTGTGAGAGACTGAACTATGAAATCATTAAGCCTCTGAAATGGTACACTGATTAGGATGCTGATCAGTGAAGTAGGAAGCCAAAACATCTTTCCTAACATAAAAAAGATTCATTGTATGTCTCCATTTTGGCCATTCAACTAGCCTGTAAATGCCTTGAGAATGTGGATTCCTACTTTTTTTTATCTATTCCAGAGTATCTTACCATAGGCACTAAATTAATATTTGTGTATATATATATATATACTAGTCAGGAGTATTCTGATTAATAGAAGTAGTTGAAAGTCAACTTAAAATTAGTTATGCACAAAAAATATGTAACTGAAAAATGCAAGAGTAGGTCTGGCACAGGCCCAGATAGATGTAGGACCTCAAAAGATGCAACCTTTCTCTTTGTTTCTATGACAGATACTTTCCACATGGTGGACATGACAGCCACCAGCAGTGCAAGACTCATATTCCTTTTGCACCACAGTCCCAAAGCAGATGGCATCCTCCATAAGACCCTGGGAAGGACTCTAATTTTCCTAGCTTGAACCATATACCTATCCTTGAACTGATCACTCTACCCAGGAAGAAGTATTTCAATTGGCTCCACTTCTGGAGTGAATGATGTTGACTCTGAAATTTCCATTAGAATCAGTTGCCACACAAGAGGAATAATTACCAACTAGAACAGGAGGAGGAAGACAAGGAAGAAGAAAAATCATGCATTGAATTTTAAAACCAAAAGTAAACTTTGAGAGAATTTATTGCAACATTCCATGAAAGATATTGAACATGTCATATTCAATATACAGATAAGATACCTAAGATCCAGAGAGGAAAAGTGAATTTCCCACAGCCATACAACTTGATTGGGTCAAAAGGGCACAATGTACTATGCTGGACTACTTCTGATTTTCTTAGCTTTGAAAAGGGGCTGCAATAAAAAATGTCCATTGGGATTTCTCTGATGGTCCAATGGTTAAGACTTCGCCCTTCCAAGGTAGAGGCTGAAGATTCAATCCCTGGTCAGGAGAACCAAGACCTACACATCACATAGTGTGACCAAAAAAAAAAAAAATTGACTGCAAAATAATTACAATCTTCACAAAAATCAACAATAATAGCTACCATGGAATTTCTTTTCAGAAACTTGTGTTGCTTCAAAATGAAGAAAGGTCTCATGGGAAAGCAAACTGCTAGAGAAAAGGAATGCTAAGATATCTCTAAAAATCACTTTTCAAGTCAAATTCAGTATGACAGTAGGAAGTCTATATTAGAAATGAGGACAATAAAAAATGGTGAGGATGTAGAAACATTGGGACCATACATTACTGGTAGGAATGTAAAATACTACAGCTCCTGATGCATGAATATTCTCAGCAATATTGTGCATAATAGCCAAAAAGTTAAAACAACCCAAAAGTTCATCAATGATGAAGAGATAAACAAGATGGTATATCCATACAAGAGAATGTTACTCATCGATGAAAAGAAATGAAGTACTAATATATGCTACAACACAAACACACTTTGAAAATATTATGCTTCATGAAAGAAACCAACCACAAAATACTATATATTGTTTGACTCTATTTCTAGTAAATGTCCAGAATAGGTAGAGAAGAGAAGTAAATTCAGTGACTGCTAGAGGACTGGAAGAAGGACGTTTTTGTAGAGGGTTTATTTTTAAAGCAATAAAAGTACCCTGAAATTAGATTATTGTGATGGTTGCACAACTTTGTGAATATAGTAAAACCCAGTGAATTGTTCAATACATACATACACACGTATTTCCATTTGAAACATACTTATTAAGGGCCCACCACATATTGTCCTCAGAGATCAATGCAAAGAAATAGAGGAAAATAATAGAATGGGAAAGACTAGAGATCTCTTCAAGAAAATTAGAGATACCAAGGGAACATTTCATGCAAAGATGGGCTCAATAAAGGACAGAAATGGTATGGATTTAACAGAAGGAGAAGATATTAAGAAGAGGTGGCAAGAATAAACAGAGAATTGTACAAAAAAGATCTTCACAACACAGATAATCATGATGGTGTGATTACTCACCTAGAGCAAGACATCCTGGAATGTGAAGCAAAATGGGCCTTAGGCAGCACCAGTATGAACTAAGCTAGTGGAGGTGATGGAATTCCAGTTGAGCTATTTCAAATCCTGAAAGATGATGCTGTGAATCTGCTGCACTCAATATGCCAGCAAATTTGGAAAACTCAGTAGTGGCCCCAGGACCGGAAAAGGTCAGTTTTCATTCCTATCCCAAAGAAAGGCCATGCCAAAGAATGCTCAAACTACTGCACAATTGCACTCATCTATGCTAGTAAAGTAATGCTCAAAATTCTCCAAGCCAGGCTTCAGTAATACATGAACCATGAACTTCCAGATGTTCAAGCTGCTTTCAGAAAAGGCAGAGGAACTAGAGATCAAATTGCCAACATTCGCTGGATGACATGTGTACCCCAATGTTCATTGCTGCCTTGTTTACAATAGCCAGGACATGGAAGCAACCTAGATGCCCATCAACTGACGAATGGATAAGAAAGCTGTGGTACACATACACAATGGAATATTGCTCAGCATTAAAAAAAAATTCATTTGAATCAGTTCTACTCAGGTGGACGGAACTGGAGCCTATTATCCAGAGTGAAGTAAGCCAGAAGGAAAAACAACAATACAGTATACTAATGCATATATATGGAATTTAGAAAGACAGTAAGGAGAACCCAGCATGCGAGACAGCAAAAGAAACGCAGATGTATAGAACAGTCTCATGGACTCTGTGGAAGAGGGCAAGGGTGGGATGATATGGGAGAATGGCATTGAAACATATTAATTATCATATGTGAAATCAATCACCAGCCCAGGGCTGATGCTCGGGGCTGGTGCACCGAGATGTCCCAGGGGGAGGGAATCGGGAGGGAGGAGGGAGGGGGGTTCTGGAGGGGGAGCATATGTAAACCCATGGCGGTTTCATGTCAATGTATGGCAAAACCAACACAATAAA